>CM062814.1:908819168-909419168 GCA_031772625.1 Pinus tabuliformis | reverse complement strand
GTAATTGAAGATATGTTCCATACTTCATTTTCTTCTTGGAAAGATGTATGGTTGCTTAATACAGGTGCAACCTACCATATGACCTTTTAGAAATACTTTTTTGAAGACCTGAATGACAATGTAAATGGAGCAATATGCTTTGCAGACAAGTCAAGTCTCAAGTCATCTGAACTTGGATCCATCAGGCTTAAACTACCTATACTTCCTGAATTTATTCTACATGATGTGCTCTACCTTCCAAAACTATGGAGAAAATTTCTATCCCTTGTTCACATCCATCAGAAAGGACGCTCCACTCATATGTTTGATGGTAAATTTGAGATAAGAAAAGCATCAGGAAACACATTATCATGACTAGAATAAAGGAGGAAAGATTGTTGAAATTGCAAGAAACATATGCTCTCGAATAGAGCTGTTAGGTCCCTATAATACTAGTGGATCCCCCTTATTGTTATTGTTAGTGTACCCCCATTATTATTGTTGTTGTTCCCATGTAACCCCCATATTGTTATTATTGTGCCCCATAGAAGCCCACTATTTTTATTGTTGTTCCCTTACATTATTATTGTTATGTAGGCTCTAATTATATTGTGACCCCTTAGACTCCTATATATAGAAAAGGTCTTGTCATTTGTGTCATCCAGAAATTTTTTCAGTTATGTAAATTAAAGTAGGTTTTCCCCTCAAAGAGAATAATTTTTAAGTCATTGATCTATCTATTTATGAGTTGGTTGTATAACATTTGGTTTCAGATCTTTGGATTCTAGGGTTTTGTTTCTTCAAACAGGTCATTGTGGAATTTTCACTATAACTTTTTTTCTACGAAGCTTAGGAAGCTGAAATTGTAAAAACGTGGATCTGAAATATTGGTGAACTTTGTACCAGAATTTCAGATCTTGGGTTGCTATATTTTTTGAGTTATGTTCCAAAGAAGTTAGGGTTTTTTCATCCTCCATAATTGAGTCTCAAACAAGTGACGTAGGGAAAATCGTCATAACTTTAATTTCAGGCATCAGATTTTAGTTTTGTAAGAAGTGCTTGAAATGGCACAGACTGTAGTTTCTTATGCAGTAATTTTATAGCTGAAGGTTGAAATAGTGACAAGTGGAATCTCGTATAACTTCGCTCTACTGAACCAGCCCATAATCAGGCCATCGTGGGAGATCTGGCATAACTATATATTGAAGAATCCAATATTGGTCTGACTTATGGAATTGGAAAGAAAATTAATAGGGATAACCCAGGACCGAATTTCAGACCTTGGCAATCTGAAATTACATAGGTACAACAATTGCAATATTGAGCTCCAAAAAAGCAAGAAAAAGGTGTGTATTTTTTAAATTTCATCATAACTTTTGTTTGAAAAATCAATTTGAAGTAATTCAAAGGGAATATTGAAGCATAGATATAAGTATTTGGTTCTAAAATTACTCCAAAACAAAATAATTCTACACCCATTAAGCCCTCAGAAAGTTATACTATGATGTATGAAGAGGAATAATTTCTACATGATATATCAAAATTACGGGACCAAGTGCAACAAATTTCTCTCTCACAAAAAGAAACCAAATATTAAATGGATGGTTTAAAACTAGACATGGAAGGTTTGAAGGATGGAATGGAATCAAGTATGGATGGTTTGAAAGCAAACATGGAAGGTTTGAAGGAATGTTTGACAAAGTTGTTACAAGAAAGGTTTCCCGATGGTGACAAGGTAACCCATGAAAATCATGATGAGGACAAAAGGAATGTGAATTATGATTTTAGAGACTCCAATGTGGGAAAGAACCATCGCATTCCAAATATAGATATGAGGAAGTTTGATGGCAAGGATCTGGTAACATGGATAATTATACAAATGGAGAAATATTTTGACCTACAAGATGTGCAACCCTCACAAAAGGTATGTATTGCATATTTATATTTAGAACCCAATCAGTTTGTATGGTATAGATGGCTTTGTTCTCATAAAAAACTTGTCACTTGGTTAATTTTTACAGAGGAAATGATAGCACGCTATGAAGATACAAATAACAAAACCTTCTTTAGCCAATTGATAAATCTTAAACAAAAGGTTTCAATGAAGGAGCACATTGAAGACTTCCAAAAATTGAATATTAGGGTAACCCATATTCCAGAGGAGAGTAGGATTGGTCAATTCATAGGGACATTAAAAGATAACATCCAACATGAGGTTCGCCTTTGAGAACCTGATTCATTGGAGAAGGCATTCATGGTGGCAAGAAAAGTTGAAAGAAAAATTATGGCAACTAGGAAGTCTAGCACTCACAACTATAAAGATGGAAGTATTGTTGCTCCTAGTCTTCCACAACCTACAAGGTTGACACCACAACAATTAGAGGAAAAAAGAGAAAAATGGATTTGTTACAGTTGTGATAGAAAATACACTAAAGGTCATAAGTGTGATGAGAAGAAATTATTCTACATAGATTGTGAAGAGGAGGAAGAAAAGGAACAAGAAACATCAAAAGAGGAGGATATACACCAGGAACCAACCCCCGAGAAAGAAGAAATGAATCTGACCATATCTTGTAATGCATTGGCAGGAATTACCACTCCTCAAACTCTCAATATAGAAGGATATATCAAGAAGAAAAAGGTAATAGCATTGATTGATTCAGGTAGTACCCATAATTTTATTCATTGTAAGATAGCCAAGGAATTGAATTGCTTCCTATATCCAGCATCAGAGTGTCAAGTGATGGTTGCAAATGGAGGAACTATAAATTGCTCTGGAAAGTGCCATAATATCAAGCTAACCATGGGGGAATATGTATTTAATAGTCCAATGCTTTCCATTCCAATGGGTGGTGCTGATGTTGTACTATGAGTCCAATGGTTACAATCTTTAGGGACGATAGCTTTCAATTTTCAAGAACTTTTCTTGAATTTTTTTTGGGAAGGAAAGGAATTTTAATTCAGGGGTATCACAGGGAAACCAAGAAATATAATCAACTCTAATGGAATGAAAAAAACTTCTGAAGAAATAACAATAGGGCGTAATTGCACAATTATGCTCACTAGAGTTTCAAACATCGAAATCATCTATTTCTCCAGATCTCCAAAAAGACTTGGACAATCATTCCAAGGTGTTTGAGACCCCCAAAGGCCTCCCACCTATTCATGATCATGATCATGCTATTCATTTGATTCCAGGAAGTATTCCTCCATGTAGTGTCCCTTCTTGGTGAGATAGCTTTGATGACACTTGGAGAGGGTGATTTTGATGCAGTGATATAAATATTATGCATGTTAGAATTATGTATATGTTTGTATGATATAGACCTGGTTTAGGTCACATGGTTGCTACGTGCTTATAAATATTGATTTTGGTTAAGTGCATATTATTGATGTTTTCTCTTTTGGTATCCTAGTTTGGACATAGGTGTATGACATGGATGGTGATCCAGGATTGAGATACATAGATCCATGGATGATCATGGTTATGTGGAAAATATGGTTAATTATGATTTATGGATGATACATGATTTCTATGATTATATATGCGTAATCTTGCACTTAGTAAGATGTGGCAGTGGCCTGGTTATTTGCAAACAAGAATGCTCAAATTATAAATTATTGTGGAAGTCATGATACATGATTTGTATGATTATATATGCTCAATCTTGTACTGAGCAGGATGTGGCAAGGGACGTGGTTATTTGAAAACAAGGATGTTCAAATTATAAATGATTGTGGAAGTCATTTCTTCAAAACCAAAAGGACAGTGGAAGTGATGCACAATTCTTGGTCTTGGAACAAGACCTTACCAAAGAACCATCAAATGGGTATGAGATCACAATCTGTACCTTAAGGTGAAGCATGAAGTTTCAAAGAAGAGTATGTGAGAAACTATGGAAATTAGGGCGCAGAGTCCTAAAGTCATAAAAGATAAAGACGTGGAGTCTTAGATCTATAATAAAAGGATTAGGGTGAGGAGTCCTAAATCCATGAAAGATAAAGGCGTAGAGTCTTATAATAAAAGGATTAGGGCACGAAGTTCTGAATATTTAAATGAACAAGATGTGGAATATTAGATCCTTGGAGTAGATCAGGGCATGGAGTCCTCAACATACTAAGCCACGAAGATGCATGTGATAGGGATGTGGAATCTTTATTCTCCTGAATAAAAATACCACTCATGGGCAGCTCACGAATGAAATATCTTAATAAAATTTCATTTCTGACAATTCTAGAGTGACTTTATAAAAATAGAAAGGCATGTCTAGCATCTCAAGTATGACTTTCCAAAAATAGTAAATCACCTTGCATAAATTATTAATCAAACGTGGTTGAAGGAAAATCACTTAACTTATCATTAGTCAATCCCAATAGTTCAATCTCGACTTAATCCTCAATATTATAAATATTATTATAATTGTTATTATTATCTTTTATGAGACTATTATGTTATTATTAAAAAGGAAATTATAAGTCACCTTCATCTCCTCAATCACTTCACATCTCTCTCCTTGATGATTCTCATGGCTATATGTAACTCTGTCTCTCTTTTAATAATACATTACATTATCGTTTATGCACTCATCAAAGAATGGCATATTCCTCTTACACTCATTAAATACATGTCATAAAATATTCCTCTTACGCTCTCTTTAATGCATATGTTACACTCTCCTTAACTTAGGCACACATACCTCTCATTAATGGCATGAGTTACACTCCTCTAAATGGAATACAAGGCATGCATATTATTGATCCTTAATGACAATAATTTGTGGCTCCTCCTATATATGTGTCTCATGTATTCTCACTTGGGAGGGAGGTGCATTGTGATACCAAGAGTTGGAGAGATTTAAAAAAAAAAAATTATGAAAGGGAGAGACTTGGAGAGTAGCCAATTGCTTTCGAAATGAATTTGAAATTCCTAAACTAAATTACTAAGTAGCTCTACCTGGTGGAGCTGACCATGAGTGGTATTGGGAGGAAGTGAAACTTATCTTCCTTGGCTTGCCTTGTATATCTCTCTACTACTGTATTTTGGTATTGCTTGTGAGCTTATACAACTCGAGGGTTCCAGGGGATAAGTTGTTCCTGGATATGGTTGAGAGGAAAACCGGATGGTTCAAATGAGTTGGTTGAAGAATGAGAGATGGATCATATTCTCAGTGATTGGAGTTGAATGTCTTATCAAGTATAATTTAATTGTTCTAAAATATTTGTATAACATTAGCATAAAAGAAAAAAATTTAAATTTAAATTTTTGTAAGCATCTAATTTTGATTAAGCTTGTGTTTTGCAATCTTATTGGATAGTTGAAAATGAAGACTAAGAGCAGTCTATATGTATGGATGTTTAGATCTCAAGATTGGAATTATTATTGGTGTAGTTTATCATACTAACCTTCGTATTGTAGCATTTGAGAAAGGAAATACAAATATTGCTAAATGTCATTATAATGAAGAGTCGCGGAAGAGGTTGGGTAAGAGTTTCATGACTTATGGTTTTGTGTTATTTTGATTGAAATAGGTAATTAGATGCATTTTAGAAAGGATTTCAGGGTATGTTTGCAAAGTGTTTGACAAAATATTTGAATAAGTAATGTTATCAATTTATTTATGCATGACTAAGTGCTAGCTTGCATCTTGCAAGAGAAGTAATAAAATAGACATGTACCCAAAATATACCTGGAGGAATTAAAGAATTGTCCCTTAAAAGAAAATGCAAAAAAAATGGCAGCTAAAATATGGTTTGGAAGATCAAAGGATTGAGGTAATTTTGAGGTAAATTTCAGTTATGGCTTTTGTTTGATATTCTCATCAATAATTCATTTTCTTGTGATTCAAGTTTTTGGTATAGTACTACTAGAATTTTGACAAGAAGCCTTAATGGTTGTAGCTTTTAGGGTTGCCATGTGTTTTTCAAATTGTAGTAATGGTTACAATAAGCTTGTCAAATTATGTCAAAGGGAATTAGCTTGCAGGTTGTAAAATGTTTCAAGAACTCATATGGTGGATTTAGAAATGTGTGAATTCAATTAACATATATTAGTAGCATAAATTTGGGTTGTATTTCCTCATGTGTAGTTGTAGATGAAAGTTTGCATTCTATGTGTTTTATTAACCCCCCATTTGATTCCAAATCGCAACATTTTAAAACCCCAATCGTAAAGCTGGGCGATTTTTCATATTACTGCTGCCAACTCTGTGTGTTTGTTCTCGATTTTTTGGTGAAGGATTAAGATGATTTAGTTTATGTTTCAATATGCCAATATTTGGAGTTTGAATTTATGAATTTTATGAGTTAAATATATTAAGTAAGAATCTTATATTCATGTTGCTAATGGTTGTCAAAATTGTCTTAAGAGATGATGGTCACCAAGTGTTTGACAAAATTCCTTAATGGTTGTATATTGTATGTTTGCAAATTGTTTGTCATAATTCTTTAATGACTGTAGATATTTACATCTATGAATTGTCTGTAAAAAAAATGCCTAAGTGAAATTAGGATTTGTAACTAAGATGTTTCTAGAATGTCTTAATGAATATGCGCGATAATCCCATTGAATTGAAATTCATGCTAATAAAGTCAAATTTGGGTAAGTGAATTGTTGTAATGTCATATTACATATGAATTCATAATTATTTGATACCAATCCTATAGAAGTTGAATTATGCTTTTAAGTAAAGAATTCATAAGCATGTTATTTAAAAAAAAAATTAGTCACTCTTGAACACTTTTAATTGCAACAGAAGTAACAATTAGCTTGTTGGAAATTGTGACTTGTAAAGTTTGACATTTATTCATCCCACTAAATACTCCTTCTTTTAAATATGGTTTTTGAGCTTCAGGATCAAGTGATGGTTGTCATTTGGTAGTTTGGCTTTGGGGTTTGAGTGAGACGTTGGCCTTGGGCTTGTCTTGGAATTTGGAAACAAAAACAAAAAAAATATGTTATGAAACCAGCTCACAAAAAGATAGAAAAGATAGATGAACGCCTTAGAAATAAGCCTCTTCGAGGAGACAACCTCCTTTACATTACACAAATGAACAATTATTGGATGATACAAATGACAAGACCTCCTTTCTATATATAGGAGTCTAAGGGGTCATAATATAATCAGAGCCAACATAACAATAATAATCTAAGGGCACACTAACAACAATAGTGGGCTTCTATGGGGCACAATAATAACAATATGGGGACTACATGGGCAAGACAATATAATAAGGGGGTTGTACTAATAACAATAAGGGGTTACACTAGTAGTATAGGGCCCTAACATGCCCCTCTCCTTCAAAAAGTGTTGTCCTCAACGCTTGAGTAGTTCTTGATGCTTCTATATAAAATTCTTGTCCTCCCATGTGGAATCTTCAGCGAGTAAGTTCTTCCACTTGATGAGATACTCTGAAATTGATCGATTTCGTAGCTATTGGGTTCTTGTTTCTGTGACTGCTCCAGGTTCCAATATGATTTTTCCTTCCTCGTCAAGTTCTGGAAATATTGTTTGAATTGGGATCTTTTGCAACTTTTGAATGAGTGGCGACACTTCTTCATCCTTCTTCCATTCATCCCTTGCTTCGTTTATCCAATCTGGTTGGATAATAGAAATAACACAAAACAATGCTTCCACATCCTCATCCCTTCTTGAGAGTGCATCTGCAACAACATTTGGCTTCCCGTTTTTGTAGATGATTTCAAAATCATAACCCAACATATTTGTGACCCATTTTTTCTTTTCTTCTAAAGATAATATTTGTTCTAAAAAGTATTTCAGACTATCATGATCCAGTTTTACCTTGAAGTGTCTTCCCAT
Source organism: Pinus tabuliformis (assembly GCA_031772625.1). Lineage (NCBI taxonomy): Eukaryota > Viridiplantae > Streptophyta > Pinopsida > Pinales > Pinaceae > Pinus > Pinus tabuliformis. The sequence continues at coordinate 909,411,372 of CM062814.1, read as the reverse complement.
TAGGTAAGGTCACCATTTCTTAAGTGCATGTAGTATTGCCAACGTTTCCTTCTCATCAATATCTTGCTTGAGATGTAGCCGTAAAAATACCCAATCACCTACATAAAAAATTCTTTCACTGCAATGTTGATCTGCCTCTTGTTTCATTCGATTCTGCACCAAAGTGGCGTTATCCTTTAAAAGTTGGAGAACTTGTTGTTTATGCTTGATTTGATCTTTCACTGCTTGAACCTTTTTCTTCTTGATATGTCCTTCTATCTTGAGAGTTTGAGTGGTAATTTCTTCCAATGCATTACAATATATGGTCGGATTCATTTCTTGATGCTCGATGTGATCTTTCACTTCTTGAACATTTTTCTTCTTGATATGTCCTTCTATCTTGATAGTTTGAGGAGTGGTAATTTCGGCCAATGCATTACAAGATGTGCTAGGATTCATTTTTTCTTTCTCGATGTGATCTTTCACTTCTTGAACCTTTTTCTTCCTGATATGTCCTTCTATCTTGAGAGTTTGAGGAGTGGTAATTATTTCCAATTCTTTACAAGATATGATCAGATTCATTTCTTCTTTCTCAGGGGTTGGTTCCTTGTGTATATCCTCTTCTTTTGATGTTTCTTGATCCTTTTGTTCCTCCTCTTCATAATCTATGTAAAAATAATTTCTTCTCAACAAACTTATGACCTTTAGTGTATTTTCTATCACAATTGTAACAAAGCCCTTTTTCTCTTTTTTCTTCCAATTGTTGCGGTGTAAACCTTGTAGGTTGTGGAAGGCTAAGAGAAAAAACACTTCCATAATTATAGTCATGAGTGGTGGGATTCCTTGTTTCCATAATTTTTCTTTCAATTTTTCTTGCCAACCTGAATGCCTTCTCCAATGAATCAGGTTCCCAAAGATGAACCTCATGTTGAATGTTATCCTTTAAAGTCCCTATGAAGACATTAATCCTTTTCTTTTTTGGAATATCATTTACCCTTATATTCAATTTTTTGAAATCCTCAATGTGCTCTACCATTGAACCCTTTTGTTTGAGATTTATCAATTCGCTAAAGAAGGTGTTACTCTTTGTATCCTCATAATGTGCTATCATTTCTTCCGTGAAAATTGACCAAGTGACAAGTGCTCTATAAAAACACAACCCTTTATACCATAAAAATTGATTCGGTTCTAAATATGAATATGCAATACACACCTTTTGTAACAATTTCACCTCATGTAGATCAAAATATTTCTCCATTTGTAGTATCGAATTTATCGGATCCTTGCCATCAAACTTCCTCATATTGCCTTTTCTTGATTTTAGGAGCTTGATTTTGAAATGACTATAACTATGTAATTTCAGATATCCAAGTCCTGAAATTTCATCCTGTAGTAGCCCTCTGAGTCCTCTTTCTAACCCCGAACATCTAATCAAGATTGGATTCTGTAAGGAAGCATTATGCCAAATCTCCCACGATGACCCGATTATAGACTGGTTCAGTAGATCGAACTTGTACGAAGTTCTTCGTGTAATTGTTTCAACCTTAGGACCTAAAACCGATACACAAAAAACTACAGTCCGTCCTCTTTCTGCAACTTCTTACGAAATTTCAATTTTATGCTCAGAGATAAAGTTATGATGATTTTCCCAAGGTCACCTATTTAGGATGTAATTCAGGAGCTTGCAGAAACCCTAAATGTCTTAGATTATATCTCCATAAATATAGCAAGACAAGATCTGAAATTTGGACCCGAGTTTCACCGAGATTTCGGTTCAAATGGGTTTTAATTTCAGAGTTTGAACCTTCGTAGAACAAATATTATAGCGAAACATTCACGATGACCTATTTGAGATGAAATTCTAGAGCTTGCAAAAACCCTAACTTCCTCTGATCATATCTCCGAAAATATAGCGAAACAAGATCTCAAATTCAGATGCATGATTCAGACTAATTTCTTCTCAAATGGTGTTTTTTTAGCTTCTGAAACTTTGCAGCGAAAAAGTTATAGCGAAAATCCCACGATGACCTGTTTGGAGCAGCAAAACCCTAGAATCCACAACTCTGATACCAAATGTTATAAAACTGTCTCACAAAAAGATAGATGAACGCCTTAGAAATAAGCCTCTTCGATGGGGAAACCTCCTTTATATTACACAAATGAACAATTCTTGGATGATACAAATGACAAGACCTCCTTTCTATATATAGGAGTCTAAGGCGTCATAATATAATCAGAGCCAACATAAGAATAATAATCTAAGGGCACACTAATAACAATAGTGGGCTTCTATGGGGCACAATAATATCAATATGGGGACTACATGGGCACAACAATATAATAAGGGGGTTGTACAAATAACAATAAGGGGTTGCATTAGTAGTATAGGGACCTAACAAAATATCGCATTTTGAGCCTTAGTGTTCAATATTTCTCTATAATATTGATGGTTAGTAAGGTAGGACCTTAATCTCAAAACATCAGGCCTTACAAATATCCTTATGCCTAAAAGATTGAAATTGAACGTATGGTTGCAGAAATGCTAGAGGTTGGTATAATTCAACCTAGAAAAAGTTCTTTCTCTGCTCTAGTAGTACTGGTGCACAAGAAGGATGGATTATGGCGTATGTCTCCAGATTATAGGGAGCTCAACAAGCTCACTATTAAAGATAAATTTCTCATTCTTGTCATTGATGAATTGTTGGTTGAATTACATGGAGTAATTTACTTCACCAAGTTGGATCTTCGTTTAGGATATCATGAAATTAGAATGAAGATTAAAGACATTATGAAAACAACATTCAGAAATCATGAGGCTCATTATGAATTTTTGGTCATGCCTTTTGGCCTTACTAATGCACCTTCCACATTTCAAGGTTTGATGAATTCCATTTTCAAAGCCTTCCTTATAAAATTTGTGCTAGTATTTTTTGATGATATACTAATCTACAACAAGTCTTGGAAGGAGCATGTTCAACATGTTGACAGAGTGCTCAAACTATTAGAGGAGAAACAATTATATGCAAAAACCTCTAAATGTTTCTTTGGAGTACAGGAAGTAGAATATGTGGGTCATAGTGTATCTCATGAGGGTGTTAAGGTAGACCCTAACAAAATTAAAGCCATTAAGGAATGGAAAATCCCCACAACCATAAAGCGTTTTCGAGGACTTCTCAGGTTGACATGGTATTATCAAGTGTTTGTTAAGAATTATGGGAGAATAGTGACACTGTTGACACCTAATCCGAAACGGATGAGGTGAAGCTGGACAGTCATCTAGAAGATGAACTGATCCGTTTTGTATATGTATAAATAACAATTGTCTAAATGAATAAAATCACCAGTTGTTTCTTGCGCTCATTAATTGCTGGAGTTACCCTGGCCTGACATGGTATCAGAGCACAGGTCCCAGAAATAACTCCTGCCTCTGCCAGGTTTCTGCTGCCTCATGAAACCTCTGTCCTGAGCGCCTCTGAAGACTGCGCCCTCTGACCATGAGTAATTGATGTGCGTTTTTTACCTGAGCGTTGATGCGTTTTGAGCGTTGATGCGTTTTTGAGCCTGATGCGTTCATGTATTCCCTGGAACGCTGCGTTGAAGCTCTGCTGTCGAACCATGACTGCGTTTTTAATGGTAACTGCAATGGTGGCTGCGTTGAAAACTGAGGTATCGTTTTTTGTAATGGTGACATGGTATCGTTTTTTTTGTAAAGACTATGGCATAGACTGCGTTTTTTGAACTGTGGTATCGCTGCGTTTTTGATGAGATTCTATTGAAGCGCATGCTTGTGTATCTATTGGTATCGTAATACTCAAGATTTCCCACTTCAGAACTGTGGTATCGCTGCGTTTTGCATGGAATTGCTGTAACATGGTTGGTATATGAGCAGAGTATTGTCATCAGTATATACAAATGTTTATACATAAGCGTTGTATTGTATTGAAGCTGCGTTATATTGTTTTGAAGTCTGCGTTATATTGAAGAAACGCTGCATTGTATTGTATAGAAGTAAGCCTGCGTTATATTGTTTTGAAGTCTGCGTTATATTGAAGAAACGCTGCGTTGTATTGTATAGAAACTGACATGGTATATACATTGGTGTTGTGGACTGCGTTCTTTTATTGAAGACTGACATGGTATATACATTGGTGCTGTGGACTGCGTTTTTTTATTGAAGACTGAGATGGTATATACATTGGTGTTGTGACTGTGGATTTGAAGTCTGCGTTTTTTTTAGACTGACATGGTATATACATTGGTGCTGTGACCGTGGACTTGAAGATTGCGTTTTTTATTGAAGACTGAAATGGTGACTGCGTTTTTTATTAAAGCTTGAAATGGTGACTGCGTTTCTGACATATTTCTGCTCTCGGCATCGGTTGTTGCCAGAAACTAATTTTTGCGAAAGTTGAATGCTCCCTTACTTTGTATGTGTAGCGGAATGTTGCATGCAGTTTTGAATGGTGGTTATGCGTTGGTAAAAGTTGTGTGTCGGAGACTGTGTGAGTTAATGAAGTTGAGCAATTATAAAAACCTGTCCAAACAGTGTTCTTTGAATGCGCTTGAGTTTTTGAATGCGCTGTTCAAACGTTAGTTCACTATTTCAAAGTTTTTCCAGTAGTGCTCTATGAAATGTTTTAGAGCCTTTGATGTATGAAGGAAAATGGAACACCATTGAATCTGTTCTCAAGTAAAAGACTGTTTTTAATAACTGATGCATTGTTACATACAGAAGTTACATAAGGCTGTGGCATAAAGTGCATAAAGCTGTGGCATAAGATTTTTTTTCCAGCAGAAGTCTTTTATCAACAGAAGTTTTTTTTTTAGCAGAGATTTTTTTTTACAGAATGCATTCAATCATTTCAATGGTCAGAATAGTTCTCACTGGCAAGGAGAACTATTCTGAATGGTCTCGGATGGTAAAACACACCCTCATCTACAATGAGCTGTGGAAAGGTGTGTGTGTCGGAGAAGAAGACAGAGACCCTGTGCAGCCCACATCAGACAAAGAACTCGCCATTTGGGAAAACAAGAACAACAAAGCCTTTGCATTGATCGCAGCATCTGTAAATGAGGAAGTAAGTCGTCATATTTCATCCTATTCCACTGCCTTTGAAGCTTTACAAAAGCTGAAAGAACTCTATGATACACATTCTGCACTTGAAGTTGTTCAGCTCATGATTAAACTCTTCACTCTTGAACTGAAAAATAATGATCCTCTTACTCTTGCATCTGAAATAAAGTCTATAGTGCATGATATTAAATCCACTAAGGTTGAGCTGGATATCTCTCTTATTGCCTTTCTCAAAGCACTCTATCCTACCTACTCTAACTATCTTGAGTCTTTACAAGCAAATGGAAATCTTAAAGATATAACCTTTGACACTCTTGTGAAAAAGTTTGCTGAAAGAGAGAAAGCCTTTGGAAAGAAAACAGTCCCTGAATCTTCTGAAGAGACTGTTTGCCTTGCTCATAAAGAAAAGCATCCTGCTCAAGATTCTACAAGAGGAAGAGGTGGACGAAGAGGAAGAGGAAGATACTTCAGAGGCAGGGGGGGCAGACATCCTCAAGCAGAAAAGGCAGATCTGCATTGCATTCGCTGCAAACGAAATGGATCACATGATGCTTCTACATGCAAGCTACCATGGGACAAGGTTGAGCAGAGAAGAAATCAGCAGAAAGGTAAAACTGATGACACAGACAAAGGTAAAGCACCTGAATCCGCTCACTATATTGAGGCACAATGTAACATTGGAGTAAATGAAGATTTGTTTAATGCTTCACTTGCTTCTTCGAAAAATGACTGGTTGCTTGATTCAGGAGCAACCTGTCATATGACTCATAGGAGAGATTTCTTTGAATATTTCACTGACAATGTTGATGGAGCAGTATACTTTGCAGATCAGTCAAAAATCAAGCCATCAGGGCTTGGCACAATCAGGCTTAAACTGCCTGGTCTTCCAGACTTTCTTCTGGATCATGTTCTAGATCTCCCACAGCTGAAGAGAAACTTGTTGTCCCTGGTCCACATCCGCCAGCAAGGTCACTCCATTCACATGTTTGATGGCAAGCTTGAGGTAAGAAAGGCATCTGACCACTCACTTGTCATGAGGGGTATAGAAGAAGAAAGACTCCTTAAACTGCAAGGAACCTCTGCTCATGCACAACATTTCTCATATATTTCTCATCATGAAGAAGGTGCACTTTCATCAAGTTTATTATGGCATGCTAGATTTGGACATTTAAACTATGATAGTCTCCGCTTGTTGAAGAAAAATGGTGTTGTTGGTTTGCCTACAATTCCTAGAAAACATAAACAATGTGATGCTTGCATTCTAGGAAAGCACAGCAAACAGTCTTTTCATGATTCACATTCAAGAGCACATAGGAAGCTTGAACTTATTCATTCAGATTTATGTGGTCCAATGCCTGTTTCTTCTGCAAATGGAAATAAATATATCATGACATTTATTGATGATTACACCCGAATGTGTTGGGTTTATTTTTTGAAGAACAAATTTGATGCTTTTCAAACATTCAAGAATTTTCATAAATGGATTGAAAATGATGCACAATCTCATATTGGGTCTATTCGCACTGATAATGGAAAAGAATATACATCAAATGAATTTGAACACTATCTTCGCCAACATGGGATTAAACATCAAACAATTGTGCCTTATAATCCTCAACAGAATGGTGTAGCTGAAAGAATGAACAGAACAATTTTGAATATGGTACGATCCATGCTTTTCTTCAAAAATGTAAAGACAATGTTTTGGGCTGATGCTGTTCTATGTGCTGCATATATAAAGAATAGATGTCCATCTAGTGCTATAAGAAACAAGACTCCTTATGAATTGTGGAATGGACATGTTCCTTCGGTAAAACATCTCAGGATATTTGGTTCCACCTGTTATGCTTTAATACCAAAGGTACATAGAAACAAACTTGGTGCTAGAAGTCGTAAGTGTATCTTCCTGGGGTATTCAAACACATCTAAAGCATACCGCCTTTATGATGAAGTAAATAAGAAGTTTGTTTTATCTAGAGATGTCATTTTTCTTGAATCATCCAAATCTGACAGTGTTGTTGAGCGGCAACTTGATCGCTTGGATAGATTCACAAAACCGAAATCATTCCAAGAGTTTGATAATCAGATTCCACATCTTGAAGGGGGGATTCCTATACTAGATCAACATGTGGAATCTCCTTCTGAAGAACAATCTCCCCTGCATGACACTCCAACAACGGATGATGCTTTAAGTGATGTAATTGATAGAATTGGGAGACTCAATCTTGATTCAGACCCAACTCAATCAACAGAATAGCCTGGACCATCTCAGAAAGGTCCCCCAAAGTGGCTGACAAAGACACTTGAAAGTGTTCATCCTGATGAAATTGGAAAAACATGAACCAGAAATTCAAACCGACAAGATGGAGGTGATGTAGATAACTCTAATTCACCTGTTGATATGGATGTTACTTATGATTGTGAATTGAACTTGTCTACAGATTTTGAACCAACTTCCTTCAAAGAAGCTGCTTCTCATGATGAATGGAAAGAAGTGATGCAGAAGGAGTATGATGCCCTCATAAAGAATGGCACTTGGAAGCTGGTTGATCCTCCATTTGGAACCAAACCAATTGGCTGCAAGTGGGTCTACAAGAACAAGTACAAAGCTGATGTCTCACTTGACAAGCACAAAGCTAGGCTTGTGGCAAAAGGTTTTGCACAGAAGGAAGGGGTCGATTATGAGGAAACTTTTGCTCCCACAGCAAAATGGGCCACCATCCGGACACTCTTTGCACTAGCTGCTCAGAACGGTTGGAAAGTCCATCAAATGGATGTAAAAACTGCATTCTTGAATGGAGATCTAAAAGAGAATGTTTTTATGTCCCAGCCTGAAGGATTTGCTATGAAAGGACATGAACACAAAGTATGCAAACTTGTGAAGTCCTTGTATGGCCTCAAACAAGCACCACGAGCCTGGTATGAAAAACTAACTGAGCATATTCTGAAACTCAACTTCAAACATTTTGATCTTGATGATGCAACTTTATTTGTCAAGAAAGTTGGCAAAACAGTTGTATATCTTGTGGTATATGTAGATGATCTTTTAATGACAGGGAACAATGAAAGCTATATTGCATCCATAAAGAAAGAATTAGGAAATTTTTTTGAAATGACTGATTTGGGCTATGTTCATTACTATCTTGGCATTGAAGTAACCCAACATCCAAAGTCCATATTTCTTTCTCAAAAGAAATACATCGGAGATTTGTTAAACAGATTTGGCATGACAGAATGCAATCCCCTTTCTACTCCAATGGAACAAAACTTGAAGCTCACATATATTGAAGGAAAGGAATTTGAGGATGCAACAAAGTATAGACAGCTTGTAGGAAGTCTCATCTACCTCACTACTACCAGACCAGACATTTCATTTGCTGTTGGAATCCTCTCCAGGTTTATGCAAAAGCCTTGTGAGGGACATTGGTCTGCTGCAAAAAGAGTTCTAAGGTACTTGAAGGGAACTCAAGACCTTGGAATCAAGTATACACAGGTGGACGACTTCAACTTGATTGGATACTCTGATTCAGACTTCGATGGAGACAAAGAAACTGGGGTATCTACTTCAGGATATGCTATGAGTCTTGGATCGGGAGCTGTCTCCTGGAGATCACGCAAACAATCAGTACCAGCAGATTCCACAACAGAAGCAGAATATGTGGCAGCAGCTGAAGCAACGAAAGAAATTGTGTGGCTCAGGAAAATTCTTGAAGATTTGCAGGTAAAACAAATACAATCAACTCCACTCATGATTGATAACACCTCTGCAATAAATTTGGCCAAGAACCCAAAGTTCCATGATCGTACTAAGCACATCAATACTAAATATCATCTGATCCGACATCATGTTGAGGCCAAAACAATCCATCTCCGTCATTGTTCCACAAACGAGCAAATTTCAGACATCTTCACCAAAGCGCTTGGAAGAGAAAAGCTTGAAAGATTCAGAACGATGCTTGGACTCACCAACATCCCTTCAGATTAAGGGGGGGAATGTTGACACCTAATCCGAAACGGATGAGGTGAAGCTGGACAGTCATCTAGAAGATGAACTGATCCGTTTTGTATATGTATAAATAACAATTGTCTAAATGAATAAAATCACCAGTTGTTTCTTGCGCTCATTAATTGCTGGAGTTACCTGGCCTGACAGACACCTCGAACATCATTACTGAAGAAAGATGTGTTTTTTTGGACTCCAAAAATAACAAAGGCTGATTGGTCCCAACTTACCAAGGCAAGTTAAGCTCTTAATTCTTTTATCAACCTAGGAAAGTACACTTAGAGGTGCTTACCTAAAATATATAGATCTAGAAGGCTCTAAAAATTCTAATGGCTACCTAATGGACTAAATTATCAGTGCTTTCTACAAAAGATCCTTTTTTATCCTTTTAAATCATTTAAACATCCATTAGAGAAGCAAATTCTATGGAATTCTAGTTGCAGACTAAAAAAAGAAAAGTGTTGATGATTGACTATAATTCTACATTCCCTTACAAGAATATTACTTCAAAGAATTTGTACAATCTCAACAGTCCAAAGTAATTTCAATTTAAATCACACAGTGAATAAGATAAGCAGTATTATAAACCAATATCAGTTAGACCTCTTACAAGAATCATTTACCAAACTGAAAATTGAATTTTAAAACTCCATTCTTAAATCACTTTAGAAATGAAACTAGAACTATGCTTTAAAATTAAATCTAGCAAACAAATCTGGAAGTCAAATGTCAGCAGCACTCAAATATCAATTCCAAGATCAAGATTAGTTGAATCCTCTTACAAGGCTCTCTCTTCACAAAAAATTCAGGTTCTCTTTAACTGATAATTCTGCTAACATAACTTTAACTCTGAACATGAAATGATTAACTGCTAAATTCGAATTTGCAGCTAGTAGGAAAAACAGAGTAAAGATAAAGTTTACCAGCAAAGTGATGAGGGCCCTTCAGCACTCCACAAGCACACTAAGAGATGATTCAGAAGAGTGTAACTACTAAGTATTGAGACATAAAATTGCTGAGAAGTTTGTATAAAGTCTGAAATAAAAAATACACAAGCTATCTTCTCATCTGTTCAAAAAAACCATTCTAAAACATAGTTTTCCCATATGGGTTATTTATCGTGAATCCTCTAACAATTTTTTTTTTTTTGTTTCTCCATCTAATACTAACAATATTCTATTAATTACATCCCAAGGAGGTCGAATTTAGGTCTGTTCCTCCATTTATGAAAAAATTCTAAAACTGGAAAATATCTTGTGCACAAAAATCAGGAAAAAGTGATGAAGTGGCTGGGTTTGACCAGCTTTGACTGGACACTTGTTTTCTCCAAAACTGAAAACAAATAGTTGTTTCACCATCCTTGTACATTGTACTTTATGCCCATAGTCTTCGAATTTTCCCACCTATGCTGCAACATGTCAATCAATAAAGCAATCACAGGTTGTTACAACTTTCTATGATTTTTCTGAAAAAATGTCATTTAAATATAAAAATTTCAAATATTAATCCCAAGCTTAAAATAATGAAAATGACAACATATGACTTAGTTTCTAAGGATTATTGTTGAATAATAAAGGTTAAATGGCCAAGAATGATGATTAAAAGATGAATTTGAAGTGGAATGGTCAGTCAAATTTAGATACCAACATCCTCCCGAACTTAAGAATTTGCATGTCCTCATGTAACCAAGTCCTAACCTGTCAAGTGTTGTCTTCTGCTGCTTCAAGTAGAGCATTTATCTTCATTTGTTCTTCATGTTCCGTTTTCAGGATTTGATACTTTGTCTTAATTTCTTTCTTCTGTTTGTAAAGTTTGTAGGCATTTCTACAAATTTGTACTTTATAGGTTGATATTTTCCTAACTTTCTTCTTCAGTTTTTCATTCTCTACTTGAAGTTTTTTGCTTTGTATTTTAAGTGCCTCATTTTCTGCTTTTATCACTCTTTCTAACACTTCTGATTCCTTGATCTCTTGTTGTAACCTCTCAACCTTTTTCTCCAATCTTCTTTTCTTTTTACCTGAAACCTGTTGTTTCTGTTGCTCTGTTTCTTTTTCTTTATCTTCCAATCCCTGTACATAATCATATTGTGCTTGTTGTAGGACATCATCCTCTTCCAAAAATTTCCTTTGCTGGCCAAACTTTCTTTTCCTAGATTTTCTTTTGTAAGCAGCAAAAATTTTGTCTTGGTTGGCTTTTTCAACATCTTCTCTCACCATCCTTCTTATCCTAACGCTGCTGGTGGATGGAATGAAATTGCTTTGTCTAAATTCTGAAAATTTTTCCTCTATGGCATCTACATCAATCACTGGTTCTACATGTTGATGCTCCTGTAAATTTTGCTATCCTTCTTGTGACTCTCTCTGTTCCTCATCAGTGACAAACTCATTAGTGATCAAGAATTTTTCCCATGTTATACCTATCTTTTGTAATTCAGCTTTAATCAGATTTTTTATCAAGCCAAAATGATGTAAACTTGTATCCTTATTCTTCCTTTGCTTCTACATAGTCTTAGACATTTTTGTCAGGCTGTGTAAAAGAAAATAAGGCAAAATTATAGTACAATCCCCTCTTAGATGCATCAACAACTTAATATGATAGAGAAATACAACACAAAATCTACCTTCACAAGTTTTAAATTTTTGAATTATATAAACCATCTCATCCCATGGATGGATTAACCAGCTTCTAGGGATCCCTGATTTCCAATCAACTGCTGATAATCTTCACCTGAATATAAAAGGTGCCCATGTTTTCTCCTTAAATTGTTTGGTTTTAAAATATTTTTCTCCTTCTGGGGTTATACCAATTGCTTGAGCAATGGTGTCCTCCGAGACCCTAAATGACAGGTTGCCTACAACTGCCTTCTCCCCATTGAATGAAGAAGAAAATTCTTTTGTTGTTTGCTTGTTATGCCCACTGTGTTTTTCAAAAATGACAGCCAACATTTTGCCCTAAGTATTTCTACACAATCTTTATGATATCTAGAAGGGTCAAACTGTAATGGTTCTGCCCGATTTGCCATAAGAAGAAAGGAAAACTATGTTGTTATCCTGTATTTGAAAGGAATTTACAGTTTGTAATTTTTTTTTTTACCATACTGTAAAAAAAATGACTGCAGTCCTTCTTGCTGTAATTTTTTTTTCTTTTACCAGAGTTTATGGTAAATCAACTACCTGGGCCCAATTTGTATGCGTAACTCCTGGAGGACGCTGCCAATAAAGTCAAAATCTCCCTTATTTTAATTCTGGTAAATGCCGTGCCTTCTTACGTGTATGTTGACAGTGTTATTGTCAACATACGCATAAAACACTATTTGCTTTATAAAACCAACGTTTAATCCTTCAGGACAGGCGTTTTCTACAGGAAATGTATTTTTCTTCCTTCGTTCACGGCCTGTTTATGTCTTAAATCCCAAATTTCTCCACGCAGCCTGTCTCAAGGGTTTTTAATGATGTCTTTGGAATCCTGGCAGCGGTGAAATGACTTGCACGCAGGTGTTTATGATGGTTTCAAAGTCCTAGCAGCATAAATTACTATGATGGGTATGGAGTCTTGACAACATAAACGACTATGATAGCTATGAAGTCCTGGCAACGTAAATGGCTGTAATGGCTCATATTCAAATGATAACCTTTGGTGTCCTGTTTTACGGTCGATTATATAGCCTTCATATTATAATGACTTGCTGATTGGACTACTAAACTTTAGATCACTTACCCTTAGTCATTTCGTGCTTTTAGAAATGAAATTTGTAGTTTGAAAACCATACAAATTTTGTAAATCCTTCATGACCTGCGTTGTAGCTGATAAATCCTCTGTTTTATGACTTGGGCTCTTTGAAAATTCAATCCTTAAGTATGCAATCAGTTCTTAGTTTGGATAGGTCTGTTGGTATCCATGACTATGGGTCAATTAGATTAAGGAATTATGATATATACAAATAGGAATATGTGTTGCTCAATTCTGATTTGAGCAATGGTTATAGTTTCAAGGTATAATAGGAAATGGTTATAGTTACAGGGTGTAGGTAAAAAGGGTGGAACTTAGGATAATGAATGATATAGGATAGGCTAGGTATTTAGAAACTAAAATAAAAAATTATCACAATTCATCATCAAAAATTTGAAATTAATAAAAGAAATTAAATACTTAAAATGACAATTCTTACAGCCCTTTAATATCTCTGTGTTGGAGCTTGCTGTTTGATATGGTTAGGCAGAATGTAATGGTGTCCATAAAATGTCTGTCTGCTTAAAGTTCCAGTCTTCTCTTGAATTTCTTGTTGCTGGCTTCTTCTTTGTGATTTTATTCATCTTGAATGTAATATTTCTTGTTGCTGATGTAATTTTCCTTTGAACAGATCCCATTGTAAAAATGTACTCAAAACAAAGCCTTTACCTTAAAATGATGACAAATTTTCTTCTGAACAGGTCTTTTCTGAGAAGCTATGAATACAGGTCCCTTGCTGAGAATTGGATGATAACAGGTCCCTTGCTGAGAATTGAATGATAACAGGTCCCTTCTGAAGAATGAATGATAACAGGTCCCTTCTGAAGAATGAATGATAACAGGTCCCTTGCTGAGATATGTTCTGATAATCTTGCTAAAAATGAAGACAAACCTTTTTTTGCTGAAGATAGGAAAATAGGAAAGCATGAACAAGTTCAGGCTTCCTTCTCCCCAACTGATGGTTTGACTTGTCCTCAAGTCATGGTCCTTTGCGCTTAAGATTTAAAATGACTTTTCCTTTGTGATTCTTGTACTCAAAATTTAAAAACTAAGAATTCTTGCAAGCCAATTTCTTGGTTTTCTCACAGGAATTCGTGTTTAGACTATGCCTTATCTGGTTTTCATAGCTAAACATTATTATTATTATTATTATTTATTTATTTATTTATTTTTTAATATTTTAATATTCTAATATATATATATATATATATATATATATATATATATATATATATATATATATATTTTTAAATTTTAATTTTTTTTTATTATTTATTTATTTATTTTATTTTATTTTTTATTTTTTATTTTTATTTTATTTTATTTTATTTTTTATTTATTATTTTATTTTTTCATTTTTTTTTTTTTTGAAATCAAATAAGGTATGGATATTATAGCTGACTGCTGTAGTAGTTGTACTTCCTTTTCCTGTGAAACAGTTCTCATAAAATCTTCTCTGTCAATAGGCTTATGATAAATTCAGAGCCTATGTCCATTGACAAGATATGTCTGTCCTTCTTGGTCTATTGATGTTACTTTGACTGATCCATTGTCGAAGATTTCAAGGATTTCATAAGGCCCCATCCAGTGAGTAGTGAATTTAGCCTTATGATCCTTAAATTTGGAATCGAAAAGCAATGCCCAGTCGCCAATTTGAAATTCCTTCTTCTTAATCATCTTGTCATGCCATTGTCTTCTTTGCTGCTGAATCATTGTTGTCCTTTGCACGGCCTCTTGTCTCATTTCATCAAGCTGGTTTAACTGCATGATCCTTTCTTGCTGAGCTTCTGAAAGGTCCATCCCTAGGTCTGCTACCAATTTATATGTGTATTTGGAATTCTATTGGCAGCATGACCTCTTTACCATAGACTAGCTGGTAGGGTGAGAACCCTGTTGTATCTTTCCAAGTAATCCTATATGCCCAAAGTGCTTCATTGAGCTTGTCCGCCCAATTCTTCCTATTTGTGGCCACTGTTTTTGTCATGATGCCTTCTAATGTTTTGTTTGTAGACTCCACTTGGCCGTTGGCCTGTGGATGATAGGGTGTGCTTCTTCTATGCTTGATTTGGTACTTCTCTGTTATTTCTTGAACCAGTCTTGATGTGAATTGAGTCCCTTGGTCTATGACTATCTCTCTAGGCACTCCATATCTAACAAAAATTTCTTCAAATAGGAAATTGACCACTGTTTGTTCAGTTGCCCTCACAAGTGCCTTTGCTTCAACCCATTTAGTGACATAGTCGGTACACACAAGAATGTACTTCTTACCTTTAGATGGTGGATTGATGGGACCGATAAAATCAAGAGCCCATTTTTCAAATGGCTCTAGATGCACTTGCGACCAGAGTGGCATTTTGTTAGAGGCAGTTGGTCGTCCCATGCGCTGGCAGCTGTCACAACTTCTTACATACTTCTTTGTGTCTTTAAAAATTGATGGCCAATAATAGCCAAGACTAAGAATTTTGTGCGCTGTCCTCCTTGTTGCAAAATGGCCACCACAAGGTTGATCATGACAAGAGGTTAGTACATCAATTATTTCATCCTCTCTAATGCATCTCCTAATAATCATGTCATAACCAGTGTAAAATAAATCACCATTAATCCATGAGTATCTTGTGCTTTGTTTGATCAGCCTTTTCTTTTCCTTTGAGTTAAATGATGGTGGTACTTTTCCTGTGGACAAGTAGTTAGCTAAATCACCATACCATGGTGTTGAAACTAAAATTACAAACAAAAGTTCATCAGGAAATGAATCGTCAACTTGGACAACTTCACCTGGATTTTGAAGTCTACAAAAGTAGTCTGCTACCTGGTTTTCTTTCCTGAGTCTATCCAGTATGGTGATATTGAATTCTTGCACTAAGAGTAACCACCTGGTGATCCTGCCATTAGTAATAGGTTTGTTCATTAAATATTGAATGGTAGAATGATCAGTGTGAACTAGGACCTCATATCCAGTTATGTAGTGGCGAAATTTGTTCACTGCATGTATTATTGTGAGCATTTCCTTTTCTGTAACTGTGTAATTAAATTCTACAGGGATCAAATTCTTGCTAATAAAATAGATGGCATATGTTGAACCATCTCCTTTTTGGCCTAATGAAGCCCCCATTGCAGTGTCAAATGCATCGGTTGAGATATGAAAAGGTAGTCTCCAATTAGGTCCTCTCAAAACTGGAGTAGTGGATAATTTTTCTTTGAGCTTATCAAAAGCAATTTGACAATTACCATTCCAATCAAAAGTTACATCCTTGGCAAGAAGTTTAAACAAAGGCAAAGCTATTTTACTAAAATTTTCAATAAATCGCCTATAATAGCTTGCATAACCAAGAAAAATTCTTACATCTTTTTGATTTGTTGGAATTGGCAATTCAACAATGATTTGTATTTTGGTTTGATCTACTTCAATTCCTTTGGATGAGATATGATGCCCTAAGACTATTCCTTCATTCACCATCATATAACATTTTTCGTTGCTTAAGGACAAGTTTGTTTCTATACATCGTTGTAAAATTTTTTCAAGATTTTGCAAAGAGTGGTCAAAGGAGTCACCATATACTGAAAAATCGTCCATATATACCTCAACACATTCATGGACCAGATCTGCAAAAATAGCTAATACTGCTCTCTGAAATGTTGCTGGAGCATTACATAGGCCAAATGGTAACACGTTGTAAGCATATGTTCCCCAAGGATAGGTAAATGTTGTTTTATCTTGGTCTCCTGAGGCTATGCTAATCTGGTTGTACCCGCTAAAGCCATCTAAGAAGGAAAATGACTTTTTCCTAGCTAAAGTATCCAATACTTGGTCAATAAATGGCAATGGGAAATAGTATTTAAGGGTGGCTTTGTTTAGCTCTCTGTAGTCAACACAAACTTGCCACTTACCGTTTTTCTTGGGTACTATGACTAGTGGTGATACCCATTGGCTGTCAGAAATGGGATATATGAATTTTACTTTTAACAACTTTTGCAATTCATCTCTGACAATTTCTTTAAGCATAGGGTTCATTCTCCTTTGTGGCTGCCTTAGTGGCTGAATGCTAGTGTTTGTATAAATGTGGTGAGTGCAGGTTTCTGGGTGAATTCCTTGCATATCCGTGTAGTCCCAAGCGAATGCTTTTTGGTATTTGTTCAACAAATGAACCAGTTTTTGTTCTTGAGATGTCTCTAGAAATGCCCCAATGTTCAATGTTTTTCCAAGACTGATTTCTGTAGTCTTGCTTTGTGTATTTGTAATGGAATTGATTGGAAAAATTTCATCAAATATTGCTTTCAATGAGTACATCGTATAGGTTTCTTGAAAACTTTGTGCCAACATATACTCTACAGTAATGTATTGTTCATTTCTCAACTCTTCCGAAACCTCAGGTTGGGAAATAAACATTTCCACTAAATCTGCATTGTTATTTTCCTCAATATCATACATTTGGTTTATTCTTAGCACAGAGTATATTTCTTCCTGATCATTGTACTTGTCATCAAGCAATAAGTTATGTGTTACAACTGGGGCTTGTGTTGATGGGTACAAGGTAAGTTGTTTTCGTTCTGTCCCTCTAGAAATGATCATATTACCG
The DNA here is from genome assembly GCA_031772625.1 of Pinus tabuliformis. Lineage (NCBI taxonomy): Eukaryota > Viridiplantae > Streptophyta > Pinopsida > Pinales > Pinaceae > Pinus > Pinus tabuliformis. The sequence continues at coordinate 909,394,010 of CM062814.1, read as the reverse complement.
GATCTACATCCAATAAATGCATTAGCAGTTGCCAACCAGGGTCTGCCAAGTATAATCAGATGTCCTCCTAAGTTTGATTTGGGCTGGAGTACCAAGAAATCGACTGGATACTCCCAAGAATCTAGTGAGACAATTATATCCTCTAGTATCCTCTCTGGAATGACTTTAGAACGATCAGCTAATTCCAAAACAATTGGGGTTGTCTATAATTTTGTTAGCTGCAAAGTTTTCATTGTATCTAATGTCATAACATTTATTGCAGCTCCTAAATCTATCAAAGTGTTTGGAATTGAAATTTTGTTGATAATGGCCGTGACTCTTGGTATGCCTGGGTCAACATATTTCTCCATTGAAATAATATTTGACATCAAGCCTGCTAAGTTACCTATGACATGTATTGTTTTTGGGTCAAATCTTTTCTTTGCAGGTTTCTTGAGACATAGTTCTTTGATTGCTTTGGTATAAATTGGGATATCCTTGATTGCCTAGAGTAATGGAATTTTGATATATACATTCCTTAATTCATCAAGAACATCAAATTGTGGCAATGGTGTGGGTGGTCTTGGTTGAAGTAATATTTTTGGAAATGGAGGTGGTTGGAGTGTTTTGATTTGTTGGTTTTGTTCCAAATTGTCTTGTGTTGGTTCACTTTGTTTGCTACGTTGTTGATTTTCTTCTTCCTCTTTTTGTTTTTCTTGTTGTAACTGCGTTTGAGCAGGGGAAGGTTCTTTTTGCAATGTCCAACCTGACCTTAGTTCGATATTTTGCAATGGTAGAGTTGGGTATGAAGGTCCCTCATCTACGCTATAAGTTGGTTTGTCTATTCGATTATTGGGGTTAGCTATGGGCTGAGCTGGTAACTATGTGGGTCGAGGTGGTTGGTTGGATGGTAGTTGGAGCTGAGGTTGATTTATTTGTGGAGGAGCAGGTAATGCTTGTTGAAGATTTTGTTGTTGATAAGGTACTGGTTGCGGAGGGTATTGTTGTGGGTATGGCTGAGAATATTGTGACTGATAATGTTGAGAATATGGTTGATATGGCTGGGATTGTTGTTGAGCAAATTGTTGATATGGCTGGGATTGTTGTTGAGAAAATTGTTGATATGGAAGGGATTGTTGTTGAGAAAAGTGTTGAGGAAAAGAATATCCTCTCCATCCTTGTTGTGGGAATGTTTGCTGTTGTTGGTTAGGCCAGTTTTTCCATGGCATAGGAACATTCCAAGAGTTTTGAACAGGCATGTTATAATTTGCTACATTTGGATTTTGATACATACCTGGGGGTCTTGGTTGCCATGGTCTTCTAGCTCCCATGAAATACATGTTTTCCATTTCTGCACTAGCTTCCAAATTGTAATTCTGCAAAATTTTCATCTTTGTATAGTCTTTAGTGTCATGGTTATCTGTACAAAATCCACAAATTTGTACGTTGTCTAAGGGACATTCTTTCAAAGCATGTTTCTTCCTGCATTTGGGACAATATATAGATAGTTCTAGTTCTTGTTCATCTTGTCTTTTCTTTGTTTTCAAGGTATCTATTTGGTTTCCCAAAGTACTCATAAGGTCTGTTTTGAAATCCTCAAATAAGTTGCCTAGTTCAGCTCTAGTTATGTTTCCTGTAGCTGATTTTGTTATTTTTGATGTCATGGCTCTTTTATTTCTTGTCCTACTCCTAGAGTACTTTTGGCATAATTCAGCAATCTCCTCAAAAGGTAAGTTGGAAACATCCCCTTTACCCATGAGATTAAGATCATCTAAATACTCATCCTGGATGCCTTTAAGAAAGATTGTTCGAATAAGCTCAATTGACATAGTTCTATGTTTTGATTTTTGTAGATTGTATGAGAGTATTTCTAAGTATTCCTCTAAGGTTTCATCTTCTTGTTGAGTCATTGCAAAGATGTCATCTTTGGAATCTTTTGATCGACAATAAGTCTGATACTTTTTTCAGAAAGAATTTTGTCATATCATCCCAACTAGTGACTGAATGTTCACCTAATCCCATAAACCACCTAAGTGCTGCTACTTTTAAGATAGCAGAAAAAAGGCGAAGTCTATGAGCATCATCTTTATATCCATAGGTTCGACATACTATGTCAAATTCGAATAAAAATGAGTCTAGGTCTTCAGATGCCATCCCATAGAAATTTGGTAGTACAGATGGTGGTATGTTTTTCATTTTAATTTCCTCATCCATTTCCTCTCCTCTATCTTGAATTGGAAATTTAAATGTGGATTCCTCTGTTTCTGGCAGATTTTGATTTCCTCCAAATAGAGTATCATTGTTTTGTTTTGCTTCATTCTCCCTTATTCTTCTCCTTTCTTCCATTTGTCTCTCATATTCTCTCATTTGTTCAGGTGTAGGTCCTCTAGATCCTCCCCCCTCTTCAGCCATCGAAATTTGTGATTTATCTAAGGTTTCTGCCTCTTCTTCTTGTTTTAGTTCTTGAAGAAAAATTTCTTCAGGATTAGGCTGTTGGTTTTTTGTGCTACTCCCTTCAGATTTCACTACTGTAGAAGTTTCAAGTAGATTTCTTCTCTTTGATTTGTGGCTTATTAGAATTTGTCTTTCAATAAGGGTGAGTCTTTGGCCTGATTTCACTTTTTCCCCAAGTTGTGCTACTGTAACCTTTCCCATTGGAGTTGTGTATTCAATCCTTTCTAGTGACTCTGCTCCTAATGGTGGATTAGTTGTTGGGGGGTTTCTTTTAAATTTTCCTTTTTTGTCCCTAAACCTAGACATAAATAAGCACGATTGAAATTTAAATTTAATTCTATGTTTTTGTTGTTTTGTTGATTTTTTTTATTTTTTTTATTTTTTATTTTTTAATTTATTTTTTAATTTTTTTTAATTAATTAATTAATTAATTAATTATTTTTTTTTAATTTAGTCTTTCCAGTTGCACCTCCCTGGAAACGACGCCAAAATGTTTGGTCCCAACTTACCAAGGCAAGTTAAGCTCTTAATTCTTTTATCAACCTAGGAAAGTACACTTAGAGGTGCTTATCTAAAATATATAGATCTAGAAGGCTCTAAAATTCTAATGGCTACCTAATGGACTAAATTATCAGTGCTTTCTACAAAATATCCTTTATTATCCTTTTAAATAATTTAAACATCCATCTAAGAGAAGCAAATTCTATGGAATTCTAGTTGTAGACCAACAAGAGCAGAGTATTGATGATTGACTATAATTCTACATTCCCTTACAAGAGTATTACTTCAAAGAATTTGTACAATCTCAACAGTCCAAAGTAATTTCAATTTAAATCACACAGTGAATAAGATAAGCAGTATTATAAACCAATATCAGTTAGACCTCTTACAAGAATCATTTACCAAACTGAAAATTGAATTTTAAAACTCCATTCTTAAATCACTTCATAAATAAAACTAGAACTATTCTTTAAAATTAAAGCTAGCAAACAAATCTAGAAGTTAAATGTCAGCAGCATTCAAATATCAATTCCAAGATCAAGATTAGTTGAATCCTCTTACAAGGCTCTCTCTTCACAACAAATTCAAGTTCTCTTTAACTGATAATTCTGCTAACATAACTTTAACTCTGAACATGATATTAACTGCTAAATTCGAATTTGCAGCTAGTAGGAAAAACAGAGTAAACATAAAGTGTACCAGCAAAGTGATGAGGGCCCTTCAGCACTCCACAAGCGCACTAAGAGATGATTCAGAAGAGTGTAACTACTAAGTCTTGAGACATAAAATTGCTGAAGAAGTTTGTATTAAGTCTGAAGTAAAAAATACACAAGCCGTCTTCTCATCTGTTCAAAAAAACCATTCTAAAACATAGTTTTCCCATATGGGTTATTTATCGTGAATCCTCTAACAAAAAAAACTATTGTTTATCCATCTAATATTAACAATATTCTATTAATTACATCCCAAGGAGGTCGAATTTAGGTCTGTTCCTCCATTTATGAAAAAATTCTAAAACTGGAAAATATCTTGTGCACAAAAATCAGGAAAAGTGATGAAGTGGCTGGGTTTGACGAGCTTTGACTGGACACTTGTTTTCTCCAAAACTGAAAATGAATAGCTGTTTCACCATCCTTGTACATTGTACTTTATGCCCATAGTCTTCAAATTTTCCCACCTGTGCTGCAACATGTCAATCAATAAAGCAATCACAGGTTGTTACAACTTCCTATGATTTTTCTGAAAAAATGTCATTTAAATATAAAAATTTCAAATATTAATCCCAAGCTTAAAATAATGAAAATGACAACATATGACTTAGTTTCTAAGGATTATTGTTGAATAATAGAGGTTAAATGGCCAAGAATGATGGTTAAAAGATGAATTGAAGTGGAATGGTCAGTCAATTTTAGATACCAACAAAGGCCTTTGAACATCTTAAAGAGGCAATGTCCCAGGCATCGGTCTTAGCTACAGCTGACTTCACAAAAGCTTTTATTGTGGAGTGTGATGCCTCATGAAATGGAGTTAGTGTTGTTTTAATGCAAGAAGGAAGACCCATTACTTTTGAAAGTCATCCAATCAAAGGAAAGTATTTACACAAACCTCTTTGTGAGAAGGAAATGTTGGAAATACTACATGCATTAAAGTAGTGATGACCTTACCTAATGGAAAGACACTTCAAGGTAAAAATAGATCATGATAGTCTTAAATACTTTTTGGAACAGAGGTTATCTTCAAAAGAGCAGTAAAAATGGGTGACAAAGATGTTGGATTATGAATTTTAAATCATCTAAAAAAAGGGAAGCAAAATGTTGTTGCAGATGAACTCTCAAGAAAGGATGAGGATGTGGAAGCATTGCTTTGTTCAATTTCTATTATCCAACTTGAGTGGATAACCTAAGAAATGGATGAATGGAAGAATGATGAAGAGGTATGGTCACTCATTCAGAAGTTGCAGCAAGATCCCAATACATCTGATACATTTAGCTGGAAAAATGATTCATTATGGTACAAATATCGCTTATATCTTTGTAAGAATTCCTAACTCAAACAAAATATTATTTTGAAATTGCACACCTCTCCCTTAGGAGGGCACTCAGGATTTTTAAAAACTTACCATAGGGTCAAGAAGGAATTTTTTGGGGGATGAACTTAAATATAATATTCAGAAGTTTTGGTAAAATGTTTGGTTTGACAACAAAATAAAGTTGAGACAATTAAGACCCAAGTCTGTTACAACCTTTATCCATTCCAAGTCAGCATTGGGAGGAGGTCTCAATGGACTTTATCACAGGTTTACCAAAGTCTTAAGGAAAGAGTGTCATCATGGTGGTAGTTGATATACATACCAAGTATGCACAAATTTTTGCATTATCTGATCCCTTTAAATATAGTACAGTTGCTATTGCATTATAGAAACAATTTAAAAGCTTCATGGAAACCCAAAGATTATAGTAAGTGGCAGAGATCCCATTTTCACTGGAAATTTTTGGACGGAATTATTTTCTTGTCTTGGTACTCAATTAACTCATATCTCATCTTATCATCCTCAATATGATGGGAAAATTAAGATGGTGAACACATGTTTGGAAGGATATATCTGTTGCTTTGTATTTGATAAAAAAACACAATGGATCAAGCGGTTACCTCTAGCTGAATGGTGGTATAACATTTCCTTCCATACTACAACAAAAAGGACCCCATTTATGGCACTTTATGGATATCATCCGCCATCAATCACATCATATTTAAGAGAAAATTCTAAGGCTCGTGTAAGATCACATCGAGCATCAACAAGTTCTCCAACTCTTAAAGGATAACCTCACTCTGATGCAAAATCGAATTAAACAATTTCCATATCAACATTGTAGTGAAAGAAGTTTTGATGTAGGTGACTGGGTATTCTTATGGCTACAACCATATAAGCAAATGTCTCTCAAGCAAGATAAGAAGGATAATAAATTATCACCCAAGTACTATGGTCCTTACAAGGTGTTGCAAAAGATTGGTATTATGGCATACAAATTGGAGTTGCATGCATATTCTTGAATACACCCAGTTTTCCATATTTCATGCTTAACTAAGGTTACCGGTGACAAGCTTGCAGTTCAAACAGTGTTGCTAAAACTTGACGAAGAAGGAAAAATCATATTTGAGCCTGAAGCAGCCATGGAAACAAGAGCTCGAAAACTACAGAATCGACCAATTTCAGAGTATCTCATTAAGTGGAAGAACTTAACCGCTGCAGATTCCATATGGGATGGTGAGAATTTTATATAAAATCATTCAAAACTACGCAAGCATTGAGGACAACAATTTTTTAAAGGAGAGAGACATGTTAGGTCCCTATAATACTAGTGTAGCCCCCTTATTGTAATTGTTAGTGTAGCCCCCTTATTGTTATTGTTGTGCCCATGTAACCCCCATATTGTTATTGATGTGCCCTATAGAAGCCAACTATTGTTATTATTGTGCTCTTACTTTATTATTGTTATGTAGGATCTGATTATATTGTGACCCCTTAGACTCATATATATACAAAGGAGGTCTTGTAATTTGTATCATCCAAGAATTGTTCATTTATGTAATATAAAGGAGGTTTCCCCCTCGAAGAGGATAATTTTTAAGTCGTTGATCTATCTATTTGTGAGTTGGCTACATAACAAGAACTTTGCATGCAATTCTCATTACAATGAAGGTATCTTGCCATCTATTCTTCTATGGCATGCAATATTTGGACATATTAGTTATGATAGTCTTCATTTGTTGAAAATAAGTGGTGTTTATAGTTTTCAAACTATTCCAAGAAAATTGAATCAATGTGATGCTTGTATGTTGGGAAAACATAACGAACAACCATTTCATGATTCTACATCTAGAGCACGTAGCAATATTTCCCTAATTCATTCTTATTTGTATGGCCCTATACTTGTTCATTTTTAAAATGGAAATAAATATAAATGACTTTTATTGATGATTACACTAGGATGTGTTGGGTATACTTGTTGAAAAGTGAATTAAAAGGTTTTGAAACTTTCAAAAATTTTCATGCATGGATTGAAAATTATGCACAATCACATATTGGCTCTCTTCATACTGAAAATGGAAAAGAATATACTTCTAAATAATTTGAAAATTATCTTCACCAACATGGCATTCAACACCAAACAATTGTTCCATACAATCCTCATCAAAACAGTGTAGTTGAAATAATGGACAAAACTATCTTATATAGTTATATCAATGATTCTTTTCAAAAATGTAAAGTTGATATTTTAGGTTGATGATTTTTAATGTGAAACACATATCAAAAACATATGTATAAATCATGCTCTCGAAAACAAGACTCCTTATGAAATTTGGTATGGCCATATTCCTTTGGTAAGGCATCACAAGATTTTTTGTTCCACCTATTATGCTTTGATTCCTAACGAACAAAGAAGCAAGCCTGAGGCAAGGAGTCAAAAGTGAATATTCTTAGGTTATTCGGATATCACCAAATCATATCATCTCTATGATGAGGTAAATAATAATTTTCTATTGTCTGGAGATGTGATTATTCTTTAATCTTCCAATAGTGAAAAAATTGTTGAACAACAACTTGATTGTTTGGATAGATTCAGTCATTCAATAAATTATCATGAATTTGAAAATGAGATTCCACATATCGAATATGGGATCCCTATCTTGTATCGATCTATGCAATCTTCTTCTAAAGCATTGTCTCCCCCTTATGAAGTTCAAAACACTCCAAATTAGGAAGACCTTTTAAGTGATGTGATTGAGATGAATTGAAGGTTAAATATTGATTAAACCTCATCTCAATCAATAGAGAACTAGAGAAGTTTTGAGGTCTAAAATGGGTCTCCTAAGGAATATTATAAAATAATAGTGGAAATAATAAAATAATATTAGTTTACATCATCAAATTTTAGAGGGAAAAAAGAAAAACTACTTTTTCAACTCGTATTTTCATTTCATCTCCTTACAGTTCTTCTCAAATTTCAAGTAGGAACACTCGTTGGATGTGAAATTTTATTCCTCATGCAAGGAGTACCTATGTTGCATATGTTAGATGGACCCTGCTACATGAAAAATGAGAAATACATGAAAAAACGTGATTGCAATAATGTTTTTCATGTATTTCTCATTTTTCACATAGCAAGGTCCATTAAAAGTATGCAACATGGGTACTCATTGGATGAGGAACTAAATTATACATCCAATGAGTGATCTCACTCGAAATTTGTGTAAACCTATAGGGAGATAAGTTGAAAAAATATTTATTTTTTTATATTTTAATCATTTTACTTTTTTACTCCAAACATGATGAATCATCCCCCATGATTGACATCTTCATCTTGAATCTTATTGGTTCTTAGAAAGTTGATTTTGGTTGTAAACTTTTGTTTTGAGGCACATTTTAGACCTCAAAATTTCTCTAATGCCACTTGGACCATCTCATAAAGGTCCCCCAAAATGGATCACCAAAACACTTGAAAGTGTTCACCCTTATGAGGTCATAAAGACAGGAACTAGAAGTTCCATTAGACAAAAGGGAGGCGATGTAGATTATTCTGATGTTGTTGATGATATGGATGTTTCATATGATTATGAATTGAATTTTTCTACTTATTCTAAACCAAATACCTTTAAATAAGTTTCTTATCATGATGAATAGAAATAAGCAATGTAGAAAGAGTATGATTCTCTCATAAAAAATGGAACATGGAGGATGGTGGACCCTCCATATGGAACCAAACCTATTGGTTGCAAGTGGGTCTACAAGAACAAGTATAAATCAAATAGCTCACTTGAAAAGCACAAACCAAGGCTCGTGAAATATTATTTGCACAGAAAGAAGGTGTTGATTACGAAGACCTTTTCCCCCATAGAAAATGGGCCACCATCCAGACTCAATTTTTCTTGGTAGCTCATAATGGATGGAAATTCCATCAAATGGATGTGAAGACTACTTTCTTGAATGGATACTTGAAAGAAAATGTCTTCATGTCTCAACTAGAAGGCTTTGTTGTGAATGGACAAGAATAGAAAGTATGCAAACATATCAAATCCTTATATGGCCTAAAGCAAGAACCGATCCTAGTATGAAAAATTAACTGAGCATCTTCTCAAATTAAATTTCAAACACTTTAAACTTGATGATGCAATTGTACTTGCCAAGAAATTTGGAAAAATCGTTGTCTATCTTGTGGTATATGTAGATGATATGTTGATCACAAGGAACAATGGAAATTATATTGCATCCATAAAGAAAGAGTTGACGAAAGGAATTGAGATGAAAAGATTGGGACACCTTCACTACTACTTGGGCATTAAAGTGATGCAACACCCAAAGTATGTACTTGTTTCTCAAAATAAGTACATTGGAGAATTTTTGAACAAGTTTGGCATCGTTGAATGCAATCCCTTGTCCACTCTAATGGAACAAAATTTGAAGCTCACATTTAAAAGAAGGAAATGAATTTGAGATTTCAACTACATATAGGCAGGTTGTGGGAAGTCTCATCTATCTCACCACTACTAGACTAAATATTTCATTTCTTGTTGGAATCCTTTCCAAGTTTATGCAAAAGCCTTGTGAAGGACATTGGTTTGCTACAAAAATAGATCTAGAGTACTTGAAAGGAACTGTTGTAGCCTCTACAACGACACCCAAAATTTTGGACATATCCAAAATTTTTGGTCCCCCTATGTTTTCCTGAGGCCATAAAGGATGTGGTCATTGGCCAATTCCCCATGACCCAATTGCTATCGAACCCTGTCGATGCACCCACTCACATGACGCAAATCATGTTTATTTCTTATATTCCATCTCAGATATTGACCTCATTAATTCAATAGGGTTTTGGGGGGTTTGTTGTTGACAAAGTATTTTAAGGCTCCTGTGACTATAGTGGGGAAAAATAACCTTACCTTGATGATCACAGATTCATTCTATTTGCTTTAGACTTTGCAAAGTGCCACTTTGCTCGTATAACTTCAAAATCCTAGTTTGTCATATTTGGAGTCCCATTAATCCATATGCCTCTAGGGCACATTCTTATTAGCACTGTTGGTAGCATGGTAAGAATCATTGCATATTATGTCCCCTACAAGCATTAAGCTCAATCAAGTGATTAAATACCACTTTTGGAAGAAAATATCCTATTAGGGCATGAAAGAATAAGTCTTCAAAGTGCCACCAGGTGCATGAAATATCACAATGATGAGAGACATTAGACACATTTACATAGTCTTTTATGCTTTCATGTTTTTCGTATTCCTTACTACACTAAGCTTTAACTTTTAAAATTATAAAACATTATTATTCAACATCACTTAGCTAATATGTTGTTTCATGGTACTATGCAGGACAAAGCAAAGATAATGCACTTAAAATCCTTGTTAAGGAATAGTTAGAAGTTCTAATCCCCTGCCTATGTGATGGAGAGGTATATATAAAATATAACATAAGACAAAGGGATCTTAAAATTATGGGTATGAATGTTACTACAATACATATATACTCAAGCAACTTCCAAGGTGGCAATATGGAGATTTCTACCTATGTTAACTGCTTTGGGAATATAGTTATATGTGTGTGTGTGTGTTAAAATCCCATACTAACAACACGTGGAAATGAAAAAAAAATGTTATGTGGAACGACTGCATAGAGGTATTATGCTAAGTGTAGTTTCAAGCCCTCATTGGTGTGATAGGACAGGAATAGAGTAGACATATGTCTGGAACTTGGAGCAGCATGGCGTAGGCCACAACATACGTTGAAGGTATGGCAAGATACAATCACACGAGGTGGCATCTGAAGTCAAAAAATACATCAATGTTGAAGCCATCGAAAGCATCATGTGGCAGGTTATATATTGACACAACGCTAGAGGAAGAGATAGCACAAACAAAGGGGTGTTAGAATCATTCAGTTAACAAAGGATAAAAGCATAGGAGGTCATGATTGCTACATTTTTCCAAGTGGAGTTCTATGAAGAATGAGATGAGATGCTATTGTAAAAAAATTAAAGGGGTTTCTGCATTGAAGAATGCACACAAAGGATGCACTCAAGACAACGTAGAAGAGAATTTGGCATGCCATTCTTGTGAGAAGTTTATATATATATATATATCGCTTAACATGAAAATAATTGTGAAGGAGGCCTTAGGAATCTATGTCAAGGATTATAATGACATATGTTGCAAATCCCTTTTAAAAGTGCATATGTCAACATCATAAGCTAGCTCACATGTTGTAGTTAGTTGATACACGAGTACATGGTGCATTATGAGAATTTGATGTGAGTGTTAGCTGGAAGAGGATTGTTTAATCACTAACAAAAATTTTCATTTCATCACCACAGTGAAACTTGAATACCTCCAGTGGTCGCACCATCTAATAGATCTATTTATATTTGAACTCATATTCATGCGAAGGGACCCTTTTCTCCTCCTCCACCTCGCCAACACCACCATTTCTATGTATATCTTATGCAAATGGAGCTTGAGCTTGGTGTGGTACTCTATGTTGGTTTTTCCATTAGTTTTAGAGCTAGCTACATAGGTATCTACAGGAACATTCTTGAAACAAATCCAAGTGATGATGATAGGAGTAGAAGCAGATAGCCAAGATCAGGGCCTTCCCCTCCACCGCCTTTTGTATTTTCAAACGCAAGTATTGATGATGAACCTACAAACAAGAGTATCCTTGGAAAACATGATCCCCTTGAAGTTGCATTCATTAAGCAAAGTAGAAAAAATAGGATTTTGGATTGTCATGGTTGTTTCATTATCATTAACTATTGATGTAGTTATCTCAGTTCGAGTAATTTGGGTAACTATTTCAAAATTCAAGGAAAACAACAGATTGACCTCAGTTGTTGTGAGATTTTGGGTAAAGGATATACAGTGATTCTATCCTATCAGGAAATGTAGCAAAATCAACAACAATGTCATTTACTTTCAGCATGGCTCCATATACATGATCAAAAAAAGCCCCACTTTAGCTGAGCTTGAAAAGGCAGTGATGGTGGGAAAAGAACTTGTCAACATAGGCTAGATACAATGCCATGAAATGCATAATAATGAAAAGGGCATTGAGAAAGGTTGCATTCATCCATTAAAGTCACAGGGTTGCAAAACCACATCTAGAAAAGTTGACAGTTCATGTGACCAAGCTTATCATGTGACTACATGACTTGTCCCAAGGTTTCTAAGTCACAAACTTGCAGTTGCAAAATTCAGTGATCATTCCGACCTTGCCTTTGTTGTGACCTTATGACCTCGTCTTTGTTATGAACTTGCGATCCCTCTCATTTTGTAACCTGCATTGACCCATCTACATTGCGACCTACATAACCCATATGGAATGTGACTTTTTTTATTGATACATAATGTGACCTACAACGTAACCCGAAAGTGCAACCATCCTCAGATTGAAAGTCGCACAATTTCCTTAGTTCTAGAATTACGACCCCACCCTCAACTACAGTTGTGACTAGCTGATTTTATGAGGTCACAAGTCATTTTTAGGTCATCGCTTTCCCAAAATGTGACCACCCCTAACCCTTGGACCTGTCACTTACGTTTACACTTTACTTTTCTACCAAGAACCAATATGCTAAGGAACAAAGGGGATGGGACTAGCTCCCATATGCCAAAGGAAACTGCAATGAGGGACTTTCCCATGTTCCTTATTTCACGCAACACCTAAAGATTAAATTCCCTATAGCAACTACCATTCCTTCTCCTCAGTGAAATTGTTTTGTACATAGGATTGGATATGGAGTGCAAAGATGCATAAGAATTGTGGGGAAAAATTGTATGTAAGAGAAGGTGAAGCTTTATGCATGAACACAATTCAAAGGGATGTTGATAGATTTAAAGGGCAGATTAAATGTTGTTAGCATGGTGCAATGACCAAAGACACAAAAATAGGACCAAAGACATGTATGTTATGTCAAACATATATAAATGGTTTCTCCCACGCATTTTGGTGATAATAGAACAAACGTATGAAGGCTTGAGCATATCATACAATGTGCAGAAATAGGTACACATTGTAGGAATACAAAGGCAATGTAATATAACAATAGCACAATGACACATGCGTTGGAAGCATGCAAGGGGGGTGTTGCAAATAGACAAATCCAAGTACACTACAAAGGATTTTGAGCCTTGTATTGAAGAATATCATGAACATACACTAAAATGAAGGGATACCAAGACAACATATCGTGTTTTAATCTAATATTTGGATTGCGAAGCTACCTAATACGAGATAGACAAAAAATTGAGCTAGGGTTTACTCTGCGCGCAAATGGTTCTCAGGTCTCGGCAACCATTTTCAGCTCCTTGGAGAGCCTGAAGACCAGACACGAAGACCCCTGTGCTAGGTGGCAAGGACTGGGTCAGGCTTGCGCGGTTACTCCTCCCAACTTACCTAGTGAGCTCCCTACGGACTACCCCCCCAGGTCATCCTCGTGCAGCTGCTCGTTGGCGTAGATGGTTCTGGCTCCCCAGCGACTATGGTAGACATCAAAATCTAGACAGCTTTGAACGCAGGAGACAGACTTAGCTAGGGTTCTACTTAATGGCTGCACAGACAGACATGATCATCCTTTTCCTACCCAAGGCCGGCTGCAAGGGGCTCTGAGGTGGGCTCAGGGTGGTTTTCATGCTCCTTTCACCCTCCAAGAGGTTATGCTCATGTGATCTCTACGGCAGCAGGGTCCTGAACCATTGCCCTTCCACGCGCAAACCTGGGTTTCCCAAGAAGCTACAGGACAACATTTGTTGGGAAGAGGGGTTTTTAGCATACCTCTACTTTGTAAGGCCTAAGATACTCTGTTTAGTCCAACTTTTGGTGAAGATCGATCCTCCCCGTCCTGCACGGATAGTCTCTACCATTAAAGGTGAAACTGTCTCCTCACACCAGAAGGATCATATGGGACCTGGGAACTAGGTAAGCCCAAACTGTTTTCAAATTTTTTTAAAAACTCCAGTTGGGGTTTCAAGCTTACTCTGGGTCAAAAACACAGACACAGTTCTAGATCTGAAACAATGCATCATGGAGAAATACAGATACCCTGGCCATTCACAGAGCTTGATTTTTGAAGGTAAAATACTACAGGACCAGCAGCCCTTGACGCTGTATCATATTCATGCTGATTCCACCATCATACTAAACCTAAGAATATGCGGGGGGGCTGCATCCAAGGGTAGAACAGGGCTGGGAGGCAGCACACAGTTAGGTTCAGGATCAAAACAGAAGCAAGCACATGAGGATCTATCATTCAAGAACATTTTGCAGGGGAAAAAGAAAGCCTCTGAACCATCCAAACAGATAGGAAACACTCCAAACCCCTATATAGTGGAGCAGCTAAATAACAACCCAGAACTAAATATTGATTTGCCAGAATCTGATGAACAATGCGCCTCCCTTGAATCTCTAGCAATTATTTGTTGATTTAACTATTTCTGGCCAAAACCGGTAGAGCTTTTCCACTAGATTTTAGCAAACTGGTCATTAGATTCCGACATCCACCTCTGCTCCAAAGGATTCTTTGTTGTAAAATTCCCATCCCCTGAAGCTAAAGACAAAATTCTACAGGAAGGACCATGGTTCTGGGGTTCAACTGGTATGTTTACCATTACCTAGTTCCCCGACTTCGATGCAAATGCCATGGTCGTCTCCAAAATTCCAATCTGGGTCCAAATGCACAACCTTCCCCTTCATTTCTAGGAGGACATAGTTCTAGTTGGTATTGGCAAAAACCTTGGACAGTTCATAAAAAAGGACTCCCAAAGAATAGAAGAAAGGATTTTCACCTACGCACGCATATGCGTAGAGGTAGACCTCAGCAAAGGACTTCCGGACAACATCCAATTAATTCACAGTAAGTGAATTTGGACACAGAACTTGGATTATGAGAACACATCTTTCAGATGTAGGAATTGTATACAAATAGGGCATTTACACAACGTGTGTCCAGAAGCCAAAAATGACACCAGAAGGAAAAAGAATCTCGGGAAAAAACCCAAAGGTTGGCAATACCCCCCACCTGAAACTGAAGAGGAGGAGGATGAAGCTCCGGATGAACCATCCCCACAAGAGGAAAGTCAGAATCCAATGGAACCTGATACACAAGGGGGATCTCCACAAGACCAACCAGATGCCAAGAACCACAGGGTGTAGGCCGACTTGATCCTTGATGAAGGGGACACCAGCAGGAATAAGCACTTCCACACATCAAATAACTCAAACTCTGACAAGGACAACGCCAAAATGGAGGCAAGAAACCATCTTTCTCTTGTCTCTTTGATGCCATCCTAAGGGGAATGGCGCAGGGTAGAGAAAAAGAAGGGGAGGAAAGCTTAGCTTCCCACACCATGTATTTTTATCTTGTTTTTCTCTGGTTATCTCTTGCCTATCATTTGGTCTCTGACTTGATGATGCGGTTTCTAGCGAGTACAACATGTAATTTTGCTATTTATTAATCAAAATTAAGAATTTTTCTCTGGAAAAATAACATATCACGTTTACAATGAAATAAAAGGAATGTGAAGCCCTTGGAAAATTGACAATGATCACCATGACAAAGGGTGGAGGATGACCAAGTCAACTGTTTGGAAATCATGATCTCAGGGCCATGATCTCTTATTAGATTATTTTGTTTGAATGTGATAGTTATATCTTATTTGATTTATATTCGAAGTCTTAATTTACATTTTTTCACTTGTAGGATTGATGATTATGGAATGATTTCTCATTATACTTCCTAGATGCATAATCTTAGAACATCAGGCATGAGGACAACTGACATACATTCTACATATAGCAGTTGATGATAGATGTGGTTGTAGGTGAATGTACATTCATTACACAGCAAATGAACATCGCCACCTTATCCATCAGCCTCTGCAAGCCTACGTATCATTATAACATATGGGAAGCAATTATTATAGGACCCTTTGTACCCTTTTCAAATCACAATGCTAATAATTGTGCTGAGATCAATTGGGAATGTATTAGCCATTAGACATGAGAAATCATTGAGGAAGTTCCAGAGTGATAAGTGAAAATTCATGGGACGTGAACAATCTCCTCACCTCTATAAATATATCCCCATTCCTCATTTGTAGAGGGGCGCTAGCATCAGAGCAAGGACTAGCAGTAGATAGTTTATTTTTGCTTGAAGAGCTAGAGGCACTCAGCTCTTGGCAGCTAGTAGAGACAGTGGTGGTGAGGCTAGGGTTTTGGCTTTGAGAGATGGTGTGAGCATCCCATGTTCCACTACTGGGCTTTGATGATTTGTTGGATATGTACTTGTATTTGCAGCAACATTAATGATAAGTTCTCCTCTTTCGACATTGATTCCCATGTACATCCATGTGGTTATAATGGTTATCCAATATTTCCATTATGTTTGTATATGTTCTTGCATGTAGGTGATTTTTCTATGAACTAATTCATTGCTATCGCAAGTGTGTTCGCTTTTAAATCTTTTCTTCCTTATTCCACACAATGCTAGTAACATATTGTGAACTAATTTGCAGTTTTCCTCTGGCACTTTCCTCTCATGCATGTAAGAGATGGTTTTAGTGATGGGCCTCCAAATTAGACATAAATTAAGGCCCATCTGACCATATTTCAACACATTAAACCTCTCTTTTTGCATTAGATAATGTATTTTTAACTTTAATATGTTTATTAGGAAGGTTTATGGATAATTTTATATTTGTGCCTAATATTATTTATTTGTGTGGAATATTGTGAGAATATTGGGCAGATTATGAAGATTTGGAGGAGGAGATAATTTAGGGAATTACTCCTTACTACAGGAGGATCAGTATTGGATAATAAATCAACAAGATATCACGAAATCATGCACAAATTTTGGAGCTCCAATGATTGAGAAAATCTAGGAATGTGTTCCTTGTCATTTAATGCATATTCCTAGTGTTGGGAACCAGATCCACTATTTGAGGGATTTTGGAGGGGAAAGATTCCTCCTTTCATGGGGAATTATTCCTAATCATTTTGTATAAGTACCAAGTCAAATTTTCCTCTAGGGGTTGATTTTTATTAGTCTTCTTGTGGAGAGAACTTGTATTTTTGCAGCTCCACTTTCATTTCTTACAGGGATGTAATTGTATTGATGGAAATAATGAAGATTTGTGCCATGTTCAACTTCTAAATCTTGGTCTCCTTCATAGGAATCTTATTTTCCTTGGGCTTGGCCATCCCAGGAACCTCATAGCCCTTTTGTATCATTTACTTTTCTTCCTTTCACTTCTTATTCACATGCATCTCTTGTTCTTGTCTTTTTCTATTTCTGCATTTAGTATTGATGATTTCTTGTTGTAGGATTGGGTTAAATGGTTGAAGTAAGTTCTTTTGTAGGATCAAAATCATGATTTCATAATTTGAACAACTTTGGAAGGTCATAGTAATCATTGAGTTACTTGGATTAGTTTGTTTATTCCCAAATCTAAATTTCTGGAAGTCCCATGTGCAAATAGTAGTAAATTTCTGCTATTTTTTAGAACATGCTAATGAGCTTCAATCGAGTTGATTCCACTTGCATTAGATCAAAAAATAATTCCAATTAATAACAAAATTTACCCCATTTCATTCGCACTTGATTAGGTTAGGCATTTGATAGATTAACTAACTCACCAGTTTCAAGATTTCTAAATTTTAGACTAGTAATTTTCTGTTATTTTTTAGCATGTGTTAACAGGGGTATTTTTGAGTGATTCCACTTGGAATGGAGACTTAATACATCATATTCAATAAAAAAAATTGTCCCATCCAATTTGGATTTTATTTTCTTGGTCATTCGGTGAATTATATCTTCTTGTAGCAAACTTGTTTCATGTAGCAGATTCCTAAAGCACTCTTCCAACATGTATATACTTGCCCAGATTTTCTCAAAAATCTTAGTTTTTGTCCCTTAGGGTTGTATCATAACCCTTAGGCTCTAAATCAATGGTTGAGGAGAAATAAACACCACTTAAGACTTTCCCTTTTACCCCTGCAAAACATCTCAACAATTTGGGTTAATGGACAAATTTATGAATTGGATAATACAATAATGATTTTCTTGATTGCCAAATCCAATGAACTTTGTCAATGGATCTAAACTATTTGAAATTTAATGATTGATATTTATTTAATGATCTTTACTTTATGTAATTATAATAGTTTTTCCTTCCTTTTATTTTCTTTCTTACAATAGGTTAAGGTTTCCATTTCGAGCATTTCCATTTCTGCAACTAGTTAGGATTTGATTTCATTACGTGCACTCCATTGCATCATGACAACAATGGAAGGATACCTTGTATGCTGCACATACAGTTTTGATACCTCTTAAGTTTTTATGAACCCTGGGTTGATAATTAAAGTTGGTGGCCTTGGGAGTTGCAACATTCTTGTTGCAATACTGAGGCTCATCACTTTTTACCGTCGTTGTGGGGAGGTGTCAAAGTATGAATTGTTCTTTTCCCTAGTTTATTAATTTCTTTTTACTTTCTACAAAAACAAAAAACAATTGCATTAGGCATATTTCATTTCAAGAATAGAAAATTGCATTGCATTAGCATTCTTATTCAAAAAAAAAAAAATTTGCAAACCAACCCCCCCCATTTGATCACGTGGTTAAATAAGAGCCACATCACCATTCATTTTTGCAGGTAGAAGAAGAAGAGGTGAAAAACAAGGTAGAAGAAATGGATGGAGATGATGACAATGAAGAATATCCTCTTGGATTTCCCATTCAAAATACTGATGTTAGTGTGCAGATGAAGAACATCCCTCCATCATGCTCTAAGGTTAGAGGAACCAGAAACCTTTCTCTTTGAATTTGAAATTGTTTGTAGATCTTATGGTTACTTATTAAACACTTAAAAAATGAGATTGTTTTTGGCAACGTTGAAGGATAGAGCTCTTAAATGGTTCATGAGTTTAGGGCCTAATTCAATAAGATCATGGAATGATATGCAAAAGATATTTCCAGAAAAATATAAAGATCACGATCTTAAAGAAGAAATCTTTAGAATGAATAAAAAAGAAGATGAGAGCCTTGAGGATCTAATAGAGAGGTTCATGTATAATGTTAAGAGGGAAAAACTACATCATTTAGGATCTGACACACTAAAAATACTTTTACTTAAAAGAATTAGGGATGAATGGATTGGTCTCCTTGATCTTGTGAGTAGAGGTGATGTATACCAATTATTAGTTGAATAAATTTGTGAAACATGCAAACACATATCAAGAGGAAGGGATCAAGATCAGTAAGTCAAGCTAAAATTGGAAATTTCCTTGATAACTTTAAAACATAAATTCTTAGCAATCTAAGGGAAAAAGTAGAAATGTTAAGAATACAAAATGAGCAAAAATAAGACGTTGATATTTGTGTTGTCCATGCAGAATCACATGGTGTTAAATATTGCCCCTCATTACCAAGGTTGAAGGAAGTTTACCAAGAGGATAATGGAGCAAGTCAATTGCCAATGCAGCTATGTTATGTAGCTCCAAGAGGACCATGGAAACCTATTCAACCTGATATGATGCAAGATCCTAATTCACAATTTCAAGCTTATGTGCATCCATCTCAATGTAATTGGAACACACCCTTTCCTTGGAAACCTTGGCCATCTCAACCCCAAAACCAATTTTGAAAACAAGGTTGGCAAGGAACTTATGGGAGTCATCCAAAATATCCTGAATATTTTCCTCAATATCCTCCATACCCAAATCCATTCTATCCCTACCATTCACCTCCACCACAACCACAACCCCAACCACATCCATCTCAAAGTTCCATTCCCACTCAACTACATGTACTACCATTTCCAAACCCACACGAGGAAGTAGCTCAGCCCACTTAAAATGTTGAGGCACAACACTTCCAAACATCTCCTCTTGATCTCAATGGTATTCATCTTAGCTCAAGAAGAGCATTGAAAAAAATATATTCTCTTGATGTCATTGAAGGACAACATTCAGAAAAAGAAGATTCAAATGAGAAGACCAAAGAATCATGGGTTGCACTTGATGAAGAGCAGACATCAAAATTAGATATTGAGAAAGTTCCCTCATGTTTACCATTAGATCCTCCATGTGTTCAAGAGAATAATCAGCAAAAAGAAGCAGATATGAACTTCATGGAAGAAGAAGACATCCAAGATTATCCAAATCAGCAAGTGGACCAGGGGCATCAAAACTATATTGAAATATGGTTCCAAACAATCAGTAATTTGTAGCCACACACTCTTCTTCAACAATTCCTGATCTCATCTCAATCAAAGAATTTGGTCTCTGAAATTCAGGTACATGTCAAAGCATATATTTCAAGCCTACACATCAGTTTATCTGTCATCTTGATGTGCACATGGCTCCATTGGAAGTATTCTTATACTTGAAAGAGATTTTGTTTTTCAAGTAGAGTAGGATAGAAAAAAATAAAAAATGGAAAATAAGAGAAAAAATAAAATCTCAGGTGAAAACCTCCTTTGAGGCACCTGAGATTGGATCATTGATTGAAAACCTACATCAGGCAGTCAATGGGTTGGGAAAAATAAAGAAAAAAGATACTAGGTGAAAACCTCCTTTGAGGCGCCTAAGCAGAGTTACTAGTTGAAAACCTCATTGAGGCGGCTAGTAGGCCTAGAAGAAAAAACAAATGAAAATAAAAAATAAAAAAAATAATCATTTACTCCATGTATCTCTCTCTCATGAATTCAAGTGCTCTCCAACCTTTGAAAGCAACAAAAACAAGTCGGTCAAAATTCTAGTCAAACTTGGACTTTCTCCTCCTTTGCTCAAATGATCCAAAAGGACCAAGGCCATGCCAATCCATCACCCTCATATATTTCCACCATCTACCCATGATTCCCAAGATTTTCCCATTAATTTTCCTTGTTGCCCTAAAATTCTAAGGCTCTGTTTTTCTACAGGAAATAAAAATACAGAGGGAAGAAAATTGTTTTTGTCGTATCTGGAAAACCGTGCATCCATTTGCCAAGCTATTTCAGGGGGAGATGCATATGGATGATGGTAAAATGCCCAAACACTTTCATAAAATGATGGTGCACACTTTTCTATAAATTGACCTCCATTACCTACAACCATTTTTTATTTTTTCTTAATATTCGTGCATCCATTGGCTAATTTTTTTTAGGGGGAGGTGCATAAGGATGATGTCAACATGCTCAAAAAATTTTAGGTCAATCTAGTCCATCATTTGAGAGATATCCATAAAACAATATTGCTACAGGAATACTGTAATTGCTACAAGAAGATCCTGTAGCACTATAGAACGGCCGAGAAGAAGCTACAAAAGGCAATATGATTGGAGAAAGGGGTCAAAAGGTCATGTTTTCTTTAGGGAAGTTTGAGAGAGGTCCCCCAACACCACTTTCATCAGTCATCTACTCCACCACCAGCAGATTAGGCTCTAGAAAGAAACCTGCACACAACAACCTTATCGGTCAAAGAATCATCAAGCTATGAAGACCTGTGGAAAAGAAAACAAAGGAAATTATCACCTCCAGAGAAGCATGGATCTATCAGCAGCTCAACAGTAGTATGCATGCCTCTCCATCAACCATCAGGTAGGTATAGGTATGCAATATTCTTCACCTCTTCTCTTGAGCATATTATAGCTAGAATTTGTTGTCAATGCATGAGAGATGAGGTTTGATAAGCTAAGGATGGGTCAGAAGCCTCAACCTCCCTCAACAACCCTAATCATAATTAATCAATTGACCTGTTAGAAAAAGGAAGAATTAGAGGGAAATAAGGAGCAGATTGAAGGAATAACATCCCTCCAAGCTAAGGGGAAGCAGCCCAAGCCTCATAGAGAAAGAAAAACACATGGGGAGCCAAGAATGACCAATTGCAAGAGGATTATGTGATGCTACAGGAGAAACAAGGCTCCTAAGCCCCACGAGGGTAGGCGAGTTGGTAATCGCACTGCGGTGAAGTTCATTAGAAAGGCGGGCTCCGTACTGAAGGTCATGAGTTCAATTCCCCCAAACTAACCCGATGCTGTGGAGAGGGGCGGGCGCAGCTCCCAGTGGTTATAGAGGTAGCAGTTAGAATCGACCTCGCATAACATGAGTCGCGAGGCTACCCCTATTGTCGATTCCATTGTAAAAAAAAGAAGGCTCCTATAGGAAAGATATATTGTGTGCTATAGGAAAAATAAAGATGCTACAAGAAGGCAAAAGTTGTTGCAAAAGACCCCAATTTTGAGAAATTTCACTCCCAAACCCCAGTATTCAAAGGACAACACCCAAATTAAGGGTAAATACTTATTTCTCCTTACCATATGTGAACAAGAAGCCTGCAAAAATTTTCATTTTTTTAGTAATACAACCTATGGGAAACTTTTGATAAATGTTTACAAATAAATAAATAAAAATGAAATATGGATGTTTCCTTTGAGTTGAACCTGATAAGAAAGGGAATTTCCTTCCTCCAGGGAATATAAGAAAATTGTTCTTTTTGCCTTTGTCATAAAACCCTCATTACATAGGAATATCTAAAACTTCTAGCACAAATATACAATTTCCTTGCCAACTTTGGAAAGTTGTATTAAAGGCTATGAGAGGTGGATCTAACCATAGGAACCCCACAACCAAGAAGAAGGAGAAGAAGAAGTTAATGAAGAAGCAGAAGAAGATGGAGAAGAGGGAATTAGCCAAAAGAAAAACTCAAGGAGGAAGAAGGAAGAAAGGAACAAACTATGATAAAAACCAAAATAGTAATGCCCAAAAGAGACCTAATCAAAACAAAGAAATTCAAAGCCCATTAGGCAATCATCTATGCCACACAAGAGAAGAAGAAGGCAACAAAAAGTAAGAAGACATTCACCATCAAAATAGAATTCAAACCATAGTGATGAAAAGAGGCTTTCCAAAATGTCTCTAATATTTTTCTAGTTTTTTTCCAAGCCATGGAAGATGTTATAGAAAGGTAAGAGGAAAAATTTAAGCATGAGGTGCAATTTTGGTCAAGATTTGATAGATACTATGGTGTGCTACAGGTCTGCTATAGGATGCTCTATGTTGCTACATAATCTCATCTAAAGTCGTTTTGAAGGTTTCAAAGGTGTCCAAATGGTGGAAAAGGGTAGTATGAGATTGGAAAAGGATGTGGAAGACCTTGTCAAACCAGAAAATCTTCAAGAAACCATCGCATAAGGGGAAAAAGGTAGGAATGTACAAGAGAGAGGCGACCAGGGCCATGAATGAGGCACAATGAGGTCACTAAGTTTCTCAAAGGATGAGAAACACTTTTAGCAGGGGTGTATGATGGGCCTCCAAATTAGACATAAATTAAGGCCCATCTGACCATATTTCAACACATTCAACCTCTCTTTTCACATTAGATAATGTATTTTTAACTTTAATAGGTTCATTATGAAGGTTTATGGATAATTGCATATTTGTGCCTAATATTATTTATTTTTGTGGAATATTGTGAGAATATTGGGCAGATTATGAAGATTTGGAGGAGGAGATCATTTAGGGACTTTCTCCCTAATATAAGAGGATCGGTATTGAATAATAAATCAACAAGATGTCAAGAAATCATGCACAAATTATGGAGCTCCAATAATTGAGAAAATCTAGGAATGTGTTCCCTGTCATTTAATGCAAATTCCTAGTGTTGGGAACCAGATCCACTATTTGAGGGATTTTGGAGGGGAACGCTTCCTCCTTTCATGGGGAATGATTCCTAATCATTTTGTATAAGTACCAAATCGAATTTTCCTCTAGGGATTGATTTTGTTAGTCTTCTTGTGGAGAGAACTCGTATTTTTGTAGCTCCACTTTCATTTCTTGTAAGGATGTAATTGTATTGATGGAAATAATGAAGATTGGTGTCATGTTCAGCTTCTAAATATTGGTCTCCTTCATAGGACTATAAAATTCCTTGGGCTTGTCCATCCTAGGAACCTCAGAGCCCTTTTGTATCATTTATTTTCCCTCCTTTCACTTCTTATTCACATGCATCTCTTGTTTTTGTCTTTTTCTATTTCTGCATTTAATATTGATGATTTCTTGTTGTAAGATTGGTTAAATGGCTGAATTAAGTTATTTTGTAGGATCAAAAGCATGATTTCATCCTTTTAATAGCTTTGAAAGGTCATAGTAATCATTGAGCTACTTGGATTAGGTTGCTTATTCCCAAATCTATAATTATGGAAGTCCCTTGTGGCAAATAGTAGTAAATTTATGCTATTTTTTTTATAACATGTTAATTCACTTTAATTGAGTTGATTCCACTTGCATTAGATCACAAAAAAATTCCAATTAATAAAAAAATTCACCCCATTTCATTTGCACTTGATTACTTTAGGCATTTGATAGATTAACTAGCTCACTAGTTCTCGAATTTCTAGATTTTAGACTAGTAATTTTCTGCTATTCTATAGCATGTGTTAACAAGGATATTTTTCAGTGATTCCACTTGGAATGGAGACCTAAGACATCCTATTCAATAAAAAAAATGTCCCATCCAATTTGTATTTGATTTTCTTGGTCATTCAGTGAATTATATCTTCCTATAGCAAACATGTTTCCTGTAGCAGATTCTTGTAGCACTATTCCAACATGTATATACTTGCCCAAATTTGTTCAAAAAAATTGGTTTTTGTCCCTTACGGTTGAATCATAACCCTTATGTTCTAAATAAATGGTTGAGGATGAATAAACACCACTCAGGACTTGCCCTTTTACCCCTGCAAAACATCCCAACAATTTGGGTTAATGGACAAATTTATGAATTGGATAAGACAATAATGATTTTCCTTATTGCCACATCCAATGAACTCTGTCAATGGATCTAAACTATTTGAAATGTAATGATTGATATTTAGTTAATTATCTTTACTTTATGAAATTATAATAGTTTTTCCTTCCTTGTATTTTCTTTCTTGCAATAGGTTAAGGTTTCCATTTCGAGCATTTCCATTTCTGCAACTAATTAGGATTTGATTTCATTACATGCACTCCATTACATCATGACAACAAAGGAAGGACACATTGTATGTTACACATATAGTGTTGATACCTCTTCGTTTTATACGAACCCTGGGTTGATAATTAAATTTGGTAGCCTTGGGAGTTGCAACATTCTTGTTGCAATACTGAGAGTCATCATTTATCTCACTAATCCCTCTTGTGGCATGTTTCAGGTCCTATACATCATCAATCTTGGGATTGACCTCATTCCTATTGTCTAGGCATTTCTCCCTTGCCCTCACTTTAAAATCTCCTCATTTGACAACCAAGAGCGAAAACCAACATGGTGGAAGTCAAGCCTACATACTGGATGGGGCTCCTATCCCAAACGGTGTGAGATCTAATTGGGACTTCACACCAGGGAGATCCCCTAGTTGTTGGTGGCATCCAGCACTGTCAATATGAACTTAAGACTTTGGACTCAAATATTGATAGGTGGATGACTTCAACTTGATTGGATATTTTGATTTAGACTTGGATGGAGATAAGGAAAATGGAGTGTCTACTTCATGTGAGTCATGGATTAGAAGTTGTATCCTAGAGGTCACACAAACAATCAGTTTTAGGGGATTCCACAACAAAGGCAGAATATGTGGCAACCACAGAAGAAAACAAGGAGATTATGTGGCATGTGAAAATTATGGAAGACTTGTAGGAGAAACAAGTGAACTCCACTCCACTTCTTATTAATAATACTACTACAATTAAATTGGCCACGAATCCTAAATTCCATGATCAAACCAAACATATGCACACAAAGTATCATTTAATTCAATATCATGTAGAGGCCAAGATTATTCATCTACGACATTGTTCCATAAATGAGAAAATTACAAACGTCTTCACAAAAGCACTTGGAAGAGAAAATCTTGAAATATTCAAAATGATGCTTGGGCTCAAAAACACCCCTTTAGATTAGGGGGGGAATGTAGGGCACCTAATCCTCGAGGATTGGGTAAATAATTTGTAAATATGTAAATAGATGAAAATGAGCATATAGAATATGAAGTGACCTTGGAATATGAATCCAAAAGGTCACCTCTCTTCTTGTTATATAATGATCTTTACATTAATGCACAGTATGAAGATTCATGAGTCATTCCTTGGCCTAACAAACATTGTGAGTTATAAATTGGTTTCCATGGATTAGTTAAGTTTTCAAATGAATTGCAAGTAGTTGACCACATATCATTATCTCTTACTGTATCAAAAATCTTCTTGAAAGGGAGAATTCAAGCTTTATGGCTCGCTTCCTTACCATTCAAGCCTTTAAGGTACCTTCTCAACCTATTTAGTCTTGGCCAAACAATATTATATCTTTGGATATCCCTAATGTTGACCACCCTATCAAGGTGAGCATGATTATTTTATTTACTTATACTAGGTAGACTCCTTGTTGGTGAAAATTTTTTAACCTTTGGCTAGGAGTGCCAACAAAATAAAAAAACAGATGCAAAAATTTTAACTCAGAAAAATACACAACCATCAAAATGAAACCAGAAAACTACTTCACATCACACACACTATTGAAAATAAACACATAACACTGGAATTCAAATTCCTTATTTTCATTAACACAAACAGAATGTAAAAAATATGCAGCCCTCATAGGCATGGCAACAGGGAGGTTGTGCTGCCTCTCATAGCTCCTCACACACCCTCAAACCCCTATGCAACACTCTAGCAAAGAGACAAACTCAAAACTCTCGTTACCTACTCCTCAAACCCCTAACCCTAAAATCATGAGAGGGAATATTTTAATGCAAATATCTAGCAATTGTTTTTCCCTCCACCATAAATGCACATTTCGTAACATTTCATTTATATTTAATTTTGCATTTGAATTTTTCATTTACATTTACATTCTACCTTTAATCTTGTATTTAATCTCAAGTTCACAGTTGGGCTCCAATAGGCCCTTAGCACAAATCATTGGCTTGTCCTGAGCTAGCTGAAGGGGAAGATCCACGCTCACTTTCGTTGTCACTACATGATCTGAAACCACCTCTAAATGTTGAACTGTGGGCTTCTACCTAACCTCTACTCTACTCTACACTCCCTCTTGCACGCTTCTTCCTTTGTCTATGAACATCCTAGCCTCCTACTCGCAAGACACCATCTCATCTCTACTCCTATGGGCATCCCAGCCTCTAATCACAAGACAACACTCTTGTTCTTCTCTACTCTACTCTATTGCGGCCTGCATTCATCTCTCTGCTGCTCTTCTTTCTTCCACTATTTGTGTTTGTTGTACCTGATCAGATGCTCTCTTCTCTGTAACTTGTCAACATTATTGGATTTTTCTAATTCTACTGGGTTAAAATAATTTTGCTGGAAAACTTGGCGTCTCTCTCTAGCTTTTGTTACTCTGGAACATCTGAATTTTCAATGTGCCAACTAGTTTGCACAAGACAGTTGGCAACATTAGTGAGGGTCTTAAAAAATATTGCCCATATGTTTGGGCCAACTTTCAATCTTGTATTGCATGGGTCTTTGTGAGCTAAAATAAAATAATATGAAATAAAATTCCCTGCAACCAAAATTAAAATTTTGGGTTCTTTATGTTCTTACCTGGAGCTCCCCTGGCACAATTCATTGTACAGTTCTGCAAGCTCTACTAACATTTTTCCGTAGAGCCTTTCCTTCAATACATTATATAGCACGATAAATAAAGAGATGATTACAAGCTTCAACCACGTATACAAAACATCAGTAGAGCCACTGGTATTGATCGAAGTATGCAACATCTAACAGGAAAAAAAAGATGACTTATGCCATTCTTATGAAGAATGTGTCCTATAACAATTTTAGAATTTTCGATATCAAGAACCAACATCCACTACATATACATCATCCAGTATTCACACTAATTACTTTGGACCTCAAAACCATAATCCATTACCAGAGAAGAAAGTAAATGACAAATAATTTTCAACCAATCCAACTATCGAAAGCCAAATTTCATCATCTATCAAGTGGCTAGTAATCACCATCACATTATGCAACATTGGGAGGCCAACTATCAAGAAAATGGAAAAAATCTCTTCTAGAGTTCCTTCATGGAAGATGCTTTCGATTTTTACAAAGTCCATGGTGATGGTGGGTACTTCTCCAAAAATCATGGTTGCTAGTGCGAATTGTTGGAACGCACAAGAAGAGGATGAAAACCGTTGTTGGCTTCTTCATTCGTCCTCATGAAAATTTGGATTAACTAAAATCTCTCTCATTCATAGATCCCCAAGGTTGGTCGTAGCAGCAGTGTATGGAAGGCACCAACTCTTTAACCACAGAGGAATTTGTAGTGCGTCGCCAATGCCAGGTTTCGCTTGTGCTCTCATCACTTTCAGAAATGAAAGTTGTGGGTTACGTTGCTTATTCAGTCAATGAGGGTGCTATGCTCAAAATTTAGGATGTCGTGGATGGCACTAGCATAAAAGGTCAGAGTATTTGTTCCAAAGAAACATATATGCCAAACTCCCCCTGACTCCCTCAACCCTAGCCTCTCCCTCCATAAAAAACACACTACAAAGTTGACGAGAAGCCACTGGAGGTATTGAGCAGCCACCAAACTAAGAATGAGTCACCAAACTAACAGAACCTAGAAAAACTCTCGCAAAGAAGTTAAAATTTTGTGTTCTTCCTGAAGCTACAGGATGGCCAAGCCTAATATCCTCCTTCTGACAACAATTTCAACCACTTGGGATTCTTTCCACCGCTACTGCCACCCCAGGGAACCAAGCTTTTCCTGTTTGATGCAATTTGTTGAACAAAAACTTTTTATGCTCTAGCGAGGAGGGCCAATAAGAAGAAACATCACTGCAAAAATTTAACTCAAAATCATACACAAATAGTTAAAAGAAGTTAAAAAAAATTTAAACCAACAAATTCCCACACACATATTGTCGCACATAAAACATACTGCAAATAAACACATAAACCAAAATATGGATTCTTGTATTAACATTAGAAATATTTACATAATACACAACCCTCCTTGCCATGGCTACAGGGAGGTTGCACTACCTTCACACTCTTCTCACACTCCAAGACCCTACGTGGAACTCTACCACCAAAAGAATGTTTGAATCCCTCCACATACACACCTCAAAACCCCTAACCCTAAGATTTTTCTAATGCAAGGAAGGGAATATTTTAATATTTTAATGAAAATATCTAATAACTACTTTTCCCTCCACATTTCATGGAATTTCACTTTTCCTTTCATCTCATTTTCATCTTATTTTGCATTTAATCTTCTTATTAACTCAAGTTCACACTTGGGCTCCAATAGGCCCCTCGCACAATCATTGACTCATCCTGAGCCAGGTGTAGTTGGACAGCCACACTCACTTGCACTACTATTTCATGATCCCAATACACTTATAAACATTGAATTGTAGGTTGTGCACTAAGCTCTAATTGTGGACAACATGGACATCTTGTGTGGTACCGCACTAATCCTTGTTGCACATGTAATTTTTTTTAGGCATTGGATCACCCAACTAGGACGATGGGATAGTGGAGAAATTTGTAGATCTACTTCATGAATACCAAGACCTGTTCCCTAACATGTTTGAGGATATGAAGGGGATTCTCAAGGAATTGGGAGAGATGAGGATCCCTTTGAAACTTGATGTTAAGTGTGTGAAGCAGCAACCTTATCGATTAAATCCAATCTATAAGGAGAACTTCAAGCGATAATTAGACAAGATGCTACAAGACGGAATTATCAAAACCAAGAAAGAATTTGAGTGGGTAAGACCGCTGATTGTGTTGAATAAGAAGGTGAGAAAGTCCAAGATATATACAACCTTCTGGAAGATGACTGAACCAAATAGGAAATGATGGAGTAATTCCCCTATGTATATAAATAAACGTATGTTGTTTATAGGTTGAAGTGAAGATTACGTTAGTTGCTAGTAATTTGAATTGAATTTATTGATAGGAATCTTTAAGAGGATGTATACTAATCTAACCCTGGGTACTAAAAGGGAGGAGTACGAGTTGGAGATAGTTCGCCATATGAGTAGTGTTAACATAGAAAACACGCAGTGTTGGGAGCATGCTTGCTAGAGAAGACTCATGTGAAGAAATTAAAAAGGGAGTAGGGAGTCATGTTCTTGAAGTTCGGATGCACTAGTGACGATGTATTGTAGCATGACTGAGCTTAGAAGTTCAGGTGGAGGTCAGAACCACATGATGGGAATTGTGTAGGAATGACCATCCCTAGAATAGTAATCACAGCTGAGGTGAAAGAAAATGGTTAGAAAAACTTCTGACTCTAATTTTGGCTACAGAAGGAAGCACGTGAGTTGTTAGTTTGATCCATGGATTATCGGGAGAATGAAACTAAAAGAGGATAATACTGAGGTAGAGGAAAAAATTAAGTTGAGA
This sequence comes from Pinus tabuliformis, assembly GCA_031772625.1. Classification (NCBI taxonomy): domain Eukaryota; kingdom Viridiplantae; phylum Streptophyta; class Pinopsida; order Pinales; family Pinaceae; genus Pinus; species Pinus tabuliformis. The sequence continues at coordinate 909,363,629 of CM062814.1, read as the reverse complement.
ATATCTTGGATATGAGAAGTAGCATGTGTAAACCATCTTTTCATGCAAAACTAAAAAAAATAATCACACTTTTTCTATGAAGAGGTACAACGATTTGAATATGTAAACCATAATGACTGAATCAATATCATGGTCATCTAGGAGGAGGAGCGGGGGACATGAATAACTATAAGACACAACCTAGGGGATGGAGAAGTAGTAAAATATTTGTTAGGAAATATCTTAGAGATTAATAAAATAGAGGAGAGCAGAGTAGCCCATGATCATAGATAAAGAAATAGCATGAGGATGGCGTAAAAGATAAAGGTTGTGATGATAATATGACAAGGAGGTGTTGGAGAGTTGATAGGAGTTGAGAAAATGTTGAGAGAAAGTGTCCAAGTTGTTGACTGTTATGAGGTGATGGGGGTATGGAAGAGAATATTGCATCGAGAGAACTCAATATGGCAAAATGAGAGATGGAGACTTCATTCAAAGGGGGTGATTAAGTTGTGCCAAGTGGCCCAAACAACGAAAGACCCTTTACACTCACAAGAATGGTTTTCATGGCACAATATAGATGCACCAGTTAGTCTAACATAACATGTATTATGAGAGGGCCCTGCAGTTATATTCAGTAGATTGGTGTTGGAGCATTGCCCACCATGGGGGTTGTAGAAGCTAGATGGGGTTTGTCCCCATACATGATGGGGTGGAATGGGGACACTCGAAGAAGAACCCCTACTGTGGAAAGTAGAAGGATTTGGAATCACTTCAAGAGTGCATGTGTGGCCATCTAAAAAAGGATAAAACACCCTTCACACTGACCCTTTAGGTACCTTGGAGAAGGCAAGGAAGTTGAAGTCTTGTCGATAACTGCCAGAGGAAGGAGTAGGTACAGCAGCAAGAAGAGATAAATGATTAGGGAAAAACATAGAGCTCAGAATTGGATCAACAGTAGTGACTCAATTTTTTATTTTTATGAAAGCCACTATGGAGAGATAGAGTGTGACACACCCCTCTTAGCCAATTTTGGAGTTCTAGGAAAATCAGACCCCCTGATCGCCCCCGAAAGTCGTTGTACTGGGAGAAAGAATACAACCTTAGTAAGAGCAGATGTTATTGAATCCACGGGGATGGAAGGAGGGTTGATTGGCTCAGGATGAGCCATAGTTTTGTTTTGGGGGCCTATTTGAGCCTAGAGAGTTTTTGTTAAATTTTTGTTACTATAAGAGGCCATGTAGGAGGGTTGAGGATCATGGAAGAGAAGTATACAATGCACAACAAAGGGAGTTGGTGTAGGAGGAAGAGTCACAGCACAAGGAGCTACCATGTAGGAAGAATATGTTAGTGTCCAGTGAGTGGGGATGCATGCAAAAAAGGTTAGGTAGTTAGGATTCTGGAGTTGCATCAAAGGAGGAGAGGGATGTTGTGGAAAGGGAGGTTAAAGATATTTGCAGATAAAGGAAGGTGAAAAAAGTGGAATGAACATGAGGGAGATATTTTTAGTGGACAGTTAATTCAACATGGGATATCTAAGGGAGAATATCAACAAATATCCTAATGGTTGGCCAGCCGAGAGGACGGCTAGAGAATTGGAGGAGTAGGATAAGAAGGTTCAAGAATCAATCAAGAGTTGATAAAGGAAGAATATCGAGACTGGTTGGGGGTTCGTTATATTTTTAGAAGGTTGGTGATGAGATCAAATGATGAGCTGACGGATCCTCAGGTTGTAGTTGTTGAAGATGAGAAGTGTTGTTATGCATGTATCTTCATTTTCATGTTAGTAATCTTAAGTGCTAGCATCCGAGTCTATAGCTTCCCTACAACCCCTAATGTAAAGGCAATCCTCTATATTAAGGGTGTATGGTTATGTGTTGTATGTGCTTTCCTTTTTATACTTGGAGCAAGGTTTGATGGTTGGTGAGTCGAACTATATAGTATTTGCATTGTAGCGCCTAACGTCTTTATTGATTTACAATGAAGTAATAGAATGGATGGTTTGGTTTCCCCTAATATATTATTTAAAACATATATGTGTTTCTCTTGTTATGGCATGTTGGTTCAACATATGCATAATATTAATTCATTTCTCTAAAGATGTTTAATGTCTCGAATGACCAAGTTAGTTGACAATCTGGTAATGAATTAATACGACATTGTGTTAGTGTAACGAATGATGTCTTGTGCTATTGATGTCAACCCAAATTTCGAGAGGCATAAGCCAAGTTGGATTTCAGCGTAATGTCACTTGAGTCTTGCACACTAACTAGTGAACATAAGAGTTTAGAGGTCCTGTGTAGTGTGTAGTCCTAGGATGATGGTTAAGTGTCTATCTGGTGGTGTGATCTGAGCCATACGTTGTACGTTGAAGCTTAGTCCCTTGAGATCTTAACAATCCCATCAGATTATGGAAACTTGGTTCTAACAATCACCCATTAGCATCTCGGGTGAGACTTCATACACTCCATGGGTGTTTCCAAAAGGTTCTATGCTAAGCAGGTTTTTTTGGCAAAATGTGTATCAAATCTTGGGTCTGTCAGAATCTTGTGTGCCAACAAATGGTCCCAGACCTAAAAAAAATAATACATGGACAACAAGATATACAATAAATTAAATTTCTCAGAACACCATTTCCTACAGAGGAAATACATATATGAAAGCATCTACGAATAGAAAACTAACTGACATTGCTACACATAAAAACATATTGTTTCAATTAACAACTCAAAACTAGACAACAAAGAGCTGAAAATAGACACATAACACTAGAATGTTCTGGAATTTGAATTCCATTTTTTATTAGCATAGACAAAATTTACATAATATAGAGGTCTCCCTGCCCTGGTGGTCGGTAGGTTTCGCTGATTCTCACATCTCCTCACACACCCTCAAATCCTACGCAACGCTCTCCACAGAGACACGCACCCTAATCTCATTACATGTTCATCAAAACCACTAACCCTAAAATCATGAGAGGGAATATTTTAATGTTTTAATAAAAATATCTAGTAACTACATTTCCTTCCCTTTTACTTACATTCCATCACATGTCATTTTACATTTACATGTACATTTTGCATTTAATCTTCTAATTAATCCTAGTTGACAGTTGGGCTCCAACCCTCCTACCTAATGTAAGCTTGTATCACCATTCATTTTCCCATAAAATGAAATAAAAAGGATATTTGAGAAGTTTCTAGACATTGGTTTCATCCACCCTAGTACATCCCTTGTTTGTCATTGGTGTTCATTGTCCTTAAGAAAGAAGGCACTCAGGAAATGTATCCTGACTTTTGGGCTTTGAACAATTTAATAGTCAAGGATAAGTTTTCCATTCAAATCACTGATGACCTTTTAGATGAACCCTAAGGTGCTAAATTCTTCATCAAACTCAATGTTCTTTGGTTATCACCAAATTTGCATGAAAGAGGCAAAGATTCCTAAAACTATTTTTCACAGTCATGAAGGCCATTATGAGTTCTTGGTGATGACCTTTCACCATTGCAATGCACCTTCCACCTTCCAAATTCTCTAAACAAAATATTTAAACCCTTTTTGTATCATTTTTTCCTTTTCATTTTTTATGACATCTTGATCTATAGTAAAACTTGGCAACCCCATGTCACCCATGTGGATTATATCTTCCAACTACTTGTTGATCATAAATTATTTCTAATCAGGTGCTCAAAATTAGGCTCAAAACTCAAAGTGTCAAATAGAAGAACTCGTCATCCTGATTCAAGATCCAATGGGGAAGTGCCAAGTGCAGGCCGCCATTAGCCCCCGCATTTTGAAAATCTCATGCCGTAGGTGGGTCGGCATTAAAAATCGGCCCCGGAACAAGCCAGGGTGTGATGCGATAATCACAACTGCACACCATAGAAAATAGGGCCCCACATATGTAAGATTGTCGGTACTCTGCCGATTGAGAATTGCGTAAGGATCCCGGATGTGATTATTTTATGAGTTCCAGTTAATATTTCCTTCAAGTCTACCATATCGTAATTGCACATCGCTCTGCCACACTCACAAACCATAAGCCCGCTAGTTCTTGCTGATTGTGATTTGCGATGACAGTTGGTGCCAACAGATTATGGACCATTGTGTGGCGAAGTTTTTGCTCAGATAGTGCTTTTTGGAGATAATTTGTAGGATCATGCCAGATTTGGAGCAATTTGTGGAGCGAATAGTGGGAAAACTAGGATAGGTCATAACTTCTTCAGTTTTTCACCAAATTTGATGAAAAAGGAGGTTCGATAGCCATTTTTGGACATTTTGGACTCTTTGGAGTAGGTTTCAGAAGCATTTGAGCAATGTAAACACATATTTTTACACTTTTGAGCATAATAGAGAGACCCAAGCCATTGGAAGTTGGACCAAGTAGATGTAGCCCAAGAGGAGTGAACTCCTTTATCATGTACTTATTGTAATGTGTTTTTGATGATGTTTTGTACATGTTTATGTTGTTGTTTAGTCTCTTATTTTATGTTTAATTTCTCATAAAATTAACATAAAAAGTCATTTTTCACTTGCAAAAATTCATGAATCCTTAAGCACAATGAAAGAATTTTGCTTCTAATCTAAGGAGGATCTTAGCACAACAATCTAATATTATAAATCAGATTATTTTAGTGTCAGAGCTCTAGGTTTTCTTTGTGAAAGAAGGATTTAACTGTTTGCAAGTTTATGTCATGCTTACAAGGTTAAAACTCAAAAGAGGAGAAGGGAAGCTGGTTGGAAGCCCTGAAGTTGGGTCAAGGGGAAGGAGAGCAAGGTTGCCACATTCTCCAACACCAATTTAGCCTCGAGTTGTAGTTGAGACTCTAGAGATCATGTATCGTGAAGGAGAAACCACAAACATGACAGAAGATGAGAAGGCCTTCAGAAAGGATTTCTTTGATATGATAGATATGGTGAAGGTCCTCTATGAAGAGAGGAATACCAATTTGCAAGGGGAAAGTTCCAAACCTCCCAAAGGAGAAGGCTCTCCAGGAGAAGGTAATGGAAATGGAGACAAACCTCCACCCTCTCCACCATCTTCTTCATCTTCTTCTTCACAAAAATCTTCACCCTATTCCACTAAAACAACCCTTACTCATACTCATCATCATACTTCAAAAGGAACTGGTAAATCACCTTTTTTAAAACTTGATGTTAAATTTAAGTTGCCCATGTATAATGGTGAAGTGAATGCAGAGAAGATTGATAATTGGATTCGTTAGTTGGAGGTCTATTATAGGATTCAAAACCTTCAATAGGTTGACATAAATGTTCAGTTAGCTTCCTTGAAAATGGAGGGTGCAACACTAGTATGGTGGGAATCAAAGACCCAAGAGGAGATTAAAAAACACGATAAGATTTCAATTTCTTGGAATGATTTCATTGCTACAATCAAAAAACAATTCTACCCTCTAGCTTATATGCAGAAACCCATCATGAATTGGCAGAACTTTAGACAGCTTAAAGGTCAAAATATGCAAGATTACACCCAAGAATTCAGAAAAAGGTCTTTAATGTTAGGTGTAGATTTGCAATCACAGGACACATTACTGAAGTACATAGGGGGTTTACACAGTTACCTTAGGCATACTATCTTAATGTTTAATCCCAATAATCTAGATGATGTGTGTGTGCAAGCTACTCATCTTGAAGCAAGAGTGAAAAACACCCCAGAAGAAGGTAGTAAAAATCCATTTAAGAGTAAAGGAAAGGGAAAGGCTTTCAAAGGGAAGGAAAAGAAAAATGCATCTATCAAAAAGAAGGAGAGAAAATTACATGTAAACATTGTTCCAAAGAGGGTCATGATGAAGCTCATTGTTCGAATCTTCATCCTTAAATGAGACCAAAGAAAAACAACAACAAGGGAAAACAAAAGACAATTGAAACCACTCAATAGGATTTGGGATCTGATTTCGGTGATGAAAATAAAATCACAGCCATGGGGTTAAAAGGAAAAGAATCAATTGCTAGCACTAGTTCTTCATACTCACAAAATGAAACTCTAAACGAAAAGAGGAGAATATAACTTTTTCACATAAGAGTGATATCAAAACAAAACAAGATTGATACGCTTTTCGATAGTGGCTCTCAAGCCAATCTTATCTCTTAAAACATTGTCAAAAGTTTAAACTTGAAAATTGTTCCACATAATAAACCATATCCACTTGGATGGGTGTGTGACAATGTGCAATTATAGGTTACTAGAAAGTGTAAACTGAGATTCACCATTACTGCAAATTTCATAGATGAAGTGGAGCTTGACATTGTGTCATTAGATATCTGTGGCATAGTTCTGGGCAACCTGTACCTTTATGATAGAAAATATATCTTCCATAGACATGAAAAACAAATATCATTTATTCAAAGGTGGAGTACAATATATTGTGAGAGCTCAAGGAAAGAAAATAAATATTTCACTTGTTAATGCAGGGCAAATGAAAAGACTAGTGAATTTTGAGCAATAATTTTGTGCTTCTAATGATCAAACCCAAGAATGATGTTGATAATGAAGCTTTTAAAGGTTGTGATTCAAATTTGAAATCTAAATTGGTTGATGTAGTTAACCAATATGACGAGATGTTTCAAGAACCAAAGGGATTACCTCCCAAGAGAGGAATCCAACAGGAAATACAGTTGTAGCAAAAGTGTCTTCTTCCTAACATTGGCATGTACAGGATATCAGTAAAGGAAAGTGCAGAAATTAAGGCGCAAATCTAGGGATTGTTGAATAAAAGGATCACTCGACCTTCTCCTTTACCATGTGGTGCACCTCTTGTTTTTGCGCCCAAGAAGAATAGTAAGAATTTCGTTGAATGGGATTCAAGAAGTGGTTTTCATCAAAGTAGAGTTGTTGAAGGAGATATATGGAATACAACATTCAAAACCAAGCAATGTTTGTTTGAATGGCTTACTATTCTTTTCTATCTTTGCCATGCTCCTACTACTTTCTTGCATATGAAGCAAGATGTATTGAAGCCATTTATAGACACGAGAGTCTACTTGGATAACACTCCCATTTTCAAAAAATTTCATTATGAACATGTCGTGTGTGAAAAAAAAAATACTTGATGTCATATGTCAATATCATTTGTTTTTGAAGATGTCAAAGTATATGTTGGATAAAACTTCTTTGATGTACTTGAGCTATGAACTTGGTTCTTCCAAGTGCGATACTATAATTCCAGCAAGTGGGATTTGTTGAAGTTACAAATCTGTCACTCTAGGCTCCGTTCTAGTAGTCCGCCTAGCCGTAACAGTCTGTGGTGGTATTGACTCCATTCCTGCTGACACAAGTGAATAATTATACATCCTTGTAAAGCCATAGATGCCTTTGCTTTGCTTGCAATTTATGCAGACATGCTCAATATAGTCATTTGGATAAGAGGTTTGTTGGGAGCAGCCCAATGTTGGAGGAGAGATTTTGTTAATTTTTCTTTTATTGTAGCTCATTTCTATTCATTAGTAGTTGTGCAAAAGATCTTCCAGTGGGGAGGAAAACAACGAGACGCATTTGATGCTTGAAAACAAAAGATCAGTTCAACCTTTATACTTACTCTTCTAAACTTGAAAAAGCCATTTAAGTTCTAGGTTGATGTATGCGACTATGCCATGGGCATAGTTTTTACGCAACGTGGTAAGCCCATTTATTTCATTCAAAAATTTTCAATGGTGAAGTGTTTAAGTTGCCGCAACAAAGGCACTTCCATTGGATGGGTTTTCTTCTACTATTCCACTCAATCAAAAGGTATAAGAAAGGTATAAGCGACAAGTTTGTTGATGCACTTTCTAAGCCTATATTTTGATAGCTACTTTCCTCAAGCATCATTTTGTTTTACATGAAAGTTATGTTCAAAAGAATACATAATTTCAAGATGTACATTCAAGCTAGAGTCAAAGGAATCAAGTGGAGGAATTTGTTTACCATTTTCATAATAATGTATTGTATCATGGTAAGAAGGATGTTGCTACTGATAGTAACATGGAAAAAGTTAAAGAGTTCATTGAACAACTTCAAATTATACATCAAACAATGCAAGAACAACTTGAAAAAGGAAAAGGCAAGTACACAGCAAGGCACAATAAGCATCGTGTAGATCAGAAGTTCCAACACGGTGATAAATGGATTGAGATTGGAAAGGTGAGGGAACTATACCCTCACCTACTAGACAATTGAAGGTGATCTTTTGGGGTCCAAAAGGCTTCCAGTGGCGAGGAGTGATCAAGTGCTAAAAATTAGGCTCAAAAATCAAAGTGTCAGAATCTCTGTAAAATTAGCTTCAGATCGAAGAACTCGTCATCCTGATTCTGACAGTGCAAACGACACTCAAATCCGAGCTCGTATGAAGAAGTTAGAGAAAGTCAAAGTTTAGGTTTGACTTGGACAGATGGCAGGAAGAGATTATGTGGCAGGGTTCTTCAGCGAATGGGGAAGCGCCAAGTGGAAGACTGCCATTGGCCCCCACATTTCACAAATCGCATGTCACATGTGGGTCGACATTAAAAATCGGCCCCAGAACAAGCCATAGTGCGATGTGATAATCGCAATCGCACACCGCAGAAAACAAGGTCCCGCATATATAAGACTGTCGGTACTCTGCCAATCTCGAATTGTGAAAGGATCTTGGATGCGATAATTTTACGATTTCTTGTTAAAAGTTTCGTCGGGTTCGCCATATCACAATCGCACATTGCCCCACCGCGTTCACAAACCATAAGCCCGCAGGTTCTCATCGATTGTGATTTGTAATGGAATAGTCAGTGCCAACAAATTATGGACTGCTGCGTGGCAAAATTTTCGATCAGTTAGTGCTTTTTGGAGCTAATTTGTAGGATCATTCCGGATTTGGAGAAATTTGTAGAGGGAATAGTGGGAAAACTAGGAGAGGTCATAACTTCTTCAGTTTTTCACCAAATTGGATGCAAAAGGAGGCTAGATAGAAATATTTGGACATTCTGGACTCATTGGAGCAGGGTTTAGAAGCATTTGAGCATTGTAAACACATATTTTTACACTTTTGAGCATAATAGAGAGGCCCAAGCCATTGGAAGCTGGACCAAGGAGACGTAGCCTAAGAGGGGTGAACTCCTTTATCATGTTCCTATTGTAATGTGTTTTTAATGATGTTTTGTACATGTTTATGTTGTTGTTCAGTCTCTTATTTATGTTTAATTGCTCATAAAATTAACATAAAAACTCATTTTTCACTTGCAAAAATTCATGAATCCTTAAGCACAATGAAAGCATTTTGTTTCTAATATGAGGAGGATCTTAGCACAACAATCTAATATTCTAAATCAGATCAATTTATTAAGTGGCTGAAATGTACCATTAGCATCTCTAAAATGGAACATTTGGTCCATCTTGTAAGTCATGATGATGTGCATGTGGATCCAAAGAAAATTGAAGAGGTAATGGCGGCCTGCACTTGGCACTTCCCCATTCGCTGAAGAGCCCTGCCACATTTTCTTTGGCATATGTGCCATATTTTGCAATGCATCACAGTCATGTATTAGTCGACAGCTCCAAGGCACAATATACAAAGGACATATGAGTCAGCAGTTGAAGTAAATACACACAAAGAGGTTGGTGCCAATGTATTAATGGTGACTGATAAAGCAAGTATAATTTGGTCTCTCTTTCATGCCACAAGAGATTAAATGAGGAAGATGGCTCAGGGACATCATATTAGTAAATTTGTGAGCTATGATGGCATGTTGTAGCTAGAGCAAGAAGAAGAGACATAGTTGAAGTACATTCTGAGCTCTATGGGCCTTTTAGAGGAATGTAGGACCAATTTATCTATGCAGACTGGATTCAATAGAGGTATTGGTTGAGTGTATAGGGTTGACTAGGATTTGATTCTCAATATGCAGAATCCACAAGTGCCCATACCTATAGTTAGTGCAGTTGTAGTGACCTTTTCCATTTGATGGGACAGTAGTATGGAGATCCTTGCAAAAGCATGCTTTCATGCCCTGTGTCAGCAGAGACAACAGGGGGACAATAGAGACAACATTGACCTTTGTGCGTCAGAGGAACAAGACCTAGGGATTTCCATTGAGAAGGTGGGGATGTAGTTTTTTTTAGTCTAAGAGTGTGAGAAGCAGAGAGCTAGGTGTCAAATGTTGAAGAAAGTGTAACTAGGTTCGGTCTTCATAAATGTACTTTTGATATTTGTATTTATTCAAAAAAATAAATATTGTTTTTGTTATATTTATCAATGAGTTTCTTGCTCGTTGAAGTAGGTCAAGCACATATTTAAGTGCTTCTAGGAAGTCAAAGAGTCAACGAATTTATTGAAGACCCTTAAGGGCAAGTTACACTATGTATAAACTTGTATAAGAGAAAGAAAATGTATCCAAACAAATTCAATTCCTCTCCATGCAACGACATCCTCTAAGTAGCAAAAATGATGAAGAAACACCAAGTCGGCCTCAAGTTGGCCTAAAGGAGGGACAATCCTCTATATATAGAGGTTGTCCACTCCCTCATAATGACCATCGCTCACCTCTGAAATTAGCGAGCAAGAGAAGTCAAGGAAAAACAAAGAAGAATGAAGTTTAAGGGGTCTCCAAGTGCATCGAAGAAAGAAGGAAGAAAAGAAAATTTTTGGGACGGTTTCTAGGGCAAAGTATAGTCACACGTGTGAGGAAAAAGACGACAGTATGTGGGTATATCAACAACAAGATCACAGTCACACATTCATCTTTGTTTGGGCTAGAAACTCAGGCCTAAAAGGCCTCCTACTCAAGCAAATAAGACTGTCTCTCAAGTGAAGGTGAAAGGACCCTAATTCACAAGGATACCTACCACACGTGCAAGAATCTAGGGTTGTTGTATAGTCACATCAGTCTACATATACATCTCAAGAAGAATATCATTTGATAAAGAGAAAGGTGTCTCCACAAGTAAAGGACATCACTAAGTATAGAAGAGAAGAATCTCATCTAGAGCTCACATAAGCAAGGTCTATCTCCAGTCAAAGAATGAAGAAGGAGGATGAAGTGTCGGGAAGAAAAGTGTCAGAAGAAGGAAGACTAAGTGTCGAGGAACAAAGTGCAGAAAGGAGGAAGGACTTGACTTGTGCTTGGAGGACATTCTAGTCAAGGGTCTAGGGTTTGGCATTGATAAATAAGAAGATTCAATAAGAGAAACTTACCAAAGGGTTTTCCTCTCTAAGAGAGAGAGGTTTTTGCCCTAGCAGAGAGCCAACATTTTGTGTTCTTGTTTCTTATGTTTTGGTAGCATTTTGATGAAGTAAGCAAACACACTAATAATAAGAAGAAGATCAAGCTAAGATAAATTGTAAAAGTACTTCACAAAAAGTTATCAAGTCTAAAAGAATCCTACTATACATTATTGCCCTTGATTCTTAAACATTGTATCAGAGCTAAGGTGACACATCAAGGAAATGGCATCTCAATAACACTCATCAAGAAAGGCATCTACAAAAGTTGAAGCATCAAGCCAAGAAGTCTCAATCTCATCAAGGACAAGAAAGGACTACAAAAAGACTACAAATCAAAAGGAGAATCCTTTTGTATAAAGGAACTTACAAGAAAAGAAAATCAAGGAGGGACCTACATCAAGCCACACCATCTTCAAAAAGAAAATCTCTACAAGCACAAGTCATCAAGAAATCAATCAAGTCCATTTGAAGAAAGCAACTTGAAGAACATCAAGATCCAAGGAAGGCAAGCCATCAAGTCTTCAAGAAGAAAGCAAGTCCACTACATCTCAAACTCTAACAAGTAAGTATATTTCCCCTTTTGATTATACATCAATGTCTTTTTGCAAGTTAATTAATAAATTGGTTGGGACCACTAAATTACTTCCATGGAAGAAGAGGATTGATTTACTTCTCAAGGAGAATGAACTTCTAGAACACATCAAAAGGAATATCACTGTCCCTACTAAGGAACAAACTCAAGCCTTAGACAAGTACAATAAGGATGAGACAAGAACTCAACGGATTCTAATATAATCCATCAAAGACTCTCACATTCCTTATGTCTCTAAACTTGAAACATCAAAATATATATATGACAAACTAATAGAGCTATTCTCGGTAAGCAAACTTGGAGAAGTGATATCTCTTCAAAATGATTTGTATAAGATCAAGATATCAAAGGAAGGAATAGCTCCATACTTCATGAAGATATATGAGATGAGGGATCAACTTCAAGATTTAGGATAAGTCATGTCTGACAGAGAAATGACAACCATAATACTCAATGATCTACCTGAGGATTGGGGCAACTTCACATCAAGCATATATGCCAAGAAATAAGCTACCCCACTAAGTGAATTATGGTCTCTATGCAAGATATAGGAAACTAGACTCAAAGCAAAAGAGGATGGGGATCAAAGGAGAAAGAATTTGCAATCATGGCCAAGAGAAAGGGAAAATTTTGAAAATTTGGTCCACGAAGAACAAACAATAGAGATATGTCCAAATTCCAATGTTTTGGATGCCAAGAATATGGACACTACAAAAAGAATTTTCCTAAACTTAAGAAGGACAACAACAACAAAAGAAAAGGAGAAGAATTTCATGTAACTCAAGAGGTGAAAGAAGAAGACAAGAAGTAGAAGAAGGAAGATCCTCCAGATCTCTACTATGACTAAGTCTACTTCTTTACTTAAAGTCTTATTTCAATGTTTTGAGTAGTATAGGAGCATGTAGAGATAGAACAAAATGCATGGTTAGAAACATCTTCTAGAATATAGAAGCATGATATACATAGAGTTCAAAATACTCATGTAGAAATAAAATTTAGAAATAGAACAAAATGCATGGTTAGAAATATCTTCTAGAATATAGGAGCATAGTGCACATATAGCTCAAGATATTCATATAGAAGGAGCATACCTATTATAAGACCTCATCCATGATAAAATAATATGTGATCATGATTGTAAATCCTAGAAGGCTACCATCATCAAAAGAAAGAGACATTTGAGGGATGAGGATCTACAAGATCCTATGACAAGAATCTTCAAAAGAAGGTTCATAAATAAGAGCAGATGTGTCAACAAGAATTCCATTCATGGAATACAAGGAAGAATGATGTGCAGGCAAGAGTGGATGAAGAAAATAAGGGATACATCAATCAAGAAGTACCATCAAATTAAGTTGAGATGATTAAATTAGAATCAAGATGAGGTATGTAAGCACTAGAAGGTAAATTCATGTCATCTTACATAATATTAAGTCATGGGAATAGATCTAAGACATGATCAAGTAAAAAAGGATATCTTTCACCAAAGACATAATCAAGAGCATGTACAAGTCAACAAGAGAAGTGCTCACATAAGGAGCATAAGGTTTTTGACTACTCCATGAAGCAATTGAAGAATAAATACTCTCCTAAGGAGTACAAGGTTGCTAACTAAAAGACATGTGAAGAAGAAATGTTGACTAGTTCAAGTAAGCAGGAAAAGAAGAAAGTGATATCATGGGGAAGTATTAGGTTTTTATATAAACAAATCAAGAAGAATCAAATGAAGAAAGAGATAAATCATGTGAAGAACACCATGGTCATAAGGAATCACTATCCGACAAGATCCATTAAAGACATCTCTCGAAAGAAGGTATGACAACTCTGAAAAAGGAAGAAAAAGATCAAAGGACCCTTGACACCTATCAAGGCCTTGGAGATATTAAGGTGCATATAGTTGATTAAACTCTAAGAATATGTTATGATGAAGAGGCCATCCAACAAAAGCACTACCTAATGTTGAAGCAAGTCAGGATGAAATCATGAAGGGCTACCAAATCAAAGCATGGAAACAAAGAAGTACAACTAAGCATCTATGTGATAAGTATTCTAAAAGCATAGATAGATGATAAAGGAGTATCCAGATGATAAAAGAACCTGACACATATCTAGAAGGACACTTTCCATGAAGAAGCAATGACATGACAAGACAAGAAGGAAAGTGATCAATGTTTGGTGCCCTAATAAGAAGAAGTGAGAACAAAGACTTCATGACATCAAAGAAGGAGATCAAGCAGTTGAAGGACCCACGAAGAAGAAGTTATTGATTAATGGACAAGTCCCTAGCTAAGAGGGAGTTATAACAAGTTCCCAATTACAAAGGAACTTGGACAAGTACCTTGTCAGAGGATACTTGGGCATGTATTCATCAATTGAGAGGAAGAGATAGACACAACATTCTTGTATTCACTTGGGAAGAAAGAATGGGAGGATTAGGTAATCAACTGGCATCTAATACTCTTTGAGGATGTGTAGGGAATCCAAGACAAGAGTAGGCAAGAGGACCTATATTCTTTAAGGGATGGGAACCCAAGACAAGAATAGTCCTAGAAGGTCATACTCAGTTAACACCTGGGTGGGTATGTACCTTGAGAGACAACGACTAAGGTGTCTATAAGTCATTGGTCTCACCAACATTGTGCTCTGATCTAATGAGAAATAGAGTTGTTAGTAAAGGCCTTGCTATGGACAATTTTCGATACTATGATGCTATAACAGATGGATTTCCAATCCAATTTCTCTTATGTGACATCTTCAAGATTGAAAAATAGCCAAACACCTTGTAATGATTTATGAATACCTCCCTAGTTAAGAGGGAGTGTTGAAGAAAGTATAACTAGGTTTGGTCTTCATAAATGTACTTTTGATATTTGTATTTATTCAAGAAAAGAAATATTTAAAAAAATGTTTTAGGAATAACCTGTTCAGAGTTTTGATTAAACCCAATGTTTCAGACTTCTATGTGAGTCCATCTTCAAGGGAATGCCCAGATTCTTGAGAAGATTGGTATGGATTAGGGCAAGGAAATTGCAAGGATATATATAATGATAGATGAGGGGAATGTTTCGGAGTTGGCTGGTAGAATTTTAACTTTAATTATTATTATAATGTATGAGGTTTATTTAATTAGTTAGGAGATAATTATTTTATGTTAATTTGATATGTGAATAATATTTCTTATAAATTGATTATTTTTTAATTCTATGTATCCTTATCATCATAATATTTATATATAATTAATTATGATATGGGTTGTAGTCAATCATAACTATTATGTTTAATCATAACTTTTTTCAAAACTATTTTATAATAATTTTTTATTTAATTTTTATTAATAATGTAAAAGCCATTATGAGTTGAAATAATTAATCTAAGTTAATATGATTAAAAATTATAAGTTGATGTTAAAATTATTAGGTTTGTTGTAATGAGCATTATTTAAGAGTTATTTAATTAATTCACATATATATATATATATATATATATATATATATATAAAATGTTAACTTGATATGTGAATAGTATTTCTTTTAAATTGATTGTTTATTAATTCCATATTATTATATCATAACTACTATGTTTTATCATAACTTTTTTATCAAAACTATTTTATTTATTTTTTATTAATAATGTAAAATCATTATGAGATGAAATAATTAATCTAAGTTAATATGATTAAAAATTATAAGTTAATGTTAAAAGTATTATATTTGTTGTTATGAGAGGTATGATTTATTAAGGGTTTCCAGGTATTAGTGATGATAAGGCCTTCATCACGCTTTTTATTGTTCTTTCTCTTTTCAATTTCTATGGCCTTTTTAATTTTTCGTTTTAGATAATGCTCCTCCTTGATGACAAGTTTGGATTCTTCCATACAAATGTAGTGTGAGGAGGATAAAGCATGTTTTGCAAGAGCGGATTTTAATGTTATGTTCCTAGATATGTTAGCAACATGCTCCTTAAGCTTAATGTTTAACGATCTTTTGGTTTCGCCTGTGTATTATTTTCCACATGAGCAAGGGACTATTTATACCCCTTTTTATAGTATAGGGTTTATAGGGTTCTTGGCAGAATCTATGATTTTCCTAATAGTGTTAGGGGGGGTGAATGCAGTGCTGATGTTGTGCTTGTTTATGATTCTTGAAATTTTATCAGTTGTTCCTTTTATGTAAGGTAAAGAGATTTTGGGAATGTCAAAGGTTTTCTTTACATTATTTTTCTTTAGGGTTTGATGGATGGTTTTGTCAATGATGTTTTTATTATGACCATTATGTTCAAAGACTTGTTGGAGGTGTTTTAGTTCATGTTTTAGGTGCTTAGGGTCAAAAATTATACAGGCTCTTGTAGTTAGGGTTTTAACATTCCAAATTTTTGCTTGGGATGGCGATGAGAGCTAGTGTGAAGGTATCTTTCAGTGTCGGTTTTCTTCCTATAAACTTTGGAGCTAAGATTCCCATCTTTTTTCGATAAGAGGATGTAAAGAAAGGGTAATTGGTTATCCTATTCTACTTCAATAGTGGATTTAATGTGATTTGAGAGACTATTAATGTGAGTTAAAAAGTCTTTAAGTTTGTCCTTACCAAGACTCCATTTTGCGAAAACATAATCGATAAATCTTTTCCATTCTTCTAGGGAATGATTTTAACATTAACTTATAATTTTTAATCATATTAACTTAGGTTAATTATTTCATCTCATAATGATTTTACATTGTTAATAAAAAAATAAATAAAAAAGTTATTATAAAAGAGTTTTGATTAAAAAAGTGATAAAACATAGTAGTTATGATATAATAATATGGAATTAATAAATAATCAAAAAGCCCTCAAATCCTTTCCTTATTCCCCATAAGAATGGAAAATATTTGTCGATGATGTTTTTTCAAAATGGAGTCATGGTAAGGACAAACTTGAAGAATTTTGAACTCACATTAATAGTCTCTCAAATCACATTAAATTCGCTATTGAAGTAGAAAAGGATAACCAATTACCCTCTCTTGACATCCTCTTATCCAAAAAAGATGGGAATCTTAGCTCCAAAGTTTATAGGAAGAAAACACACACTAAAAGGTACCTTCACGCTAACTCTCATCACCATACCATGCAAAATTTTGGAATTATTAAAACCCTAACTACAAGAGCCTCTAGAATTTATAACCCTAAGCACCTAAAACTTGAACTAAAACACCTCTGACAAGTCTTTGAACATAATGGTTATAATAAAAACATCATTGAAAAAACCATCCATCAAACCCTAAAGAAAAATAATGTAAAGAAAACCTTTGATATTCCAAAAATCTCTTTACCTTACATAAAAGGAACAACTGATAAAATTTCAAGAATCCTAAACAAGCACAACATCAGCATTGCTTTCACTCCCCCTAACACTATTAGGAAAATCGTAGACTCCACCAAGGACCCTATAAACCCTAGAATACAAAAAGGGGTATACATAGTCCCTTGGTCATGTGGAAAACAATACATAGGTGAAACTGGCAAATCATTAAACACTGGGCTTAAGGAGCATGTTGCCGACATATCTAGGAACGGAACATCAAAATCCTCTCTTGTAGAACATGCTTTCTCCTCCTCACACTACATTTGTATGGAAGAAGCCAAACTTGTCATCAAGGAAGAGCGTTACCTAAAACGAAAAATTAAAGAGGCCATAGAAATTGAAAAGAGAAAGAATAATATAAACTGTGATGAAGGCCTTATCATCACTAATACCTGGAAACCCTTAATAAATCATACCTCTCATAACAACAAATCTAATAATTTTAACATTAACTTATAATTTTTAATCATATTAACTTAGTATCAGACTTTATGCTTCTGTGATTTATGATATATTGTCCAAATCTCCCAGAAACGATCACATTGAGAACAAAGGGTCAACATGCTTCGAACCTAAATCAAGATTCATCATCAGGACCAGGATGAGGGGGAAGATTAACTGACAGAAATTTATAATTAATTATTTCATCTCATAATGGTTTTACATTTTTAATAAAACTAAAATAAAATAAAATAAAAAATATTATAAAAAAGTTATGATATAATAATATGGAATTAATAAATAATCAATTTAAAAGAAATATTATTCACATATCAAATTAACATAAAATAATTATCTCCTAATTAATTAAATAAATCTTAAATAACCCTCATTACAACAAATCTAATAATTTTAACATCAACTTATAATTTTTAATCATATTAACTTAGATTAATTATTTCAACTCATAATGGTTTTTACATTATTAATAAAAATTAAATAAAAAGAGTTATTATAAAATATTTTTGAAAAAAGCTACAATTAAACATAAAAGTTATGATTGACTAAAACCCATATCATAATTAATTATATATAAATATTATGATGATAAGGATACATAGAATTAAAAAATAATCAATTTAAAGGAAATATTATTCACATATCAAATTAACATAAAATAATTATCTCCTAACTAATTAAATAACCCTAATAAATTATATTAAGAATTAAAATTAAAAGTATACCAATCGAATCCAGAACATTCTTCTCATCTATCATTATATATATCCTTGCAATTTCCTAGCCCTAATCCACACCAATCTTCTCAAGAATCTGGGCGTTCTCCTAAAGATGGACTCACGTAGAAGTCTGAAACATTGGGTTTAATCAAAACTATGAGAAGGTTATTCCAAAAACATTTTTTAAATTCGACTCATCTGTATGGATTCTCTCTTTAAAATGACACCTAATCATAGGGATTGGGTGAACAACTGTAATTATTGTAAATAAATAATAGAAAAGATGAAGAGTCACCGGGAGATGAAATGAATAGTCTCTCCCTCATGTATATAATAATGACCAACCTGAATGAATATCATGTTTGTTTTGAGGAGTTACCTCCTGGTCTGACATGGTATCAGAGCCAACACCATTTTTGGCTTCCCTCTGCTTTGTAACTCCTTATTATGCCTATGCAGATTGACATCTCTCTCACTATTATTCTGCTGATTCTAGCTAGCCTGGCAGTTCTAGGGCTACCTCCCATCCAAGAATACAGTCGACTCCCTAATTTTGAAATGGTTTCATTCATTGTGCGCTGCTTGTCAATGAAATGGGTGCTGCTTGTCGATGAAATCGAGACTCCCACCGTAGCCGCTCCCACCTCTGCCTTAGACGATCTCTGTAAGGTGGGCTCCCATTTGCAGCTCAAGGTCCAACATAGTCTACATTCATTCAATCCATTGTGAATTTGTGAATAGGTTTCCTCTACCTCTTCCAACAGCATTGTGAATTTTCCATTGGGAAAATGCCTGCCTCCACTTCCATCACTATGTATCCCCACAACAACAAGAAGGAAAAGCTCCGCCTCCACCGCCATCACTGCATATCCCCGCAGCTGGAAGAAGGAGAACGACCTCCGTAAGGTGAACGCTGAGTGGGATATATTGTTGGCACGCTGGGTGGACTGTTCATTTCATCACTGCTCCAGGTTGATACGCTCTGCGGCCTATGTGTGAGTCCTTCATTGATACACTCGTGTCCTATACATGAGTCCTCCGTTAATACGCTCGTGGCCTATGCGTGAGTGCTCCAGTTGATATGCTCGTGGCCTATGCGTGAGAGCCTCCTCTCATGCACAAATGGTATGATTAATTTTTAGTGACTGTGAGTTGTTGCATTGTATGTGTATGGCATTGAATATTAGAGTCGGTGAATGGTATTGCGGTGAATGGTGAATGCTATTACGTTGAATGATATTGCAGTGTATGGTATTACATTTTGTACAGTGATATGTATAACACCTTCCTCACATAATACCTCTGTCTTCATATATTAGAATCAAATTTTTTTAGGAGTAAAATTTTGCAGTAGAAGTACTTTTGTTCCCATAGTACACAAATTTTACAATGCATTCAATCATATCTATTGTGGGAGTAGTTCTCACTGGCAAGGAGAACTATCCTGAGTGGTCCCAGAAAATAAAACAAACCCTCATTTTCAATGAGTTGTGGAAAGGAGTGTGTGTTGGAGATGGAGACAAAGAGCTAGAACAACCTACCTCAGACAAGGAGTTCACCATTTGGGAAAATAAGAACAACAAGGCCTATGCATTAATTGCAGCATCAGTAAGTGAAGAGGTGAGTTGCCATATTTTGCCATTTTCAAATGCTTTCGAAGCCTTACAAAAACTGAAGGAACTCTATGACTCACACTCTGCACTTGAAGTTGTTCAACTCATGATTAAACTCTTCACTCTTGAATTACAAAATAATGATCCTCTTGCTCTTGCATCCGAAGTAAAATATATAATGCATGATATCAAAGCCACTAAGGTTGAATTGGATATTCCTCTGATCGCTTTTCTCAAGGAACTTTATCCTACTTACTCCAATTATCTTGAGTCATTGCAAGCAAATGGAAATCTCAAAGATATTACCTTTGACTCTCTTGTGAAAAAAATTTGCTGAAAGAGAGAAAGCTTTTGGAAAGAAGACAACCCCTGAATCTTTTGAAGAGGTTGTGTGTCTTGCTCAAAGAGAAAAGAATCTTGCTCAAGATTCTTCCAGAGGAAGAGGTGGTCGAAGAGGAAGAGGAAGATATTTCAGAGGTAGGGGGGGCAGACACTCTCAAGGAGAAAAGTCAGATTTGCACTGCATACGCTGCAAAAGAAATGGATCACATGATGCCTCCACATGCAAGTTACCTTGGGACAAAATTGAGCAGCAAAGAAACCAATCAAAAGGTAAAACTAATGACACAAACAAAGGTAAAGCACTTGAATCCGCTCATTATGTTTTGGCACAATGTAATATTGGAGTAAATGAAGACTTATTTAATGCTTCATTTGCTTCTTCGAAAAATGATTGGTTGCTTGATTCAGGAGAAACTTTCCACATGACTCATAGAAAATATTTTTTTGAAGAATTTACTGACAATGTTGATGGAGGAATATACTTTGCAGACCAATCAAAACTCAAGCCATCAGGGGTTGGCACAATCAGGCTTAAATTGCCTGGTCTTCCAGACTTTCTTCTGAATCATGTTCTATATCTCCCACAGCTGAGGAGA
Organism: Pinus tabuliformis; assembly: GCA_031772625.1. Taxonomy (NCBI): domain Eukaryota; kingdom Viridiplantae; phylum Streptophyta; class Pinopsida; order Pinales; family Pinaceae; genus Pinus; species Pinus tabuliformis. The sequence goes on along the minus strand of CM062814.1, from coordinate 909,342,800 downwards.
AACTTGTTGTCCTTGGTCCACATCCACTAGCAAGGTCACTCCATTCATATGTTTGATGGAAAGCTTGAGGTCATAAAATCATCTGACCACTCACTTGTCATGATAGGGATAGAAGAAGAAAGGCTTCTCAAGCTATAGGGTACCTCTGCTCGTGCACAACATTTCTCATACAATTCTCATTATGAAGAAGGTACACTTCCATCATGTTTATTATGGCATGCTAGATTTGGACATTTGAACTATGACAACCTCTTCTTGTTGAAGAAAAATGGTGTTACTGCTTTGCCTACAATTCCTAGGAAGCTTAAGCAATGTGATTCTTGTATTTTAGGAAAGCATAGCAAATAGTCCTTTCATGATTCACACTCCAAAGCACATAGAAAACTTGAACTCATTCATTCATATTTATGTGGTCCAATGCATGTTCCTTCTGCAAATGGAAATAAATATATGATGACATTTATTAATGACTACACCAAAATGTGTTGGGCTTATTTATTGAAGAACAAATCTAATGCTTTTCAAACATTCAAGAACTTTCATACATGGATTGAAAATTATGCACAATCTCATATTGGCTCTATTCACATTGATAATGGAAAAGAATACACTTTAAATGATTTTGAAAACTATCTTTGCCAACATGGGACCAAACATCAAACAACCGTGTCTTATAATCCCCAACAGAATGGTGTAGTTAAAGAATGAATAGGACAATCTTAAATATGGTCCACTCCATGTTGTTCTTCAAAAATGTAAAAATGATGTTTTGGGCTGATGCAATTTTATGTGTTGTATATATAAAGGATAGATGCCCATCTAATGCTATAAGAAACAAGACTCCCTATGAAATGTGGTATGGGCACATTCCTTTGGTAAAGCATCTCAAGGTCTTTGGTTCCACCTGTTATGCCTTGATACCAAAGGTACATAGAAACAAACTTGGTGCAAGAAGTCATAAGTATATCTTCCTGGGGTATTCAAACACCTCCAAAGCATACCACCTCTATGATGAAGTCAATAAAAAGTTTGTTGTATCCAGGGATGTAATCTTTCTTGAATCATCCAAAACTGACAATGTTGTTGAGCAGCAACTTGATCGCTTGGATAGATTCACAAATGCAAAATCATTTCAAGAATTTGATAAGCAGATTCCAAATCTTGAAGGGGGGATTCCTATACTAGATCAACCTGTGGAATCTTCTTATGAAGCACTCTCTCCCCCCCGCATGAAACTCCAACAACGGCTGATAATTTAAGTGATGTGATTGATAGAATTGGGAGACTCACTCTTGATTCAGTCCTAACTCAATCAATGGAACAGCCTGGACCATCTAAGAAAGGTCCCCCAAAGTGGCTAACAAAGACACTTGAAAGTCTTCATCCTAATGAAGTTGGAAATACAAGAACTATAAATTCAAACCGACAAAATGGAGGTGATGTAGATGACTGTGATTCACCTATTGATATGGATGTTTCTTATGATTGTGAATTGAATTTGTCTAAAAATTTTGAACCAACTTCCTTCAAAGAAGCTACTTCTCATGATGAATGGAAAGAAGCGATGCAAAAGGAGTATGATGCCGTGATAAAGAATGGCACTTGGAAGCTGGTTGATCCTCTATTAGGAACCAAACCAATTGGCTGTAAGTGGGTCTACAAGAACAAGTATAAAGCTGATGGCTCACTTGACAAGCACAAAGCCAGGATTTTGGCAAAAGTTTTTTCATAGAAGGAAGGGGTTGATTATGAGGAGACTTTTTCCCCCACAAAAAAATGGGCTACCATTCGGACACTCTTTGCCCTAGCAGCTCAAAACGGTTGGAAATTCCATCAAATGGATGTAAAAAATGCTTTCTTGAATGGAGATCTGAAAGAGAATGTTTTTATGTCCCAGCTTGAAGGATTTTTTGTGAAAGGACATGAACATAAAGTATGCAAACTTGTGAAATCCTCATATGGCCTCAAACAAGCACCGCGAGCTTGGTATGAAAAACTAATTGAGCATCTTCTGAAACTCAATTTCAAACATTATGATCTTGATGATGCAACTTTGTTTGTCAAGAAGGTTGGCAAAACATCTGTATATCTTGTGGTATATGTAGATGATCTTTTGATGACAGGGAATAATGAAAGCTACATTGCATCCATAAAGAAGGAATTAAGGAAAGGTTTTGAAATGACTGATTTGGGCTATGTTCATTACTATCTTGGTATTGAAGTAACTCAACATCCGAAGTCCATATTCCTTTCTCAAAAGAAGTACATTGGAGATCTGTTGAATAGGTTTGGCTTGATAGAATGCAATCCTCTTACTACTCCAATGCAACAAAACTTAAAGCTCACATCCATTGAAGTAAAAGAATTTGAGGATGCAACAAAGTATAGACAGCTTGTAGGAAGTCTCAACTACCTAACTACTACGAGATGAGACATTTCGTTTGTTGTTGGAATACTCTCTAGGTTTATGCAAAAGCCTTGTGAGGGACATTGGTCTGCTACAAAAAGAGTTCTAAGGTACTTGAAGGGAACTCAAGACTTTGGAATCAAGTATACACAGGTGGGCAACTTCAGCTTGATTGGATACTCTGATTCACACTTCGATGGAGACAAAGAAACTAGGTATCTAATTCATGTTATGCTATGAGTCTTAGATTAGGATATATCTCCTGGAGATCACAAAAAAAATCAGTTCCAACAGATTCCACAACAAAGGAAAAATATGTGGCAGCAGCTGAGGCAACAAAAGAAATTGTGTGGCTCAGGAAAATTCTTGAAGATTTGCAGGTAAAACAAGTACAATCGACTCCACTCATGATTGACAACACCTCGGCATAAAGTTGGCCAAGAACCCAAAGTTCCATGATGGAATGAAGCACATAAATACTAAATATCATCTGATTCAACATCATGTTGAGGCCAAAACAATCCATCTCCCCCATGTAGGTTTTAACCCTGTACAGAAATTAGTTGCACATGAATTCTAAAACACAGAAAATAAAAATAGCGAGAGCATAACACATAAAACACATATACACAAAGATTTTCCCTTGGATCCCAAAACCGGGACTACTAGATTGATTTTTCATTATGTTCCTTTCAATGTTACAATACATATTTATACATGCCGAAGTATGCAATACCATGGACCGAAAACCATCATGTCCAAAACCATGGACCAAAAACCATTATGTCCAAAACCATGGACCAAAAACCATCACGTCCAAAACCATGTGCGAAAAATATGCACAAAACCATTGGTAGGTCTACCCAACCTAACATAGGGTCCAAAACCAAAATTTTCTGGGGCGCTGCCCCGAACCCCATAGAGTGGGAACCCCCTGTGACCCCCCTGTTACGCAATCAGTGTAACAAAGGGGGGGCTCTGCCCCCCTTCTAACCCCACGGTTAACTATGTGGGCTAGTCGTGGAAAGAATATAACATAGCACAACATTTTCCCACTTGTTGTTTTCTTTCCACATGGGGCCACAAGAGAGCTTAGTCATTTATCCAGCCCTGCAACACCCATGGTTTCTCTACACCAAGAGAACTTCTCAGAGCTCAGAGATTTTGTCAATGCATCTGTAATATTCTTCAAAGTGTCCACCTTTACCAGCAACACCTTTTTGTCTTCTATCATATCCCTCAAAAAGTGATACTGAACATCAATGTGCTTTGTCTTTGAATGATATGCAGGGTTCTTTGGCAAGAAAATTTCACTTTGGCTGTCATAGTCTATCCTTATAGCTCCCTATACTAGCCCCATTTTTGAACACAATCTCTGCAACCAAACTGATTCCTTGCTTGCATGATTGGCTACCATGTATTCTGCCTCTATAGTTGATAGTGCCAATACAGATTGTTTCTTACTCATCCAACTGACTACACCTCCAAATAGGTTAAACACATACCAACTTGTAGATCTTCTCTGATCTAGATCTCTAGCCCAGTCTGCATCAACAAAGCCATGAATATCAAACACTTTGTCCAATCCTGGTCTTCCTTGGTAGCACAAACCATAATCACTAGTGCCACGCAAATACCTGAAAACTTGCTTCATTGTTGTCCAGTGCTCCTTCCCTGGTTTTGACATAAACCTGCTCAATACTCCCATTGCATGTGCAATGTCTAGTCTAGTACAGACCATTGCATACATTAGGCTATCGACTGCACTTGCATATGGAACACGGGACATGTACTCTTCCTCTTCTTGTATCTTGGGACACTATTCAGCAGATAACTTTACACCTACAGGAATAGGAACCTTCACCGGTTTACTATCCTGCATATTAAATCTTTGCAAAATTGTCTCGACATACTTCCTATGGTTTAACTAGAGCTTCCTCTCTGCCTAATCTCTTTTAATTTCCATGCCCAAAATATAGTTTGTAGCACCAATATCTTTCATGTCGAATTTGGAGGACAAATGGGTCTTCAAATCCTGGATAATTTCTTTGTCATTTCCAACCAGCAACATATCATCCACATACAAGACCAAATAAATAACATGGTCACCAATTAATTTAAAATACACACAGTGATCTTCTTTGCTTCTAGTGATGCCGAGTCCCCGTATAAATGTATCAAATTTCTGATACCACATCCTTGGTGACTATTTTAACCCATACAGAGACTTCTTTAACTTGCATACCAGTTCTTTCTTATCCTTCATCGCAAATCCTTCAGGTTGCTTCATGTAGATTTCCTCTTCTAGATCCTCGTGAAGAAATGTTGTCTTCACATCCATCTGTTCTACCTCAAAATCAAAAGAAACAACAACAGATAAAAGTAATCTAATAGAAGTTACCTTGGCAACAGGAGAAAAAATATCACCAAAATCAATTCCCGATACCTAGGAATAACCTTTCGCTACCAACCAAGCTTTGTATTTCTCCACCTTTCCTTCTGCATTTGTCTTCTTCTTGAGCATCCATTTGCTACCAATGGGTTTCCTTCCATCTGGCAACTCCACCAGATCCCAAGCCTCATTTTTTTGCAAAGATGCCATTTCATCAACCATGGCCTCTTTCTAGAGTTTTCCATCCTCTAAATCTACTGTTTCCTTCACAGTTCTGGGATCATCATCAATAATAGATAAAGCAAAATTTGAACAGAAAGCAGATGGAATATACCTTTCTGGCTGCCTTCTTTCTCAAACTGATCTTCTCAAACCCGGCGTTTGTGTCTCTTCATCTTTTGATTCCTCCTCTGTTGTATAGTCTGATTCTTCCTCCTTTAGCTCAAACTCTATCTTCTCATGTTCCTTCGGTTGGACTTCATGTTTAATAACATATTTCACCTCTCTGAACACCACATCTTAGTTGTACACAACCCTCCTTATTACTGGGTTCCAAATCTTATAACCCTTTAAACCGTCCTTATACCCAATAAAGATGCACTTTTCAGATTTACTATCCAACTTGGTTCGTTTCTCCTTTGGAACATGTACATATGCATCACATCCAAATACCCTCAGAAGTGAAAGAGAGGGTTTCTTACGAGTCCATACCTCGTGTGGAGTTTTATCCTCCGACGCTGATGAAGGTGATCTGTTAACCAGGTAATATGTTGTCTCCACTACCTCTGCCTAGAATTCCGGTCCTAACCTGGCACCACTGAGCATGCTTCTTGCCCTCTCCATCAACGTCTTGTTCATTCTTTCTGCAACTCCATTTTGCTGAGGTGTATATGGAGTAGTCTTCTACCATGCTATACCACACTTCTTACAGAATTCTTCAAATTCCTTACTACAAAACACTCCACCGTTATCTATCCTTAGCACCTTTATCATCTTCTCTGTCTCGTTTTCCACCAGAGCCTTAAATTCTTTAAATTTGTCAAAGACTTCAAATTTCTTCTTAAGTAAATATATCTGTGTATTCCTTGAGAAGTCATCTATAAATGATACATAGTACAGAGACTTACCCAGTGATGGAACCTTCACAAGTCCAAACACATCACTGTGCACAAGCTCTAATATATGCTTCTCCCTCTTACCACCAGAGGGGAAACTCACCCGATTTTGCTTCCCATATACACAATTTTGACTTAAATCAAAATCCAGAGAGCTATTACTCATACCTTCTACCATACTTTTACCATGAAGTATTTGAAGGCCCTTCTCTCCAATATGTCCAAGCCTTTGATGCCACAACATGGTCTTCTCTCCAGAGACCACTAAATTTTCTGCTCCACTTTCAGGAACCACAGAGTTGTTGCACCCATCAACAACAGTGCTACCTTACAGCTTGTACAGAGTTCCAATCTGAACTCCTCGCATCAATACCATTGCTCCCCAAACCATCTTGCAGGTATCCTTCTCGAACACTGTTTTTACACCTGCATCATCCAACTTGCTTATAGAAATCAAATTTCTGGCCAATGCAGGAATATGTAGAACACCCGGAAGTGTTCTAACCCTTCCACCTTGCAACTTCAACTTTACTTATCTGCGACTAATGATTCTAGCCTTCCTATCATCCCCTAAGAAGACATCACCACCATCATATTTCTCATACTCGCAGAACCACTCTCTATGGGGAGTGAAGTGAAAGGATGCACCTTAGTCAATCAACCATGCCTCATGATCTACATGTGTACTTGAAGAAGTGAAGTACACATCCCCACCTTCATCTGAGGTGGTTTTCACCTCTGAAGAAGGAGCATCATCAGATCCCTTTCCTTTGTCAGGAGCTTTAGATTTACAGTCCCTTTTGTAGTGCCCTTCCTTTCCGCATTTCCAGCACACCACCTTTATAGGTTTTCCTGGAGATTTAGATCTCCCACTCGATGACTTATTTTTGTTTCTGTTCTGGGACCATCCTAGTACAAACAAGGCATCACCATTCTAGCTCTCCATATTTTTTTGTCTCATCTCCTCCGTCAGCAATGATGAGACTATTTCATCAAACTACAAGGCAGTTGCATTGCTACCTATTGCAATAACCAGACTATCCCATGAATCTGGTAGAGAACACAACAAATTGATGCACTTATCTTCATCTGAAATTTTAATATCAACAAATGCTAACTGACTTACCACAGTATTAAATGCGTTCAGATGCTCTGTCACCAAGTCTCCATCTTTCATCCTCAGGTTATACAACTTTTTCCACAAGAACAATTTATTAACCAGAGACTTGGATTGGTACAAAGTCACTAACTTGTCCCACAAAGCCTTCATCATAGCTTCCCTTGATACATTCAATAATATTTAATCTGAGACACACAATCATATTATGCTCTTTTCCTTCCAATCCAACTTCTTCCATTCTTCATCAGACACTCCCGTTGGTTTCGTACCTGGATCTACCGTGATCCGCTAATCTTTATCCACCAACAGATCCTCCATCTTGAGTTTCCACAACTCAAAACTCTGACCATTAAATTTCTCGATCTCTATCTTTCCACTGCTCGCCATCTTCTTTCACCACCAGAATTGATCTCGCAGATCTCCCACTGAACAGGGTCTACCACAAGCCCGAGCGAAACCCCTCAGCAACAAAGGCATCCCCTTGAAGCCAAAACAACTCTGATACCAAATGTAGGTTTTAACCCTGTACAGAAATTAGTTGCACACGAATTCTAAAACATAGAAAATAAACAATAGCGAGAGCATAACACATAAAACACATATACACAGAGACTTTCCCCTGGATCCCAAAACCAGGACTACCGGCTTGATTTTTCATTATGTTCCTTTCAATGTTACAATACATATTTATACATGCCGAAGCATGCAATACCATGGACCAAAAACCATTGTGTCCAAAACCATGAATCGAAAACCATCACGTCCAAAAGCATGTGCAGAAAACATGCACAAAACCATAGGTAGGTCTGCCCAACCTAACACAGGGTCCAAAACCAAAAATTTTTGGGGCGCTGCCCTAGACCCCATAGAGTGGGGTTACATGCACCCCTCAAACCCCCTGTGACCCCCCCGCTACGTAATCGGAGCAACGAAGGGGGGGCTCTGCCCCACTTCTAAGCCCCCGGTTAAATACGTGGGCTAGTCATCGAAAGAATATAACACAACCCAACACGCCATTGTTCCACTAATGAGAAAATTTCAAACATCTTCACCAAAGCGCTTGGAAGAGAAAAGCTTGAAAGATTCAGAATGATGCTTGGACTCACCAACATCCCTTCAGATTAAGGGGGAGAATGTTGACACCTAATCATAGGGATTGGGTGAACAACTGTAATTAATGTAAATAAATAATAGAAAAGATGAACAGTCACTGGGAGATCAAATGAATAGTCTCTCCCTCGTGTATATAATAATGACCAACCTGAATGAATATCATGTTTGTTTTGAGGAGTTACCTCCTGGTCTGACATTTTTGTTATATTTATCAATTAGTTTCTTGCTCATTGAAGTAGGTCAAGCACATATTTAAGTGCTTCTAGGAAGTCAAAGAGTCAATGTATTTATTGAAGACCCTTAAGGGCATGTTACACTATTTATAAACTTGTATAAGAGTCAAAGAAAATATCTCTAAGCAAAGTCAAGTCCTCTCTGTGCAATGACATCCTCCTAGCAGCAAAAATGATGAGGAAACACCAAGTGGGCCTACAGTAAACAAGTCAGCCTCAAGTCAACGTAAAGGAGGGACAAACCTCCATATATAGAGGTTGACCACTCCCTCATAATGACCATTACTCACCTCTGAAATCAGCGAGAAAGAGAATTCAAGGAAAAACGAAGAAGGATGAATTTTAAGGGGTCTCCAAGTGCAGCAAAGAAAGAAGGAAGAAAAGTGAAGTTTTGGGATTGTTTCTAGGGAAAAGTACAGTCACATGTGCGAGGAAAAGGAGGACAGTCTATGGGTATATCAGCAACAAGATCACATTCACACATTCATATTTGTTTGGGCTAGAAACTCAGGCCTACAAGGCCTCTTGCTCAAGTGAATAAGACTCTTTCTCAAGCAAAGGTGAAAGGACCTGTTGATGCCTCTAAAATTGTTGCATCAACATTGGGGATAACCACCTAGTCCAGCCCTTAATGCAGTTCCTTTTCCAAGAGATATAACCTGTTATTTTGTCATCTGCATCCTTGAATTCTAACCTAGAATTGATCGCTTGATCTATCAGTGTGTTGGTTTTGATACATAATGGATGAATGAGAGATATCTTTTGGCAGAGTTGGGTTAGCTGTTGAGATAAGCAATTATTTATTTCTGAGGCTTCCTTTATAAACTCTTCAACTTTGGGATTATCTTTGAATTTCTCCATTGAGAGTTGTAGTTGCTTTATTTGTTCATCCTTAGATTTGATCTATTCATGATGTGCCAGTTTTAGCTGTTTGAACTCCTAAGATAATTGTTGTTTCCTTTCAATAGCTTGCTAATCAATCCTTTGTTTTTCTACCCTTAACTGTTCTTCAAGCTATTTAATCTTTTGATATTTTTCCTTGACCAATTGATTGACTTCGGTTGCTTTATCTATCGCAGCATCTGTATAAGCTCCTGCAAACTGAGATAATTTGGTCAAGTCCTTAGAGGGATTGACCTCTAAGTCTTTCCAAATGACATTCATGGATTCACCTTGATGAACTGTTGCTGATGCTTGGTCTATCTTTCTCTTTTTTCGTTGCCTTTTGACTATAGCTCTGTGTTTAGGGCTATAAAACACATCCAACGGTGGAATTTCCTCTATGATCAGTGTAATATCTAATGAAGGATACTCAGGGATTACCTCAATTTCTTTTAGAGCTGAGTCCTTGTTGGATGGTGTTTCAATCATAGGATCATGAATTATGGGCTATTGTCTTAAAGGGGATCCCTTTTGCGATAACATTTCGGGTATCACTTTGACCTTTAATCTGTTGATGAAACTATTCCCATTCTTTGATCAATATCAGATAAATGTGAACATCTGTGTCCATTTGTTCACTTGCCTTCTTGCTTGTCTTAGCTGCACCAGAAGTTTTCTCTATATCATGCTCCATGCTTTGTTCTATTTGCTAGATGACCAGTGCAATATTCAATAGGTCTAGTGGTATTGTCTGAAGCCTTTGTGTCCTGTATTGGATGAATTGGTCCATTTTTGTTGATCCCAGCTTGATTTTTACCATGCGGTTCACTTGTGTGAATGTCTCTGCTGATGTAAACAAATCATTGAATTCATCTTTCTCATGGACGAATTGTTTAACCTTTATCTGAGTAGTAAAATTAAAAGCAACTTTATTCGGGTCATACTATCTTTTGGGAATAATAGCTAGGTTCAAACCCTTCGTTTTCTCGGCTTCAATTTGAGCATGTTTATAGTCATGCAATGAATAGATGTTGCATCAAACAAGAAAGGCAGGCCATAACTGTTTCTTGGCATCGTTGAAATTTTTCGTAAGCCCTTTTTCAACTGTCTGATAAGCTATTTCCCTAACCAATAGTTTATCCGGGACATATAGAGGAAGGACATGCGGGTTTGTAATGCTACCAAAAACCCTAATGTATGTGAACAGTTCTCCCCCAAACCAACTTCCAATTGAAGTTAAATCAATAATAGCCTCCTCGAACAGCCGAGGAGCTGGTCTATTAAAAATGGCCTGATGAATGGGTAAGATGAAGCCGTGACAAATTTTGTAGAAATACTTCTTCTATTTTTTCTGCCACAGACATTTATGGTAAACATGGATAGGGGTTGGGTCCTAGATAGTCCATTTCCATCCCATGATGGGAAAATTGGAATTGAAACAAATGGTATCGACTATATCGGCACTCATATAGAATGGGGGAACAACTCGGGTGGTAACAAACCTATTTTTCCTATAATCAAGTATTTGAATGGCCATTTTGTCTGATAGGATAGTAGCCCAATCCATTACAAAAGAGTTCAATGCTGCTTCTATTAATGGAACCATTTCAATGGAAAACTTAGCAGAATTGGAGCTTCCAAATAGTCTACACATCATTGTGACAACATAACAATATGGAGACGCTAGAGAGTCCACAGAATACATACCGGATGACTCATGCTTGTGTTTGTTAGGGAAGTGCCTCCATTGTTTGATGGGGTCTGACTCTATTTCATTTTCCTTCGAGAAAGCTTCAAGGAATGATTTATTGTAGTACTTCTGAGGCTCTAGCAAATGATACATTTTCTTCAAGTCTTCATGCTTGAAGGATCCAAACATTCTTCCGTTAGCTGTGAAGAGCATCCTATCCGTTATATTGATGCTTTCAATTACCCATTTTACCATGTCATTATATGGAAAAAATATTTAGGCAGGCCACTATTTGATGAAGAAAAGAGTCATCGAAATCACCGAGTGTGTTTTTTGACTCTGCAGGTCCATCAGCTATTGCATGTCCCTCAGTTACCGATGGGCTTTTTCATTTCTAACATATCATATATGCCTTCCCATGCAATTTTCCCACAATCTTGACATGTGGTATCCAAGATCAATACAATTTTTCCTGTCCTTCCACCATTGCAGGGGGAGCTTTCGTATTTCGAGATTTCTTTGGCATTTTGGCTGACTGCATACTTCTAGATTCAAACTGCGGAAATGCAACAAAGGACAGTGATAGGATAAAACTTTCAGAGCAACTAAATGCTTGTAAAAATAGTGTTGAAAGAAGTACAGACGAAAATCGGAACAAAGCATTTAACACGAAAGATTTCATATTATAACTTGATATTAACATGAAGGATGAAATATTTGAAGGACTATGGTCATAACTGTTCTTAATGCTTTGTCGTAACCAACGACGTGAAACTTTAATGCTCAATGAATAGATCGCATCGTAGATTTCCAAAGGTTTTATTAAATGTGTGCCATGAACTTACCAGTTTTGTGATGAGCGACTTCAATATAATATTTTAATATGTAAAGAGAAATCACATATCAGATGTCAAGAGTTATAGGTGTCATGTTCCAAGAGTATTTTTAATTTCCGCGATTGCGATAAGTGATGACTTGGCATATAGAGTTGGGTAATTCCTCATTTAAATCGCCTGAATGGTGTTTTCCCTTTATTATTATTGAACCACTTTATTATATTTTGACATTGCATTGCGCGTCCCCGAGGTAAGTATCACTTGTTTCTGTTGGGATCGCGATATGCGAACAATTTATATCAGATCGCAACTTTTAGGGGCTAGCTTCCTTTGGTTTTTGGGGTATGTGAAATGTGAGAATCATATCGCATCGCAAAGTTTCAGTGGACCGCTAAAACATATTCTTTGAAATCTGCAATATGCGATATGCGATAGTTTTATTTCATTGCATGTTTTTCAATGGTTTGCTTAAGAAGCTCTATGATTGAGACTTTCGCATTGCAACACGATTATTCGGATTGAATGTCCCTTAACCTTAAGCGATTGTGATTTGCGATGTGTGTTGCTTTTAGAGGTTTTTTTGAAGCACTTTTATTTAAAAAGCAAGAAACAAAGAAATTTATTTCTAGCTAAAGGTTTTATTGCTTTTTTTACAAACTAAAGGGACCCTATTTCCTATTTAGAATTTTAGAATAAGATTAAGAAAAATTTGAAATGGGGGGGTTGTTGTATAGCACAACAATTGGTGATTCATTGAAAGAACCAGTTATCTCTGAATAAAATGATGAAATTTCTAACACTTTCTTAAGTAGAAACAATTGAGGAAAAGGAAACTATTTTGAAATAATTAGATAAACAAAATTACTTTGAATAAAAAAAAATTGATCAATTTTGCAATTTCTTTTCCAAACCCTTATTATAAATGAAAACATTTATGGTTTTTTCAAGCCTTGATTGGTTGTTAAAGATAAAGTAGGGGGCTCCTCCAACTTAGCTTTTGAATTTACTCTTTTGTCACAGGTAGTGCCACTGCTGCCAGCAAACATCTATAGTCTCGACAGGGTTACCTTTTAACCATCAATTATTCATTATCCCATCCATCTAAGAGTATAATCTTTTAAAGATAAATTCAGAAAAATATATATATATATATATATATATATATATATATATATATATATATATATATATATATATTCTCATTTTTATTTTTTATTTTTTTTTTTTTTTTTTAGATAAAAGCCATTGCCCTAGTTTGGGAGCCAGAAGATGACAATGTCGTTCACTGGTTGTAATTGAACTGAACAAGTTGGATCGTAATGAGACCCCTTGTCTTATGATTATAAGCCATTACCTTGTTTTGGTATGTAGTATGGGTAATGTCAGTTTAATTAGTTCCCTATGATCATGGTAAGCAGGCTCGTAATGAGACCTCTTATCTTTTAAATTAGATACATATTTTAGAATTACACTCTAAAAAATCATAAACCTAGTGGATAGGGTGAATCTTTGACTCCTTAAGAGTTATTGGATGATAATTATAGAGATGTAGATGCTTAGTTGTCGAAAGTCTTTACTTTTTTTAAAAAATAACCTTTCTCAACTAATAAAACTCAAGATGATTTACTAAGTTTTCCAGGTTTGAAAGATTTCACAATTTCAAAGAACATCTCAGAATTTTATGATGTTTATCTAGTTTCTAAAACTGTAATCATTTCCTTGAAAGTTTCTACTTTTTTAAAATTGGATATTCACAATATATTTTCGAAGATATTTCAATAGCAAAAAGCCAATGGTATACTATTTACAACATTATTTCTGAAAGAAATCAAAATTTGCATAAAAATATGTACAGATAAGAAGGGGTTACCTCCTTAGGGAAAGAATTTCTTTAGGATAAGCCCATTCACAGAAAGACAATCTCTCTTTCCTGTTAAGTATTGCAGTAGAAATGTTGATGAGCCTATCTTTTCAACAATCTGGAATGGTCCAAGCCACATTTTCTGAAATTTGGTATGCTTACCTTTGTCTTCATGTGATTTGTCCCATTTCAAAATGAGATCACCAATCTGTAATGTTTTTGAGCCAGCTGAACTTGCATCAAAAGAGGATTTAATGACTTGATGATGTTTAGCATGAGTAATCTTGGCTTTTTTCTCTTTCCTCATCTAATTTAAGAATTTGATCAAACCTTAATTGAATAGAGGAAGAAGGAGTTTCTTCAATGAATTGTACTAGGCTAGTGATGGGAGGGCTAGATTTGGTGGAATAAAAGCTTCTTTCCCATACACTATGTTAAAAGGAGAAGTACCTATTGAGTCCTTCTGAGTGATATGATCTGCCCACAGTGAAAATATTAAAGATTTATGCCAACTATTTTGGTTTTGCTCAATAGTTCTTTTAATAATCCTTATGAGATTTTTGTTAGATGACTCTGCTAAGCCATTTCCTTGGGGATAGTAATTTGTAGATTATTTTAACTTAAAACCTCTTTTAAGAGAAAATTTGAATATACTATTTCCAGAAAAATAAGATGCATTGTCAAAGATAAGTGGATTAGGTAAACCAAACCTGGTGATGATGAAATGATCAATAAATTCAATAATCGCATCAGAATTTTCTACCTTTAGTGGAATTGCTTCTACCCACTTAGTGAAGTAGTCCGTGGCTGTAAGTATGTATCTGTGTTGCTTGGAAGAATGAGGAACAATCTCTCCTATCATATCAAGCCCCCACTGTTCAAATGGTTGCTCAATATTAACTAGTTGTAAAGGAAAGGCTAGCTTCCTTTGTCTCCCACTAGCATTTTGGCATATCTTACATTTCCTCACATAGTCATGGGTATCTTTGAATAAAGTTGGCCAATAATACCCAACATGTAGTATTTGTGTGTTGTAGTGTCTCCTCCAAAGTGTCCACCAGCTGGGCCATCATGGAGTTCTTGTAAAACCGTTTGCGCTTCAAATTTTTCAAGGCATCTTAACAGAACAAAATCATAGTTTCTTCTGAATAACACATCATCAATGATTTCATAGTGTTTGGCTTTTAACCTTAGGGCACGTTTGTTTTTGTAGCTAAATTCAGGGGGCATATCCATTTTTCAAGTAAAAAATCAGATCAGCATATTGAGATTCAGAATCAATCATACTTATCTCATTTACTTGTGCAGTACTACCTGAATCTTCATGATCTGGTATATTGGAAGCTCCTGCCAGTAACCTGCAAAAACCTTGTCCTCTAACAATTTTCATTGGTTTAATATCAATGTCATATTCTTGTAAAGTTGTTACCCAGTTAGCTCTTTTCTCTCCTACCTCTCTTTGAATTAGCAATTGCCTCACTGCAGAGAATGGGACTATCACTTTTGTATGTGTTTTTAGGAGGAAAGGTCTAAAATTTTTAACAGACTTAAATACAGCAAATGCTTTTTTCTCAACTTCTGAATAATTAAGCTCAACACCCTAAAAATTGGAACTAAAGAAAGATATGGGTGCTTCCACATGCTGATAATTGATTTTTGTTAAAACAACAACATAAGATGAGTGAGCGGTCACAATATACAAAATAAAATGACTAGAAAAATTCGGAGTAGTCAATGCAGGAGCATTAATGATTGCTTGTTTGATTGAGTCAAAAGCTTCTCTTTCATTATGTCCCCATTTGTATACTGAATTTTTCTTAATCATGGATTGCAATGGTAGAAAAATATGAGAAAAATCAAGAACAAATTTTTTTACAAAATTTATCTGTCCCAAGAATGATTGCATAGATTTCTTATTATGTGGTAAAGGGATATCATAAATCTCCTTTATCCTATTAGGATCAATGTATATGCCATTTTTGGATACAATAAACCCTAAGAGTTTACCTTCATTAAGAGCAAAGAATGATTTTTTAGGATTTAGGGAGATCCCATACTTTTTGCAACGTTCAAAGATTTGCTTTAAATCATGCAAATGGTTGCTCTTTTTCTTAGAATAGACAATTATGTCATCCAAGTAAACAACGACCGTTTTATTGATCAAACCTTTGAAAGCTATGTCCATGGCTCATTGGAAAGTAGCTCCAGCATTTATCAAACCAAAAGGCATTTTCTGATAAGCATATGTTCCCCATTTGGTTCTAAATGTAGTCTTTAATCTATCATCTGGATGTACCAGGATTTGATTATATCCTAAAAAACCATCAAGAAAAGACATCAATTATGAGCCAGCTACTGATTGAAGTATCTGCTTCATTTTTGGTAATGGGAAATTATCTTTTTGACATGATTTGTTGATATTTCTAAAATCTATACAAATCCTAATATCACCATTATTCTTTCTGACGGGTACCAAATTTGAGACCCATTTTGAATGTCTGACAGGAAAAATTATTTTTGCTTTAAGGAGTTTATTCAACTCTGCTTTGATTTGACTCTCAAGATTAGGGTGAATTTTCCTTAATTTCTGTTGACTCTCAGACCCTCATAATTCCAAGAAAAAACATTTTCATATTTTTTTAATAATTGGATGAAAGCAAATCTTTCATCAGGTGAAAGTCCAAGTCCTAGATTGACATTTTGTGGTTTGGCATCAGTACCAAGGTTTACTAATTCAAACCTTAAAGTTGAACTTTGAAGCTTTGAATTAGTGACCTTTTTTAATCTATCCTTAATATAATAAATATCTTCTAGTTTAACCACGGATTTAGGAATAGGATTTTCATTGAGTTTCTACTTTAATTGAAGATCATGATCGCTTTCATCGATGATTTGGTCGTCATAAGATCCTTCAGATGTCAAGAAATTTAAGATATCCTCATCATGATTGAACACATGCCAATTGGTGACATTATCTGGGATGGATGGTCTAAAAATTAACTCAATAGAAAATCTATCTGGACTATAATCCTCAAATGGAAGGAGCTTAGAAGCTACATTAGCCAGGAGATCTGTTGTTGCATTCTGTGATTTGGGAATAAGAGAGATATCAAATGCTAGAAAACGAGATATAAGATCTTGAACAAGTGATTGATAATGTTTCAAATGTCCCGAAAGACAGTGAATAGTATTTCTCACTTGTTTAATGACAATTTTAGAATCACCAAATACTTTTAGATATTGGACATTCAGGCCTATTGCTTTATATAGACCTTGAACCAATGCTTCATATTCTGCAGTATTATTGGCACACTCAAATTCTAACCTACATGATAACATTGACTTTTCTCCTTCAGGACTGACTAAAATACATCTTGCTCCTGTGCCGTCATTAGATTTAGATCCATCAAAATACAAGGACCAAAATAAAGGCTTATCTACAGGTTTATCTACAAGTTTATCTACAATATTAACAACATAGAAGTATCGCTCTGTGAAAAATTCTCAACTCCCGATGTGACATTACTAACTGGAAAAGGTGATTGATGAGCATTGAAGTTCCCAAAAAATAATTCAGCTGAATAGTTTCCAAGAATATTATTATTAAAGGCTACTAGTTCATTATCTTCTTCAAATTCTGTTACTATGTGAGTCAAGTGTTTTTCACGGTCAATTCTGATTTGATTTGGCTTCCCATTATAAGGAAGCCACATGTGAGACCAATCAGTTGAAATATAACCATGAAGTTTTTCAGACCAATCTCTGCTAAGAATTAAACCATAAAACTCAAGGATGTCAGCAATCAATATGTCAATTATTTGAACAACCCTTGGATTAGCAGATAGCCTAATAGTAACTGAATTTATTTATCCTAAAACTTGAACCTTAGTTTGATCTGATTAGACAATATGAACTGCAGACTTCTGGGGTTCAATATTTAATTTGGAGCAAACTAATGCTAGCTTTATATTTGATGAAGCCCCTGAATCGATCAAGCAATTATGCAAATTTATATTGTAGATCTGATAAGTCAAAATAAAAGGAGGTGTATGAGAATTTGATCTATCTCTAATTAAAACGGCATCGGTAGAATCTACCTTATCAGATGGTGGCCTACCTGATCCTCTGGAAACCTTGGGTAATACACTAGTTGGAAGAGGAGAAGAAGGTACTGCATTTAATTCCTTAAGTAACAACTTTTGTTGATGTTTGAGCTTGGTAAGTTCATGCATAGAGATGTTTGCTCGAGTCTTCTTAATATCTTCAACTATGTTATAATCCATGGAACTTGTAACTACTAGAGTTTTTGATGATGATGGAGGATTGGATGAAGATGGTTTTGTTTGGGAAGATGAAATTGGAGTTTTCTTTGCCGGAGTTTTTTCTTTAGCAACGAGATTTGAGTTTTTCTTCTTTTGATTTGAATGATTAGGTTCTATGATACTCTTACTTCTAGTGTTTACTAGTAAGGCTTCCTATTCACTTTTTTATCAGAGTTGGGAAGAATAAAGTCCCACATTCCACGACATTCAACTGTTTCTTCTTCCTCTGTTTCTTTAGCTGATAAAAATGTATCTTCTTCCTCATCATCATCTAAATCAGATTTTGCATTTGATATAGAATTTGGAGGTTTAGGATCGGTTGGCTGATTTCTTTTAAAATTCCTAAATGGTGTTTTCGATGAAGTTTCAGCTACCTACTTTTTAATCTCTACCATTTCATTGGACATAGTTTTAAGAACTTTTTGCAGGCCTTCCATGTCATATGGATCTTTGGTTACTTTCTTCTTTGAATCATCTCGAAGGGTTACTTTCTTGGATTTTCTTTCCTCTAATGTGTTTTTCTTTTCTACGACCAAGATACGATTTTTAATAGCTATTTCTTCTTTTATATTTTCTGCTAACGTCAGTTTGGCAGCTCTATCAACGAAGATGGTTGTGTTTGAAGGTAGAGCATAAATGTACCATTCATTTCGAACCTCCTTGCTAGGCTTGGATGCCGCAGGTATTTTATTCAATAACTTATTGAAACGTGAGTTGAAGTCCTTAATGGGTTCTTTTGGTTCAACTTTCAAATTGGAGAGGTCGTTTATCAAAGTCGATGTAGACCTATCATCTCCAAATTTAGTTAAAAATTGCTCTTGGAAATCATCCCAACTATTAATTGAGCCTAATGGTAACGAAAAGTACCACGATCCAACTGCTCCTTGTAGAGTATATGGGAATAATCTTACAACTACATCCTCTTCCATCACTCCATTCAAATTAATGGACAACATGAAATTATTTATATGTTCTTCTACTAACAAGCCATTATCAGGGTTAAATTTACATAACCATTTTCTGGATGTGCTGGCAATTTGGTCAAAGGTGCAGGTATTCTAACAGCTCCTGGGTTGGTCCATGGCCCTCGTTGAGGTTGATTATGTTCCATTGTTGGGATATTAGTAGAAGAGAGTGAAGCAGTGGGTGAAGGTGATTGGGTAGAGGATGGTGAAGCTCATGTAACTGTGTGAATCACAATCTGGAGTTGGGAAGTAGGTGTGTGATCTTGCAATGATATGGATGGAATGGATGATGATGATGAAAGGACCTCGCTGCTAGATTGTGATGGTGTCTTCTTAGCCCTATTATGGCTTGGCAGAGGGAATTCAACTAGTGGGATTCCAAGTTTTTCAATCTTTTCTCTAGTCAGCGTTTGCGATGGGATATATTGGGAAGTCACACTGCCTTGGGATAACTCAGACTCTTCTTGAGATATTGAAATCCCCTGCAATTTGTGAATCAAAGATTGAAATTCTGGGGTTTCAGAAGGAGGACTATCTGGCTTGTTTAGGATTTCAACAGTGGGCTCTATATTTTTCTTTTCAACTTTTCTTTTGGGAATAGGATATTTGGAATGCGAACGAGAAGTTGGAGGTGATGGTGAGGGAGTTTTACTCTTAGAATGGAATTTAGATTCAAATTTAGTTTCCATTCACAGTCAAGCCCTCCTTCTAGCACCAAAATGTTGATGCCTCTAAAATCGTTGCACCAACATTGGGGATAACCACCCGGTCCAACCCTTAATGCAGTTCCTTTTCCAAGAGATATAACCTGTGATTTTGTCATGTGCATTCTCGAATTCCAACCTGGAATTGATCAATTGATCTATCATTGTGTTGGTTTTGATACATCGTGGATGAATGAGAGATATCTTTTGGCAGAGTTGGGTTAGCTGTTGAGATAAGAAATTATTTATTTCTAAGGCTTCCTTTATAAACTCTTCAACTTTGGGATTATCTTTGAATTGCTCCATTGAGAGTTGTAGTTGCTTTATTTGTTCATCCTTAGATTTGATCTGTTCATGATGTGTCAGTTTTAGTTGTTCGAACTCCTGAGATAACTATTGTTACCTTCCAATAGCCTGCTGATCAATCCTCTGTTTTCTACCCTTAACTATTCTTCAAGCTATTTAATCTTTTGATCTTTTTCCTTGACAAATTGATTGACTTCGGTTGCTTTATCTATCATCGCAACTATATAAGCTCCTGCAAACTGAGATAATTTGGTCAAGTTCTCAGAGGGATTGACCTCTAAGCCTTTCTAGATGACATTCATGGATTCACCTTGAGGAACTGTTGCTGATGCTTGGTCTATATTTTTCTTTTTCTATTGCCTTTTGACTACAGCTCTGTGTTTAGGGCTATAAAACACATCCAACGGTGGAATTCTCTCTATTCTCAGTGTAATCTCTGATGAAGGATACTCAGGGATTACCTCAATTTCTTTTAGAGCTGAGTCCTTTCTGGATGGTGTTTCAATCACAAGATCATGAATTATGGGCTGTTGTCTCAAAGGGGATCCCATTGCAATAACATTTTGGGTATCACTTTGACCTTTAATATGTTGATCAAACTGTTCCCATTCTTTGATCAATATCGAATCAATGTGAACATCTGTGTCCATTTGTTCACTTGCCTTCTTGCTTATCTCGGCTACACCAGAAGTTTTCTCTATATCCTGCTCCATGCTTTGCTCTGTTTGCTGGATGACCGATGCAATATTCAATAGGTCCAGTGGTACTATCTGAAGCCTTTGTGTCCTGTATTGGATGAATTGGTCCATTTTTTCTGATCCCAACGTGATTTTTGCCATGTGCTTCACTTGTGTGAATGTCTCTACTGATGTAAACAAGTCATCGAATTCATCTTCCTCATGAATGAATTGTTTAACCTTTACCTGAGTAGTAAAATTAAAAGCAACTTTATTCAGGTCATACTGTATTTTGGGAATAACAGTGAGGTTCAAACCCTTTGTTTTCTCGGCTTCAATTTGGGCATGTTTATAATTGTGCAATGAATATATGCCGCATCGAACAGGAAAGGTAGGCCATAACTGTTTCTTAGCGTCTTTGAGATTTTTCATAAGCCCTTTTTCAACTGTCTAATAAGCTATTTCCCTAGCCAATAGTTTATCTGGGACATATAGAGGAAGGACATGCGGGTCTGTAATGCTACCAAAAACCCTAATGTATGTGAACAATTCTTCCCCAAACCAATTTCCAATTGAAGTTAAATCAATACTAGCCTCCTCAGACAGCCGAGGAGCTGGTCTATTAAAAATGGCCTGATGAATGGGTAAGATGAAGCCGTGACAAATTTTGTAGAAATACTTCTTATATTGTTTCTGCCACATAAATTTATGGTAAACATGGATAGGGGTTGGGTCCTAGATAGTCCATTTCCATCCCATGATGGGAAAATCAGAATTGAAACAAATGGTATCGACTATATAGGCACTCATATAGAATGGGAGAACAACTCGGGTGGTAACAAATCTATTTTTCCTATAATCAAGTATTTGAATGGCCATTTTGTCTAATAGGATAGTAGCCCAATCCATTACAAAAGAGTTCAATGCTGCTTCTATTAATGGAACCATTTCAATGGAAAACTTAGCAGAATTGGAGCTTCCAAATAGTCTACACATCATTGTGGCAGCATAACAATATGGAGATGCTAGAGAATCCAAAAAATACATACCAAATGACTCATGCTTGTGTTTCTTAGGGAAGTGCCTCCATTGTTTGATGGGGTTTGACTCTATTTCATTTTCCTTCGAGAAAGCTTCAAGGAATGATTTATTGCAGTACTTCTGAGGCTCTCACAAATGATACATTTTCTTCAAGTCTTCAGGCTTGAAGGATCCAAACATTCTTTCGTCACCTGTGAATAGTGTCCTGTCTGTTATATTTATGTTTTCAATTACCCATTTTACCATCTCATTATATGGAAAAATCTTTGGGCGGGCCGCTATTCGATGAAGAAAAGAGTCGGCTAAATCACCGAGTGTGTTTTCTAACTCTGCAGGTCCATCAGCTATTGCATGTCCCTTAGTTACCTTTTGCTTTTCCATTTCTAACATATCATATATGCCTTCCCATGCAATTTTCCCACAATCTTGACATGTGTTATCCGAGATCAATACAATTTTTTCCTCTCCTTCCGCCACTGCAGGGGGAGCTTTTGTCTTTTGAGCTTTCTTTGGCATTTTGGCTAACTACATACTTCCAAATTCAAACTGTGAAAATGCAACAAAGGATAGTGATATGATAAAAATTTCAGAGCAGCTAAATGCTTGTAAAAATAGTTTTGAAAGAAGTACATACGAAAATCAGAACGGAGCATTTAACACGAAAGATTTTGTATTATAACTTGATATTAACACGAAGGATGAAATCTTTGAAGGACCGCAGTCATAACTGTTCTTAATGCTTTTCTGTAACAAACGACGTGAAAATTTAACGCTCAATGAATAGATCACATTGCAGATTTCCAAAGGTCTTATTAGAAAGTGTGCCATGAACTTGTCGGTTTTGTGATGAGCGACTTCAATATATTATTTTAATATGTAAAGAGCGATCGCATATCGCAAGTTGGGAGTTATAGGTGTCATGTTCTAAGAGTCCTTTGAATTTCCGCGATTGCGATAAGTGATGACCTGGCATATAGATTTGGGTAATTCCTCATTTAAATTGCCTGAATGGTGTTTTCCCTTTATTATTATTGAACCACTTTATTATATTTTGACATTGCATCGCGCATCCCCGAGGTAAGTATCACTTTTTTCCGTTGGGATCGTGATATGCGATCAATGTATATCACATTGCAAGTTTTAGGGGCTAGCATCCTTTGGTTTTCGGGGTATGCGAAAAGCAAGAATCATATCGCATCACAAAGTTTCAATGGACCGCTAAAACATATTCTTTGGAATCTACGATATATGATATGCGATAGTTTTATCGCATTGCATGTTTGTCAATGGTTTGCTTAAGAAGCTCTACGATTGAGACTTTCGCATCGCAACACGATTATTTGGATTGAATGTCCCTTAACCTTAAGCGATTGCAATTTACGATGTGTGTTTCTTTTAGAGGGTTTTTTGAAGCACTTTTATTTAAAAAGCAAGAAACAAAGAAATTTATTTCTATGCAAAGTGTTACGCAGTAAATTGTCACTGTCTCCTTGTCAGTCTCCCTATCATGCCATGAAATCAAATGCACCATGCTCATGCTCTCTAAACTGGCCAAATGACCCACTTTTCCAAAGTTTACTGCATCAGCGCGTCTGTTATTAAAATAACCGCGCTGACGAGCGGCTTATAGTGTTACTGGTGCGCTGCCAGCGCGGAAGCACACGGGTTTCCCGCGCTGGTCAAATTTTGTGCGCCAGCGCATCCTATGAAAGTATCAAGCCGCGCTGACACAACCTCCACTGTTATTGTGATGCGCTGTCAGCGCGTCAGTTTAGTGTTACACCCGCGCTGATCCAGTTTGGGCGAATTTGTTCCAACAGCCAGCCCTCCAGATGGTTCCAGGTCTGGTTGTTAGCCTTGTGAGTATCGCCCTCCCATCTATGGCATGTCTGTTCGTCATTTAGAACCACCTTCCTTGAAGATAAGCTTCTCCTCCCACCATCCATGGAGACTCCTTCTCTACTTAAACCTCCACCATTACCATGAGCAGCTAGTTTTGGATAGTGTGGAATTCATAGTGCTTGGATTGCTGCTGTTAGTAGGTAATTCGTGTGACAAGTGTGGTTTTGTTAGAGGAAGCTCAAGGAAGGTTGTGAGTGTTGCTTGTGTGAGAGAGAGCTTTTGTGTTGGGAGAATCTACCTCCAAAGGTGAATGCTTAAGAGACTTGCTGGCTGGACCCTCAAGAGAAGGACTCAGCGTCAGAACATTGGTTGTACCTTTCTCTGTTATTGATTTAATAATATATGACTACTGTTATGGTTCCATTCTCATTTGTCTTGCAATGGTTAATGTGAATTACATCCTTTCTGACTAATGTATAATTGCTTTTATTAGATTTCACGCTCGTGTTTGTCTTTCTCTTCGTGTGTGCAGGTATCTATTCGTGGAGATCGCGGAAGATTGTGACCGGCCAAGGCGAAGGAGCGAGAACGGCATCTCTTCATCAAACAATAGCGTTGGAATCCAAGTAGGTGTTCTTTGCCTCTCTTTTAATTGCAATTAGGAACTTGCACAGTAGCATTGATTGATTGTTGCTAGTCCCATTTCTGGGCTAGTAGGGATCGCCTCTATCCGTAGAGGGGATTTACCAATCCGTAGAGGGACCACGCTGATCGATTTATATTTACACGTACCACCTCATGGGTCAGCGCGGAAAATACGTGTGCTTCCGCGCTGACCCAGTGAAAAAACAACGGTGCGCCATTTTCAGCGCGACTGTTTAGAAACAGCCGCGCTGGCGCCGTAAAGATTTATTTTTTAAAAATTGGACGTACAAATCTCAACGGTTAGCAACCTAATATTTTTTCATGGTCTTGCAGGGCAAAATGTCTTTTGTGTGGCAAGAGAGATCTCACGATGATGAGGATATAGCCGCCTATGCACTTCCCGAATGCCGAAATGCAATGCGGGCATGCGGATTCTTGAAATTCTTCCTGACTCCGCGCCTGAGGGCGCAACCTGACTTGCTGGAGCTCTTAATCAGAGCTTGGAACCCAGTGGATGGAAAATTCACGATCCGTGGCCAAGACATTGAGTTTGATTCCACGGACATTTATTTTTTGACTGGATTATCGCGCCGGGGCCGAATGCCCATCTTGGAGGGGCAACGACCCAGCGGTGAGACTCTCGATGAGCTCATGGCTCGAGTGTGCCCACGGGCTGTGAAAACACGGAGCGGGAAAGTTGGTATCCCGACAGTGGCGGACATGCCTCTTCGCACCATACTCTTTCTAGTGACACGGGCAGCGGGTTCTTTGGCCAATCATGAGGCCTCAAAGACCCAACTACTACTAGCTCTGGAGTGCTTACAGCCCACCATTTTCAACTGGGCAGCAGCTGTGACCACTAGCATGAAGAGGCAACTGAACAACTGCCGATGCGGAGAGTCGAAGCAGTTTGCATATGGGTCGCTTCTACTGCCGCTCATGCTGGAGCGGGTGCCAGCCCTACAGCTACAGACCATGGCCGTGGATCCACCTAGAGGTCCTTGAGAGACGAGGGCCAGTCGATGGGCCCGTGTCATGCCACGTGGAGGTGGAGGCCGCCCAGTGTCTTGGGGGGTGTATTTCCGAGAGTGGCTGGATCGACAGGTTGTCATCGTGGAGGACTGGCCATATGCTGGAATGGACTTCCGCAATGATCCTGACATGCCACTGCCCGTAGGAGAGCATTGGGACGATGGAGGTATGACACTTGATCTCTTTTCAATGTTTTTTGATGTTTTTTGATTTTTCATGTACATGTCTTGATAAATGTCACGGTGTGCAGATGTGGGACCCGCGAGACCCATTGGCCTAGCCCCAACGGCACGGAGAGAGGGGCAAGGAGCTGGAGCCCTGGCCTTAGTCCCTCCAGGAGTTGATACGTCGGAGACTGTAGCTCGCAACCTCGAGGGTTTGCTGGAGGGGGTGCCAGATTATCAGGGGGTCGAGGAGGTCCCTATAGAGCATCAGATCCACACAGTGGGAGTGGCACCCAGGATGCACCGCCTTTTGAGGCGAGTGGCACGGGCAGCAGTTTTGTAAAGCATTTCACCCCTCCCACTCTCTCGGGCTTCATGCTTTAGGGGGCATCTGTTACGCAGTAAATTGTCACTGTCTCCTTGTCAGTCTCCCTATCATGCCATGAAATCAAATGCACCATGCTCATGCTCTCTAAACTGGCCAAATGACCCACTTTTCCAAAGTTTACTGCATCAGCGCGTCTGTTATTAAAATAACCGCGCTGACGGGCGGCTTATAGTGTTACTGGTGCGCTGCCAGCGCGGAAGCACACGGGTTTCCCGCGCTGGTCAAATTTTGTGCGCCAGCGCATCCTATGAAAGTATCAAGCCGCGCTGACATAGCCTCCACTGTTATTGTGATGCGCTGTCAGCGCGTCAGTTCAGTGTTGCACCCGCGCTGATCTAGTTTGGGCAAATTTGTTCCAACAGCCAGCCTTCCAGATGGTTCCAGGTCTGGTTGTTAGCCTTGTGAGTATCGCCCTCCCATCTATGGCATGTATGTTCGTCATTTGGAACCACCTTCCTTGAAGATAAGCTTCTCCTCCCACCATCCATGGAGACTCCTTCTCTACTTAAACCTCCACCATTACCATGAGCAGCTAGTTTTGGATAGTGTGGAATTCATAGTGCTTGGATTGTTGCTGTTAGTAGGTAATTGGTGTGACAAGTGTGGTTTTGTTAGAGGAAGCTCAAGGAAGGTTGTGAGTGTTGCTTGTGTGAGAGAGAGCTTTTGTGTTGGGAGAATCTACCTCCAAAGGTGAATGCTTAAGAGACTTGCTGGCTGGACCCTCAAGAGAAGGACTCAGCGTCAGAACATTGGTTGTACCTTTCTCTGTTATTGATTTAATAATAGATGACTACTGTTATGGTTCCATTCTCATTTGTCTTGCAATGGTTAATGTGAATTACATCCTTTCTGACTGATGTATAATTGCTTTTATTAGATTTCACGCTCGTGTTTGTCTTTCTCTTCGTGTGTGCAGGTATCTATTCGCAGAGATCGCGGAAGATTGTGACCGGCCAAGGCGAAGGAGCGAGAGCGGCATCTCTTCATCAAACAATAGCGTTGGAATCCAAGTAGGTGTTCTTTGCCTCTCTTTTAATTGCAATTAGGAACTTGCACAGTAGCATTGATTGATTGTTGCTAGTCCCATTTCTGGGCTAGTAGGGATCGCCTCTATCCGTAGAGGGGATTTACCTCTCCAACACAAAGGTTTTATTGGTTTTTTACAAACTAAAGGGAACCTATTTCCTATTTAGCATTTTAGAATAAGATTAAGAAAAAATTGAAATGGGGGGGTTGTTGTATAACACAACAAGACCCTAATTCACAAGGATACCTAACACACATGCGAGAATCTAAGGTTGTTGTACAGTCTCATCGGTCTACATATGCATATCAAGAAAAAGCTTGTTTGATCAATAGAAAGGTGTCTCCACAACTAAAGGACATCACTAAGTATAGAAGAGAAGCATATCATCTAGAGATCCCATAAGCAAGGTCTATCTCCAGTTAAAGAACAAAGAAGGAGGATGAAGTGTCGGGGAGCAAAGTGTCGGAAGAAGGAAGACTCAGTGTCGGGGAACAAACTGCTTTAAGGAGGAAGGACTTGACTTGTGCTTGGAGGAAATTCTAGTCAAGGGTCTAGTGTTTGGCATTGATCATAAAGAAGCTTCAATAAGAGAAACTTACCAAAGGGTTTTATTCTCTAAGAGAGAGAGGTTTTGGCCCTGGTAGAGAGCCAACATTTTGTGTTTTTGTTCCTTATGTTTAGTTAGCAGTTTGATGAATTAAACAAACACACTAATAATAAGAAGAATATCAAGCTAAGATAAATTGTAAAAGTACTTCACAAAAAGTTATAGAGTCTAGAATAATCCTACTATACACTATTTCCCTTGATTCCTAAACATCAAAAAGTTAATTGTGTCTATAGTAGATCAGAGGGCTAGGACTAGAGCTTGTCAAGCAGTGGAGAAGAAAGTGAGAAGTACAACTGCATAGTTGAAGGGAAGGAGTGACTGCAGCAGTAGATTAGGTTTATATTTCTAAGCATATGTATTAGCCTATGTTTTGAGTTTGAAAATTGTATGAAAAGTAGAATAATTGCTAGAGCAGGTAGCGGTCTACATTCATGAGAGTTTGATGCTCGCAAACAACTTGATATAATTAAGTGGGTGCTTAATTTACATCAAAATAACAAGCAAAATTGTGGTTTTCTCTCCGTTTGGGTTTCCACGTAAAAAATACATGTGTCAATATGTGTGTGTTGCTCAATTGATGAATTGTGTGCTCATATGAATGGCTAGCCTTACTGTACATCTATATTATGTTTTGTGTTCTCTTACAAATAAGTTATAGAAGTCAAATAAATATAAGAATTACGATTAAATTTTAATAACCTCGCAATTACTGGTTCACCCCTCCAAACACCCCCCTGCACCCCCCCCCCCCCCCAACACCTCTCAGTAATTCCTTATTCCAACATGATGAAGTGAAGACTTTAGTGAGAACATGGGGCTGCAGTTCATTGAAAATATTATTTCAATCACATACACCCTAATAATTATTCATAAGTGTTCGAACATTACAATCATAGTTATAATAATGACATTGATATTTGATGGAGATAGTAGTCTTGCTTCCTAGTTGACAAGCATGTTAGTCATGATTCCCATTTTTCTTCATAACCCATGACTGATATATTTCCTATTCATAACCCATGATTAATATACATGCAAATAAACTCTCCAAAATTGATGAATACATCAAAAGGCGGCCTTTGTTTTGTATGACCCATTAGTGAATATATCTATTAATAAATGAAAAAGTAGTTATATTTGTTGGAACGACAAGTTCATCACAACTCTAGATTTTATGGAGGTTTTCATTCAAAAATCAATAGTCAAATTTAGTATTTAAGTAGATAATCAACTTTTTGAATAGATAATTGAGTTGACAATGTTAGTCAATTGGTCTACAAGTAGTGGCAAAATTCAAGCATTTCATTAGATTATCTAGCCAATCAAAGTGGACCATGACTTCTTACTTCAAGAGAGTCAATTATACTCCAGTTTTATATATAGATGGCCTTAGGAGTGATCAATCATGGAATATTTTTGTTTCCTTGTGTTTCTTATTATATGTTGAGCTATGTGATTTGTGCTTAAGTGTTTTAACAATGTCTTTGAATACAACCTCTTCTTACAATGTTAGCTCCTTTATATAACTAATCCCTTGGTTTTCTAATACTTTTGGGGGATTGAGACAATTCTTTAAAAAATTTCAAATAACTCTAGATTTGTCATACTTTTTGTTTTAAGTTTTTTCATAGTTAGTTGTTCTAACCATTTTATTTTTATCATTTATATCATCTCTTTGATCCACTTTAAAATCAAATTTATCAAACATAATTGTAAAGTTATCAATCTTACTCTTGCCGACACCATTTCATTTGATAAAAATCTTTAAAATTGTTACTATTTGTCCTCAGTAAGCACCATAGGGATTACACATCTTCAGCATTTTTCAATTTTTCTTTTTATCATTAAATATCTTTTTCTTCATTGTGGTTTAGATTTTGAAAATTCACATAACTTGTATGCACAAATGGATTCTTCTTGTTCTTCTTCTTCTTCTTTAATAACCATTATTGAACAAAATTCATTGGGCACATCCATTTTCACATCATTTGTCCATTACATGGCCATTTCGAGGGTGGTCATACTTTGCATAATTATTTCCACTATTTCACTTGTTTTTTTGCTTCCACTAACTAATTGGGACCATCTCAATGAACGTGGTGGCCCACATATCAGTTGCACTAATGTTTGGATTCAAATAGGAGCATCGGTTTTGAATCGATTTTTTGCATGACACAATAGGGACCTAAAGCCCTTTCATGGATTTTCAACATCTTATTTGGAGCATATAGACATTAATATAATTATGGTATTATAAGAGATTAATTAAGAAAGAAAAACTAAAATTTCTACCATGATTTAGAATTGCATAACGATATGATTTGACAATTAGTGAAACTAGTATTGGTTGATATTGATTCTATGTCATTATTCCTTCTCCCTTGAAGGCTTCATAGTCATGTTCAAGTCAGGTTGAAATATCCATTGAAAGGTCATGACTTCTTGACATATGAAAGGGGATATTTTTCAAAGAGAACATGGAACCACAATGCATTTCAAATATGTGACTAAGTTGAGCTACTGAAAATATTAGTTAAATTGTTTATGTCGTACTATATTTAGTTTGTTCAAAATATTTATGGTAATTGAGTGTTTGAAAGTTACAATTACTATTATTATAGAAATGTATTTGGTGTTAAACTTAGATAGTACTCATGTTCCTTGTTATCTAAATTGGATCATTGTGTTATTTTGCATCTATCTTAATGCTTTTAGAGTGGAAAAAATTAGAGGAATAAACATGCAGGGTAATTTTTACTTATGGGTCCCAGTTTGGAGAATTAGGGTTTGAAACCTTATAGGGCCATTTCGAGGCATTAAATAAAGTTTTTCAAGGCCCAAAGACTCTTACTTATGAAATATCCCAAGCCATTATTCTACACTCAAGTACCTTTCCAATGGTTCAAGAAATACATCAATTAGAGTTCGTATGCAAACGTTATGCCTCTCATAAATTTACCTTTTAGTTTAACCACTATAGTTCGAGAGGATTCAAAATTATCCCCATTACCCATGAAAAATGGACTAGACATGTGTGGGCTATGAAGAATACTCTAGAAGGGTCAAATTTGTAACTATAGTTGAGAGTTAAAGGAGTCAAACTTGGCCTCTAGTTAGCTATCAGGCTATGTCAAAATTGAACCACTAGAAGGAGCGTTGGTTCCATTCTATGTTATTGCATCTCGTTATATAATAGAGTAGAGAAAATGGGAGTGGGATTTAGAGAGAATAACTAATGTGGTTAGTGTTATATATCATCTTAACAAGCCATAAGTCTCAAGTAACTCCATAGAGAGTGCCTTCTCTTTCTATACTTGCATTATATCCATACTTGAGAAAAGAAAGAAAAGTAGCATCACATTCTATATTGGTTTCCTCTTGTAAAGGTTTCTAAGAGAAAATATTTATGCTCATTATGGATGGTGTGTTATTGTACTTTTTGTGGTCAAATGCCATTAAAGAGCAGGAGTAAGAATTCAAGAATTCTATACTATGCTTTGGTATAGATGCTTCCATTTAAGAAATGTCATCATTTTCACAATGAATAGAAACAAAAAGATAATTTATATTAACAATTTCAATATATTTAAGTGTCTCATTTTGAGGAATATATTCAACTTCGGAATTGATAACATGAGAACCTAACATAACCATCACCATGGGTTAAGCTTCCTCAATGTCATCAATATCAAATGCATCAATAAAAATGTTTCCCCTCTCTTTTGAATCAAGAATTGGCTATAATAATCAACATCATTGGATGAATTAGATCAAATATAAATATGCATGTGGTTTGTAAATACCATTCAAGGAGTGATAGTTTTCTAACTCATTGTCTTAAAATAAGTTAAATGAAAATTCCTTATTTCTCTAATTTATAGCAGTTTAATTTTGATTTGAATGTGAATCTACCCATAAAGGCGTCTTTTCTCCCCAAATTCAAATTTGATCCTTGGTCATAGTTCTATAAAAAACAAGCAGTAGAAGTTTAGCAGAGTTTCAACTTAGAGTTCTTGCATTTCTTTAGCCGGATGAGTTTTTCATTCTCTTTGATTAAATGAATTTTATATGTAATTATGTTTTAGAAAACAATGTTATTATTGTCTATGTAATTATGCATTTCATTTCTAGTTGTTGACCTTAACCCTGTTCTTGACATTTTTCTTCACGTTGATCCATCAGATTTGGTATTAAGTTCAATAAGATGCCTACCTGATTCAAGGAGGGAACTAGGAAGATAAAGATAAAACCTCTCTTCGTAAGAAAGGAAATATTAATCACTCTAATAGGGATTGCTTCACTCAAAACATCCCCAAAACAAAAAGTATGATCATCAAATAGATATAAATATAGAGAGAAGTAACTTCCAAAACATATGTAGTTAAAATATTTACTTTGGATTAGAGGATCTTCATTAATTTTCACTATATCATTTTCTAAGTAAACATTTTCATGCAAAACCTAATTGGAAGATAACCTCTATAAAAGAGAAAGTTATTGAAGATTGAAAGGAAAAAAAAGGCGATATCAACACCATCATTAATGCTTTCAACATCAAGATATTTCATATGAGTTAATCATATTGGGAACATTTCCACTAAACTTCCTTCAACAAAAGTAGCATCAATAGGAGTTTCAGAGTTATTTGAAACAATTTCAAAATTAACATTGTATCTTTAAATGCAATCCTTAAGTTCCTTAAATTGTGCATCATAAAACCTAACCTTTGTGGTTGTATAACATATTCAACTTCAGAAATAGAACCAAAGAAATGATACCTAGAATCATGGTTAACCAATGTGCTAATATCATATATAACATGCATATTATGAGAAGAAACAAATTTATGTTCATCATTATTATTTTGTTTCTATATATAAGGATAGAACAAAGATAAAGAAAACATTCCATCAAGTCTTCTCTAGAGGGTTTGTCACTAAGATGAAATTTGAAGAAAATTAACCTATATATGGAAAGAAATAGGTCAATAGATTCATATTCATGTATATAAGTATCTTGTAATTCTAAAAACAACTCACCGTATTCATAATTTTGATGAGTAGCGAGAAACAATTCCATGAATTATTTCCATTTATGAATGGATTTTGTTGATATAACCTAGAACCAACTTTTGATTATTCCACACAATGTGAGGGTAAATAATTTTCATATATCACTTTCATGATATGTATATAGAGAACGATAACTATGATTAAATTGAAAAATATGCTAAAAGCTAGAAATTTCACCCTCTCCATGAAATTTCAAAAAATTTTATTTTTATTTTTTATTTTTATTTATTTATTTATTATTATTATTATTTTTGAATCAAAAGTTTCTATTAATTGATGTTAATGATACATCGTGTAGAGCTGATAATCAAAAAAATTATGGCCTCATTCATACCAGACTTGTTGGCCAAAATATAATATAAAAATTACACATTCATCAACAGAATCAAACTAAGAGACTATATACAGATAGCCAAAAATTACTAGAAGATCCCAAGAACCAGAAAACACCCAATTTTCATCCCTAATCTAATAGATTACCTAGATCTGGATTTTCTAGGCCATTTCCTAGTGGCTAAGGAGGATGAAACATCTCATGGACATGCCCCTCCATATGTTCCATTCTACGTTCTAGACAATCTAGCTTCTCATGTTTTTTTTTTTGCCTCTCCGCAAAGCTACCAATATGTCCATCATGACAGTGTTTGTGGTAGTGGATGTGGCTAGTGGTTGTGATAGTGTTGGCATTGATGTCAACCAGGATCAGCATGGTGATTTGGATTCCAGGAGGAATCCCATGGTAGCTATAGGCTTCATGTATAGAATCATCATAGTAGCAGGCTTACTGGAGAAGCCATAAAATTATGACTATGGTGGATGGGAGTTCAAGAACCCACGAGCAAAGAATGACAGATAATTTGTGGTCGTTTATGGGATATAAGATGGGATCAAAGTCTACATTAGACCCATTTCATTAGAAAGTGCTCTGAAATATATTTCCAACGATGTGTGGGAATCTAAAAATGACCTCTTGGATCAAAAGATATGGTCTTCCAAAGTCAAGGTCTTGAAGTCCTAAGCAAGTTGATATATTAGAGGTTGGTAAAATATTGGAGCATCGGAGCATGCTAGATCAGAGCATCGGAGTAGGCTATATCGGAGGTCTGAGCACATTGGGATCCGATATCAGAAGCCCGGAGAAGGATAAATCATAGATTGGGATATCAAAACATCGGAGCTAGTGATATCGGAGGCTAGAGGCCATCAGAATATTAGAGGTTGGAGCATATTGAAATATTGGAACTTCTTAACATATGTATTTTAAGAATTTATGATATCCAATATTGTCGATATTGTTAAAGTGTCGAGGGATGATTAGTAGTGTTAACAAAGGATGTTGTTGAAAAACGAATGTTAATCGGGACTCTTTCTCTCTCCTCTGGTAGGACATATGGCGGCATGTCATTGGCTCCGAGAAGCTAAAGTGGAAAGTTACGTCACACGACTTGACAATACGGTGGACACGTGGCATCTTGTTTTGGAATTTTCAGTGCCCCAATGGGGAAAATCAGGGTGAGACATGTCACCTCTCAGGAGCCACCATGTGTAGAAGTGATATCAACATTTAAAAGGTCAGTATATTAGAGGATGAGGATATCGTAACTCCAATGCAAATGGTGTTTGAAAAGTTATGATAAAGGGGGTTATGATATTATCTGGCATATAGTTGTATGGAGCTCATAGGATCCAAGGGCTAAATAGAGGGAGTTAAGGCACAATCGGGACTTTGCAAAAGTTACAATACCAAAGAGCTCTGATATAAAGCTAAGTGGGCATTCACAGGTTCAGTCGTATGAGAAAGTAAATGCTCAGGGAGCTAAGTGCCAAAGGGGCTAAGGATATTGGGTTTGTGCAATATCGTAACATTTCGTTTGTTTAAGTTACGATATGTTGGAGCTCTAATGAAGTAGTGCAGTGAGCTTAATGGATGAATGATTCGGAAGTTGAATATTAAATGTAGATCAAAGGAGTTGGTTGTGAAGTTAGTTATATCTGCAGAAGGCGTTGAGACAAGGAAACAAGGACAACAATTCACAAAGAAGAACTGAAGAAATGGAGAAATAAACCGGCTGCTTCGCGCGCACGTCTAAGATATTTAAATGAGGAACAGAGTGGCCATTCCAAAGTGTTGTCAATCTTTGTGGAGCAATAAGTAAGCATGGGAGTCAGGGTAAAGTGTTTAGGTCGCCTGAGATTAAATTCTCATTATGAAGAGTTACACGGTGAATTTGGTAAAGAACTCAGAAACTCATTTTTGTGTTTAATTCCATGGCAGGGTTTCAGCCAGTAGACGCAACAGCAGTAGTAGGAGCCATGTCGAAGTACGCTTCGGAAGTATGAACACATGAAACAGAGACAACATTGTGCAATGTGCATCAAAGGATCAAAACCATATATTTCCATTGAGCAAGGTGGGGGAAGTATGTATTGTCGAAGTGAAGAGAAGTGTGAGAAGAGTTGAATAATGTGTAATAGAGAGCCTATGCAAGATAAGGCAGAGTGTTGAGGATATTTTGTTGTGAGCAGCGAGAAAAGAGTAGTTGTATGAGACTAAGGGGAGTATGTGGAACAACAATGGATTGTGAGTAGAAGTTGTTTCTGCAACCAACCTAATTGGTATTTTCTATGAATGTATATGCTTCTGTTTTTAGTTTGAAAAATGTATGAAATAGTAGAATAGTGGTAAGAGCAAGTTGGTGCCTACATTCAAAAGAGGTTGGTTCCACTTGGCAAGTTGGTGCTTGCTAACCTAACGGGGTTGGTGCCTCCTGTGAGTGGGTTCTCACAAAAAAACTGATGTAATTAAGTAGGTGCTTAATTTACATAATAAACAAACAACAATTTGGTGGTTTTTTCCCTCTAGGTTTCCACGTGAAAACATTGGTGTCAAATGTATGTGTTTCTCATGTGATTGGTTGTATGAACATGAATGCTTAAAACTTGTTACTCATTTTCTTTATGAATGAATGCTCTCATAAGTAACATAATATAAAAAGGGACTAAAAGTATATTAAGGAAAAATAATTAAGAATCTCACTATTATTGATTCACCCCCCTCCCCACTCAGTAGTTCCTTATTCCAATAATTGGTATCGAAGAGAGGTTCCTTCAGGAATAGCCTAACCACTGGAAGCTAGATCTATAAGGAATTATGTCTAGGAAAGAGATTCAAGAGGCTTACTCAAGTAGAATACTTGTCTTTGATGGGACAAACTATGCCTTTTGCAAAGTAAGGATGGAAGCATATCTTATGTCCCTAGGAGTAGATGTTTGGACTTCAGTTCTAGTAGACTACAATGTCCCTAATATTCCTCCCATTGATGCAGATGGTAAAAAAATATATGGAAATAATGCTAAAGCCAAGAATTCCATTCTCTTTGGTCTTAGTCAATCAGAACTTGTAAATTTCATGCATTATAAGTCTACTAAGGAAGTGTGGGTAAAGATTAGTCAGAGTCATGAAGGAGATGACAAAGTCAATAAAGTGAAACTTCAAACCTTCATAATGTGGTTTAAGAGCTTGAGAATGAGTGAAGATGAAAGAATAATAGAATACTTCCTCAGAGTCAATGAAGTAACCAATATGATTAGAGGACTCGGTGAAGAGGTCAAGGAAGAGATGATTGTTCATAAAATCTTAAGATATTTTCCCATGAGATTTAATACTAAAGTATCAGCTACAGAAGAGATGGCTAATTTAAAGGATCTCAAGATAGACTAGTTGCATGGTACTCTCATAGCCTATGAGATGAGAGCAGGAAGAGATAACTCTGAGCCTAAGGAAGCAACATTCAAAGTATCCAAAAAGGCCAAGGAGCACAAATATCTTCAAGACTACTCCATTTTTGAATCTGATCAGGAGTTGGCTCAATTATCTAGGAAACTGAAGAGTGGCTCAGGAAAATACAAAGGAACATTTCCCTTTAATTTCTTTTACTATGGAAGAGTTGGACATTTTTCATCCAAATGCCCTTACAAAGAAAACGTTGTAAATGAAACAAACTCCAAGAAACAAAGCATTATGGACTCTAAAAAGGAGGAAGAAGAAGAAGGAATAGTGGACCTTGAATGGGAACTCATCAGTGCTCTTGATGAGTTAAAGAAAGCAAGGAAAAAGAATAATAAGTTGAAGGAATATGTACAACATGTTGAAGAAGGTATGTATAACTCTGATAATGAGGAGTTTGCTTATCAAAAAGAAAAACTTAAAGAAGTTATCAAAAGAAAATATATTTTAGTCCTTCTACTAGAAGAAAAACAAGGAACATGTGAGAAACTAGAAGAAGAGAACAAGCAATTAAAACAGGAGTTGCTCAAGTTAAGGAAGGAAACAATCTCAAAGACATGCAAAGATGATATTTTATCTTTGAAAGTTAAAATGGAAGAAGCTAAATGAAAGGAATAGGTTCTTCAATACTTGATCCATGAATGGGAAGAGAATTGTCAGAGTCTTGAAGCAGAGGTTATCTCTCTAAGAAAGGATCTTGAGGGAATAAAGACCGAGAAGGATTTAAATGAAAATTTTGCAGAAGGCACAATGAAACTAGATCAAATTCTAAATAGCCAAAAGCCCTCAGGAATCAAAACAGGTCTGGGATACTCAAAGACATAAGAATATTCTATGGAGAAGATAAACTTTAGGTTTGCAGGATTCGAAGAACCGCAGAACTATGCAAGGAAGAAACAAGAAAGAATCAATGTAGACAAAAGAGCAGCAAGGAAAAGAGGAGATCATCAATGGAGAATGAATCAATTAGCTAGCAACCAAGGTACCTTCATGCACAATCTCATAAGACTTCCAAAAATAGGCATTCCTATTTATTTTATGTTCATTGTTATAAGTGTCATATCTTTGGACATAAAGTTGTTGATTGTAGAAGGATCAAAGTTGAAAGAGATGAAAATCCTAGATATAATAAGTATCATAATTTTAGATCTCAAAACTCTCCTCTCAGAAATCGAAATGTCTTCTCTCCCTTGTAAGTGAAGTATAATTCTTCAAATGTAATAATTTTTTGCACAAAGCAACTGAGTGTAGAAGTATATTTGAATACCTATCTAAGTCCTAAAATATTAGACAATTAGCTATCCAAAAGGATAAGGGAGCTGGAAATGAAAGACCAAAAAGAGCATGCAATGTGGACTCTCTCTATCATCCCATAATCAAGAAAACATATGGTATGTGGATAGTGGTTGTTCCAAGCATATGACTAGGGATAAAAGAAAATTTATGTCGCTAAAAGAAAAGGACAAAGGAAACAATGTCACCTTTGGAAATAATGCTCCAGCAAGAATCAAGGGTAAAGGCATAGTTAGTCTTGATCAAAAGACAAAAGCACAAAATGTGTTGTATGTGGAAGGTCTCAAGCACAATCTACTTAGTGTTAGCCAAATGTGTGATAATGGCTATGATGTGACCTTTCGATCCAAATACTGTGAGATCCGCAACATGAAGAATGGAAATTTGGTGGGAAAAGCAATCAGAACCCACAATAATGTATATGTGTTTGATGATTCCAAGGTTAATTGTTATTTAAGAAAAATGAATGAAGCATGGTTGTGGCACAAGAGGCTTGGGCATATGAATTTTGACAATTTGATAAAAGTTAGCAAGATGGGAGTTGTGAGAGGATTACCAAGATTATCAAGGCCCGATAACTCAATCTACAAGTCATGTCAATTTGGAAAGCAGACTAGGACTCATTTCAAGTCAAAAGAGTTCTCCTCATCTAGACCACTGGAGCTCATTCACACATATATTTTTGGCCCAACTAGAGAAAAAAACCCCAAAAGGAGAAATGTATTTCATGCTGCTCATTGATGATTTTACCAGGGCCACTTGGATTTTGCTCTTAAAAGAAAAGTCGGAAGAATTTAAGCATTTTAAAAAGTTTAAAGCTCAAGTAGAAAATGAGAAAGACTTAAATATAAAATGTGTATGATCAGACGGAGGGGGTGAGTACACTTACACTTCAAGAGGGTTTGAATAATTTTGTAAAGAGAACGGCATCAGGAGGTAGTACTCAGTGGCTAAAACTCCACAGCAAAATGTATTAGTGGAGAGAAAGAACAGAACAATCCAGGAAATGGCCAAAGAAATGTTGGATGAAGCAGATGTGTCTCACATATTTTAGGGAGAAGCAACATAGGCAGCAATGTATCTATCAAATAGAACTCAACTCAGGCCTAATAGTAATAAAACTCCCTATGAGTTATGGAAGGGAAGACCCGCATAAGTTAAACACCTCAAGGTTTTTGGGAGCAAGTACTTCATCAAAAGGAATGGTAATAATCCTGGAAAGTTTGACTCTCACGCTAATGAGTGAATATTATTCGGGTAC
Source organism: Pinus tabuliformis (assembly GCA_031772625.1). Classification (NCBI taxonomy): domain Eukaryota; kingdom Viridiplantae; phylum Streptophyta; class Pinopsida; order Pinales; family Pinaceae; genus Pinus; species Pinus tabuliformis. Next base: position 909,304,015 of record CM062814.1, on the reverse strand, counting down.
TCTTCTCGAAGTAAATCATATAAGTGTTACAACAAGTGGACAAAGAAGATTGAGGATTGCATTGATGTGATAGTATATGAAATAGCTTCACAACCAAAGTCCTCTAAAATAAATATGAACTCATATGATGAAGAAAATCTAGATATGAGGTCTGCAGATCTAGAAGAAATGGATTTAGATAGTGAAGGTGAGGAAGTAGGCACAATTCCAAGGCCAAGGATACCTTCTAGGTATGTACAGAAATAACATCCTGAGAGTCAGATACTTGGAGATCAAAGACATGGTGTCCAAATGAGGAGGAAAATTATTTCCAATAAAATTTATGCAAGTTTGGCTCTGTTGTCACATATTAAACCCAAGAATCTCATCCAAGCAAGTGAGGACAAGTTCTGGGTGAAAGCTGTGAATGAAGAACTTGACTAGATTAAAAAAATGACACTTGGGAGCTTGTTCCAAGGCCTAAAGAGAAAAAAGTTATTGGAACCAAGTGGGTTTCCAAAAACAAGTTGAATGAGGAGGGTCAAGTAATCAAGAACAAGGTTCAATTGGTCTAAAAAGGGTATGCCCAGATAGAAGGGGTAGACTTAGAGGAAACCTTTGCACCAGTAGAAAGATTGGAAGCTATCAAAATCTTTCTTTCTCTTTCCTACCATAAAAACATCAATTTATATCAGATGGATGTGAAATCTGCATTTCTCAATGGAGATCTGGAAAAAGAAGTTTACATTGAGCAGCCAAAAGGATTTGTACTCACCAGAGATGAAGGGTTCATATTCAAATTGAAAAAGGCTCTATATGGACTGAAATAGGCTCCCCGAACTTAGTACAAAAGACTGGATAAATACCTTCAGCAATAAGGCTTTAAGAAAGGAATGGCTGACAACAATTTGTACATAAATTCTGAAGGTGAACATCTACTAATTGTAGTAGTGCATGTGGATCATATAAACTTTAGCAGTGACATGGAACAATTGGGGCATCAATTCGCAAAATGTATGCAGACAGAGTTAGAAATGTCCACGATCAAAGAGTTTTCCTTCTTCCTGGGTTTGCAAATCTCTCAGTCTCCACAAGGAGTGTTTATATCCCAATCCAAATATCTCAAGGAAACTCTGAAAAAGTTTGGGTTGGAAGATTGCAAGCAAGTGAGCACACCTATGACTACAGGCTGCAAATTGTGTAAAGAAGATGGGACACCACTAGTAAATCATACTGAATTTAGATCCATATTAGGAATCTTGTTGTATCTTACAGCTTCAAGGCCAGACATCATGCAAGTTGTGGGTCTTTTGGACAGATTTCAGGCCTTCTTGTGTGAAATTCATGTTGTTGTTGTCAAAAGTATTTTCAAATATATTCAAGCAACAACAGAATATGCACTGTGGTATGCTAAGAGAAAAGAATTTAAGTTGAAGGCCTACATTGATGCAGATTTGGATGGCAGTCTTAATGATAGGAAAATCCCCTCTGGTGCAACTTTCTTCTTGGGGAAATGCTTGGTGTCATGGGTCAACAAGAAACAAGCCTCCATTTCTTTATCGATTGTTGAAGTAGAGCATATTGTTGTTGCTACCTGTTGCAAGCAAATTTTATGGATGAATTAGACTTTAAAAGATATTCACGTAGAGCTGACTAATTCTATTCCAATTATGTGTGATAATACAAGTGCATTCAAAGACTAAACATATTCCTATCAAATTCCATTTCTTGAGGGAACAAGTTGTAGCTAATATTATCACAAATGAATATGTGGCCACTAAATATCAAATTGCAGATATCTTTACTAAGCCATTCGAAAGAGAACCCTTTTAATACCTCAGGCAACAAATAGGAGTCGTGACTCCTCTTTCCAAATGACTTCATTTTGGTAGGTGTTGGAAGCTACTCAGCATGTGGGATCCATGGAAGAGTAGGTTCAATGGTTTAGTGGGAGTATTCAAGAAGTATTATTCTCCATTGATGCCAAAGGGGGAGAATATTACCGAGGGTATCAGAGAAGACCATGCCTAACTTTAGGGGGAGCTTAATCGGAGAAGACCATGCCTAGCTTCAGGGGGATCTTATGGTGTTGCCATTAACGCCAAAGGGGGAGATTGTTGGACAATTGATAGTGTTTGTGGCTAGTGGTTGTGATAGTGTTGGCATTGATGTCAACTAGGATAAGCATGGTGATTGGGATTCCAGGAGGAATCCCATGGTAGCTAAAGGCTTCATGTAGAGAATCATCATAATAGCAGGCTTGCTGGGGAATCCATAAAATTATGACTATGGTGGTTGGGAGTTCAGGAACCCACGAGAAAAAAATGACAGAGAATTTGTATTCATTTGTGGTATAAAAGATGGGCTCAAAGTCTACATCGTACCCTCTTCATTGGAAATTTCTCTAAAAGATATTTCCAACTGTGTGTGCGAGTCTAAAAATAACCTCCTAGATCAAAAGTTATGATCTTCCGGATTCAGGGTCTTGAAGTCCTAAGCAGGTCGATATATCAGAAGTTGGTAGAATATCGAAACATCGGAGCAGACGAGAACGGAGCATCGTAGCAAGCTATATCAAAGGTATGAGCACTTCGAGACCTGATATAGGAAACTTGGAGTAGGATATATCGAAGACTGGATATAAGAACATCGAAGCAGACGAGAACGAAGCATCGTAGCAGGCTCTATCAAAGGTATGAGAACATCGAGACCCAATATAGGAAACTTGGAGTAGGATATATCAAAGACTGGATATTAGAACATTGGAGTAGGTGGTGTCAGAGGCTGGAGATCATTGGAATATCTAAGTCCATCGGAATATTGGAGGTTGGAGCATATCGAAATATCAGAACTTCTTAACATCTATATTTTAATAAGTTACAATATCTGGTGTTGTCGATATTGTTAAAGCGCCAAGGGATGGTTAGTAGTGTTAACAAAGGATTTTGTTGCAAAACCAAGGTTAATCGTGACTCTTTCTCTCTCCTCTGGTAGGACACATGGCGGCATGTCATTGGCTCTGAGAAGTTTAAGTGGCAAGTGACGTTACCATGACGTGATAGTAAGGTGAACACGTGGCATCATGTTTCAGCATTTTCAGTGGCCCAATGGGGCAAATCAAGGTGCCACATGTCACCTCTTAGGAGTCGCCACTTGTAGAAGTGATGTCAGCATATCGAAGGTCAGTATATCGGAGGATGAGTATATCGTAACTCCAGTGCAAATGGCATTTGAAAAGTTACGATAAAGGGGGCTCTGATATTATCTGGCATATGGTCATATGGAGCTCATATGATCTATTAGCACTCCATGATTTCCTTTTAGGCTGAAGGAAAAGGACCACAAAGGTAACCACAAACCTCTTTGGGTTGAGAGACTGGTCTTCTCCAACCGGAGGGGGCTCCCTCAACTTATGAAACTAAAGGTTTCAACTATATGGCATACAGAGACCAGATCTGAAAGGGAATTTGAAAAGTTTGGTTGAAGTACAAATGGTAGAAAGGGTGATAACATGTGATCAATTGACCTTTTATTCACTTTACTTATGCAAGTAAAATCGACATCCTCCACGAGGGCTTGTTAAGCATGACTTTGGACAACAGTAATAGGTTGTAGTATAGAGGAGAAAAATAAAAGAAACAAATCCTTCCTATGTGTATAACAATGTTGTTCATACATAAGAAGGAAAACTAGACAGAAGAAATAACATTCATGAGTATAGAACATTCCATTTGCAACTGAAATATGAAAACAGTTGTCTAGAGCAGCTTAACTGAATTCCAAATCAACCGAGATCATTATACTCATAAAACAAGAAGAGACAATAGAATAACTGAGAAATAGATAAACATAACTCCAAATATTATACCATAAGAATCCTTGCAGACAATAATCATTAGCTCTCAAGTCATAAGCATTATATCCATGAATTGATAACAATTACTCACATAAATTCTGAAAAATGATGCAAACAATGTTGAACCATCAACAACCCTTTCATATGTATTTCTGAGTTTAAATAGACATAGACAAAACATAATAAGAGTCTAAATTCATTGCACCATTGATCTAACAGAGGATCAAATCAAAAATAAAAAGAGGAAAGCTTTTTCACTATTATGAGTCTTTTTCCTCTTACAATAAAAAACAAAAAAAGGTCATACAAGCTTCATAGTTTTATCTAAGAAAAACTAAATATCTTAATAAAACAAACATATCTTCCAAATCCAACTTTGTGAACCCAATAAAGCAGAAAAAATAGGAAAAGCTAGTGCTGACTGGGTAGTGCCTGTGCAGTGAATTTTTTCTTTCAAAACTGACACATGGCTAGTTGATGAAGAGGTGAGTTGGTTGCCACACCTACCCCATGTTCCTACATTCAAATTATAACAAGTGGCTTCCTCCCAGCATACGTGCAAATGTGAAATCATGGCTTGGTAGCGACTGCATAGCACCTATGCATCGCCTTTTCCAAAAAAATTTCTTAAGTGCCCTCCGAGTCTACCAAAACAACATCATACTGATATAATTCACTCCAAGAATCAGTGATACACCATTACACCAACCAAAATAGCATCTGCAACTTGAAATTTGAAAAAGAAACAAAATTTCTGACTTCAACCAAAGACCCTTTACCTCCTCTTCCTTTTACTAGAGGTTTTGCTAGTGGAAGCTTTGGTCTTTGCAACTTGAGGTGTGAGAATAATTTGCTCAGTGGGTAATGGCAAGGCAAGTTTTTCTTTAGTCATAGCTTTATATCTCGACCTTGGCGCTTTTACGGGTGAAGGTGCTTCAGCTACCTCCTTATACTTTCTAACCAATTCCCAAGCTTTGTCCAAAACTCTTTTTCATGCTCCTTAGTTTTGCATTCAGTATTACATTCCTGACATAGAGATTTTTACATTGTCTCCTCACTGGAATGGACCATTTTACAAAATTCTTACCTCTATCAAAAGGCTTGGATGCCTCACGAATTTCTTTGTCATAATTCTCAAGATATGCTGCACGGATCTCTTGTCAATTTGATTTTCTTGTTCAAACCTCTTGACGTGTTCTTGACTTTCCTCCAGCTCTTCTAGGCATCTCTGATATTCTTTCCACTGATCAAAATGTGGCTTGCTAGGTGCTTGAGACACCTTTTTCAACTATTGTACATAGTTGAGTTTTGATTTGGATGCTCTTGTTGAGGGTCCATTGGATTCCATTGCAATCTCCTTGGCATGTTCAACAAATGCGACATGTTTCCCCTTTACCTTAGCAATTGTTTTTGGAGGTGACTCTGCCTTGTCATCTACTGGTTTGGTTATTCCCTTCAGACCCCTATTTTTTCTTTTCAGGGATGCTATTTTCATTTGATACTTTGAAAGTGCTTCTTTCATCCTGACCAACTTGGGGTCCTCTTCCTCATATTGGATGGTGTCTTATTCATATTGCATTGTGTCTTATCCTTGCTCAAATTGGATGGGTTCATCTTGCTTTACTTCTTCTCCTTTGTTTTCTTCTTGTTTCTCTTCCTTTCTTTCTTCATAAATTTCAACAATCACTTGAGGGTCTGCCCCCTCCACTTTCCTCTTTGTGCTTGACCTAGTCCTAGGTCTCATCACAAACACTTCACTCTTAACTGTCTCTTCCACCTTGAATTGAAATTTGGTGGTCTACAATGATGCCACCTGAACCTTGGTTTTTTGAATCTTCTCTTTTCCCTTTGAAGCCTACTTCTCACCTTGTTTGTGATGTCTACCTTTAAACCTTTTGTTAGGTTTCCATCTTTCTCTTCAATTGTATCAACCTTTTTTACTGTGTGAGTAACCTTATTCTCTTTCATTTCATGAACTTCTCCCTCCTCACAAACCTTCACTAATGAAGATTTTTCCTATGGCAGCAAACCAATACTAGAAAAGAAATAAGACTAGTAAATATTTCTCCTATCAATAGCAAACTTAACCAAAATATTTATGAGAGACAAATGGAATAGACTGGACATATGATAATTTTTCTGCATCTGAACTTTAGTTTCCATTCTTTCTAATCTTTTAAATAAGAAATAGGGAAGGTTCATAGGTTTCTTGTCAATAAAGTTCCATAGAAGTCTCAGATGATACTGGTATACCCTGTTGAATATATCCTCACAAGTGAAATACCTTTGAATAACCTTTAACAATTAAATGTAATGGTCCTGAAGGTAGATGGTAGGAAAGGTTGTAGCAAACTTATCACTGAACTCTGGTTTCACAAACTGTTTGAAGGTTGATATATCAAGTTCATCTCCTTTGAACCATTTTTCCCCTGTTGTGGGAAGACTAGTAGCATCTGCAATGAATTTTTTTGTAACGATGATCTCCGGATTCTCTAACTTGACCTTGTTGTCATGGATATTCAAGGAAAAAAGGCTTTCCAACTTGGTATTATGACCCACCTTCTGGATTTTCTGGCAGAATGGAATACAACCAACATTCTCAAAAGCAACTATAATGGCTAGGGAGGAATTTATGAGGTTCAAGGTGTTGGGTTCGACACGCACTATATCCCCTCCCTTCTTGTTGGTAGTGGAAGACATTAACCCTAACACTTGGCAGGCTATACTTAGACTTGATGATGGGGTACATGTATAAATCAGAGAGTGAAAAACTCAAAGAATTTGTCAACACAGACTTAGCAAGACAAATATATGCAATCAGTGGTGACAGAGCAGATTTCAACTATCCAAAAGGAGAAAGCATACACTTTATCTTCACTTGACAATTTACCCTCAACCACCCATATCTTCATGACTTCCAACAAGACACAACTTTGAATTACAAGCTAACTGCTCATGGTCAACAGATAGGGTATGCGTAGCAAAATTTTTCAAAGAGAATAGACAAAAACTTGACTGCGCTTAACCAGAGTGTTTGGCAACAAATATATAAACAAGGGAATAAACTCCTACCTTCCACAATGCTGAGAATGAACTACGTGAACTTTCATATATTTAGGGACAACCTACACAGTGGTTGCATAGTGACAACGCAGCAAAATTTCTGAACTTCTCTGATATCTGCCTTCAATGGATGCCCAATTCTTCAGAACTCCTGCATATGAACCATTTCATTCGCCTGTGAGAAAAAACAATAAAAATGGTGGTTCTCTTAGGTGATTTGAAAATTATTCAAATCATGTGATGGCGTAATTAAACCATTTTTTTAATTAGCACTTCAACTAAAATAAATCATATGAAAATTTTGAGAGTGTGAAAAGATACAAGGGCTTGATGTGGGTATGATGGCCAAAATCATATATGATGTATTTCGGGTGTATTTCAATCATTACATGAAATGATGTTTTGGTAGAGGAATTTAGGCCTAAGGTTAGGGGGCTTATGATAAAGGGGATTTTAGGCCTAAATAGAAATGTGGGATGGGATAAATGTTTTGAAATAGGGATAATTCAAAAGAATGACGGGGTAAGGGAATAGGATATGTAGGGAATAGGGACAAATGAGGAATAGAGAATGAGGGGGAATAGATGATATATGAAAAGGGAGGAAACTATAATATTGTAACCATGTTGCTTTGACATCATTCCTTTTGAGTGTAAACACATTATTCAGTTGAATGACTCTAACAAACCCCCAAATCCTGACTCAAAAATCATAATGGCAACTCTCAAAATCAAACACCCCTTCCCATTAATGATTAAGGCTTTGATGACCAAATTAAAACCACTTTTGTAATGACTTCCCAGGTAGTGGTTAGTCAAACTCATAACAGTGAAAAATTTTGTGAGTTTGACCCTTTGTATGATAGCAAAATTATGAATTTTCGAATACCTTTGACTACAAATAAACTATCTAACTCTAACATTGGCTCCATTAGGGATGGAAGCCTCCCTGTGAGGTGCCAAGAATGACACCACAAACCAGAAGCCTATCCATTGGGCAATGGAAACAATGAGAAAAACTAAAAGAAAGACTAACAAATCTGAAAAATTTAGTGACCAAACTGACTGAAAAATACAACATAACTGATAGACTCCTATCTGAAAAACTGACTTATTTATGGTAGCAGAAATCCAGGACCTCATGGCCTTCACCTCGGGCTTCAAATCCTAACTCCTACTACCCACACTTGCATTATTCAAAAGTAAAATGGTATAGACAATGACATGATATTACAACTATGAAATTATGTGAGAAAATGCTTCAGCAACCTACCATTTACAGGCCCTACCCCAACTAGTTGATTAGATAAATCCTCAAGAAGATAAGCATTTTTCCCCTGAATGCAGCAATCTTAAAAGGTCCTTTCCACATATTTTCAAACTTTCCATGTTTGCCCTTATCTTCATTTCGGGCATCCCACTTTAATACCAAATCTCCAATTTGAAAATCAGTTGCCTTCGTTCTTTTATCATAAATTATTTTTATTTTGTCTTGTATCAGCTGTGTATTTTTAAACACCTCTTCTTTGGACTATTGAAGTTGAATCATTTGGCCAATCCTTCGTTGCATATCATTTGACTCTACCTCAGCCTCCTGCAATAGCTTCATAACTAGGACTCCCAATGAGGAAGGGAAGAGTGCATATGTTCCATAGACTAGTTGAAATAGAGACATTCCTATCAACTTCTTACTCACATGGTCTGCCCACAATGCATGTACCAACTTTTTGTGCCAACTCTTCTTATTTTCTTGCAACATTTTCTTGATAATATTTACCAAACTTTTGTTCGAGGATTCAAGCCATTACCCTAAGGGTAATAGGCTGTAGAATGTCCTAAAATAATGTTATATTTGTGACAGAACTCTATCATATTTTTAGATCTGAAAGTAGTGACATTATCTGTGATAATATTTTGTGGACAACCAAAATGAGACAAAATGTTACCTTCCAAAAACTGGATGATTACCATGTCCGTAGCTTGTCTGGTTGGGACTGCCTCAATCCACTTGGTAAAATAGTTGGTTGTTGTCAATATCCACTTGTGTTGTCCAGAAGAAGTGGGATGAATTTCACCAATAAAATCGAGTCCCCATTGCTGAAATGGTGACTCAACTGCTATAGGCTTTAGGGGCAGCGGGAGAAACTTCTTTCTTCCTTCAAACATCTGGCATTCCCAACAATTGGCCACCTTTTTATAAACATCAGCAAACAAACTGGGCCAATAAAAGCCAGCTCTTAAGATCTTGTTCGTTGTGGTTTTCCAATACAAGTGCCCACCACAATCCCCTTTGTGAAACTACTCCATTGTTGCTTGAGCCTCATCTTCTAATAAACAATTGAGCAACATTCCACCAGGGTCCTTCCAGTACAAGAACTGATCAATAATACATAATTTTACTGCCTTTAACTTTAGAAAGTGAGCTTTAGTTTTAGGCCAATCCGGAGGTGCTTGTAAATGCTACAACACATATAAAATATCAGCATACCAAGGTGAGGCAGCAAACCTTTCCAAAACTTGTTGGACATTACTTGAGAGATCCTCTTCTGCTAGGACAGCTAAGAAATTGATTTGGAGAGACTGCAAATTGGATTCTGCCATCATTCAAGCCAAGCCTTGCCCTTTAACCAGTTTTGTTGGCTTGATCTCGATGTCATATTCAAGTATAGAAGCGATCCACTTGCCCCTCCTTCCATCTGGATCACTCTGAGTCAAAAAAAAATTGACTACAACACTAGGTACATAGGCTACAATATGATAATGAAAAATATATACCTGGAAATCCTTTAAAGCTTTAACAAGAGAAAATGCATGTTTCTCCATTATGTCATATTTGAGCACAACGTCTCTGAGCACTCTGCTGAAAAATGAAATAGGTTGTTCTACTCCTTGCTGATTTTTTTGCAATGGGACAATAGCAATATTGTGCTCAGAAGCAAAAGAAAAAACTATGAATTCTTCTGTATAATTGGGGCTCGTCAATGTGGGAGCACGAGACAATGTTGCCTTAACTTCACTGAAATATTTCTTATTGTCTTCACCCCATTTCACCTCATTGTCCCACTTTAACATGTCTGTGATTTTTCTCAAAATTTCGGCCAGATTCGGAATGAACCTCCTCAAGAAATTAATTCTGCCCAAAAAGGACTAAATCTCCTTTTTACTCCTAGGAATGTCCATTTTCTGAATGGTTGCAACTCAGTTAGGATCTATTTTGATACCATCCTTCGAAATAATATGTCCCAAAAGCTTGCCTTCCTCCAACCCAAACAATGATTTCTTAGGATTTAAGGATATGCCATATTTCCTACACTTCTCAAAGACTGCTCTTAAGTGTTGTAAATGATCATCATCAGACTATGAATAAACAGTAATATCATCAAGGTATATGACAAGAAACTTATATTTTTCCTCTGCAAAAGCTATATCCATAGCTCACTGAAATGTTTCCCCTGCATTCATCAGACCAAACGACATCTTGGCATATTTGAAAGTTCCCCAAGGTGTGGTGAAGGCAGTCTTATCTTGGTCTTCTGGGTGAACCAAGATCTAGTTATAGCTAGAAAAACCATCCAGTAATGACATTATTTTTGCACCAACTACCTTCTGAAGTATATGGTCCATTTTTTGCAGTGGATAGTTGTCCTTGAGTGACACTCTATTCAAATTTCTAAAATCTACACATAATCTGATCTCTCATGTCTTCTTTTTGACTAGTACCAAGTTAGATAACCAATCAAAAAATCTAAGAGGTATTATTATGCTAGCATCAAACAACTTCCTTACTTCTTTCTCGACCAGGGGCAAAAACATCAGATTTGTCCATCATAACTTTTGTTTGAATAATTTCTAAGTTGATTTGACTAGTTTTGGGTGTTGAATAATGCCTTTATTATACACCTTGAAGTCCTCATACCCCCAGGAAAACACATCAGAAAATTTAGTCATGAATTCCAAGCACTTTTTCTTCATTTCTGGACTGTTTTGGACAAGTTTATCATTTTTGTGTTCTGTTGCAACTACATTGCATACTTCAATTCCTTCTCCAACAGGTGCTAGTTTTGGCCTCTTGGCCACATCATTCTAGTCAAAAAGTTCCTCCAAAGGTACAAGCCCTCTTGGAAGGAAATTGTCTTAAACTTGTAATATTTTTAAATCAGTACCATACTTATCTAATTCTTCTTTCAACTGCTTAATGAAACTCTCTTTATCTACTTCTTCCCATATACCATCCCTTTCCACTTTCATTTTGGCGAATTCCTCATTCATTAGAAAAAAAGTCTTCAATTGCTTGTCATTTTCGAAGACTTGCCAGTGTTTCATGTTATCCGAGACAACAGGCCTATGTCTGACTTCTACCTTATATTTCCCTTTAGCACTACTAGGAATTTCAAAATCAAAGGCAAGAGTGGCCAATGCATCTGCAACAACCTTATCTTTCTTGGTACAGCTGAAAATCTACATTCAACAAATTCTTACAAATAATATAAGACAACATTACGATAAGCACACATCGGGGATGTTTGGTTTGATATTCACCTTTGACTTGTCTAACTGTTACGGGAGTAATACACCCTAGGGTATGGGTTGAGCACTCCAATAGAGTGAAGGGCATACACCAACAAGAAGCAAGAAAACAAGCAATCCTAATACTTAAACTACTGAAATAGGAAGAAGAGATAGTACCTGAAGGTCCTATGTTTGAGTTCGTTCCCATACGGTCCAAACCCTTTACTTCCTCCAATGCTTCAAAAACTGCAACTCATTCAAGAAAAGCATATATACTAATAGTAGTTCAAAGCATGTTCATGATATATATGTTAGATCATATAAACATATAAGTATAAAACATGAAATCATACATCATTAGATTATAACATGAATTAAAGCATTAAGATCATAACATCGGGAACAAGACAAAGATTCTTTATTGGTGGCAGCAAAAAGAATGTGGAAGAATACAACCTAATTTTTACATGGCTCCAAGAAAACCTTCCTCCAGATCCATCCAGCCCAAGCCTCAACAATCCTCTTTCAAATGCATACACATGGATGCCATATAAAGGAGATGGACATCTCTATGTGGAAACAAGGGTTTCCTATAGCTGGGAGTGCAAGAGGCACAGGGATAAATTAGACTTGATGAGGGACTAATTGGATATAATTTCAATATCCTATCTTCTCTCCCCTTAAGCATTCCCCATGAGGTATATTTATATCACCTCAAAACAGTTTTTTTGGTTGGGATAGAGTTAGGCCACGGGCTCCTGTAGGTAGGCTTCCGGTGTAACCCATAAACCTTGCCCAAAAAATAGGGATTTATATTTTTTCATACTTTAAATCATATATGTGGGTTGGGTATAGTTGAACCCACATGTGCACGTGTTTTTGGAAGCACAGAGTTGCATATGGAATTTAAAATAATTTTTTTTAATAATTGGTTCAAGTCTGAAGGGAAAGGGTTGCCCAAGGCCATGACTCAAAGCATCAAGTATATAAAGGTGATAAATGATGCTATAACAAATGCCTCCTAATATATGAGGTCATAAGGGGTACATGATGGCCAAAACTGATTAAGTGTATAGAAAGAATCATGCGAGGACTTGGAAGGAGATCACCAGATTCTAGCTTGCCAAACAAATGGAAGAGATAAAAAAGAAAGCTCATGTCTGAGGTGGTGTTGTACTGTTCAACAACCCCCATTTTAATGTATTATAAATTTCCTATGAAATTTATTATATTAAAATAGGGACCCTTCATCTTAGAAAAATCTTATAATCAAAGTTTAATACTTAGGGCTTTTAATTAAAACCCAAGTATTAAACCTTGATTATCCCAAAAACCAAATTTTAATAGCCTCCGAGATCAAAACTATACTTAGGCTTCAAAAACCTTAAGTATTTAAAAATATGGGTTATTTAAACAAAATAAATCGAAGCTTTATTCCCCTAAAGTTCAAATCTTAACAAACTTTGACTCATCCCACTTCCCCGCATCACAAATAAATAAAGTTCCAAAGGCTCAAGACCCATCTACCAAACTCAATTGCGATTGTGATTAAACTAGACCCGACGGGAAAATATACATCCAAATTCATAAGTCCCCACGTCCATGGCAATCACAAAATGTTCCAAAGAACTTAATTCTGAGCCTTAACCGATTGTGATTGTGATTAATCCCAGACCCGACGGGAAAATCCATTACAATTCATAAAACCCTGCGTTTTTTACTACCGCAGGTTCTAAAAAATCTTAAGGCTCAAGACCACTCTTCCAACTCCATTGTAATTGCGATATAAACTGGACTGACTGGGATTATCCAATACAAACCATAAAACCTTGTGTTCGTAACTATCACAAGATCCAAAGGTTTAAGGCCAAAACCCACTACCCACCACCGATTGTGATATGCAATTAAGCCCAGACCCACAGGGATTATCAACTTAACTTCATTAAAATCTCGCGTCTACACAATCGCAAGAACCATTTCCTTATGTCAATTGCAATATGCGATAAGGCCCGGACCCGACGGGATTATTCACTGCGATTTATATTAATATCACGTCCGGGGCCTATATCGCAATCGCAAAGTTATAAAAATTCATGCCACATCCCAATGCTGATTGCGATATACATCCCAACACCGATTGCGATATACATCCCAACACTGATTGTGATATGACTTCAGATCCACGTCATCCTCCATGTCAGCTTTCACGTCATCATCACGTTCCCTGCCATGTCAGATCCACATCATCTGCCACATCACATCATGATGTCATTTATGACGTCAGATCCATGTCACCCGGGACCCCGCAATCGCAAGTTTCATAAGAACATGGCTTATAATAAATCCTTCACCCTAGCGTAATTGCAATATGCGATAAAGTCTAAACCCGATAGGATTATAAAATCCAATCAATAAATCCCACATCCGTGGCTATTGCAAATAACAAAATAACATCATTTCTCTATCTCCTACCCATTCTGATTGCGATTGTGATTTTATTTGAGAAGGCCCCCTTTTGGATTTTATATGAAATACTCTTGGTCTAAACCAGTTGTGATTGTTCTAAAGATCTTCCCCAAAACTCTGATTTCTGATTGCAATAAGCCGTAAATCTCCACCTCCTTACTTTGCATTCCTCTCCATGATGTCAGTGTCAGATTTATTGAACTCTACGTTTTCTTGATTTCCAGCAAAAGTGATTTGTTTCAAATAAAATTCGTTTATCATCTCATTTATGTTTATCTTATCGATTCTTGTTTGCCGTGTTCAGGTTCATGACAAAGAAAGACAATTGTGCTGACAGTGGCAGATCAGTTCAAACAGACAGAAAAACATCCAAATAATTTGATGGAACAAATGAAGCTAATGATGACAGCAAATCATTTTCAGAAACTTCTACCAAAATACTGTTTTCCTTTAAGAATTGTTGAAGGGATCTGTTTAATGCCCTCAATGCTCTGCACAATAGATTATAGTTGTTTTCTGCTATTTAAGCTTAGTTGTTGTAGGAAATAAGGGTCCTGAATTTTATGAAAAAAGGCTTACGAAAGCTCACACTATTGTACTTTCATCCCTGTCTCAATAGAACGACTGGAACATTGTTTAGGAATTTTCATAAAGAGTTTTGAGAAGTTGCATTACTGTACTCCTAGAATCATCTTTGTGGGAAGGAATAAACTATTGTTATTTCTTTTATGAGCTAAGCGAAGTATATCTAGTATTTCTATCATTGTACCTCTGTTTTGTTCATAAGTAAATAGTAAATTTATCTTTTCAAATTGCTTATTACTTGATATTTAAAGAACAATGTGACATGTGTTCACTACTGATCATGCTACCATTGATGTTTTTTATACATGTTAAGCAATTTGTTGTGATATTCTAAATGTGATATGAGTTTACACATTATTTTGATTAACTATTTCATCAAAATAATCATCTTGAAATAATGTTGGGAATGGAATCCTCCCACGGCATGTTTTGAGGCTCAAAGCCCAAGTTTTGAGATGATATTGTTGTAAAGCTCCGCGAATTGCGGGCGCGAAATGTATGTTAGAGTCATAGGGCTGTCCGCCCTAGTTTTGATTATAATGTCGGCCTACCCATGGTCCACGGACCATGGGATTGTATAAATAGAGCGAAGCTCTAAGTGTAAAATATAGTTAAGGAGAGCGAGGTATGAGATAGAAGCACAGAGCAAGTGTCTGAGTGTATCTTGGGTCATAGAGTAGGAGAAGGCTCTGCAGCTAAGTGTGCAGAGGCCTAGTTGTCCGTAGTTGTGTGCGCGGACCCCTACAGCTGAGTGCTTAGGGCGGAGTCAAGTCTCTAACCAGAGAAGAGAATAATAAAAGAAGTTCATTCCAAATTCTGTGTATATGTTCTTGAGTTATTACATGTTTGATATCAATTGCTAATGTACTGTTTACTTACTACGCGCACTTGTATGAATGATTTATGTTGCTAAGTATACTTCACACATGCAATTAATCTAAGTTAATCAACTAATATCAGATTACTAGTAAGGACTTGGGTAATAACATTGTTTGGCACGTGAGTAGGGTTGCACGAAGGCAGCACCTCAGGCTGCGAGGAATGGGTAAGTGTGCATAGCGACATGCCGAAAGGGCCAGTAGTACCAAGATTTGTTTGGCTAAATCACCTCCAAACCTGGTTCAGGCCCCAACAAACCAACAAATGGTTTCGTTTCTAGGACCGGGATCTGCATAAGGGATGTCTGATGTCGTGTCACTGGAATCTGACAAAGAAAGAAATTGAAGAGTGGTTGGACAGAAATATTCACGAGTTCACGGCATAGGAAAATAGGAATCTACGAATATCAAAGGAATAGTGGTTAGAGCGCTACTTATATACGGAAATCCATGAAATTTTTTTTGCATCCTTCCCCTCTGAGTTGTATGAGTGGATCGCGAAGCTAGCAGACAGTCAAGGAAGGTGTAGGCTCGACAAACCAATTGTGTGGACTCCAGAATTGGTGCGCAGACTAGAAGCCTCGGAAGATAAGATCGCGCGCATTGTGGACCATTGGCTCGATCGAATTATAGGAGGGTTTATCACTGAGTTTGCAGTAGATACTTCAGTCAGCTACAGCAAGGCAAAATGACGCTTCCTCAAAGGACCGCGAGGTAAGTACATTAAATCTTTGAACACTTGGATTAAGATTCTATTGTGTGAAAAGCGGGTTATGCGAATAAATTGATGTTTGGGGCTACACGAAGTGGGAGGATCTATAGAAATGAAGGTAGCGCAGAAATAGAAACTAGCCCCTTGATTTCGCCTCAGCGAGAAAGCGAGGAAGAGCTCATGAAAGTTTCACCAAGAAGTGCGATCAGTCTGATAAGGCAGTGAATTCCGCGCATACCACCTCCACCTACACCACCACCAGTCTCACCATCTTCACCTCCATCTCCACCCACACCACCTCCGCCACCACCATAGTTCAATATGGCGAGTGCGATAAAATTGTCGGTATTTAGAGGAGTAGGGAACAAAGATCTGGACCAATTTTGGTTCGTGGTAAAAGTTGTATGGGAAGCACAAGGAGTCATGGATGACAATATAAAGAAGGCAACACTGGTAAGCGCGTTGCAGGATCGTGCACTAACATGGTACATTAAGCATTCTAATGACCATCCAAATGTGGGGATCACAGATATCCAGGCTAGCTAAACAGGGAATTTAGCAGGCCAAAATTAGAGACACAATCAATTATTGAGTTTAAGGAAATCACAATGCTTCCAGGCGAGACCCCATGGGATCTAGATCAAAGACTGAAGAGTATGATTTGCGAAGCCAACATGACCTTGATGGATGGACAGCACCGCGCATGGTTTGTAGCATCACTAGCGCAACATTTAAGGATGGCGCTATCACAATAGAAGTTATCCACCCAGGCCAAAGCTTTGGAGATTGAAATGAGACTTCACGAGGACCCAATACAAGATCCTGGCCTGGGGGTCCAACAAATCCATGCGCAGCTTCAAAATTTGTGTCTAGAAATGTAGAGCTTGAAACGGGATAGGACAACTTAGCCAAAGGCACGCGAGGAGGTATGGTGCATCAAATGCAAAGGCCAGGGGCATGATAAGGACCATTGTCCAGTCTTCATGAACTACCTAGCCGGGCAAGGGCCAATAACATTAAGACCAGAGGCACAAGTGGGGCCGAGTGTGGCGCCTACATTATGGTGTGCGATTTGTTAGATAGGAGGAAAGCACGCTACATATAACTGTCACCTATTACAAAAGTATACGTAGACATCCCAATAGTTTTTCTGTAATTTCTGCAGATCAGTAGGATATGATGAGTGCAGCTAAAGAAGTTATGAGCTGATGATGGATCGGACCCCTACCTATAGGGTGTAGGCCAAAACACGAGCCCTCGATCCAAATGCAGGGTTGGCGCATGCTGGATTTCAGGGGCACAGACGAGGTCGAGGTGGAATGGGACCAGGAAGGGGTTGCGGACAACTGATATGTAACAATTGCGAAGGGTCGGGGCATTATGCCCATGATTGTACAAATCCGACGAGAGAATCATTTTTATATTATACTTAGTTTGATCATGAGACAGAGGACTGCCCTACACTGATCGTGAGGTTGCGCGATGAAGGGATACTCTAGCCTTCCCCGACTCAGAATTTGCAAATGATGAGATCTGAGCTATGCGAAGAGGACCCGAATGTAAACATCGTGCTGTGAAGCGGTATCACGATAGGAGATGAAAAATGTAAGAAACCTGAAGAAAGTGTGTGGGTTCGCAAGGCTCCTACAAAGGAACCTGAATTCGATTTGGAGGGAACAAAGGAGACATTCATGGAAGCTAAGAAGAGCTTCATGAAGGCCTCCACTTCAGGTAGTAAGGATCAACTAGAACCGGAGATGGATCCTTCAATGCTCACTACCTTTTTGGAGACATGCATGAAGCTATTGCATGACAGCAAGGCTATGAAGGGACTGTAGGAACTCATCACTAGGTGTGCTAGGTCAGGAGAACCATGTGTAGTCCGGAAGCTCGGGAAGCACACATCAGGAAGGGAAATGAGATTGACTACGCAAATCAGGGAGTATGAAATGGATCAAGTGATTCTGGATCTAGGACTGGATGCGAATGTACATCCAAAGTAAACTGGGAGTGCATGGGCAGGCCCACATTGTAATGGTCCCCTATTCAGTTGCGAATGGCAAACCAGCAGAAGATCCTACCCATGGGAAGATTGCAGGGAGTAACAGTGGATATTGAAGGTGCGAGCGTGCTTGCAGATTTCGAAGTAATAGAGATTGTTGATGACAGCAATCCCTATCCCATGCTACTGGGAATAGATTGGGCCACTGATATGAATGGGGTGATAAATCTCAAGAAGCGCAAGATGATTTTTGAGAAAAAGTCACTATGCGTAGTGGTACCGCTAGACCCTGCAGAAGGAGCGCACTACACAAAACTAGTGCACGATGATGATAGTGATGACGATCTCAACTATATATACAAGATAATCGTGCGAGAGCAGGATTGGGTGAATCCAATAGCAGATGGCAAGATTTCGTGGGAGCATGAAAGCTCCTGTACATCAGATTCAGATGAGGAAATAGAACGATGGCAGAATTGGTTACATGAGGTAACCATGCTCAATTGCAACATGATGGTAAGATCACTACGCTACATGAAAACAAAAGTAAGGGATCTACCTATGTATGACGGGTTTACAGCGGTGGATGAATTCCTGAACAGATTTGAAAGAGAAGTGCCAAAACAGCAACGTTTTGACGCTCTGAAATGGCCACTGCGCACTACGCTTGCAAGATGGTGGGGTACGCATCAGAAAAGTTTTGAGAACTGGCGTGAATGCAGAACGATGATGCTTATATGGTTTGGAAAGCCTCCGCTGTGGATGGAAGCTGGGCATGATGGACAAAACAACCTGCGTGCACACCTCTCCAGATGGGTACTAGCATATGGTACGCAACCTGCACGAATGCACACCATCCTCACGATAGAAAACAGGAACAACAAGCAGGAGCAGACAAGACAAGTCACGAACGGCGAAGTATGAGAAGACTTAGCGCGCCAAAAATCGAAAACAGGGAATCCTTTGACAAGGTGTGCGAAGTGTTGAACACGGTCCACCATGCGAGACGCATTGATTGGGACCTACGTGTACTAGTGGTTCTGTGGCTTATAGGACCATGTGCAAAACCCTGACCACGCAAGAATTTCCAAAGCTGAAGTATGAAGCAGGGGCTATGATCCATATGGAGCATGCGAAGCCTAGTCCGTGCATAGCAGCATCCGTAGATACGACGGTCCGTGATGCTCGGAACGAAGGAATCACACAGCCGCGAGAAACAGAACACATAAGACTCGAGGAAGAAATCCGATAGGGAAACCTTAGACTTCGCGAGCTCGAAAAAGACTGGGTACGGCTATGGGAGAAAAGTGCTTTGATGGATGCGGAGGCCAAGAAGCTGGAAGATGGAATAAAGGAAGCATTTCTCGTCGAAAAACCGAGGATGATAAAACAGGGTGCGTATGATTATACTGACAAATGGGAGAACTATCATTGTGAACTGGTTAGTCTGTTGCCTTGGCTTAGACCGCGTCTCACCAAACGTAGTGACCAGGGTAGCATGTTGCAAATAGTAGAGTTTGCAATGTCAACCACAACTATGAAAGGTGGGGATTCTCCGCAAACCATGGTGGAGGACGAGATGGAGCCTCACACAAGTGGTGCGACCACCTGACTAGCTGTAGAAAGAACAATCTTAGCGCTCCAGGCAATTGAAACAGAGCGCAGGACTATAAAATATTATGCCTGGGAGCTGCACGATATTGGAGATGCACGCAAAATCATAACGTCACAAGGTTCGCAACCATGCACAGAGGGCTGCACTGCCGCGCGGGTTGGTTGGGAAGTGACCGTTGGTGTCACTATTCACGATGGGATGTTCGATTTGAGGCCAAATGGAGCGGGCAACGGGAATTTAAGACGTGATTTATGGGCCAGATTTGGGAAAATTTTCCGCCAAGAAAGCATTAATGGACTGAAATTGGGGGGAACGGTCAAAATCGAATTTGAAAAATGCTATAAAACACAAAGGGCTGGCCAATGAACAACACTTGGTCATTTGAGAATTGAGCGCTTAAGCAAAGCACTGAGCATTGAGAGTTGAGCGATAATTGAGCCCCTAAGTTCGCAAGTGACAGAATACAGCCTAACTACGATGACAGCCACTAAGGACGGTTTAGGGATTGAAGAGGTAACTGCTGGTGAGGCCGCGCAAACCCAAATGATGGAGGATGTACCAGAAGGTGCTAGGGTTGTGATAGAAATCCCCAAATCACCATGAACACCGAGGCCCAAGAAGGATAAACAGGCAATGGGTCCAGTATGCGTGTCCTCGAGGAATCTGCGGCACAACAAACTATCTATGGCAGAGAAGGGGAAGGCAGTCACAATAGAAACAGATGAGGAAGAAGAAGACTTGTAGGCCCTGATCACCACAGAAGAAGAAGAAGAAGACATGGAGGAGGATATCCAACCATTACGCTCTGCAACAAAACTGCCCGCATATGTCCCTCTGCAGAAAGGGAAGACTAAAGTACCAAAGGATCTGGATGAAACAAAGAGTTGACTCCAGACCCCGCTCCTCCCAGATGGCATTGTATTTGAGAGCACGAACGTAGGCCATGTTCCAACCATGAAATTTGAAGACTAGGACCTCACTGACCACGAGAAGTTCCCGCACCTAGAGACTAGGAACCTAATGAAACAGAATACTGAGGGGGCAATGGTAATGTTAGAGCCGCGAAAATGGTTGTGCAGTGTGGAAAAAGTCGGGTTGCTGCACTTATTATGGATACCACATTTCCACCGCGCGCCATCACCATTTTCATCATCAGGCAGCTACTCTGCCTGGTGCATGATGGGTATCAATGGCTAGAAGAGCCTATTCCCATCACGACAGACCTCATTCACCGTATTTCTCGGCTCCCCTGTAAAGGAAAGGACCCCGCGACCATCGCCGAAGGAAAGGGCAGATATTTGGCTCTTGCAGAAGCCATGAAGGCAAAATATAAGCTGGAGAAGAAGAAGAGGGGCTATGCCATCTCCAGCATCAACGACAAAGGGGTGTGCGTAGCAACCCAACTCCTGGCCAGTAAATTTGTGAGGAAGTGTCACGCCGATGAGGTACCAGTGTCGATGGTCGCACTGGCCGAGCAGTGCATGAAGCAGGTCCAATTCACCTGGTCTGAATTCCTCTGCAAGGAATTTTTGAAAAACTGTCGCGAAGCCTAAGAGCAAGGTAAAACCTTCCACTACGAATGGTTGTTGTTATCCATAATGCTTGTAGCAGGGGAACTACCAGAAGACAATCAATTCCCCAACATTGACAGAGACTTACCGGAGGTCGCGAAGTACGCTTCGTTATGGGCCACCAAGGACGCAAAACGGATTTGCAACACCAAAATTTTCTAGGTGCTCTTGGAGGCAAGCATCCGAATGTGGATCAATCGGAGGCCGCGCCTGTCACCTATGGTGTACAATAGTCTGCAGAGTTTAAAGCTGACATGCATAATGTCTACATCAGGGTGCACAAGGATACAATGAAGTAGTAGACGAAGCTCCCATTTATAGCCACCGATGACGCTATCTTCACTATCTTGGAGACATGGCCTTCGGAATGGCACGCCTAAATCTAGCAGGATTAGAGAATATGGCAGCACAGAAGAAAAAGGATGATGCCAAGTTGCGCGTCACCCAATTGGCCGAGGAAAGGCCGAAGGAAAAAGCAGCAGCTGAGGTAAGGGCAGCGCGAGAAGCGGCACAGAAAGCTGTGGAGTAGAAGAAGGCTGCAGAAGCAGCAACAGTGACAGCACAAGAAGACGAGGGCCAAGAAACGTCCTCACAAGGGCAGGAGGTAGAGGAAATAGAAACAACAGAAGGGAGCCTGGACCTAGGGACCTCATCCACACAGTTAAAGCTCCCACACATCGTAAAGAGAGTGGGACCAAGGAATAAGGTCAAGGCCTCAAAATTGGCCATTGACCCGATCACCTTAACCGAAGGTGATCTCCATGAGATCATTGAGACGGTCCGCAATGTCACCAATGAAGCACTTCAGGAGTTTATGCAGGAGCATCAGACTATGTTGGGGGCCCTTAGAGTGCAGCTGTAGGAGTTACAGGTGCGCTCCTCTCAGGAAGGTACCCTGTCAACCCACGTCGCAGCAGGAACTTCAGTAGCAGAGCAAATGTTGCGCACAAGGATGGCAAACACAATAATGTTGTCGGAGGGAGCTCTAGCATCGTCAAATGCGATGGATCAATTGTCGATTAGCATGATGAAAGGCCTTGGCCTTAATCTAGCTGCCCTTCCCCAGGAAACGTTGTATCTGCTACAGGATGGGATAACGGCAGAGCTGTGGGCTAGGGAGAGCCGCGTGATCCAAGTTCTTAGCGAGCAGAAGATAAACATAGAACAGCTCAGCTTGCAGCGTGACGAATTGGTGTCGTAGAATCAACATTTGGTGCAAATGGTAGATGATGCTCCCAGAATTGGCCATCGCAGCAGATCTACCAGTAGAAGTGCGGATCCACAGTTTGGCAACCGGAGTCCATGAGGCTAGGGAAGAGACGACAAAGGTGCAGCTGGAGCTAAATCTCCATATCATTGAGTTGCGGTTGAAGGCGCAGCCTTCCACTCCCTCGGAAATTAGAGAACATCACGCTAGCGCTATCGTAGCAGGGTTGGAAGAAATTGGAGGTGCATTGCATGACTGGGTGTTGGAAGAAATTGGAGGTGCATTGCGCGATTGTACTGGCATGTTGGAACAGACAGTTGAGGTCCTCACAACTTTGCAGGAGGACCACAACATCTAGCGCCTGGAGATAGAGGCACGTGAACTCCAGCATCAGTACGACAGTGTCAGAGGAACTATGCAGATAGTAGTCCTCACTCAGCGACTTGCGAGGATGCAGCAAGCCAAGGCATTAAAGGAGCATGTGGATGTTGTGTGCCATAAGGAAGCAGTTCCCAAAGCACGCATTCAACCATGGATTGACGAGGCCTTCATGATCATGACAAATATCGAAGGGAAGCTTGTGCACATACAGGGGATGCACATGTAGATGCAGGAAAGCGTGTTGGCCACAAAGGTATCAGAAGAACGGGTGCAGCAGTTTCAGAAAGCAGCATCTCAATGCGCTACAGACATTAGTACCATTCGAGAATAGTTGGAGGGACTCCGCGCCAAGATCGCCGCGCTGACACAGTGACTCGAGGGCGAGTCACGATGTTTGTGTTGGGGGCCTGTTGGGCATGGAATCCCCCCATGGCATGTTTTGGGGCTCAAAGCCCAAGTTTTGAGATGATATTGTTGTAAAGCTCCATGAATTGCGGGCATGAAATGTATGTTAGAGTCATAGGGTTGTCCGCCCTAGTTTTGAATGTAATGTCGACCTACGATTATTTAAATAGAGCGAAGCTCTAAGTGTAAAAGATAGTTAAGGAGAGCGAAGTATAAGATAGAAGCACAAATCAAGTGTCTGAGTGTATCTTGGGTCGTAGAGTAGGAGAAGGCTCTGCAGCTAAGTGTGCAGAGGCCTAGTTGTCTGCACCTGAGTGCGTGGACCCCTACAGTTAAGTTCGCAGGGCGGAGTCGAGTCTCTAACCAGAGAAGAGAATAATAAAAGAAGTTCATTCCAAATTTTGTGTATTTGTTCTTTAGTTATTACATGTTTGATATCAATTGCTAATGTACTGTTTATTTACTGCGCACACTTGTATGAATGATTTATGTTGCTACTTATACTTCACACATGCAAGTAAGCTAAGTTAATCAACTAATATCAAATTACTAGTAAGGACTTGGGTAATAACACTGTTCAGCCCCCGAGTAGGATTGTGCGAAGGTAGCACCTCAGGCTGCAAGGAATGGATAAGTGGGCATAGCGACATGTGCGCAGGGTCGAACTGCGAACCACTTGAAACCATCAAACATCTCCAGTGTGCGAAAACCAAGTTCTAGCACCCTCCCATACTACTTTGGGTGAGACCTCAATCTGCGCTCTGTGGACTATTGCCGAAAGGGCCAGTAGTACCAGTATTTGTTTGGCTAAATCACCTTCGAACCTAGGTCAGGCCCCAACAAGCCAACAAATAGTTTCATTTCCATTAGTGTTTGAGCAATCTATATTGTCATTTACTAAGGAAAATCATTATAGATCTCATCTAGATAAAAGTTAAACATTCTCGGGTTATAGAGTAGATTAATGCATATTTTTTTTCCATTTAATTCATTACTGCAAATCCATCTATTTCACTTCACTATAAGAATTACACACTCATTCAATCACCTTTCATTGGGAAACTAGTCCCATACAATCCAGTCAAAGCCACTACCTAAACGGAAAAGGAGTTGTCTTAAGGTCTGGACCGGGTGGTTTTCCCCCTGTGTTGAAGCAGCGATTTTCAAGGCCTCAACAATTTTTAGTGCTAGAAGGAGGGCATGTACACTATAAATGGCAACTAAGTCCAATCCAAAAACAAAAGGCCATTCCAAGAGTCATTCTCCCTCCAAATCTCCTACAACTTCTAGATCCCCTCCAGAATCTCCTACTTTTAGATCAGGAGTTGTACAATCACCTCCCAAGTCTCCTAGAATATTTCCTGAGGTAATCCATGTGGATTATACTCTAGAATCACCAGAAATTACATCTTTGATAAAGAAATTGGAATACATCTCCATTTCAGCAGAAAATCCTGAATCATCTGAAGATTCTGAAGGAAGAATAACTTCTATTTTTCAAGGAACTGGTGTTTTAACTTGATCCCAAAGTGAAAAACTTGGCATCTCTCTATTTGAATTTCCACTTCAATCCCTTCGAACAAAAATTGCTACATCAGATTCCCAAACATCTACTAGTGAGATTACCTCATTCTCTCATTCACCAACATCTCCATTTCTTCCTTTTTCATTTCCTTTCTCTCTACCATTCACTTCATCTATTTCCATTTCCTCTACACAAATAAACTAGTGTTGCCTCAAGCAGTACTATCACAACTACCAGTTCTTATTTCATCACATCCACCTCTCCAACTATTACAATGGAATCCAGACCATGGTCCAATCTGGGAGTTGTTCAAATGCCAGCACCACTTCATCCTCTACCAAAACATCCTAAAATATGGCTTCCCAAATTCAACCCTGATGATGGGTTACCTGCTGAAGAACAACTTCACAACTATATGTTAGCCATCGATCTTAATGGGGTATATGAAGAAGATGTTGTTGTTAGATTATTCTTGTACACACTTACAGGATCATCAGGGTCTTGGTACTTTTCATTACCAACCAATTCTATTACTAGTTGGGATATTTTTGAAGAACAATTTTTAATTAAATTTGGTGATGATCACTCAACCGCATCTCTTATCAATGACCTTTCCAATTTAAAAACGAGTTTAGGGGAAAAGATAAAAGATTTCAATTCTAGATTTAACAAATTGTTAAATAAAATCCCAACTAATTATAGACCTGGTGTTGATGTACAAAGTGAATGGTATATTTCATCTCTTCCTTCTAACATAGAAATTTTTGTAGATAGAGCTAATAAAAATACCTTGGTAGATAACATGAAAGAAGTTGTGTCTGTAGAGAAGGGGATAAATGCACTAGAAAATAAAAAAGATCAGGAAGATAGAAAATTAAAAAAAGTTACATTTAAGGATGAAGCTAAAAAGAAAACACCTAAAGATCCCTTTCATCTTGAAGGCTTAAAACAAGTCCTTTAAGATTTGTCTAATGAGATGGTAGAGATCAAAAAATAAGCAGTTGAATCCTCTTCCACAAAACCTTTTAGACAATTCATAAGAAATCAGTCGCCTAATCCACGAACTCCAAACACGATCTCTAATGCAGAAATTGATGATGAAGATGAGGAAGAAGCAACATTTTCTGTTGATGAATCCCAAGATGAAAAAAATAGCTGAGTTAAATGGAATGTGGGATTTTATGCTTCCTATTCCTGATAGTGAAAATGAATATGACGCATTATCTATTAGCACAAGAAGTAAAGGTTCAGTTGATCCTATACAATCAATTCAAAAATAGAAACCTTCAACTTCGACTACTAAAGATAAAGCTGTTGTTAAAAAATCCACTTCCACTTCTGCCCAAATAATTCCATCTTCATCTAATTCTCCATATTCATCCAGAACCTTAGTAGTTTCAAATACTATTGAGTACAATATAGTTGAGGGTATGAAGAAAATAAAAGTAAACATTTCCCTCCATGAACTCACTAAACTCAAACAACAACAGAAATTTTTACTAAAAGATTTGAATGCAGTACCTGCTTCTCCTCTTCCTACTATTATGGTATCCAAGTCTCCTAATGGAATGGGTAAAGCTCCTGGTCATCCACTATTTGATTCCTCTTATTCTATTATGATAGGTGACAGGTCTAACTCACATACTCTTCCTTTTCTTCTAACTTTTGAAATATTTAATAAAAAGTACATAACTTCTTGGTAGATTCGAGGGCTTCTTCGAATATCATGTCGTATTCAGTTTGTCTAAAATTAAACATGTCACCCCAAAAAACCCCAGTTCACATTATGCAACTCGATAGGAAAAAAGTCAAAGTCATAGCAGAAATGAATTCAGTTCTTATTAGATTACCTTCGAATCCTGAAGTGTGTCAAATAATTGATATACTTGTTGCTAATATCCCAGATTTCTATGGTTTAATTCTTAGTAGAGATTGGTCAGAAAAACTACATGGTTATTTTTCCATTGATTGGTCTCACTTATGGCTCCCATTTAATGGAAATCTGAATTAAATCATAATCAACCAAGAAAAACATATGAAACATTCAGTAACAGATTTCGAAGGTGAAAATGAGTCAATAGCATTTAATAACAACATTCTTGGAAACCACTCTACTGAATCATTTTTTGAGAATTTTAAAGCACAAATGTCACCATTTCTAAGTAATTCTAACTTCTCAAATTGAAAATTTTTCACAGACAGACTTTTCCATATGTCTAAATATGCTAGAAAAACCATTAGTTAATTATTTATTCTGGACATTGTATTTTGATGGCTCAAAATCAAGTGATGGTGCAGGAGTAGGTTGCATATTGATTAATCCTAAAGGTGTGAAGGCAATGCTGACTTGCAGATTGGAATTCAAATGCACAAATAATATTGCAGAATATGAAGCATTGGTCCAAGGTATGTATAAAGAAATTAGAATTTATGTTAAATACCTTCAAGTTTATGATATTCAGAAATTGTAGTAAAACAAGAAACATGATGCATTGTATATATACACACTTGAAGCATTATCATTCATTGGTTCAGTCTCTCACTTCACATTTTTTAGCGTTTAATATTTCTACACTTCCTAGAATTCAAAATGCCAACATTTACCTTCTTGCTAACATTGCATCAAAATTGATGCCATCCAAAGATTACAGTCCCGATAGATTTTCTATAGAATTAATCTTTAGGCCATCCATTCTCGATAATATCACAAATGGCAGGTATTCAATGATGATGAAGACATTTTAAGTTTCTTAACTTTTAAAAATCACACGATGATCAATTAAAACATAAAATTGAAGATAATTCTATACCCAAATCTATAGTTATACTTGAGGATCTATATGATTTAAAAGATAGATTTAAAAGAGTTACTAATTCAAAACTACAGAGTTCAACTCTGAGATTTTAATTAATAAATAATGGGACAGATCTTAATCCTTACAACATCAATTTAGGACTTGGTCTTTCGTCTGAAGAAAGATTATCCTTCATCAATTTGTTAAATAAATATAAGGATGAATTTTCTTGGAGTTACGAAGATCTGAAAGCATTTGACACTTCTATCATTAAACATGCAATCCTGATGATATCAAATGATAAACCTATCCAATAAAAACTAAGGAAAATTCATCCAAACTTAGAAAATCAAATCAAAACAGAATTGAATAAACTCCTTAAGGCTAAAATCATTTTTCTTGTTAGACATTCAAGATGGGTTTCCAACTTGGTACCTGTTAGGAAGAAAAATGGTGATATCCGAATTTGTATATATTTTAGGAATCTTAATAAGGCCAGTCAAAAGGATAATTTCCCTCTACCCACTATGGAACAGATTTTACGATCAGTTGTTGGTTCCGAACTTATGTCTTTCCTTGATGGTTTCTCTGGATATAATCAAATTATGGTCCACCCAGATGATAGGCTAAAGACTACTTTCAGAACCAAATGGGGAACTTATGCCTACCAAAAAATGCCATTCGGTTTAATAAATGCAGGGGCCACTTTCCAACAAGCCATGGATATAGATTTCAAAGGTTTGTTAAATAAAACAGTTGTTGTTTATCTAGATGATATTATTGTTTATTCAAAAAACAGAAATAGTCATTTACAGGACTTAAAACAAATTTTTGAACGCTGTAGAAAATATGGTATTTCATTAAATCCGAAAAAAAAAATCTTTTTTCACTCTTAGTGAAGGGAAACTCTTAGGATTTATTGTGTCAAAAAATGGAATTTACATTGAACCTGATAGAATAAAAGAAATTTCAGAAATTTCTCCACCATACAACAAAAAAGCATGCAATCATTCTTCGGACAAATCAATTTTGTTAAAAGGTTTGTCCCTGATTTCCCATAAATCATTTTACTGTTACAATAAATGATTAAAAAAGATGTGGTTTTTCAATGGGGTCATCATGAAAAGCAAGCATTCTATTTAATAAAATAGGAAATTATCGATGCTCCTTCTTTAATACTCCAAATTTCTCTGATCATTTCATCTTATACACGTTTTCTTCTTCAACGTCTTATGTTGTTGTTTTGACACAAATTAATAATCAGAAAATTGAAGCACCCATCTCATTTTTCAGTTCAAATTTTCACGGTGTTGAATTGAATTATTCAGAAGTAGAAAAATAGGCATTTGTTGTATATAAATCTGTAAAGCATTTTAGACCTTTTCTCTTAAAAACACACACGAAAGTAATAGTCTCATTCCCAGCAGTGAGGCAATTACTATTCCAGAAAGAATTAGGATAAAAGAGAGAAATTTGGGTAACAGCTCTGCATGAATATGATATCAAAATAAAATCAGGTAAAATTGTTAGAGGGCAAGGTTTTTGCAAGCTTCTTACAGGAGAATCTGACATACCAGCCAAAGGGGACAAATAACAATGAACACATTTCTGAGGTAAGTGTAATTTATGTTGATTCTCAATAAGCTGATTTAATTTTTTATTTGAAAAATGGATATGCTCCTCCCGAACTCAATTATAAAAGAAAAAGAGTTTTACGATTAAAAGCAAAAATTATGAGATTGTTGATAACGTGTTATTTAGGAGAAACTATGATTCCATATTGTTAAGATGCTTAGAAAATTCTGAAACACAAACAGTTTTGCAAGAACTTCACGATGGACCAGCAGGTGGACACTTTGGAGGAGACACTACAACACACAAAATCTTACATGTTGGATACTACTGGCCCACTCTCTTCAAAGATACCCACGCATATGTGAGGAAATGCAAAACATGCCAAACTACTTCTGGAAGACAAAGGAAACTAGCTTTGCCTCTACAGCCAGTCAACATTGATCAGCCATTCGAGCAATGAGGACTGGATATCATAGGTGAGATCATTCATCATTCTTCTAAATGGCATAGGCATATTCTGACTGCTACAGATTACTTCACTAAGTGGGTGGAAGCAATTTTGCTAAAGGTAATCAATTCTGAATCTGTTATTGAATTTATTGATCAATTTATCATTACAAGATTTGGTTTGCCTTCTACACTTATATTTGATAATGCATCTTATTTTTCGGGTACCAATATGATTGAATTTGCAATTAGGAGAGGTTTTAAACTCAAATATTCTACTAATTACTATCCCCAGGGAAACGGTTTGGCAGAATCCACTAATAAAAATCTCCTTAGAATAATCAAAAGAATTGTAGATCAAAATCAAAGAAACTGGCATAAAGCTTTAATATTTTCTCTATGGGCTGATAGGATAACTCAGAAGGCCTCTATAGGCACTTCTCCATTTAACCTAGTCTATGGGAAGGAATTCATTATTCCATCACATTTAACTCTTCCTTCATTAGCCCTAGTTCAATTTATTGAAGAAACACCTTCTTCTTCATTGCAATTAAGAAATTCACAAAGCCTAAAACTAGAGGAAGAAAGGGAAAAAGCCAAACTCGCGCACACCAAACATCAACAGATGGTGAAATCTTCTTTTGATGCAATTTCAATCACACAAAGATCCTTCCAAGTTGGAGATATAGTTCTCAAGTGGGACAAAGCACATGAAGAAAAAGGAACGCATACCAAATTTCAGAAATTATGGCTTGGTCCATTTCAGATTGTTGAACAGATAAGCCCATCTACATTTATACTTCAAGATTTATCAGGAAAGAGAGGTTCTCTCTCTGTAAATGGGCTCATCTTAAAGAAATTATTTTCTTAATTTCTTAAAACAAAAAATAGTATACAGAATAAAAATCTGTAAAAAAAATCACTCTCGTTGTACATCCCGCTGCAATTTATTTTTCTTTTACATATGTTGTTAATAAAATGTTATATAGTACTCTATTGACTTTTCAAACATATCTTGAAGGTATTTTTATTTTTTCATTTTGAAGGTAGAAATTTTTAAGAAGTGGTTACCAAAATTGAAAATTAAACAAAATCTATATAACTCTGGAAATATTTTCCATTAAGTTGTAAAATCTTTAAAAACCCTCAAAAAATTATATCTTTTTACTCTAGTTGCAGTAAAAAAGGTTATCCTTAAAAAGTAAAGACTGTCTTACGACTTAAAACTTTCAACTCAGATTTGTCATCCAAAACTCTTAAGGAGTCAATAGTCCTCCCCATCCATTAAAAAGGGAATTTTTTAGAGTGTAATTCTAATATATACATAGATATATATATATATATACATAAGAGGTCTCATCATGAGCCTTCTTACCATGTTCATAGGGAACCAATTAAACTGACATTACCACTCTAAACACCAAATCAGGGTAATGGCTTATGATTTTTAATTGTAAGACAAGGGGTCTCATCACAAGCTAGCTTGTTCAGTTTGATTGTTACCAGTGAATGGCATTGTCATCATCTGGCCACCAAACCAGGACAATGGCTTTTTAGCATAAAAAAAAACCCCTCTAATTATTGCAGTATTAAATGGATGGGACACTGATTGTTGTTGGTTAAAAGGTAACCCTGTCGAGGCTATGAACGCCTGCTAGCAGCAGTGACTCTACCTGTGACGAACGAGTACATTTTAAAGCTAAGTCATAAAAGGCCCCCTACTTTATCTTTATAAACTGATTAATGACTGATACAAGTAAATAAGTGTTTTTCATTCACAAAATGTTTTTAAAATAGATTGCAAGTTAATGAATTTTATATTCAAAGTAATTTTATTTATCTAGATGTTTCGAAAAGCAGTTTTCACTTCTTAGATTATTTTTACTGAATTTTTGGAAAATTTCATTTATCAGAGATAATTGGTTCTTCCAGTGAATCGCCATTTGTTGTATTGTTCAACAACCCCCATTTTAATGTATTATAAATTTCCTATGAAATTTATTATATTAAAATAGGGACCCTTCATCTTAGAAAAGTCTTGTAATCAAAGTTTAATACTTAGGCTTTTTAATTAAAACTCAAGTATTAAATCTTGATTATCCCAAAAAACCAAATTTTAATAGCCCCCAAGATCAAAACTATACTTATGCTTCAAAAACCTTAAGTATTTAAAAATATGGGTTATTTAAACAAAATAAATTGGAGTTTTATTCCCCTAAAGTTCAAATCTTAACAAACTCTAACTCATCCCGCTTCCCCACATCACAAATAAACAAAGTTCCAAAGGCTCAAGGCCCATCTACCAAACTCCATTGCGATTGCGATTAAACCGGACCCGATGAGAAAATATACATCCCAATTCATAAGTCCCCGCATCCATGGCAATCACAAAAGGTTCCAAAGAACTTAAGTTTGAGCCTTAACCGGTTGTGATTGCGATTAGGCATGGACTCGACGGGAAAATCCATTACAATTCATAAAACCCCACGTCCATGACTACCACAGGTTCTAAAAAAGCTTAAGGCTCAATACCACTCCGCCAACTCCATTGCAATTGCGATATAAAATGGACCCACAGGGATTATCCAATACAAACCATAAAACCCCGTGTCTGTAACTATCACAAGATCCAAAGGCTTAAGGCCAAAACCCGCTACCCACTACTAATTATGATATGCGATTAAGCCCGACGCCACAAGGATTATCAACTTCACTACATTAAAATCTCGCTTCTGCGCAATCACAAGAACCATTGCCTTATGCCAATTGCGATATGCGATAAGGCTCGGACCCGATGGGATTATTCACTGCAATTTATATTAATATCACGTCTGGGGCCTATATCGCAATTGCAAATTTCTAAAATGTCATGTCTCATCCCAACGCCAATTGTGATATACATCCCAACGCCGATTCCGATATGAAGTCAATAGTGATATCAGATCCACATCATCCTCCACATCAGCTGCCACATCATCACCACGTCTCTTGCCATGTCAGATCCATGTCAAGTGCCACACCATCACCACGTCACATCATGATGTCATTCATGACGTCAGATCCACGTCACCCTAGGACCCCGCAATCGCAAGTTTCATACGGACATGGCTCATAATAAATCCTTCACCCCAGCCGAATTATGATATGTGATAAAGTCCAGACCCGATAGGATTATAAAATCCAATCCATAAATCCCTGTTTTTGGGCTATCGTGAATAACAAAAGAACATCGTTTCTCTATCTCTTTCCCATTTTGATTGTGATTGCGATTTTATTTGAGAAGGCCCCCTTTTGGATTTTATATGAAATACTCCCAGTCTAAACTAGTTGTGACTGTTCTAAAGATCTTCCACAAAACTCTAGTTTCCGATTGCAATAAGCCATAAAGCTCCACCTCCTTACTCCGCATTCCTCTCCATGAGGTCAGTGTCAAATTTATTGCACTCTATGTTTTCCTGATTTCCAGCAAAAGTTATTTGTTTCAAATAAAATTTGTTTATCATCTCATGTATGTTTATCTTATCTATTCTTGTTTGTCGTGTTCAGGTTCATGACAGAGAAAGATAGTTGTGTTGAAAGTGGCAGATCAATTCAAACAGATAGACAAACATCCAAAGAATTTGATGGAACAAATGAAGCTAATGATGACAGCAAATCAATTTCAGAAACTTCTACCAAAACATTGTTTTCCTTTAAGAATTGTTGAAGGGATCTGTTTAATGCCGCTCTGCACAATAGATTAGAGTTGTTTTCTGCTATTTAAGATTAGTTGTTGTAGGAAATAAGGGTCCTGAATTTTATGAAAAAAGGCTTACGAAAGCTCGCACTACTGTACTTTCATCCTTTTCTCAATAGAACGACTAGAACATTGTTTAGGAATTTTCATAAAGAGTTTTGAGAAGTTGCATTACTATACTCCTGGAATCATCTTTGTGGGAAGGAATAAACTTCTACTATTTCTTTTATGAACTGAGCGAAGTATATTTGGTATTTCTATAATTGTACCTCTATTTTGTTCATAAGTAAATAGTAAATTTATCTTTTCAAATTGCTTATTACTTGATATTTAAAGAACAATGTTACATGTATTCACTACTGATCATGCTACCGTTGATGCTTTTTATACATGTTAAGCAATTTGTTGCGATATTCTAAATGTGATATGAGTTTACACATTATTTTGATTAACTATTTAATCAAATTAATCATCTTGAAATAGTTTCATTTCCATTAGTGTTTGAGAAATCTATATTTCCATTTACTAAGGAAAACCATTATAGATCGCATCTAGATAAAAATTAAACAATCTTGGGTTATAGAGTAGATTAATGCATTTGTTTTTCCATTTAATTCATTACTGCAAATCCATCTATTTCACTTCACTATAATAATTACACACTCATTCAATCACCTTTCATTAGGAAACTGGTCCCATACAATCTGGTCGGAGCCACTACCTAAACAGAAAAGGAGTTGTCTTAAGGTCCAGACCAGGTGGTTTTCTCCCTGTGTTGAAGTAGCAATTTTCGATGCCTCAATAGGTGGGCATACCCATGCTCAGAGAAAGTAAAGCATGTCTGCATATCAAGTGTAGAGCGGATCCAAAATGTATACAAGTACAAAGGAAACTGAGAAATACATAGTGGATCATCTGATCATAGCCATAAAAGTACATATCAAGGCCATGTCACAATATCACATAGAGAAGAATTGATCAATGATGTTGAAGTAGATATCTGATCAGTGATGTCATGGAACTTATCCTCAAAAGTGCCAAGTCAAAAAGTGGAATAATGGTACTACATGCAACTCGAGTGCCAACATATAAGATGTTGTTGTGATGAACTGCAACATATAAGGTGGATGGTGTCACTAGTGATAAACTAGAGGGACTGACAAGTGAACCATGAAATGATGATGCAACCTAAGGTCTTCACTAACCTCCATGATACATTTCTACACTATGGGAATAAATGAGTGGAAGTCGACCATGTGAGAAATCCTTTGATTACTAGTCATTGATGTATACAGTTAACAAACGCGAGGCAACTCACCGATAATGATGATGAGATTTAAGGTACCCCAGTACAATATAACAAGTGTAAATAAATGAGTTGAAGTCGAACACTTGAGAGAATCTATCAATCATGTGACATTGATATATTCTCACTATCGATAGCGAAGGAGTCTGCCACTAATGACTACAAACACTAAGGTACTGAAAAAGGACTCTAGATCTTATTCCCAGAGCGATGAGTTGGAGTCAATGGGAAAAGATCTTATGGAAGGAAGGCATTAAGGCATCCTACATCAATCCAGTGCAAGTGTAACCTGCAGACCAATAATGTGGAAGGAATCAGATGAAGAAAAATGAAGTAACCATACCAAAGCATGTTTCCAGCATACACAAGATGTGGCTAGAGCACAAAAGAAATCCTCTAAACTAACCAATAATGAAAGTTGACACAAAGGCGAGGAATCCACCAATAGGGTCAAATGAAACTAAGGTACTACACGAATCCCATGGTGTGATAATGTAAGTTGACTTCAAACACAAGGGAAACCACTCAGTCAAAGACCCATGATACTAATCGATGATAAGCACAAGGTCACCTATCAATGATGGAAATATGGCCAAGGTGTGGCTATAGGCCTACTCGCAGAGCAATTTGTCAGAGTCGACAAGAGAAAACCTGCTAGAAAGAAGTCAATGGAGACCTTCTTAACCAACACGAGCAAAGGACCAAATAGCTAATGTGATACTTAACATAGCTCTGATAGACTGGGTATGGCCGACTGAAAATGAATCAAGAGACACCACAAAAATGTCAACTCAAGTTTACTTCCCTTGAACACAATCACAACTCAAATGTGAGTGTATGGCATCATATGATAACTTTGTATAAGTTTGTCATGCAAGAGGCATAAACAAACTCTCCATATGATTGGAAGAGATAACCAACCGGAGGAGCACTGACTCAATAACAAGGTTATGGCTCTCCTAATTCAAACTAGAGCCCATCCTGATGGAGGAAATACTTTCTTTGAGTGCTTTGTTCGAGGGTGGCACAGCTGACTCTTGTTGCCATCAAGTATGGAAGTAAAGTCTCGTTCTTGCTCTTTTTGGAATATATAAGTTTTTTGTCTTTTTCATATTTGGAAAGCCTAAAAAAGAATAAAAGAATGCCTATGGTATAGTGGAAAGAACGAGTGTCCAGATACAGATGTGTTAGTTCCTAGGAGGGGAACATTCCTATGCTCAATGCAAGGTTATGAAATTGATCAATGATACTCAAAGGAATATTCTTTCCACGAGAAAAATGTGTCAAGTTGCAGAGGCTAAGTGATTGCAAGGTTGATCTTGCAGAAACACATGGTCAAAAAGTGGCTTATACATGAGTCCAAGTGAAGCCGTATTAAGGACAAAAGGTAAAAATAGTCAACATACAATGTAGCAGTACAACTCAACATGTGGGAGCCTCTAGGGTATAAATCCAGAAAGATAGCAAAGAAGAAGGAGAATGAAGCTTCATTGCAAAATTCATGGTGGGACTAAAGAGGACTCCCGAGCCTACTCAATCTTTGCAGCATGGGCAACATATGTTAGCGAGGATCTAACTAGGAAGCCCATGTAAATGAAGGCTCTACCATCATGTCATGATTTTATAAGTCGGAGAGTGAAAATGGTTTTAAGAATCATAACATAATGGGGTCGACCCTATGGAAACATATCGCGATATGGAGGCTAGAATTCATAATGCAACGGAAAATGTGATCTTCCCTAACCTATATGCCAATGACGAAAATGATACCTACCATGACGGGTCAACGATCATGGAATCAAAGTGGTAGAAAAAATCTCAAAGTCTTCAATTTAACCCAAAAGACAACCTATCCTAGCAATC
Source organism: Pinus tabuliformis (assembly GCA_031772625.1). NCBI lineage: Eukaryota > Viridiplantae > Streptophyta > Pinopsida > Pinales > Pinaceae > Pinus > Pinus tabuliformis. The sequence continues at coordinate 909,267,540 of CM062814.1, read as the reverse complement.
AAAGCCAAAAGGTCACAAAGTTTATAAAATTAAAAATAGAACATTAACTTTGTAAAAGTGGGTTTTTAAAAGTTTTTGAAATAACAAACCTCATTTTTGTTTTGAACAATTGAGAGAAAGAGCTCTGGAAAGAAATCCAACAACCACAATCCACCCTATTTCTCGACCTGAATAGCTACTGAACTCCTAGGTAATCCTCAAATTTGATCTTTCAATGAATTTTTATGCATTTCAAGTATCTTTTCAAGAATTTTACCGTAGGAAATTTGTTTCTAGATTTTTACTCTGCACGTACGTAGGTTGGGCATATCGAAGTTATGTATCAGTAAGCCCTATATGCGACTGTGTATGAAATGAACCCGCGTGTGCGCAGTGTAAATTTTTAAATTATGAATTTTAATGGACAAAAATTCTTGAATTGCAAGATGACTATTACATGGAAAGAAAGAGAGAAAAGTGCAGTGGATAGGAACTAATGAATGACCCATTGGCACTGGATGAATTGAGAGGGTGTGGATTATTGAAAATTTTTAAAATGCCAAATATGAAAACCAACACAAGGTTGCTAGAAATGCTTGTGAATTACTGGGACCCAGAAGAAGATTCTTTTATGATTGATCAAATTCCCTTGCAAATCAAAGTAGAAGATATCTAATTCATCACTGGACTTTCCCAGAAAGGAGAGCTAGTTAACCTGCAAGGGAAGGCCTGAGGAAGCCTCAGAGTGGATGATTACATTCGCATGTATTGCCCCGAGAACAATGAGAAGGTAAGGACATAGATCCCAAACAAGAATGTGGAGATTCTGCCCCTCAAAATTATCCCTTTTACCATTGTGAGGGTAGCAGGTTTAGCTTCATTGCACCAAGCATCGCATGTTACAATGAGCCTAGCAATCGATTGCATCACCACAGTATTTGATTGGTGTATAACCCTCCTAATCAATATGAAAAAACAACTAACTTCTATTAAGAAGAATAATACCAAACACTTTTGGTATGGTACCATCCTTTGCACTTTCCTCTTTCAGAGGCTACCAAGACTTCAACCCAAAGTACTATCTACCATTAGCAGCCTAAGAGATCCATAGATAGGTAGACGAGTCGACTCGATGAAGAGACTAGGGGGTGGCGAGGTCCCTAGAACAACATTTGATGATGATTTTTTTCTTTTGGGGGGGACAACAAGTCATCACCCTCAAGGACTACCCCTATGCGAGCATGGAATACAGAGAGAATCCAAATCTAGTGCTTCCACCCGACACTACATGGGGTGTCATTGGTAAAAATTTTAAGTTTTTAAAGTTATTTGATTTTTTTTTGGATATAAAAAATTATGAATTGAAATTCATGTTGATGAGACAAAAATTCCTACAAAATTGTTTGATCATGATACGGATGTGGGGTCGGTAAGACCTGAGGGTCTACCCAGGCATAGGCATCATGGAAGAGACGTGGAGAGTGTCACAGCTGAGACTGAGAGACTCCTCCATACCGTATAGAGGAACTTGGAGATATTGACTCACCAGGTACCTATGGCAGCGATAGAGGATCTACCAGAGGCTATGCAGAGATGCGTGGTAGGAGTACCACGAGATTGGGTGCAACTCTTCTGATGGGTAGCTACTGCCATCATCTTTTTTCGAGATGCACATTCGGGGCTAGACCAATAGATATAGATTAGAGATGTCCAGATATTTTTTTTTATATACATGATTGGGCTTAAGCCCTAATTTTGTAGGACATATTGTCCCGATTTTGTATAATATTTTGAACATAAAACTTCTATCTATATATAGACGGTTTCATGATGTGATGACTGTTGGTACCATCCCATGACCTCCTTTTTCCTCCTAAAACATATTATTTGCCTACTTCTTTTCATCATATATCTCTTAGATTCCTTGAAAACTGATTAGTTAATAGTCCTATAGTTATTAAAATGCATTGAAATTGATTTAGGAGTTTTATGTTAAAGAATTAGAAGTTTTTGGTAAAATGGTTACAGGAAGTTCCAACATCCTGTAATTGGCTCATTGTTTGACATGTGGCACAACAGCTAGGCTAGAGCGAAAGGTAGGGATGAAAAGTAGAATGTCCAAGCATGGACGAATACCTATCCTACAGCAGAATCGACCCTCCTGCATGCGCGGTCAACACAGGTCAAAGTATGGCATACTGGAGACAAAGGCAGCAACAGCAGAGCATTCTAAATTGATTTAGTTTTTGTTCCTTTTTGAAATCAGTTTAGGATGGAAACATTTTAAAAATATCGACATGGTAAAATCGGCAACAGCCATATCATGAATGTACATTCGTTTTCGAAATGTAAGGGTTGTAAAAAAAACATATGTAAATACAGTCCTGTGTAATCAATGTATGGGTAATCGTTGTATCATTTGAAACAGAGTTTGAACTTAATATCAAGAACACAGTTACAGTCACGATCCTTGTCTTGTTGCGTTGATTTGATAACCGGTTGAACACAGTCCAGTATACCTCTAGAACGCGGACGGGCCCTGCGTTAAACTGGTATACTGACATTTCCTTTTTATTCGCAACTTAGGGTATTACATGACATGCACAGTAATTAAGATTGGTTTCTGATTTCAATAGTTAAGATTGGTTGTTGATTTCAATCGAATGCATATGGTTTGTGTTTGTGATAATGCTTGAACAGTCCATCACTGAGATCGTGAATCGTGTCCTGTAAGGGATTCGATCCCTTTGTTGTCTTTTAAAGCAATGTCATGAACTTTGTTTTCATTTCAAAATCTGTTTATGATCTCTGTATATTTTTATCTTGTATGAATATTAGTGAATGCTGAGTATTTGCTAAACAAGGGTTTTATGTATAATGTCTCTGTAAGGAGATTGAAATCTTGGTTTGCAGTGATACACAGTGTTTAATTTGGTAAATGAATTTAATGACAGTGTTGTAATCAGGTATATTAGCAGAGTGACCTAAGTGTTTGGATGATAGGTAACATACCCCAATCTTCTGTAAAGAATTTCTGTGACCTACATCATAGCCAGTTAGCCAATAATCCTTTATGTCTATATACTTTAGACGCATGCCTCTAAGCTTACGCATCCTAGTCGATAATAAATATGGTCTAGTCTAGTACCCTAGATAGAAAACTACATTTTGGCGCCGTTTCCGGGGAGGCGTACTTAAAGGATTCAAAAAAAAAAAAAAAAAGTCAATACACAAAAATAAACAAAAACACAGTTAGAAATCATGTTCATTTATGCCTAGATTTAGAGACAGTCAGGGTAGATTTGTAAAAACCCCCCACCATCTAAAAGTTAACCCATCATCATCAGGAGCAGACTCTCTAGGGAATACAACACCAGCTGAGGAAGTCATCCAAGCATTAGAAGAAAAACAAAAGTCAGGACAGAGACTTACCCTCATTGAAAGGCAAACTTTATTCACACATAAATCGCAGAAGAAGCACTTTCCTAGATCTTCCACACAAGGAGAAAGTAGCACAGTGACCGAACAATCTTTCTTTAATCTCCTCTATCAAACAAGTGACACTGACACAGAGAGACCTATTAGAATGGCTGAGGAAGGAGCTAGATCAGTACCACATCAAGGACAAGGAGATGAAGAGGAGTCAACTTTTAAGTTTCCTATACATGAACCACAGGAAGATGATGAGATCAAAATGAAAAACATACCCCCATCTGTGCTACCAAACTTCTATGGTATGGCTTCAGAAGATCCAGACTCATTCTTGTTCGAGTTTGACATTGTATGTCGAACATATGGCTATACAGATGATGCTCATAGGCTTAGACTATTCCCAGCGACATTAAAGGCATCAGCCTTAAGATGGTTCATGAGGCTTGGTGAGCATGCTATATTTTATTGGGATGGCATGAGGAGAATATTTCTAAGGAAATATCAGCCTTATTGCAGATCCAAAGATTCTAAAGATGATATCTTTAGAATGAGCCAGCAAGAGGATGAAACCTTAGAGGAATATTTAGAACGGTTTGTCTACAACTTACAAAAATCTAAACACCGAACTATGCCTCTTGATCTGATCCGCACAATATTCTTGAAAGGTATCCGAGAGGAATACATGGATGATCTTAACTTGATGGGAAAAGGTGACATTTCTACCTTACCCTTTGAAGAAATCGCTGAGTTGTGCGAAAAGTATTCAAGGAGTAAAGCTAAAATGGGAAAGAGACCCCTGTCATCCAAAGTCACAAAATCTGCCTCTGCAAGTGCCACAAGGGCTGAAATAGGGAATCTTTTAGAAGAGTTTAAAACAGATCTGTTAAGCACCCTAGGGAACCAAATTGACACTTTAAAAGCTAAGAAGAAACAAGAAGATGAAGATCAGATAATGGCTATCTTCTGCCCAAAATGCCGGAAGAAACATGCATTAAAAGACTGCCCTCTAGAAAACATCCAAGTTTGTGCTTTCTGTACTGAACATCATGATATGTTTAACTATCCTAAAGTTAAGGTTTTACAGAACTGTAATATGGCAGCCAATACAGAGATGGAAAACGTGTATTACATGGGCACAAAGCGACCATGGCAGCCAAGGCCAACACCTCAAGGTATGTTTCCAAATCAAAATTTGCAATTTCCTATAAATGATCAAATGTATGCACAAAACTCATGGAATGTACCCATGCCATGGCAGCACCAAAACCAACCACAACACCAATGGAGACCGTCTCAACAATACTCTCAATCTTATCATACATATCCTCAATCATACCCACCATACTCACAACCATATCAACAATACCAATAGCCGTATTCATCACATTCTCAACCATATCAGCAGTATCCTCAGCAAGTTGTTTATCAGCCCCAACCTCCTCAACAAGCATTGCCTGCTCCTCCACCAATAAATCCACCACAACTGCAATTTCCAGCTAACTCACAACCTCCCAGACCCACTCAAATTCCTGCTCAAACTGTCCCAAATCCAAATAATAGAGCAGAGAGGCCATCCTACAATGTAGAAGAGGGAACCTCATATTCCACACTGCCTTTGCAAAATATTAACTTGAGGTCTGGTAGGGTACTCCACAAAGATTCTCCAATAACAGATAAGCAAGAAGAAAACACAGAAAATGAAAATGAAATGACAAATCAAAGAAAACCAACAATGATACCAAAGATAAACAGATGCAACCACTGCATCCACCTTTTCCAGACCGATTGGTCCAAATAAGACCTCCACTGTCTATACCACAGTTTGATGTCTTAGATGAACTCAAGAATGTCTACATAAAAATTCCACTACTGCAAGATATAAAATACATTCCCATCTATACTAAGGCCATCAAAGACATATGTCTCAAGAAGCCTGCTAGAAAAAGGATTGATCCTCAAACCATTCATGTCATAGGACATTTAGCAGGCCTTATGACCAATACCATCTCCATGGAAAAGTATGTTGATCCTGGCATTCCCAAAGTGACCACCATCATTAACAACATACAAATTCCAAACACTTTGATAGATCTTGGGGCCGCAATCAATGTCATGACTCTTGAAACCATGAGAACACTCCAGCTCATAAATTTGCAACATACAACGATTGTTCTAGAACTAGCTGATAGGTCTAAAGTGATTCCTGAAGGGATTTTGGAGGACATAATTGTCTCACTGGACTCTTGGGAGTATCCAGTGGATTTCTTAGTTCTTCAACCCAAATCCAATTTAGGAGGGCACCCTATCATCCTTGGTATACCATGGTTAGCGACTGCTGATGCATTCATAGGATGTCGATCGGGCAACATGATCATTTCAAGAGGGACCGAAAGAAAACAACTCACCCTTTATCCATCGGCACAATCACCAGCAGTAACACACAATTTGTGGCTTGATGATAAATTTAATGATAAAGAGAAGTACAATCTGTTTTTAGCATTGACCAAATCTATGATTTCCAAGAACAAGACAATAATGATTTGGTAGAATTATTCCTTTCTCAACCTGATATGTCCGAAAATTTGAGAAATGAACAATATCATGCTGCAAATGTACTTTTGGCCCAAAACTTTCAGGAAACATGCACCATTCAATCTTTGCAAACCACATTTCACGACATTTTTCCAGTTCAATCCATCACCAACACACAGAGTCAGATCATAGAGATTAGTCCAGGGAAAACTCTGAACATAGGCAATCACCTAGACTCATCTCAGCAAGAGAAATTCATTCAACTCTTGAGAAAATACCAAAAAGCCTTTGCTTGGGACTACACCAATATGCATGGGATTCACCCCGACACATGGACTCACCACATCTATACAGATAGCACCATTAAACTAGTGAGGCAACCACAGAGAAGAATGAACCCGATGCTCCAAGATATTGTCAGAGAAGAATTGCAAAAACTTTTGAGAGTTAATTTTATATATCCTATTTCTGATAGTCAGTGGGTATCCCCATTGGTTATAGTGCCGAAGAAAAATGGTAAGTGGTGCATTTGTGTTGATTACAGACAGTTGAACAAAGCAACGCTCAAAGATTATTTCCCACTACCATTTATTGACCAAGTGTTAGACACCCTAGCTGGCAAATCATCATTTTCTTTTCTTGATGGTTTCAGTGGCTACAACCAGATCAGGATGGCCTCCGAAGACCAGGACAAAACCACATTCACCTGTCCTTGGGGCACTTATGCTTACAATGTTTTGCCATTTGGACTTTGCAACGCTCCAGCTACATTTCAGAGAGCTGTGTTAGCTATTTTCGCTGATTTAATTCATGATTGTGTTGAAGTTTACATGGATGATTTTTCAATATATGGCAATTCATTTGAACATGCATTAGAAAACCTTGAGAGAGTTTTGAAAAGATGTATTGAAGCTAATCTGTCCCTCAGCAATGAAAAGTGCTTTATGATGTTAAACAAAGGGATAGTGTTAGGCCACTATATTTCTTTTCAAGGCATCAAGGTTGACCCAGCAAAGATCCAGATCATTGCTGATTTGCCAATTCCACAAAATCAGAGAGAGGTAAGAAGTTTCCTTGGGTATGCAAGCTATTACAGAAGATTTATTGAACATTTTAGTAAAATAGCTTTACCTTTGTTTAAACTTCTAACCAAAGATGTACTTTTCAACTGGAATGAGAACTGTCAACAAGCATTCGAACAACTCAAAAAGAAGTTATCAACCGCACCAGTCTTGAGAGGGCCTAATTGGAGCCTACCATTTCATATCTTCACGGATGCATCTAACACCGCAATGGGTGCCTCATTAGGCCAAAAAGAGGAATCTTGTAATTATGCCATTTATTTCATTAGCAAAAATCTAACACCAGCAGAGTTAAACTACATAGTCACAGAAAAGGAAACACTTGCTATCATATATGCTGTGAATAAATTCCGACATTACATAACTGGTTATGAAGTCTTTGTACATACTGATCATTCTGCCATTAGACATTTAATGAATAAACCAATAACTAGTGGCAGAGTTACCAGATGGTTATTATTGTTACAGGAATTTAACATCACAGTGTTAGATAGACCAGGCAAAGAGAACCAGGTGGCAGATTTTCTTTCTAGACTGCAAAATCCAGGTGAGTTTGTTCCGGTTGAAGATTCTTTTCCAGATGAAAATCTATTTGCAATTTCCATAGTAACTCCTTGGTATGCTGATTTGGCCAATTATTTGTCTACAGGAAGGACACCTCCACACTTTACTGCAAAGGAAAAGAAGATACTAGTCAAACAAAGTGCTAGATATTCATGGCTTAATGGTGATTTATTTTACACTGGTTATGATATGATCATTAGAAGATGTGTAAGAAATGATGAGGTAATTGATATTTTAAAATCTTGCCATGATGAACCGTGTGGTGGGCATTTTGCAGCTAAGCGAACAGCATTCAAAGTTCTTACTCTTGTATACTACTGGCCATCCATTTTCAAGGATGCCAAGAAGTATGTAAAGAGTTGTGACAACTGCCAAAGAATGGGCAGGCCAACAGCTACAGATGAGATGCCCCTTCAGCCCCAAGTTCACCTAGAGCCATTTGACAAATGGGCTCTAGACTTTATAGGACCCATCAACCCAACCTCCAATGGTAAGAAGTACATCTTAGTATGTACTGATTACGTCACAAAGTGGGCTGAAGCAAAAGCACTGGTTAGAGCCACCGAACACACAGTAGTAAATTTCCTTTTTGAAGAGATTTTTGTGAGGTATGGAGTACCAAGGGAAATTGTGACTGATCAAGGTACTCAATTCACCTCAAAGCTAGTGAAGGACATCACAGAAAAATACCAAATCAAGCATAGGAAAAGTACCCCATACCATCCACAGGCCAATGGGCAGGTGGAATCCACAAACAAAACCTTGGAAGGGATCATTACTAAAACTGTTGCAATGAACAGGAAGAATTGGGAAGAGAAGCTCAAAGATGCACTCTGGGCTTACAGAATTACGTGGAAAGATACTACAGGATTTACACCATATCAATTGGTGTACGGCAAAGAGGTAATGCTTCCTATTGAGTTTCAAATACATACTTTTAAACTGGCTGCAGATTTGCAAATTGACTTGGACCAAGCACAACAAGAAAGAATTCAGCAGTTGAACCAGCTGGATGAAATGAGGCAGCAAGCAGAGGAAACCACAATCCTCATGCAAAAACAAAGGAAGCAGTGGCATGATGCACATATCAAGAAGAAGCAGTTCAAGGAAGGTGACTGGGCTTTACTTTTTGACTCTAAATTCAGAGATCATAAAGCCAAGTTTACCACCCATTGGATGGGCCCATACCAAATTGTTCAGGCTTACGATAATGGTTCAGTCAAGCTCAAAACTATTGATGGAGAAGGCCATTCCTTTACTGTCAATGGTCATCGCCTGAAACTATACACTAAGCCCATCAGCAAGCAAGATTTTCTCCAAACAATATCTCAACAAAGAGAGGTTGAGATACTGCAGCCCTCAGCTGCAGTATCACTGCCTTAGTTCATTTCCTTTCAATTTCAGAGTAAAAAAGAAATAAAAAAAATAATAATAATAATATAAAACAAAAACTAAAAAAATATATAAAAATAAAAATAAAAAAAAATATAAAAACTAATGGGTTAGATGTGAAAACCAGCCTCTGGCACACTCTAACCCCGAATTCTTACTTGAAAACCAATTCATTGGCGGGTAATAATTCTCTTTATTTTGTTCACTGTTTGATTTATCAACTCAATAATGACTTGAGGACAAGTCAAAACTTTAGTGGGGGAGAGCAGCATCAGCATTTTGTTCTTTTATCTCTCCATTGTAAATTCTTAAAGATTTCTTATCCTATCTCTTCACTGTAAATTTCCAAAGCAGCTTGTTCCATCATTCCAGACTTCAATAAATAAGTTGTTTTGTCATTGTTTTATCTCAGAGGGACCTGGTTATAAACATTATGCAGGGGGACCTGTTCTGTCCAGAAGACCATGCTATCAACACCAGCAGTAATGGGACCTGTTTAAGACACATCAAAGGGACCTGTTAAGAAACTGTTATTTCAAGGTTACTTCAACAAAGCTTCATTCACAGGTTGCTGGGCACTAAGACTCCATCAAATACCCAGGCTCAAGGAACCTGTATACATATAAGGAGTTGCATGAACATCTTCAAATCTTTCTCAAGGGACCTGTTTCATTCAATCTTTCTCAAGGGACCTGTTGCATTCAATCTTTCTCAGGGGACCTGTTACAACAAGCAAAAGAATAGTCAAAAGAGACTAGTCCTACTCAACATGTCAATACAACAACAAACAACAAAAGAGTAATATGTTTCTTATTCTTAACATTTAATTTCTTAGATTAATTTTTAATGTAAATTTAATGACTGTGACTGTTATGATCGATTTCAAGGACACCTACATTTTCCATCATCCCTTATCCCACTGATTCTTATCATTTTTCATACTTCAACCTATTCATACCTCTAAACCCATTACCAACACATCAACCTTGTTATGCTAAATGCATCCTACAGCCATACCAACATCTTCCATTTGACCGAATGCCAACCGAAACAGGACACGTGGTGGATTGTGTTTTTTAAAAAATAAAGGGGAAAGAAACAAATGTAAAGCGGCCTATTCATTGTATTCCACACGGCCGAATTATGACTCCACCACCCGACATAGCCAAATGATTCAGAGGACTCCCTGAAATCATACCCCAGTATTGCATATACACCTTCAGCGCTCATATGATGACATCTATACAAGCGGTACAGCACTCCTCTGTTCTAAAAGAATGAATACGCTATGAAGTAAGTGCAGTGGTTATTCCACCATCATTCTCAGTTATTTCACGCTGGCAGTTAACTCCCGTGACTTCCACAGTAAGGATTGAAAGTAGTAAGCGCCACAAGAGAGAAATATAGCCATTTGGGTTCGACTTACACAGTGAGGATTGAAAGTAGTGAGCGCCACAAAAAGGGAAATATAACCATTCGGTTTCGACTCCCACCAAAGTCACAAGACAGTCAACCGAGCATCATATTGGAGCGACACCACCAGGTAACAAATTGAAATTTCTTTGTTGAAATTGCAAGACATAAACAGAGAAGAGTTAGGGCACGACCCTCTGCCAAGATGACTAATAGGGTCGAACCGAGCATGTTTGACAGCTCTCAATATCATGAAGATTGCATTTCCATTCTCAGAGAGATACAGTGGTTACCCTTTTTAGAAAAATTTCATGGAAGTAATGAAGAGGTTACCAAACAATTTGCTTTCACATTCAATGGAGAGAAAGCCCTGATAGGTAACTTCTCATTCAGGGTTTCAGAGGACACTATAGCCCAGTCAATAGGGATTAGCCCAGAAGGGGAGAAGTACTCTAAAACAAAGAAATTTAAAGAGAAATCGTGGACGCAGTTTATGTCTAGATCCAGAGTCTCATCAGTTAACTGGAAGAAAGGTGTTCCAAGAAGTTGGTCGATGCATCCCTGGGATGAGATGGTCTATATCCTTCAAAAATTCATAACCTGCAAAGGCCGTTACAATATTATCTATCTATACCATATTAAATTACTGCTCCACTTGAAAAGACAATGTGTTATCAGTCTACCATATTTTCTATTACAAAGCCTAACTAAGATGTCGAAGACCATTCAAAAGCAGAAGGGAAATGAAGACAAGAGCCTATACCACTTTGGCTTAATTAAAATTCTTATTGAGCATGAATTGCAGAGAAGAGGGAAAATGTGGAAGGAGTTCTTAGCTGCTAACCAAATTAGAGATGAGGAAGACAAAGAAGAATTGCAGGAGGAATCAGGGTTCATGAAGGATATTGATGAAGAAATCCCAGTATCCAAAGCCAACAAGGCACCTCTACCTGTGAGCAGCATAAGGACTAGGAAAATGAGAAAGGAAGATGCTAAGAGAGCAGAACAAGATAAAATTTTCACCACTTACTCACGAATAACAAGGAGGACACCAAAAGCCCAGTTACAAGAAGACCAGCTTGAATCCAATGCACCTATACCAGAGGAAAAAGGTTCACCACCTCCCATTAAGAGACAGAAGAAATTGGAGAAACAAATTGAAAAATTAAAGGAAGATCTCATGGAGGCTAATATGCTAGAAAAAGTTATCAAGAAAGAAAATGAAATGCTCTGAGCGCAGAGTAAAGAAACTCAAAAGAAGAATGAAAAATTAAGGGAGAGAATCAGTGAACTGGAGGCTGAGCAAACAGATATTTGTAATTGGGCCACTAAGTGGTACAATCAGAAGAAGACCCTCAAAGAAAAATACAAAAGATTAAAGCAGGAGCTCAAGGGTCAGAAAGATACCCAGGTGAAAAAGAATGTGGACACATTGCTAAAGGCAGCAGAGATCCAGGCAGGGATAGAGTTCAAGGGAAGCACTTCGGGGTTAGCATGAGGACATGCTAATTCCTTAAGTCGGGGAGAGATCTTGGTACCATCCCATGACCTCATTTTTCCTCCTAAAACATATCATTTGCCTACTTATTTTCATCATATATCTCTTAGATTCCTTGAAAATTGATTAGTTAATAGTCCTATAGTTATTAAAATGCATTGAAATTGATTTAGGAGTTTTATGTTAAAGAATTAGAAGTTTTTGGTAAAATGGTTACAGGAAGTTCCAACATCCTATAATTGGCTCATTGTTTGACATGTGGCACAACAGCTAGGCTAGAGCGAAAGGTAGGGATGAAAAGTAGAATGTCCAAGCATGGACGAATACCTATCCTACAACAGAATCGACCCTCCTACATGCGCGATCAACACAGGTCAAAGTATGGCATATTGGCGACAAAGGCAGCAACAGCAGAACATTCTAAATTGATTTAGTTTTTGTTCCTTTTTGAAATCAGTTTAGGATGGAAACATTTTAAAAATCTCGACATGGTAAAAGCGGAAACAGCCATATCATGAATGTACATTCGTTTTCGAAATGTAAGGGTTGTAAAAAAAACATATGTAAATACAGTCTTGTGTAATCAATGTATGGGTAATCGTTGTATCATTTGAAACAGAGTTTGAACTTAATATCAAGAACACAGTTACAGTCACGATCCTTGTCTTGTTGCGTTGATTTGATAACCGGTTGAACACAGTCCAGTATACCTCTGGAACGCGGACGGGCCCTGCGTTAAACTGGTATACTGTCATTTCCTTTTTATTCGCAACTTAGGGTATTACATGACATGCACAGTAATTAAGATTGGTTTCCGATTTCAATAGTTAAGATTGGTTGTTGATTTCAATCGAATGCATATGGTTTGTGTTTGTGATAATGCTTGAACAGTCCATCACTGAGATCGTGAATCGTGTCCTGTAAGGGATTCGATCCCTTTGTTGTCTTTTAAAGCAATGTCATGAACTTTGTTTTCATTTCAAAATCTGTTTATGATCTATGTATATTTTTATCTTGTATGAATATTAGTGAATGCTGAGTATTTGCTAAACAAGGGTTTTATGTATAATGTCTCTGTAAGGAGATTGAAATCTTGGTTTGCAGTGATACACAGTGTTTAATTTGGTAAATGAATTTAATGACAGTGTTGTAATCAGGTATATTAGCAGAGTGACCTAAGTGTTTGGATGATAGGTAACATACCCCAATCTTCCGTAAAGAAGTTCTGTGACCTACATCATAACCACTTAGCTAATAATCCTTTATGTCTATATACTTTAGACGCATGCCTCTAAGCTTACACATCCTGGTCGATAATAAACATGGTCTAGTCTAGTACCCTAGATAGAACACTACAATGACCATATATACAAATGATTTTTTATTATTTTTTATTTTTAATGTTATGAATGATTAATATGCCAATCTAATGCTTGATTAGCTATGTAATAATCAAATGAGTTTTATGATCATGGAATATGAATAAATGTGATAAAATTAAATGATATTTGTAATAAATGCACTCTCAGAAATTGGTGATATAAATCAGGATCTCTCACATGATAGATGTTGTTTAACTCAGAAACCACTAGTTGTGAATCCAAGTATACTACTAACAAATCAATACCAAGAGATATTGCTTGAGATACTAAGTTAACCACAGTAGTATATTCAGCAACATTATTTGAAGCAGGGCCAATACATATGCCTCTTGAAACAGACAACTGATTGGATGGATGGTAAATCACCCAAGCCGCAGAAGCCAAATTCCCGATATGTCGACTAGGACCATCAGCAAACCCTAGATATACTAGATCATCCATCGATACCTGCCAAAGCAGATCAAAAATATCGATATCACTATGAAACCTATAGACAGATATGCAAAAATATATAACATATCTACAACCAATCAAAAGCTAGGCAGAAGCCTAGGCATAATACTTTTTAAGATAGAGCCCATTTCTGGGCTCTAACAGCTTGTTTATGTCAAAATCAACCAATTCGTAAGCTCCCTTTTTTAAGACCTTTTTAATGATAAAAGGATTGTACCACATGGGTTTGAACTTGCCTACCCCCAAGGAGTCTTTGTCTTGGTCATAGACCAGGACAAGGTCACCATCAAAGAAAACTCTAGGACTTAGAGCCTTATCATATTGGACTTTCACTCTCTTCTTATGAGCTTCATTAATTGTGGTAGCATCTCGACGTTGCTCGTCAAGACGTTCCAAATAAATGAGGCATTCTTCAAGACTGGAAGTGTCTGGAAGAAGTTCTACAACTAATTTAAGAGAAGGAATTTCACATTCCACAGGGAAGATTGATTCCAAACCATAAACTAGTTGAAAAGGAGTGAAACCCGTAGCGGTCTTAACCAACATCCAGTATGCCCAAAGTGCAGGATATAACATGATATGCCAATTGGATCGAGCCTTATTAATTGTCCTTTGTAAGATAACTTTCAGGGATTTATTCACAACTTCCACCTGACCATTGGCCTGAGGATAGTAAGGATACGAATGCTCCTATCGGAAACCTAACTTGAGAGCCAATTCATCCATCATCTTGTTTTGGAAATGACTACCATGGTCAGTGACAATCTCCTTTGGAATACCAAAGTGAGAAATGACTTGGTTGAATAGAAACAAGGTTGTTGTTTCACCATCATTCACAACAGTGGGCATAGCTTCAGCCCACTTAGTAAATTAGTCCACTGCTACAATAATATACGTATGACCCTCTGCCAAAGGTGGGATAAAAGTTGTAAAATCAATGCCCCACTTTGTGAATGGACCGATGGTAATAACAGGAAAGAGTGGAGCTGGATGAGCGTGCATTTTCCGAGTATAAACCTGACAAGGATGGCATTTTTTGACCGCCTCAACACAATCTTTGAAAATCGAAGGCCAAAAATACCCTACACACAAGATTTTTTAGGCTATAGCAAGCCTAGATAGATGACCACCACAAGCCCCATTGTGGCAATCATTCAGCACTAGCTCATCTTCTTCTAAGGTTAACCAGCGTCTGAGGATTGAATCAACCCTGCGACGATATAAAGTGTCATCGATAATAACATAACTTTTCGCTAAGTGATGCAATTTTCTTTGCTCATCCTTTGAAAAAGTGAGGGGAAACTTTGAAGTCTGAAGATATATTATAATATCTCCATACTAAGGATCTTATGAAGAAATAAGGAAAAGATGTTCATCAGGGAATGATTCCTCATAAACCATTTCTTCTTCACAAGGCAACTCTGAGATTAATTCCGCGAATACTAAATATTTCTTAGATTTGGCTAACAAGAACTTGAGATTGAATTCTTGTAAAATAACAATCCATTTGTTATATTTGCCCCCAATCACTAAAATGGGTTGACAGTTGCTAAGACAAAAGTTTTTCTAAGCAGAATATAGTGTGTAAGTCGTTGGACAGCATGAACAGCTGCCAAAGCTAATTTCTCTAGAGGAGAGTATCATAATTCAGGACCTACCAAGCCTCGGCTCAGATAATAAATCACGTGCTCACATAGAGCATCGTCTTCTAGAACCATAACCATACCAATGGTTGATTCTACTGTAGTGAGATATAAGAGGAAATCCCTGCTATAACTGGGTGGACTCAATAAAGGAGCAGAGGTCAAAGGTTTTTTCAAAGCATCGAACAAGCGCTGAGCAAAATCGTCCCATAGAAATGGAACTCTTTTCTTTAGAAATCTCATAAAACCCTTTCTAATCTCAGCGTAATTGACGATAAATATCCTCAAGAAATTGGATTTTCCTTGGAGACTTTGAAGTTGATGGATGGTAGACGGGGGAGGCAACTAAAGTATTGCCTCAACCTTGAAAGGATCTACATGAATCCCTTTAGTAGATACTATGAATACCGGATGTGACAGCGAAAACACATTTATTCGTATTCAACCGTATTTAATAATAACGACATCGTTAAAAACTAATCGAAAATAATGAGGATGATCAATTATATTTCGATAACGAGCATCTAGGTCATCCAAATAATCTTCGATGATATGTTTGATATCGTGGAAAGTGTAGGACATGGCCCACTGAAAAGTCATTCCAACATTTTTAAGGCCAAAATGCATATTTTTGTATGCAAAAGTACCCCAGGGACAGATAAAGTTATCTTATGCTGATCTTCAAGATGGATAGTAATTTGATTATAGCCCGAGAAACCGTCCATGAAGGAGAAAATCTAATTCTCCGCAAATTCATCGATAATCTGATCAATAAACGGTGTGGGGAAATTATCTTTAGGACAAGCCTTATTTAAATCCCTAAATTCTATGCATACGTGGATTGTTCCTTGTTTTTTATCAACCAGGACTAGATTTGAGACCCACTCAGTCAACGGAATGGGGTATATGAAACCTGCCTTAAGCAGCTTCTCAACCTCGGCTTTGATAGTTGCTACTTTCCTAGGGTTTATTGGTCGAATATTTTTCCATATAGGCTTCGCATTCACGTAAGTCTTGATCTCATGTTGGACTATTGATGGATCAATTCCAGGCATTTCCTCATAATACCAAGAAAACACATCACGGAACTCTTTAAAAAGATCGGTATAGATTTGAATCTCTTTAGGGGAGAATTCGACTCCAATGAAAACATTCTCAATTATATTGGGATTCCTAGAGATGTTCACCAGAATAGTTTCTGAAATGATAGACATGTTACCTTCAACAAAAATTTGTGTTGGAGCCAAAGGGTTTAAAATTGTGTGAACATCACCAGTCGATGAAGGACTAGACAAACTTGATTCTACTTCACACAAGTCTGGGAGAAAATATGACTGATGATGCAAATCATCACATGGTCTGTCTATACCCATCATTGCTTCTAGGATTGCTTCCTTAGATGGTAAAACAGTATCAAGGCAATCCATAGAAGAAGTAGAGTCAAGAGTCCAAGCCAGAGCCACATCTCCATCCAAATCCTTCGGTGAAAGAGGATTAGGATCGGAATCTGTAGTGTTAACTATAAATTGATAAGCAATTTCAGCTGCAGACATGGGATATGCCATTCCACCCACTTTCACTTCTTCTAATGTGGTGGTAGAAGAGGGTAAGGGCCAAGGATCTGAAAAATAAGGAGTTCTGAAGAACAACCCTTCGAGAAGGGGCCTTTGGATGATGAAATGAAATTTATTCAAGCAATAGGAGAAGGAAGATCAAAAATACCCATCAATGAGGAATACATTTCGACTCCTAAATTCTCAATAGGCTGCTTGGAATTTTTCAACAAACGAACGGTCGAATCAGAAGAGGCATTGGATTCTTTCAGAGGATACTCCATCTGATCAATAGTAACAATTATCCCTTCATGGGGAAAACATAGTATGCGAAATAACGATGATACAATGGCATCCATTTCATAAATCCAATTTCATCCCAATAGAAGATTATAATCCAAATTTGCATCGACTATTTCTACCTCAATATTAACCACCTTACCCCCAACACAGATGGGAAAGGATGGAATAATTCCATGTGGCCTATGAGAATGACCATCAAATCTAGGCAAGAGAGTAGGTGAAGGAACAGCTTGTGGAGATTCGATAGCTTTCCAACATGAAATAGACATGACACGTGTGGAAGCTCCCTCATTAACTACAATTCGAAAGATATTGATATCTCGATATGTAGGTTTAATCTAGAAATCCATTTTATGAGGTAATCTCTTCTTAATATTTGATATGTCAAATGTAACAATAAGAGAGTTGTGATGGACACAAATAGAGTACCTCTAACGCAGACATTGCACAAGGAATTTGATCCAAATATTGAACGATGGAGTAGTTATGGGCAGCCCTGGCATTAGGGTTAATCGTCAAACGTTTTACAGAGCCTTTCATCATCTGAGGTATAAGCTCAACGATGAGACTCTCAATATAGAGTGCCTCTGGAACATAGGGAGCGGCCTTAGCCTTAGAGGATTGTGGTTCACCATAATCATGTGATCTTTTAGCAACATCAACATGAGAACTCGTCATCTATACATTTGATGGATTTTCCCTTTCTTGGTTGCCCCATGTGGGGTTTCCAGTGTTAGCATTCGCGCCAACAAACATTTGTTGCCCTTGGGGAAAAGGGTTAGTCAGAACAACCTAGGAACTAGAAGAACCTTGTTGCACTAACAAGCGTTGAGCATCCTGAATCTTAGGGAAAAGATGAGTTAAATGGTCTCCATTACACAATTTGAAAGGAAACTTAGCTTTCTTTTTAGACTCCTTTTTACCCTCCCCAGTATTAGTACTGGGTTTGTTCGCATTACCCTTCCCATATTTTTTCTTACCTCGTCCATTTTTATTCCCATCATATCGTTAATTTCCTTTTAGGTTAGAAGATTCGACAGCGTTAATAGCTGAAGGTTGAGAAGGCATAGGCACTGACTGTGATGTCTGAATCAAAGAAGCAGTTTGTAAACACAATTGTTGCAATTGACTTAATAGGTTAGTCGTGCTATTATCGATCGATCCGATTATCTTGTCTGCATGGGGACCTGGCTTCGGTTTGGCTAAATCGATCTTGGATTGAGGAGCGTCAGGAAAAATATTTTCAAGAATCCCAGAATGATAATAGATAAGTTCCAATTGTTGGGTTCTAAAGATAGCTTGTTTTTCGGTGAATACCCCGAAGAGTGATACATCCTTAGAAATTTCTAGCTGTAGAGATTTTAAAAACCATTCAAGAATGAATTTGTTAGGAATATAGGCTTTGATGAGCCTCTTACTTCTCTTCCATTCCTGAATATGATCAAAAATGTGAGTTGCCTTGTCCTGTTGGAAACTAGCCAATAACTTAGTTCCAGCATCATATCGAACAGGAAACTGAAAATGGTTCAAAAACATATTAGCTAGTTCAACAAATGAAACAAAGGTACCCCCATTAAGCTTTATATACCATTTAGTAGCATTTCCAGTTAAGGTGTGTTGGAAAAATCTCAACTTGATTGAATTGTATATTAGGGAGTTAGATGAACATCATAAATGGAACATTGTTATATGGTCAGTCAGATCCTCCCAAGACTTTCCTTCAAAATTTGGAATATCTGGTGGAAGTTTGGTGGGAATGGGTGGCCAAGCATGATTATATTAGATGGGATCGTTCGTCAATTTTGAGAGATCTGGAAAATTTAGGGTTGTCAGGAATGGTAAGCACGAAGGATCTTGAGAATTCCACCCACTATGAGAAGGATTCCTAACATTTTGAAAAGAATATCCTGGATTTGTAGAGGCACCAAGTTGTCAAGGATTGTTCGTAGAAGAAACTGAACCGTAAGGAAAACCTTGTGGTCCAGAAAAATTTGGAGTTTGACCAACTCCTGCCGAAAAGTTACCATAACCAGGAATATTCCCCCCAAGCAAAGTATTAAAAGGAGAGGAGAGCCCTTGGTAAGGGTTCCATGCATTGGTGAAGGGAGAATAAGCCTGAAAGGAAATTACGGAGGAGTAAGGCATGTTCCCTTGTTGACCAAAAGAAAATTAATTCCCGATTCCCAAACCACTAAAAGCAGGGTTAGTCCATCCTTGAAAAGGATTATAACTTTGACCTTGAGCGGAAAAAGGAAGAGATCCTAAAGAAGGATTAGAATGAGGTATATGACCACTTCCAAAAGGAAAACCCTGAAAAGAGGTTGAACCACTAGCCATAGAAGTCATAGTTGTGGAAACAACAGATGGGATGGATAGAGGAACCGAGGGAATTGCACTAGAAGGCATCCCAAAGGGGAAGGAACCAGTGTGGGAAGCAAAAGCATGGGTGCCCCCTCTCAAAGATGGAATGGAGGTAGAGCCAAAAATTGCAGTGCTAGAAGTGATAGTAGATATAGAAATAATACCTCCTCCTTCAACTGAAAGAGGAGTATGCTCACTAGTACCGCTCATAGCCAGATTCGTGCTCCTAGCAGTGGCTATCAAAGGAAAAGGATGATAAAAACCAAGGCCTACCATCTTGTGAGTCGGGGTCCCAACATATAATAGAATGTCTAGATAATTAGGAGGAAGAGGTGAAGAAGGAGTCACAAGGGACTCAATAATCTCTTCAATCTCGAGTTTGTCTTCCAAATGGAAGAGAACCCTAGAAAGGATAACCTATCCAAATCACAACTTGCACTAGGTCTACCCTATGAAACTATAGCCTGATGTGGAGGATCAATCTCTGATGCATTTGCTACTACTGATTGAAAATCACCAGTAGAATTTCTCCTACGCCTTCTAAAAGAAGGCTTGACACTTGTAGGTGAGAGCCCACGAAGCCTCCAAAACTAACGAACTGGTCAATCAACCACTTTTAATTATTATGAGAACTTGTAAAGACTCAAAAAATTATAAAGCTATGGAAATCTAGGAGCAAAGAGCACTCACTGAAATGTCCCTAAAGATACAATCAATCAAGCTACTTTCAGGTATTTCCGCTTCAGGTGATTAGGACCGGACACCAAAATATGAGAAAGCGAAGTAAAGGACCTTTCGAAGACAGTTTGGGATTATGGCCAAAGCCTACCAGTGAAGGTAACAAAAATGGTTACGTTGACCTCCAATCAAAAGCCTTTGCAGGTGCAAGTACCCAAGCTTCACAAGGGCACCCTCCAAAATTACTAATGAGAGTGATACAACGTCTGCCTTAGGTACCACGGGTATTGTCCCCTGCAATCACCTATGTGGTCCCTAGGAAAAGTAACTAAGGTCACCAATTCATATCGGTAGCCGAGTGGAATAGTCTTTGGTCAAGATCCAACAAATCGGAGAGGTGGTATCTCTCTTCCCTGCCTTCACTTTCCCTCATGCTTAACTCCCAGAAGAGAAGAGCTTTCCCATACAACTTTAATGACACTGGATTTCACTATTTTAATCAACTTATATGTTTAAATTCATAGTGTCCGTGTAGAGTTAAATCTCCACTCGCCTATTCCAAGGCCCTAATATGACCTAGACTATTTCATGTTACTATGACAAATCAAAAAATTCTAGTTCATTTTAAATTTTAGCGCTTGATTTTAATGGATTTTCTTAGGTCAAGGGTAAAATGGAAGTGCATATTTATGATGTTATGGATGCAAAAAGAAATCAATAGAAAACTTGGCTACATGTATATGCAACTTTTTTTCTTCGATGAAAGATATTTCTACAAGGTTCTATGAACAAACTATGAAAGAAAAAAAAAATTTCTTTTTCAAAACGCACACTCAAAATCTACAAAAAAACTAAAAATGCTTACAGTGTAGCTATCCTAATGAAAACTAAATTCTTAATGCAATATTCTAAGGACTACTCTTAAAGAAAGAAAATGTGTTTCTCAAAACGATCAAGAGGCCAAAACTTGACAAAAAGAAGAACAAACTCAAACTCAAACTCTTCCCAAAATCAAGTGAATTCAACCTAATGAAAAGATTTCATGCTTGCTCAAAATGATAAGAAGACCAAAAACAAAACCAAAAAGAATAAGAAAGGCAACAACATATGTTTTTATCCTTTTTCTTTTTAAGGACACAAAGAGTTATTGAGAAAACAAAATCTACTAAAGGCTTCAAGATCAAACTCAAGCATAAAGAACCTCAAATTTCACAAGCCACAGAAATGATAAGCATGATAAGACTTAAAGCGAAAAGAGGCTACAAACTCAAATAAAATGATCTGAATAGCAGCATAAAAAATCCAGCAAACAAGAAAGATTCCAAGAAGACCAAGAAAACTTTTCAAGATTGCAAGAAATACTTTCTCAAAAACCAAGAAAAAACTAAAGATGTCAACTTTAAATAAAGCAAGGCAAAGAAATGTAAGGGTTGTGTTATAAGTGAATTGAAATTAATTCTTTGTTCCAAAGGCTAATAACAGCCAAGAAATTCACTGAGAATCCTTGAACCCAAACACAAAAACCAACACTTTACCAAAAAGCAAACCCTAGGTTGACTAGGTCTTTTCACAAAGAGAGACAAGAAACTGAAAATCTGCAAGAAGCGGGACTTTCCTAGACAATCAATGACTAAATAGAAGCAAGAAAAATTAGGCAAAACTCTTTACTGGACTCAGAATTTGAAAAATTCATTCAAAACCAAGCATACGTGACTGTGTAGTGACAGAACCACGTATAAATGTGACTATTCTCAAGGAAACACGTGTATACGCGTGTTTCCTTGAGAAATACGTGTGTTTCTTTGGACAAAAGTGCATGTATACGCGACTATGTAAACTAAAACTTGCGTATAGAAAATTCAGTAAAGAAAAATAAAAAACTTATGTCTTATCCAGAAGATCATACTTTTTTCCCAGGTTGTAGAAAAGTCAAAGATACCGGAAAAACAAGAAACCAAACAAGAAGTCCCAGATCAAGAGAGAAATAACCCAAACTAGGAAATACTATAACTATTCCCCAATGGAGATGCCAATTCTGTTACGGGGAATAATACACCCTAGGGTATGGGTTGAGCACCCCAACAGAGCGAATGGGATACACCAACAAGAAGCAACCAAACAAGCAGTCCTAATACTTAAACCACTGAAATAGGAAGAGGAGATAGTACTTGAAGGTCCCAAGTTTGAGGTCTAATGAGTCCAAATTAGAGTGAACAACATACACAGGATGATTCACAGGTTTATCCTTACTACTGATCATGTATTGCATGAGTGGTTCCTTATATAACCTTCTCAACTGACCTCCAAAAACTAGAATTGTGATGTAGGACATGTCTGTTTGTAATGCTCTGTTCAAATTTTCCATCCAGGATCTAGACAAAAGCATACCATACCTAGGATTTATATATGCCAACACAATATCCATAACCATACGCTTTGAAGGAATTTGAGTTAAGGACACCGCGGACACTTCACCTTACTAGAATCAAATGAATAAAGGTCCTTGTATGGTGTTGTAATATTTAAACCTAATCGCTCCATGGTTACTTTCGACATTAGATTGTGTGAAGCTCCAGAGTCTAGCATAGAATTATGTAGAATTTTCTCATGCACATTCAAACTAACATAGAAAGGAGGAACATCTCCATCTTTCCCTTTGTCATCAATCTTTGGTCCAAAAATAATAGCTAGATGATCATCTGCTATATTGACTGTATCAAAGGATTTGTCTACTCTAAGTGCCTTTAAAATATGATACTTATATTGATTGTTCTTTACCAATTCACCAAGAGGAATGGATATCTTTAATTTAGCAATTTCAGCTTCAAGGTTAAAGGGATTTGATACCTTTTCAACTTATTTATGGGCAGCTTCCTTCTTTTCTGTAGCATCTTTAAATGTATCTTCCTTTCTTTGTAATATAGTGACAGGAGGTTCCTTTCTTTGGGCACTTGTGCTAGGGACATCCTTCCTTTGCATACTTGTACTAGGGACATCCTTCTTTACATTACTAGCTTCCATTTCTTTCTTTGTTGTACTGTTGATTGGTATTTCTTTCTTCGTTGTATTATTGCCCACAATTATGTTCCTCAAATTATATTGTTATTGCACTTGCATGATGGAATTTTGATATCCCTTCCTATATTCCTCAGATTCAGTCATTAACACATCATTTTGAGACTGAGAAAACAACAATTCTTCATCCTCTGCCTCAAAATTTTCAAGCAGCTCCTGCTCTTCATCTTCTTTAGTCAGATACACATCTTGTTGCCCATCACCAAAAAATATAATTTGATCTTCCAGAAATTTCTCGTCCTCCTCTTCTTGATCTTGAGTATAATTCTGCTGAAAAGGTGGTCTTACTTGCTATTGTGACTACTCCGGACCCTTCTGCTCCCTTGGTTTATTTAGCAACTGTGGTTGCCTTCGAAAATTTGGATTTTTTATTTGTGGACCAACCTGAGGTTCTCTAACAGTTGTTCGGTTAGTTAGAGATATTTTCTCCATAGTTTTGACCAATGTATCAAATTTAGCATCAACAGAAGTAGCAGGATCCTCTTTTATGGTAACTCTTTTCTCTGACTTCATTTTGGATTTTTTTGCTAACAAATTAGCCTCCACACTAACTGCATTGTTTTGCATGTCCTCCAATGTTGCTGAATTTATTTCCCTAAGCTGGTAGGCCATTTCAAGGTCAAAATCATCAGGATAATGAAGCAAGGCCAACCCAGGAGGAGGCTTGATCTCTACAGGAATTGAATTATACAGTTTATTGAACCTTACAGAAAAAATCCTAAACAATTTCTTTGGGTTGTCTTTTTAGATTATTATACTCAGCCAGAATTTGCAAGGGATTCTTCTTCTCACCCCACCTTGCAAGAAATGCATCTTCCAACTCTTGATAATTGGTAAAATCTCCTAGGAAAGAACTCTTGAACCATTTCTTGACATCACCGGAAAAACTCTGAGCAAATAATATGATTTTAACATCATCATGGTCCACTTCCTCCAAATCTACAAAATCACTAACCTTATCAACATGTTGCTTGGTAGTAATTTCTCCTGCACCATCATATTGGGGAAGCCTCTGACCGTAATTAAGAGGCAAATCATGAAGTTGAGCAGGCAAAACCAGAGGGGCATATCTCGCTGCCATAACTACTACCTAAGTAGTTGGGTGACTAACAAGCAGTGTGATAGAAACAGTGGATGATGGAAAAAATGGATGGATAGATGTTGAAACAAATGATGAAGGACCCAGTAAAGATGTAAAGATAGAACCAGAACTTGAACTGACTTGAAAAGGGACTGTTTTTTGGGATGAAACTGTCTTTTCAGTAGTTTTCTAGATTTTATTAACCAAACTTTTCAATTTACTAAACTGCTGAAGAATATTTCGACTGAACTCCTTTTCTGGAAGTGGGGTATAAGGGCTAATAACAGATGAATCCACTAGGATCTCAGGAATACAGGAGCAGGATCTGATTTTAGACAGAGGAACTTGAGAAGAAATTTTTGGTAAAGAGACAGATCTCCTAAGAGGAATATTATCTGCTTGACTTTCCACCACAATCCTATCCTTCCTAAGTAATTTTTTAGGATCACAGACAATCACAGGGGGATTTGGATTAGGATTTTTCCTGGTATACCTCCTAGAAGCCAGATCTTCTCATATAAATTTGCAAGCAACTAATCTCACTGACAATCCAAACAATTATGAAAATTTCAGCCTATGGTGTAACTCTAAAAATGAAACAACTCCTAGGATAATATGACTTTCGATCCCGGCAACGGCGCCAATATGTTAGAACTCCATGATTTCCTTTTAGGCTAAAGGATAGGACCATAGAGGTAACAACAAACCTCTTTGGGTTGAGAGACTAGTCTTCTCCAACCGGAGGGGGATCCCTCAACTTATGAAACTAAATGTTTCGACTATATGGCATATAGAGACCACATATGAAAGGGAATTTGAAAGGTTTAGTTGAAGTACAAATGGTAGAAAGGGTGATAACATGTTATCAATTTACCTTTTATTCACTATACTTATGCAAGTAAAATCTACATCCTCCAAAAGGGTTTGTTAAGCATGACTTTGGAAAATAGTAATAGGTTGTAGTATAAAGGAGAAAAATAGAAGAAACTAATCCTTCCTATGTGTATAACAATGTTTTCATACATAAGAAGGAAAACTAGACAGAAGAAATAACATTCATCAGTATAGAACATTCCATTTGCAACTGAAATATGAAAAAAGTTGTCTAGAGCAGCTTAAATGTATTCCGAATCAACCGAGATCATTATACTCATAAAACAAGAAGAGACAATAGAATAACTGATAAATAGATAAACATAACTCCAAATATTCATACCATAAGAATCCTTGCATACAATAATTGATAACTCTCAAGCCATGAGCATTCTATCCATGAATTGATCACAATTACTCACATAAATTATGAAAATGGATGCAAGCAATGTTGAACTATCAACAACCCTTTCATATGTATTTCTAAGTTTAAATAGACATAGACAAAACATAATAAAAGTCTAAATTCATTGCACCATTGATCCAATAGAGGATTGAATCAAAAATAAAAAGAGGAAAGCTTTTTCACTGTTATGAGTATTTTTCCTCTTACAATGAAAAACAAACAAAAGCCATAAAATCTTCATAGCTTTATCTAATAAAAACTAAATATCTTAATAAAACAAGCATATCTTCGAAATCCATCTTCGTGAACCCAATAAAGCAGAAAAAATAGGAAAATCTAGTGTTGATTGGGTAGTGCCTGCGCAACGACTTTTTGCTTTCAAAACTGACACGTGGTTGGTTGATGAAGAGGTGATTTGGCTGCCACACCTTCTCCTCATTCCTATCTTCAAATTCTGACAAGTGGCTTCCTACCAAAATATGTGCAAATGTGCAGGCATGGCTTGCGCAGCAACTGTGTAGCACCTACGCAATGCCTTTTCCAAAATTGTTTCTTAAGTGTCCTCCTAGTCTTACCAAAATAGCATCATACTGATATAATCTGCTCCAAGCATTATTAGTACACCATTACACCAACCAAAACACCATCTGCAACTTGAAATTTGAAAAAGAAAAAAAAAATAGACTTCAACCAAAGACCCTTTACCTCCTCTTCCTTTTGCTAGAGGTTTTGTTGGTGGAAGCTTTTGTCTTTGCAGCTTGAGGTGTGAGATCAATTTTCTCATTAGGTAATGGAAGGCAGGTTTTTATTCAATCATAGCTTTAGATCTCAACCTTGGCACTCTTCTAAGTGGAGGTTCTTTGGTTTCCTCCTTATACTTTCTAACCAATTCACAAGCTTTGTCCAAACTCTTTTTCATGCTCCTTATTTTTGCATTTAGTACTAGATTCCTAGCATAGAGGTTTTTACATTGTCTCCTCACTGGAATGGACCATTTTACAAAATTCTTACCTCTGTCAAGGGCCTTGGATGCCTCATGAACTTCTTTGTCACAATTCTCAAGAATATGTTGCACAGATCTCTTGTAACTCTGATTTTCTTGTCTAAACCTCTTGACATGTTCTTGACTTTCCTCCAGCTCTTCTAGGCATCTCTGATATTCTTTCCACTGATCAAAATGTGGCTTGCCAAGTGCTTGAGCCACCTTTTTCAACTGTTGTACATAGCTAAGTTTTGATTTGGATGCTCTTGTTGAGGGTCCACTAGATTCCATTGCAATCTCCTTGGCATGTTTAGCAAATGAGACATGTTTCCCCTTTCCCTTAGAAATTGATTTTGGAGGTGACTCTACCTTGTCATCTGCTAGTTTGGTTGTTCCCTTCAGGTCCCTATTTTTTCTTTTCAGGGATGCTATTTTCATTTGATATTTTGAAAGTGCTTCTTTCATCCTAACCATATTGGGGTCCTCTTCCTCATACTATCTTATGTCTTGTTCATACTGCACTGTGTCTTCTCCTTGCTCAAATTGGATGGGTTCATCCTACTTTATTTCTTCTCCTTTGTTTTCTTCTTTTTTCTCTTCCTTTCTGTCTTCAAAAATTTCAACAATCACTTGAGGGTCTTCCCCCTCCACTTTCCTCTTTGTGCTTGACCTAGTCCTAGGTCTCATCACAAACTCATCACTCTTAATTGTCTCTTCCACCTTGACCTGAAATTTGGTGGTCTGCATTGATGCCACCTGAACCTTGGTTTTTTGAATCTTCTCTTTTCCCTTTGAAGCCTACTTCTCACCTTGTTTGCCAAGTCTACCTTTGAACCTTTTGTTGGGTTTCACATCTTTCTCTTCAATTATCTCAGCGTTTTTGACTGTGTGAGTGATTTTCTTCTCTTTCATTTCATGAACATCTCTGTCCTCACAAACCTCCATTGATGAAGATTCTATCTATGGCATCAAACCAATACTAGACAAGAAATCAGACCAGTAAATCTTTCTCCTATCAACAACAAACTTAACCAAAATCTTTATGAGGGAGAAATGGAATAGACTAGACATATGATCATTTTTCTGCATCTGAACTTTAGTTTCCATTCTTTCCAAGCTTTTAAATAAGAAATAGGGAAGGTTCATAGGTTTCTTGTCAGTAAAGTGCCATAGAAGTCTCATATGATACTGGTATACCCTGTTGAATCTACCCTCACACGTGAAATACCTCTGAATAACCTTTAACAATTCACTGTAATGGTCATGAAGGTAGATGGTAGGAAAGGTTCTAGCAAACTTATCACTGAACTCTGGTTTCACAAACTGCTTGATGTCTGATATATCATGTTCATCTCCTTTGAATCATTTTTTCCCTATTGTGGGAAGACTAGTAACATCTACAATGAATTTTTTTGTAACAATGATCTCTAGATTCTCTAACTTGACCTTGTTGTCATGGAGATTCAAGGCAAAAAGGCTTTCTAACCAGGTATTATGACCTAACTTCTAGATTTTCTGGTAGAATGGAATGCAACCAGCATTCTCGAAAGCACTCTAATGGATAGGGAGGAATTTATGAGGTTAAAGGTGTTGGGTTCGACATGCACTATATTCCTTCCCTTCTTGCTGGTAGTGGGAGCCATTAACCCTAACACTTGGCAAGCTAGACTTAGACTCGATGATGGGGTACGTGTATAAATCAAAGAGTGAAAAACTCAAAGAATGTGACAACGCATACTTAGAAAGATAGGTATATGTAATCAGTGGTGACAGGGCAAATTTCAACTATAAAAAAGGAGCAGGCATACACTTTATTTGCACTTCACAATTTACCCTCAACAAACTAGATCTTTGTGACTGCCAGCAAGGCATGACTTTGAATTACAAGCTAATTGTGTGTGGTCAACAAACAGGGTATGCATTGCTAAAATTTTCAAAGAGAATAGACAAAACCTTGATTGCGCTTAACCAAAGTGTTTGGCAACAAATATACAAACAGGGGAATAGACTCCTACCTCCCACAACGCTGAGATGAATTGCGCGATCTTTGATATCTTCAGGGACATCTTGCACAACAGTTGCGTAGCACCTTGTGTCGTGACAGCGCAGCACAATGCAACAATAATTATGAACTTCTCTGATCTTTGCCTTTAATGGATGCCCAATTCTTCAGAACTCATGCATATGAACCATTTCATTCACCTGTGAGAAAAAACAATCAAAATGGCGGTTCTCTTTGGTGATTTGAAAATGATTCAAATCCTGTGATGACATAATTAAACCGGTTGTTTAATTAGTTGTTCACCTTAAAGCAATCTTATGAAAATTTTGAGAGTGTGAAAAGATATAGGGGCATGATGTGGGTATGATGGCCAAAATCATATATGATGTATTTTGGGTGTATTTCAATCATTACATGAAATGATGTTTTGATAGAGGAATTTAGGCCTAAGGTTAGGGGGCTTAGGATAAAGCAAATTTTAGGCCTAAATAGAAATGTGGGATGGGATAAATGTTTTGAAATAGGGGATAATTTGAAAGAATGAGGGGATAAGGGAATAGGGACAAATGAGGAATAGAGAATGAGGGGGATAGATGATATATGAAAAGGGAGGAAACTATAATATTGTAACCATGATGCTTTGACATCATTCCTTTTGACTGGAAACACATTGTTCAGTTGAACGACTCTAATAAACCCCCAAATCCTGACTCAAAAATCATAATGACAGCTCTCAAACTCAAACACCCCTTCCCATTAATGATTAAGACTTTGATGACCAAATGAAAACCACTTTCATAATGACTTCCTAGGCAGTGGTTAGTAAAACTCATAACAGTGAAAAATTTTGTGAGTTTGACCCTTTGTATGACAACAAAATTATAAATTTTCGAAGAAATTTGACTACAAATAAACTAATTGGCTCTAATAGGATCCAAGGGCTAAAAAGAGGGAGCTAACATGCAATCGATACTTCGCAAAAGTTATGATACAAAAGGGCTTTGATATAACGCTAATTCGACGGTCACAGGCCTAGTCGTATGAGAAAGTAAATGCTCAGGGAGCTAAGCGCCAAGTGGGCTAAGGATATCGGGGTTGTGCAATGTCGTAGCATTTCATTTGTTTCAGTTACGATATGTTGGAGCTTTAGTGAATTAGTACAATGAGTTTAATGGATGAATGAGTCGACAGTTGAAGATTAAATGCATAACAAAGGAGATGTTTATGAAGTTAGTTGTATCTACAGAAGGCACTAAGACAAGGCAACAAGGACAACAGTTCACAAAGAAAAACTAAAGAAATGGAGAAATCAATCAGCTGCTTCATGTGCACATCTAAGAGATTTAAATGATGAACAGAGTTTCCATTCCAGAGTGTTTTCAAGCTCTGTGGAGCAATAAATAAGCATGGGAGTCACAGTAGAGTGTGTAGGTCACTTGAGATTAAATTCTCAGTAGGAAGAGTTACATAGTGAGTTAGTAAAGAACTCGAAAGCCCATTTTTGTGTTTAATTCCATGGTATATTTTCAACCAGTAGATGCAACATCAGCAGTAGGAGCCATGTCGAAGTACACTTGGGAAGTATGGACACAGGCAGGAGAGACAGCATTGTGCAGTGTGCATGAGAGGATCAAAACCATATATTTCCATCGAGCAAGGTGGGGGAAGTATGTATTGTCGAAGTGCAGAGCAGTGTGAGTAGAGATGGAGAATGTGCAGTAGAGAACATGTGCAAGAGAAGGCAAAGTGTGGAGGATATGTTGTTGTGAGAAGCGAGAAAAGAGCAGTTGTATGAGACCAAGGGGAGTTTGTGAAACAACAATGGATTGAGAGAAGAAGTTGTTTCTGCAACCAACTTGATTGGTATTTTCTATGAATGTATATGTTTTTGTTTTCAGTTTGAAAATTGTATGAAATAGTAGAACAATGGCAAGAACAGGTTGGTGCTTGCATTCAAAAGAGTTTGGTGCCTCTTGGAAAGTTGGTGCTTGCTAACCTAAGGGTGTCGATGCCTCCTGTGAGTGGGTGCTCACAAAAAAACTAATGTAATTAAGTAGGTGCTTAATTTACAACATAAACAAACAACAATTTAGTGGTTTTTTCCTTTTGGGTTTCCACGTGAAAACACCAGTGTCAAATGTGTATATTGCTAATGTGACTGGTTGTATCAACATGAATGCTTAAACTTGTTGCTCACTTTATTTATGAATGAATGCTGTCATAAGTAACATAATATAAAAAGGGACTAAAAGCATATTCAGGAAAAATAATTAACAATCTCACTATTATTGATTCACCTCCTCTTCTCAGTAATTCCTTATTCCAACAAGATTGTCTAGGCCATTTCCTAGTGGCTTAGGGGGATGAACATCTCATCGACATTCCCCTCCATATGTTCCATTCTTCCTTCTATATAGTCTAGCCTCTCATGTATTTGTTTTTGGCCTCGCCGCAAAGCTACCAATCTATCCATCATGTGCCATTGGTTATGTTGGAGAGCATTCATGAAACTGGTGATTTCATTCTTGTTTTAATGGTGGTATCTCACAAGTTGTTCCAATAGTAGGGTAACTTGTTGATGTTGGTTCTCCAAAGATTCAAATGGAAGAATCAATTCTATTCTTCCTAGAGATTGGTCTACGTGTTGATCTAATTACTCCCCTAAATCTCGCAAATATGCACAGTGTTCTACTTCACGGCCACATGACCCACCACCCTTGCATGCATGACCACGTTGTCATTGCATAGCCTCCTTTGTTTCAACTTGGCTTCACCAACTTTCATCCCAATACATAGTGTGTTGACACCCTAAACGCACTTAGCCTCACTAGTGTATCCCAGTCTAGCACAAAGGTCATGGTATAGGCTACAAGGAGATTGTTGAAAGGGGGTTGTCCCCTCCATCACCAATTTTCCAAAATTAAAATAACCACCCTGTGTTCCAAGCCCAAGAATAAATATAAGTCCATGCCTACTCCCCACTGCTTGGGACACCAATAAACAATAGAACCTGATAATGGAAGGATAACCCCGGTGGATACCTACCCAATTCTTCCAATTTTCCATCAGGATAACCCACATCAAAGAGACAAAGGAAATAGGATGGAAATAAATAGATATTATTCTTGCACAAAAACTACAAACTCTTATAGGAGATGAGCCCACAAGGGTCCCCACTCCAACCAGAGGACAGGACCACTAACTTAAACCACAGTGTGATGACAAGGTTTAGCCTTCTATTATCCACTCTACCATTAAGCCCAATGACAATTCCAAGCACAAAATCTAAAGACCATAAGAATAACTTTAAATAAAACCTAACCAACTCGTTGAAGGATAAATTCACAAGTAAATTTTCATATAGGATAATTATGATTACCCAAGGTTTGGATATTACCAAGAGTTCCAACAGTGACGTCGTATTTATCCTACCCAAGTGGTGTCGCTCCCTTTGAATAACATAGACCCAGCCTAATGGTTGTACAAACATCCACAGACTCGGGTCCCAAATCCATATGCTTTGTAAATCCACAATGTTGAAGCTGGTATCCTCCAAAAGGAGTGAAAATACACTCCCTCTTGACTCAGCTTGCAAGACCAGGGATGGTGAAGATAGAAGGTTTCCTTGCTCATCCAATGCACCTATTTTGTCTGCCACCTTTACTTCCATCACCATGCACACACAAAAAGTAATTTGAAGGGTCGTGGCCTACTAAAATAATTCTTGTGAATTCCAAAAACATCCTTGACATTTTGCTTTGAGAGGCTTCCTTGGCATGCGCCATTAATCCTTGTGACGTGTGGCTAGGGGAGTTAATTCCCCACTTGTCCTCCATTCACCTTTGACGTCACCCCCATGGGGACATGAAATTTTAATTTTTACAAGTAATTAATTATATTTTAGGAAATTATTCTTGTAGGTTTGGTTGAACTAAAAGCACTCTCCAAAACAAATATAGGAGCCATTATCAATTAGATGCATTCACAAAAAGACTTCAGAATATTAACTTGTCAATCCCTCCTTCTAGCTCCAAAATTATTGGAAAATCAAATTTTTCCCTCCACCAATATTGGGTAGAATCACCTGATGGCATATCTTGATTATAATTGCTCTCATTTGTGATTTAAAAAACCTCCACTATTCTTTGGGCCCAATTGCCACTTAATGAATGAAATTGATTAAAACATAATATACAATATTTTTCATCAAAATATTCACAATAATATACAAGCTTCAAAATCAAATTTTTCTAGCCCCTAAATATATTAGTGAATTTCGTATAAACTTCATTGTTTGAATGCCTATTCTATTCTCCTCTTTACACTTCATGTATCCTGAAATAGATTTTCTTGCTAGTCAGTTATAGGAGAAGGATATTGTGTTTCTTTTTTATTTTTTGTTGCCTTCAAATAAGCTTCATATTTTTGGGTATGTGTTATATTATTTTCACAATTAGCCCCATGCATGATTCATAAGTGTTGGGCATAACAAGGGGTTCACAAGGGGAGTAGTAATTCACCTTATTTCTAGGAGTCATGGGAAGGCTAGTATCCCAAAAAAATAAAAAAACTTGCAATGTTTTTTGGGTCCATTTTTTATAGTTTTTGACACATTATTTTCATTTGAGTTGTTCTGTGGCACATGATGGTTCATCCCATGAATTTTTAGTTCTAGTTAAAGAATTACAATTGTGAAATTATATAAAATTAATGGATAGGGGTTTTATGGATGCTACAGGATATTTTTTTGTATTGTAACATTGTAAAGATATAATATACTAAAAAAATTTATAGTTGTCCCGATTTTGTGTTTACAGAATGTGTGTTTGTGCTATTGGATATTTTTGTTATTATTAAGAATATGTTCACAACAATTAATTGTACAAGGTTAAAACCAACACACATCGACCAAAAAAAATCATCAAATGAGAAAGAAAGGGTGGACTTAAGTTATCCAAACTTATTTCAAATTAACAACTTCTTTTTCTCAACTTTGAATATCTTCTTTTTATATTTTAAGAAGAAAACAAAATAGATTTC
Source organism: Pinus tabuliformis (assembly GCA_031772625.1). Classification (NCBI taxonomy): domain Eukaryota; kingdom Viridiplantae; phylum Streptophyta; class Pinopsida; order Pinales; family Pinaceae; genus Pinus; species Pinus tabuliformis. The sequence continues at coordinate 909,233,816 of CM062814.1, read as the reverse complement.
ATACATTAAACAAGGGTTGTCATATATTCTCTAATAGATTTGTTGTCCCAAGCACTTATTTGTTGAAATTTATTTCTCCTCTTGTATCTCATTGATTATCCAAATCCACTATGCACAATTGGATGGCCATTATTTGTTTTAATGGCCCAGCATATGGAATATTGAAATCTTCCCTAATGTTTAAAGAAGAATCGAAGTAGTGAAACACCATTTATTTGCTTCTTTGATCAGGTCATTAATGCTTGAACAAGTAGCATTCTAGTTGTCAAATGATACAAGTTTGCAACTAGTCTCTATTAGTAATCTTTAGAATGTTCTTTGGTTTTTTGTTTGCTTCCTAAAGTTTGATTTTCCTTCCTAAAAACTCTTGTAATCATTCAACTGCACTTCCAACCTATCAAAGAACTTCAAAAAATCCTAACAGAATTGTTGAATTTCATTTCATTTCCTATAGAATTCTTCTTACTTATAGTTAAGTTCTGAATTAATTGTTAATGCTTCAATTTTGAAGAATTTTGCACATGTCTATTCAACTTGACTTTCTTGCACGTCATTCAATAATGAATTAATTTTCTCTTGAAATTAAGCAGAGGCTTCCTCTAGTTTCATCTCATGCTTTTTATATTTTACCTTTATCTCCTCTAAATGTCCTTGTTTTAGTATTTAAATTTTTTGCCTTTGTTGATCCTTTGTGCTTATAAGTTGTATATTAAGTTGCTCCTTTAATTGGTTCATATGTTGTTGATTCTCCTCCTTTATCACTAACTTTAGGTTATTCAATTTTTCTTCAAATATGACTTGAGCCTTTTTCTTTTCTAATGCACAAACCAATTTATTAATTGACCATGCATTAACATTAGAAAATGCCCTTAACATTGATGTTGTCTCTTGTGTAATCATGTCTAGTGATTGGCCAACAATATTCTAAACTAAATATTATTTGGAAGGATCCTCTTCCAATGAGGTTGATTTTCTCCTTTTGGTTCTTCCTTTGACTACTACTCTCTTATCATTGTTGGAGAAATAGTCACCTAGAGGCTTTGTTGTTTCTTCAACGGGCTCTAATTGACCTAGATCTAGTATTGTTGATGTTATAGTTCCACTTCGAGTAGCAAGCGGTATGGCCACAAAATTAGGATATACCATTTTAGAGCTCTCAATAATAATAATTTGGCTTGAGTCACTCTTAGTCATATTTGCATGTTGATCCGGATTTAAACAGGAATGCAACAAATTACAAAGATAACCATAAACACAGAGATGCAGTGGAAATAATACTTCATTTCATTAATGTAAAATACTGAAATATGCTTACAAACAGGAATGGAAATAAACCAGCTAGGGCGATGTTAGCTTATCTCTGAGAAGAGATGTGGCGGCTACATGCCTCTGAACTCCCTTACAATGAGGCTCAAGGGCCTTTTTATTATTGAACAATAAGAGCAAACCCTAAACAACCAAAACCCTAACCCGAGGAGATGTAACACCAAGAGTTTATGGGCCCCGTTGGGGTGAGTTGGACAGCCAACTTCCCGGGTCGCGACTTGGTCATATTATCTTCATTTGACGTGCATGACAGCCCGTTGGAAATATCTCTTCGAGGACTACGACGGAAAAGACATTTTTAGGCAAAAAATCGTTGGCGGTAGATTTCCAAAAAAACGTCGTTTAGGGCCTCAAAATGGCTCCGGAAGTTTAGGACCCGAAAAACTGCTAAAAATAGTAAACTGTGCTACAATTAAGGAAACTGAAAAATTGAAAGAAGCAATGGTGGGGGTCCAAGTGGAATTGGCGGGTGGCCACCAATATCCACCTGGATCATTCCTCCCCACTTAGGAAGCAATGGTCCCCATTGCGTTGAGTTCCTCCATGAGATGAGGGAACTTCTGCTGAACTTGGTCCCTGGTGAGCCACTTGCCTTGGTGAAGGAGTTGGCCTGCTTTGACAACTCAATATAGTTGGATATTCTGCTAGCCAGTGTGCTTGATCTGTGTGTCCATGATCCGATCAGTTGCAGCTTATTCCATGCAATCTGGATTTAACTCTGTGGGTGTGAGATGTTCTGCAATGTCGGATGTGTCTAGTAATGGTGGAAAGTATGGCCAAAGGCAGTCCACATTGAACACTGGGTGCAGGCCAAGGAATGGGGGAACGCTGAGCTCAAATATATTGTCTCCCACTACCTTGGTAATGGTGTAAGGACCATATCAGAGTGGTCTGAGTTTCCGATAGGGTTCAGTAAGGTGTTCCTTTTGCAAATGCAACCAGACTTTGTCACCCACCTGAAGCTTGTGTGGTACTCGATGTTGATCATGTCGCTTCTTGTACTTGGCATTTGATTTCTCCAGAATTTCATGAACCTGCTGACGAATATGTTGGATGTGCTCAATGAAGTTATTTGCCTTATATGTTTCGAACTGGACATGAGTCGAATCTGCGTGAGTAGCTACAAATGGCATGGCCACATCAATGGGAAATAGTGGTTGGAATCCCAAGCCCACCTGAAAAGAATTGTGGCTAGTCGAGCTGTGGAGAGCCCGGTTATAGTTGTGCTGAACATAGGGGAGGCTCTCGTCCCATGTGCATGGATGCTTTGAGTTGTACATGCGTAGAATGTGTACGATCATCCTGTTGAAAACCTCTGTCTAGCCATCAATTTGAGGATGAAAGGTTGTGGACTTAGTGAGTTTGGTGTCCAGCATCGACCAGAGACTGGACCAAAATGTACTGAGGAACCTACTATCCCGATTGGAGATGATAGACTGTGGGATCCCAAAGTGTACCCACACTCGTTCAAAGAGGAGTTTAGCAGTGGATTCTGCTGTGATATTCTTCTTGTAGGCCGCCATAATGAACATCATCGAGAACCTGTCGACGACCACAAAAACACAGTCATTTCCAGCTTAGTGGAAGGAAGTCCTGACATGTAATCCATGGAGATGGATTCCCAAAGTCGACTAGGGGTAGGCAGTGGGGTATAGAGGCCTTGCTTCTTGATGGTCGGTTTGACAATGGCATAGGCAGTGCATGATCTGATGTACTTCCCAACATCCTGTCGAAGATTCAGCCAATATAAATACTTCTGCAGTACTGCCACCATTTTCTCGACCCCAAAATTCCCAGCAGCTCGACTGAAGTGTGCTTCCCAAACCATCTTGGCACGCTCGCTTGAAGGAACACAAAGGTGACCCAGGTGGCATAACAAGTCATCCTGGAGGTGAAAATCTGGAACATGCTGACCCTCCAAGAGTGTCTGGTATGTGTGGCCGAATTCTGGGTCACTTTTGTATAGAAGTGGCCAATCAGAAGTTTCGTGCCCACAAGAGTTGAGCACTGTGGTTAACACCATGATCGGTGGTCGACTGAGGCAATCTGCAACATTATTGGTGCTGCCCTTCTTATACTTGATATTCAAATGGAATTGTTGCAGATATGTGGACCACTTCTTATGGTGATCATTTTGCAATTTCCCTTGGGTCCGTATGAACTGCAGGGGTCGGTGGTCTGTGTGGATGACCGTTTCCTTCCCCAAAATGTAATGCTTCCATTGTCAGCAAGCCTGCACAATGGAATACATCTCTTTTTCATATTATCTTTGTTTGATGCGCATGATAGCACGTTGGAAAGATCTCTCCAAGGACTACGACAAAAAAAGACAATTTTAGACAAAAAAAATCGTTGGCAGTAGATTTCCAAAAAAAACATCGTTTAGGGCCTCAAAACGGCTCCAGAAGTTTAGGACTCGAAAAACTGCTAAAAATGGTAAATTGTGCTACAATTAAGGAAACTAAAAAACTAAAAGAAGCAATGGTGGGGGTCCAAGTGGAATTGGTGGGTGGTCACCAATATCCACCTGGATCACATGTTTTGACTGATAAGTTTGAGCTTCTACGACATAATCTCTTTCAATCAGGTTATTTTGGGGATTGCCCATTTGAACATCACCCTATAGGTCTATCTACATATCTATTGATATATCCTTTCTCTAATAAATATTGATGAGCCTTGGTATTGCATCAATAATGTTGAAACTCTCAGGGGCTCCTTAACTCAAATTATCAGCCCATGGTTCATGCAAACTTAGAGGTGACAGTGTTATATGCACAGTAGATTGGATTCCACTCATTCCACCCTTAGTCATGACATTAGACCAAAAGTGCTCAGAGGCCATTCCTTTTACTAAATTAGAATGAAATCTTGTTGATGAAGGTACAACTGGAAATTACTTCTAGCTATGCAAGTGGAAATTCCATTGACTCAACTTGTAAATGCCAACTAATAAATTCATGTAACAAAGCCTAATATACTTGTAGAAAGAAAGTTATTTTATCTTGCAAAATACATCAAAATACCAAATCTAATTGTAGAAAGGAAACTATTTTATCTTGCATAATTCATCAAAGTACCAGTCACAATTGTATGCATCACCTACCTAGTTCACACTTGCTTGAAAATCAATAGCCTACTTGCATCTTCCTTTTGATAAAAAAAAACTAGTTCTACTATGTTTTGCAGTGAAGAAAAGGAATGGTTAGAGTGGCCTAGGAGCTTCACATGATCATTAAATCATCGTTGGGGGTCATTATTCATCTTGACTGAGTCAAATTTACAGTGGGGAGCAAAATAGATGAGGGAAAGTGAGCTATAGGTGGCTGCTACAGGAGGGCCAGTAATGCTACAGGGGGGCTTCCTAGTGGATTTTGAACGTGACAATGAGGTATTGAGGGTATGGAGAGGTGGATGGAAGTTGAAGAAAATGAAGGGAGGTTGGTTTGAGCCCCTAGCCAAGCCCAAGACCTCTCAGAGGTCTGTCTTGCACTAGGATGAGTGCTCACATTATACTAGGCAAAATGACTTATCAAACAGAGTTTTGGGATAGAATTTGAAGGTAGAAAGAGAACATGAAGGAGATCAAGTTGGAAGTGGTAATGGTGCCCTTCACTGTGTTAGCGCTTGAAATTTCACCCTAGGCTGAGAAAGGCAAACCTCAAGGCAACATCAAACCATTCAGCCTCGTAGCTAGCCCTACGGGGCAGGAGAAGGCTCTCTCCAGTCAATCTCGGTAGATATTCAATGGGATGAGATGACCAACAAGGTAACACTGATATTAGGCTAGTAAACTGATTAAAAAGGTTGATTTGGGGTTTTTTGGGTTTTTGGTGGCAAATTGAGGAATTGCAATTTTGGGTGCGGGGATTTGACACAGTTTCTGCAGGGGGTTCTTTGGGGCGAGGTAGGAGACCGTATTGATGCCTTTGATTGAGGTGAGTGGATGGAAAAGACCGGTGAGGAGCTAAGGAGAGCAAATAATACTTTGAATTCTCCTTAAACAGTAGAAAACATAGAAATTAAACAAATTTAAAAGCAGAGCATGGCAAGCATGAATTCTTACTTTAACACTTCATTTGTTTAATATGCAGAAGGAAAGAAAGGAGATGAATCACATAACACACTTACAAGAACATTAAGAAGCACTCCATAAATACATGAAACCACAAGAATCCCAAAAAGGACTGCAAAACCCTGGTCTTCCTTAGCCAAAAATTGCAGAGATATAAGTGAAATAATACAATGATAGCTTCTCCCTCAAGAGTCCAACCATGAAAATGAGCAAAAAAGTACATAATATAGATGATCTAACCTCTTTCCCTGCCTCCATGGGTCGAGCTCACTATCCTAGGAGCTATTTCAACCACTTCTAAACTAAGCACTACAAATTAGGCAGTCAAAACAACTTGCCTCTATAAACTTGGAAACCAATTCATTCACTAAATATTTACCCTTTTCATGAATGAATGTTCTAGAAGTGTTACATAAGAGTAAAAGTGTCTTAGAGTTACAATAATTACATCAAATATAATCATCTTCCACCCCAAAAAGTCAAACTGGGTCAAAACTGCGTTTTCCGGGCTGTACAATGCAATCTGGCAAAAAATGCCTGACGGGTCGCGCGCCCCTGCCTGACGGGTCGCGCGCCTTTGGAGCGATGTTTGAGGCACTTGCAGGTGTCCAAATTGAGCAAAAGTGGGCTTTTTGGAAAGGTCTGTGAGTCTACTTTCCAACCCAACTAGAATTTTTGAATTTGGAGATCATTTTCCCTATCAAAACTTAATTCTCCCAAGACTGGTTTCTGCAACTCAAAAAGGGGCCAGAAAGTCATTTTTTGGTAGTTTTTTGACCTTTTGGGGGACCAAAACTGCACAAAATCTCAATTCCATCCATGGGCATATGTAACTTTGCATGACAAATCTAGAAATGCTGAGTTTTTGCCAAAAGGAGTTGCCATGATGAAGGGTCGCGCGCGGGGTGAGACCCGTTAATGGGAAAAACCTGTAAATTACCAAAAATTGCCAAAATTCACCCAAAATTCACCCAAAATTCTCAAAAAATTTTGGGATTTGTGCTGTGGCTGAGCTAATTAGTGCCTTGATCCTTGAGGGATGCTTCAGCCAAGATATGGAGTGGATTGGTCTTCTTTTTCCGTCTAAGAGCCTCGGACAACCGCCTTTGAAACATTTTCATCTTGGCCTTGCACACATGCATTCTTGCCCAGTAATGGTTTTTCATGTGTCTCAGTAATTTCTTCTCTTGGTTGGCCTTTTCCAACAGCCTCTCTAAGTGTGCATTCTCCTGGATGAGCATGGACTCTCGGTCAGCGGGCAAAGGATCACCGGGTCTTCTTCGGTTCAAGACTCGGTCACTACGAATCCTCCATAACTCATCAAGTGCCTGCTCATCTTCCAGCTGTTTGTTGCGCTGCTCAAGGTAGGTGATGGTCCATTGTGCTCCCTCTAATCTCCTCTACAAGGCATCATTTTCAGCTCTGAGATGCTGAATGACCTCCTTTTCCTCTTGGCTAGGAGAACTGGCCTCAAGGTCAACAAACTCAATATCGGGAACTCCTGATGGACCCTCATCAATCATGGGCTGTTTGCCCCTCTCTAGTACCTATACTGGTGAAGAAAGCGAGGCCCCTTCCACCTGATGTGGAGATAACACTCGCCTAGCTGCTGCAAATAAGGCCCTCGGGCCTTTCTGATAAGTGAGCTGAGGTGAGGAACTGATATGTCTAATGGCAGGAATATCAGGCTGCTGAGATGGTCCTCCCTCCTCCTGAATGACCTCAGGATGTGGCTGGGGTGGTGCTGTGAAAAACTCATGGGAAATGAACTCCTCCCATGAGATGCCCTGCTGAGCCAACTGATGCAAGACTACGAGCTGAATCAAACCATAATGACATAGGCTCCTGTACTGCTGGGCCGGGCTCTTCCTCTGCATGATGGACACCATCTTTTCGATGTTCTGGTAGAAGAAAACAGGGATGTTCATCATCCTTACTCGGGTGAAGTGCATCAAGAGGCGAATGTGATATGAGTATACCTGGGAAAATCTGCCCTCACAGGTGAAATAAAGCATAATGAGTCTCATCATGGGGGCATACTGACTCCGGAGGAACCTGAAAGGAAACACACCAGCCAAATGTCTCATGAATGGTGGCTGGACAAAAGGCTCAAAGTGAATTGTATCCAATACCTTACGCTTATTCCAAATTTCCCCGACATTTGGAATCCCTGTAGCATGTGCAATGATCGCGGGTGTCAAAATGAAATCCACCCCAGCAAGGTTTACATGTCCCTCATGCAAGTGCAAGACAAAGAGGCGGGCCAACTCTCGGTGATGTTGAATCAGAGAGATCCTCTCACAAAACTCATAACAGGACATGTACTGAAAGCAAGAAACTACCAAAGGACAAGCTTGTAGAGCTGCCAAAGAAGTAGGCTCCTCTCTCCTGTGATGGCCACCTTTTCCACCTCTATGTGGCCTCCTCTGTACCTCAATCTCTGGAGATGATGAATGGTCATCACTCTGCTCATATGTTTTGGTTTCTGACATGTTTGAGGAGCAGAGTGGACAAAATGTACTGTTGTTTCTGCTTGTAAAAGTGTTGAACTCTATGCTGTTTCAAGGGGACAATGACATGAGGGAAATGTTAGGGGAGGGACCTCTTGCACAAGGAATTGGGAATATATGAATAACAGGGAATTTAGGGAATACATTGCAAACAAATATTTGCATATATACAGACATACATGTACATAACAAGGATATAGGGAATCATTTACAAAATCACTGCATATAGGAATACATGTATAAACAGTGAATCATAAGGGAATACATGTATGTAACAAGGGGACATTTGGAAACTTATTTACAAAACCTTTTACATATTCACCAAGAAATTTTTATGTTTATAGCATGCATATGGTGAAACAAGAGTAGGGTTTGGGTTTTTGATGCTTTGGGAGGGGGTAGGGTTTGTATTTTTGGTGATTAAGGAGAGGGGAGGGTTTGCAATTATTTACAACATAGCATGGGGAAAATGGATATGAATACAAATATGAGTAAAAAGGGAAGGAGGGAGACAATTTACAAAAGGGAAATACCTTGAAACAACACAAACCCTAGCACATTTACACATTAACAATACAATCATTTGAAATTTCATCCACTTGCACAATTTAACTTTCAAACACAAGCATGAGGGCTTACATTCATAACCAACCATCAAAATGATGTGTAGAGAGCCTACCTCGAACAAATTCGATGACTTGGAGGAAGATTGAGCAAATTTGAAAGGAGATTGCAGAGAACAGGTTGACGGGTCGCGCGCACCTCCCAACGGGTCGCGCGCACCTGACGGGTCGCGCCCGTTCAAAAATACACTGCAGAAAACGCGTTGACGGGTCGCGCGCCTGGCCTGACGGGTCGCGCGCCTGTCCTGAGCCTGAATTCGACCGGTCTTTCGCCCAATGCTCTTGCTGTTTGCTCACTCTCTCTCAACTATGCTTTGGATGCACAATGAGACTAATAGGAGGGAAATTGAACTTTTATAAACTCCATTTGAAAAAATTTAATGCTCAAACCCACTTTCTAAAGTTTATCTTTGACACTTTTTTTTAAACTGACTTTTTGGCTTCCTTTATCCTGAAATTGACTCTTTTAGTGCTTTGACTTGATTCTTTTTGCAGGGAGATCATCTGAGGGATCTTGGCAAGGGGACCAGGGTTACTGCTGCCCTTTTGAAGTCTTTTTGGAATTTCATCATTTTTACAAGGATTTAAAATGACCTTGGCTTTAAAAACAAAGTTTTAAAATCCAAGGTAAAAATGAACTGTACAAGATAAAAATATCAAAGAAACATCTTTACAATCCTCCCTCTGGCTTGCTGAGCACTTATGGACTTTCAGAGACATGACCTTGCAGAGATAAATGACCAAAACCCTAGACCTAGGAATTTGACCTCAAGACAAAACAAGACAGGCTTGAAAGAGCTTAATGACTGGTATGACCTGATCCAGCAAAGCCAAGAGGGGTATAAAGACACCAGCTCCTCCATCAGGGTTATGGCATGCCTAATGGAATGCAAAACATGACACTGATGGGACACCTACCTATGCAAATGCAAAGAGTTTTGATCACTGATGGAGGGCTCAAGACCAGATCTAACACACTGTAGATCAACACATCCTTGTAATCAATCACATGCATGCAATCATTAATCATTAAAAAATGAGATAACATATGATGGAAAGATGAGTTGAATTTAAATAACATCTAGTTTATGCCATAACACTGATATAATCACTAAACTGAGTTCTAAGATACAAAAAGCAAATTTAAAGCAGAACAAATAACACTAATATATTTCCAAGAAATCATAAACACAATATTTTTGGGTTGTGGTTGTGAATCCTTCCACTCATTCTCCCACAAGAGAGGTGATGTAGAGGCTTGCAACCACATGTTTTTATAGATTAATCTCTACTGAAATGAAAGAAACTATGAACTGCTTGGAATCAAGAAGAAACATAAGTACAAAAGGAGGGGCCAAAGCCCCTGAGTTGGGCCCAAACCCAAGGGTATCATACCTCTGAAACTAACTCAGATACATCTTAAAATCAAACTTCTCATTATCAAAAAGTGTAGGTCTCATACATTACATAAAAGTTCAAAGTAACAATGTCAACCTTCAAGCTCAATAGCTACACCTAGTTGGAAAAAAAAATATGAATCCTAATGAGCTCTTCATCTTTTTTATTTATACAGAGGGAAGCTGATAGTATCTTCCTTTAAAGTAGGAGTGATTCCCTCCTTGATCTCAAAAATGGTGGATCTTGTCCCTCTTGAGCTTCACTTAGACTAGGAGTCACTTGGATTCCAATGAATTCGAATTGGTGAGAGAGGATATTATGATCCCAAGAGGAGTTAAGGAGTTAAGGAGGTGGACAAACACCCTAGATTATCTCCTAGTTGTCTCCATCAAGCCCCTGAATAGTAATAACCTCAAAAATGCTTATTTTTCCTACAATTAAACCACATTAGGCCACATACTATGAAAAACGCCTTTTACTCCTCTTACTAAGCATAATATAACAAAAAATATGAATTAATGTGAGAGAAGGATAGTTTTAAGGTCGGAGGAGGGCATAATGATCTTAAAAATATACCTATTAATGGGAAATATCATCACCCCCCTGTTGAAGGTTGCTCATTCTCTGAGCAACTCAGTCATCCATTTGAAGTTATTTCATGGCCCTGGTGGCCTCCCTGACATCCCAAGGCTCCTCAGATGGTGTGCCCTCTTATGGGTAAAAACTTGCATTCCTCTCTATCTTTGTCCACTCCCTCTGCTCTTCTGCTTCATCTCTTCCTTCTTGTAATCATACTAGCAAGGGTTTACTAAGTTTGAGTCCTATCCACCTGATTTTCATCCTCTACATGATCCTCTTGTATAATGGTGTTCTCTCCAAGGAATTCCTTAGCCTTTCAGGAGAGTGATATTCTCTTATTTGTAGGTTGTGGGGTAAGGCATGCCATCTTCTATGGAAGGCTTGCAGGCTTGCATACTCTGTTCCCAACATCCTAAATGTATCTTCAAAGTATAGAATGGCTTTCTCTTGTGTAGCAATGTATTTGGGTGCTAAATAAGCATCATTGGAGATGAGGCTATGATTACTAATGAAACCCTTAGGGCTCACTAGCTCTTCTCTAATATACAAGGGTTCCTTCTCCTCTTTTGCTATTACATTTTTCACCTCCTCGGCTCTTGTCTCCTCGTGATTCAAACAATATGCTAAAGCCATTAGCTGCATGTCTCCAATCTTGAATTGGGATCCAAAAACTTCAAATTTGTCAAAGTGAGATTGTGCATATAAAATTCAACTAATTTTACCCTGCCTTCAATGTTAGTCTGGTTGCAAAACTCAATAAACTGCTTGTAGTCCTGAAAAGGCAGAGATCCATGTGTTAGAATTTTGATTTGGAACTGCTGCCACTATTCTTTGAGAAGGAGAGCATAACACTTTTATGGTTTCCTTCATTGCAGGGCTTCCATAGAGACACTTTCCATGGTGGAAAGTAGTGTTTCTTTCTCCTGCAACCTCTCTCTAAACCTTGTGTTTTATGCCTGTAGTTTCTCCTTCATAATAGACTCCCTCAATCTCAAATCACTTAACTCCTTACCCATTTCAATGACCTTTTCTTCCATGAGGCCCACATCTTCCACATTCTTAGATTTAGCAATTTGCATCCACTTGTGGGTTCTGCCTCTCTCTATCTCCAACTCATAGAGGAGTGGGATTGCAAACTTTTGAGGGATAATCCTTTCTCCTTCAATAAATTTATAGTGGGACCCTAAGCTAGGTTGTGGGCTAGGCTCTTAGAGCTCTTGTAGGTCTTTTCCAACTGACTTTGTGGTCATGGATTCCTTTTGTAGCTCTTTCTTGTGCTCATGTAGCTTCCACTGTTCTTCCGGTAGCAGACTTCGCCCCTCTTGTAGCAAACCTTGTCTCTCCTGTAGCAAACCCTGATCCTTCTGTAGCTTCTCTTTTTCCTCTTTCTCAAAGGAATATTGTGTCCTTGTCTTCTTAAATGCGACTGAACTAGTGGTATTCCTACTCAAAGGTGCTATAGGTGACTTGATTTTGGTTTTAGGAGGAGTGATCCCCTCAATATTTCTTTCACTGGGTCCTATTTCTCCCTTTTTGCTTGGTGACTCATCAATAATTATAGGAACCTTTGTAGGAGTTTGTGGTTTCCCTTGTCTAATTATGGTTTTAGGTCTGAGAGAGATGATCAACCCTCTGATAATAGTAGTAGAAATGTCCTCCTCTTGAGAGTGTAATGCCATGGAAAATTCATGAGCAAGATCATCATCATACCCCTTTACCAACTCAAAGAAACCCAACCACTAGTGTCTTCTAAAGATGTCCACTACAGGAGGGTGTTGGTGAATTATCCTAGTGTCTGAGGGTTCTCTTATGTTAAATCCTCCCCCCATTTCTTCTATTATTCCTCCTTGATGTTATGTAGGTGTGGAATTCAAAAAAATTCAAATAGTGTCAGTGGTGAACAATGTTAATTTGCTTGGTAGTAGTGAGGGAGAAGGGTGCTTGAATTGATATCAACCAAACTATTTTTCTCTTCTTTGAACCACAAAAAACTTCAAAAATACCTCCTACTGATCAATTTATTGTTACAGGCTCTTAATTTCAAGCATACTTCTCATGCAAATGGATGTAGAAACAAGGAAGGAGGGTATCACTTACTTCTTGTCAAAACAATTTTGGGTGTGCATGAAGGTTTTGAGACAATATCGAGCCACTATGACTCCTTTTTCTCCTCCAAATTCCTCTTATAGCTCCTCTCAACTTTCCTATAGCACTTGCAAGCCTGCATGTAGATTTCTCGTCTAGCACTTGCAGATAGGGTTTGAAACTCCTCTGTGGCACCCTAGGTTGTCTGATGCACTAGATCATCCTTCCTCTACCTGTTTTTGGAATGAGTGATGGTGAAAATGAAGTCGAGCCCAACACATAATATCCTTTTTTGGTTAAAATATTGGAGTTCTCTAGTGACTTGGAATTAACACGAGTTTCCTCTTTTGGACTGTTGTCCCCACTAACTATGATCATTTCTCTCTCCTCGTGATTATCACCCCAATCTTCGAGGACACCACTTTGTTTTGAGTTGACATTTCCACATTGCATTGGTGAGTGAACTCCCACTTAAGTTTACTAGCTGAGGGTGTCCAAGTTCACTGGCCACCTCTAGCCTATTAAAACATCTTTTCTCGCTCAAAACACATTTTAGTCACTTTATGCATATCAAGGAGGTGAGGGTTGTCATACTTGAGCCTACCTATGCGTCAAACTATTGCATAGGTTTGCATGTTGGATTTGGACCATATATCATTATGATCAAGGGATTTGACTCTTTGACTTGTTTCCTGTGCATGTCTTCATTCTTGACAAGGTGTTGATTGTTTCTTATGTTGTGTGTGTGCAGGTGCCTCTCTAATGTTCAAGTTGTTGTTGTTGGTGGAAAGCCTCCATGAGGATGATGTGTCTCTTCACAGTTGCAGAGAAGGCTCCATCATCCCTTCTGGTGATGGAAAACAATAATATCATTGATTTATGTTTTGGCTGCACAGGCTGCTATAGCAGGAGTTTTCCTCCTGTAGCATTACAGGACCTCATGTAGCAATACAGGTCCTTCCTATAGCATCATAGAGAGGAGGTGAAATTCGAATTTCTTGTTGATGGGATGGTGGAGAGAGATGGTCATATGAATGGAGAGGATGGATATGAGGTGTATGGATGGAAGGATGGATGATAGATTGTAGGTTTTTTCCTATAGCCATGAAATCTTCCACTGTGTGTAATCCTGCAAAACAAGAGAAAGGTTAACATACATGGTATAAGCTTCTTCCTTGTGTTCTTCTTTTCCTCTTTTTTTTTTTATTTTTTCTTGAGACAAATAGGCTGCCTCTAAGGAGGTTTTCAACCTGCATGCCTACCCTAGGTGCCTCAAAGGAGGTTTTCACCTAGGGATATTTATTATTTTTTTCCTATTTTTTATGCTCCTGGGCTACCTCAAATAGGTTTTCAACCCTGGAGTTTGCCTTAATGCCTCATAGAGGTTTTCATCCAAGCCTTTTTAATTTTCTTATTTTTTCAAATTTCTAGGAATGTTGTGGACTAGAAGCTATGAAACTCCCAATCACATTTAATTCTTTTTTGATTGAACTGATAAATTCTTCCTTGGACAGAGGTCTTCTATATAGCTTCAACCTATAACCATTTACAAGTAAGGGAATTCCTTCCTCATCAATGGTTTTGATCTAGAAAAATCCATTTTCATGACACTTTTCTACTAGGTATGGACCCAACCATCTTGTCATTAGCTTCCCTTTAAAATCATATAACAACGCCAAATCCCCTTCTTGAAAAGTATTTTCCTTGATATGATTTTCATGCCAGACCTTCCTTTGCAATTGTATGACTTCAATGTGTAGGAGAGCTTGCGTTCTGAACTCATCTAAGTCATTCAGTTGGAGCAGCATTTCTTTTTGGGTTATAGTGACATCTAAGTCCAACTGAGCTTCCATTCTCAAAGTGTTATATTCAAACTCAGTAGAAAGCAAAGCCTTCTTCCCATATACTAGGTCATATGGAGTGAATCCAGTGGTGGTTTTCCAAGTGTTGTTGTAGCCCCAAGTTGCCTCTACTAGTCTCTTTGCCCAATATTTCTTGTTTCTGCTAACAACCTTGGTGAGAATGCTCTCCAATGCTTTGTATGTGACCTCTACTTGCCCATTTTCTTGAGGGTGATAGGCAGTGGATGTCTTGTGCTTGATATGGTGTTTCCTCATGAGATCTTCAATCAAATTGGATGTGAATTGTGCTCCTTGATCAGTGACTACCTCCCTTGGAGACCTAAACTTGTAAAAGATGTTTTCTCTTAAAAAATTTGCCACTTTCTACTCAGTTTTTTCTTTGAATGTCTTTGTTTGGGCCCACTTCATCAAGTAATCAGTGCACACAATGATGTACTTTTTTTGTCCTGATGATGGATAAATTGGCTCAATGAAATCCATGCTCCACTTTTCAAATGGCCCTAAGGCCACTTGATGTTGTAGGGTAATTTCATCCCTGGCTGTGGGTTTTCCCATCCTTAGGCACTTATCGCATCTAGTGGTGTATCTCCTTGCTTGATGTAAAGTGGGCCAATATTAAACAGGCTGTAAACTTTAAAGGTTGTCCTTTTAGTAGCAAAATGACCTCCACAAGGTCAATCATGACATTTTGAGAGGATGTCAAAGACCTCCTCTTATCTTACACATCTCCTCAAGATCTGATCTGGTCCTAATCTAAAAAGATTGCCCCCAATCCAAGTGAAAGGAGAGCTTTTCCTTATAATCTTGATTTTCTCCTTGGATGATAGATTAGGAGGGAACCTCCCAGAAAATAAGTAGTTCGATATGTGTTGTGGCCTCAAAATTTTGTTGCTGAAACATGGGGGATTACCACCTGGTCCAAACCTTAAGACAGCTCCTTTTCCATTTAAAGTGGTGGCTCTGACTAGGGATAATGGGACCAGTTTCCCAGTGTGGGTTTTAAGATGAGAGTGGGTGGTTTATGAGTGCTTTGCAATAGAAAACTGATAATCTAAGCGATCTATTCTACAATGTAATTCCTCTAACTAACTTATTCTAATATAAACCCGGGTGTTCTTGTATGATTTTTGATCTACAAGGGTATCTATTTAGCATGTGATAATGAAGATTGAACACAACTAAACAGAGATGATAACGTAAAAGATAATTCCTTTGACTAAATAGTTAGTCAAAGGAATTTATAAACTATATCACATATATGATGAGTTATATATGAAAATCACAACTTCAGCTAGGCATCATACAAAAGTGAAATTAACGCTTAACATAAATAATAAATCTCACATATAACCCACGAAAGTAAAGTTTTTCCACTAATGAAATGTAAATAGAATCAATCATACACAATAATAGTACTATATGTGTGAAGTCCTGCTCATTTGAAAAATGACATAGACCAACTGCTTTCTTCAAATCAAATTGTCTCCCAAGAATACAAAAGTACATCAACAAAGGAAAGTAGTCTGATATCTAAAAGAAACGATCATGTTCCATCATTTCACCAAAGCATTCACAAACTTACAATAGTGCATTCTTTGCAAATGCTTTTGATAAAATTTTGGATCCTTCTCCAAATGCATGAGAAGGGTATAAATACTACTCTAACTAAAAGTGTAAAAATAGATTATACAAAATTTGAGGAGGTTTCAAACAACCTTCCTCCTAACTAGGTAACTAACTCCAAAAATAAATAGAGGCTAAATAAGCAAAACTAAGAGGATGACTTGCTGTCTGCCAGCTTGTCCTTTAAGTCGCAAATATTGGTCATCGGTTGAATTTGAGGAGGTGGCCCAAAATGAGTCCTGAGTTGTTCAGTGAAGATCACATCGGTGAGTGGTGGCAACATCCTTTGAGTCGTGTGAAGGGAATAGTTGAGAGTCATAATCTAGCTATGTGGCCTAACCAAACACTGCCAATACGACTCTTAATTGGTCGTAGTCAGTTTCGCAATTGCCTCTCTCTAAATCCCCGCCTTCTCTTGCTAATCTTTATACAAAGCAGTTAAATCATGCATTTCTTTCGCGTTTCCTTCCTTGATGAGATTGGTGGCGAACAAGATCTGGTTCACTGCTTTGACAATGTTCTTTGATATTCACGTTGCTCTTGTGACTGCTAGTTCAGCCTATTTGATTTTGGCATCCCAATCTATAAAGAGAATGTCTTTATGAGTTTCTTCATTCTCTGGTAAATTAGAATTATTTCCATCTTCTGTTTCCTGCCACTCAATCAACTCAGAGATTCTGGTGTTTAAATCATTAAACTCCATTCTCTGGTCGATTGCCTTGTCTGTCAGTTATTCGCTAGTAGTCAGATAGGGAGTAATATGCCACATCTTTTGGCAAAAATACTCTTGTTATCTCACCAGAAGGGAATTTAATTCTAGGGCTTCTTTGATGAATTCCTCAGTAGTGGGAATGTCCTTGTATCTTTCCATGGATTGCTGCATTTCATGGAGTTGCATGTTTTTGGTTGATATATCGACCTCATGGCTAATTTTCAAAACATCCATGTCTTGTTTCAATTGCTTTACTTGCTCCACCACCTGCCTATTTGCGCTTGCTTTCTCTACCTCGAGCTCTTGTTCGAGCTATGCGATTCTCTCCTCTTTCTCCCTTAGAAAAGTAGAGACCTCAGTAGCCTTGTCCATAGTGGCTGATGTGTATGCTCCCATGAACTGTGATAGTCTAGTTAAGTTCTCGACCGGACTGAGAGGAATGTCCTTCCAGACCACGTCGATGGGCTCGTTTCCAGGTGGGAATTCAGGTGCATCTACCCTTCTCCTTTTCCTCTGCCTTCTAACTACAACCTTGTGGAGAGGGCTATAGAACACATCAAGTAGAGGTATTTCAGTCACTTTAAGAACAATCTCCGATGTGGGTAGAGCAGGGATAATTTCAGTATGTTGGGATGTTGTTGCTTGTTCCTCCATAGGCGTAGATTGTTGGTCGGCAGACTTGGGCTCTACATCCTTTTGGACATGCAGAGGAGTTTTGAATTCCTTTGTTTCTTGGGCATTTGAGGCTTTGGGAGTGCCTTGCAATTTCTGATTAAATTGATCCCACTCCTGCTCCAAACTACCGCCTTTGGTGTCCGAACCGATTTCTGTAGCTAGGGTGATTATCACTTGCTTTTCAGTTGACTTCCTGCTAGACTCAGCTGTGTTGTCAGCATCTTGGGACTTCCCTGTGTCTGGTGTCTTCGTAGTGTTTACCTGAGAGTCTATTTGAGAGCTAGGGGATCCACTCTCAACAGTGACACTTGAAGTAGTCTTATCCTTAGGTTTTAATAGATGCATTGGGATCACCTGGAGCCTCTCATCTCTGAATTCCTGAAATCTTTGGAAATATTCAGGTTTCAGATTTTCTTTTTCCCATTCGAAAGCTTGTTCGAAGGATACGGCTGACTGTAACAAATCTTCAAAATGATTATCATCATGATTGTATGGCTTGAGTTTAACTCCAGTAGTGACATTGTGTGCCACTTTGTTTGGATCAAATTGCCTCTTAGGTAATATATGAAGCCTGAGGGCTTCCATATGTGTTGATTCCTTAGTGGCATGAACAAAATTGGCTAAAGCAAAAGAACCGCATTTGACAGGGAAAATGGGCCATAATGACTTCTTGTCGTCTTTTAGAACTTTAGTCAAGCCCTTTCCCACAGTTTGGTAGGCAATCTATCTTGCTAATAACTTATTAGAAACATATAGAGGAAGGACATGTTGATCAGCTATGCTACCAAAAACCCTAAAATAAGTGAACCATTCTTCAATAAAATACTAGCCAACAGTAAGCAGGTCTGCTGCAGATTCTTGGGAAAACCTAGGGGCTTTTTAATTGAAAATCATTTGATGTAGGGGCAACACAATAGCATGGAATATCTTATAGAAGTGAGGTATGTAATGTGACTCCCATATTGGTTTATGACTGAGATGGATGGGGCAAGGATCTTGTAAGGTCCATTTCCCACCCATGGTTGGAAATGTTGTGCAAAAACAGATATTATCCATAATGCAGGCACTAAAATAGAAGGGAGGGAGGTTATCTGAGAAGGAGGCTTTCTTCCGTCGATATTTGGTAATGGTGGTGGCTAGGTTGTTAGATAGGATGGAATGTCAATTCATGATATGGGAATTAACACAGGAATCAATCGGAGGAATCCATTCAATTGAAAACTTAGTATTATTGGGTAGCCCATACAATCTACATAACATGGATGTTGCATAGTTGTAGGGGTTTTCCAAAGAGGCTATAGCATACATACCCATTTTGTCATACTTTAATTTGTTGTCCAACACCCTCCAACCCTGAATTAGCTTGAAGGGGTCTGGATTCTTCTTTGCAAAGTTAGCCACAAATGTACCATCATATATATCATGGGGATTAGGTATGTGGTACATTTTCTTCAAATCCTCTACTCTGAATGACCCAATGAGCTCCATCTTTGAATTCTTGAACTGCCTATCTTCAATTATAAGGTTTTCAATCACCCACCTGATCATATCTGTATAGGGGAGGATTTTAGCCCTTGCTCCTATCCTATGAAGGAATGAACAGGAAGCATCTCTACATTGGAGTTCTGAAGGCCTTTTGGAATCAGTTGTTGCTCTCGTAACAATGATTTTAGGATGCTCATCCTCCAACCTATTGTAAATTACTTCCCAAGTTGTTGTGCCTCCGGCAGCATCACAAACTGTATTAGCAAAGATAGGATCCATCTCTGTAAACTCAGCTTCAACAATGGTCTGTTTTCTCTGTTTTTGCATCACCTTTCTAAGGGACATGTCTTTTGTCACTTTCCTGAGATAGACAAGATATATCATTACAGACGATATCTAACAATTAAGATTGAAAACTTCTATGAAATGACTTTGGATCGTGAGAAAGGTTTTAAGGAGATACTCGTTCATAACTACCCATAACCAAGAAAATGATTATCCTTCCTCTAGCCGCTAAATATTTAATAACTTGTCAACTCGTTTGTTTTAGCATTTAAAACATAATTATTCCACACACTTTACCAGACTTAATCGTACATTGCAGTCTTAAAAAGGATACAATATAGTGTTTCCAAATATCTTAAGTGAAATGCGATTACAAGATCGCAATATCACATTTTGCAAATCGTTTGTGGTTGTTCTAATGGCATGGTCGAGTTTTTTTCGAACTACGTGAAGTGAGAAATGTGATTGCGAAATGACCAGGTGATGTTATTATAGCGGGAGACCTAATCACATATCGCACTTTTGAAATGGTTTTTTTAACATGGTCATGTCAAAAAGTGCGATTTGCAATTTGCGATATGGATTTCATCCTTAGTTAGTTTTGCAAGGTTTTGCTAGGAATTTTCTTAGAGTTAGGGTTTTATTATCCTAAACCTAAAAATTTAAAAGGGTCCCCATTTACACCTCTAAGCCTAGCTATTTTTTTTTTTTATAAATGGGGGGGTTGTTTCGTCGTACAAAAACTAGCGATTCACTTGGAAGAACCAGTTATCTCTGAGTAGTTTTCTGAAATTTCTAAAAACTTTCAAAGTAATTAGGGTTATAAGAATAATGATTACATGAGTTATAAGGTAAACAACATGTCTTTGGAATCATCATTACTTTCTCAACTTATTTACTTAATTACTTTACTCTTGTAATGATAGAAGTATAAAGATTTGTGTCAGCCAATAAAGTTTAAAGAAATATCAGAGTCTTTTGCAGATTAGTTTTTGTAGTTTACTCAATTATCACAAATAGGGCCTCTGCTACCAATAGGCGTTCATAGCCTCGACAGGGTTATCTTTTAACCAACAATGATTCATTGTCCCATCTGTATGAATTTTCAAATTTCAAAATGATATTCACTTGGATTGAATTTCACTTGGACCTTGTCCTCTTTTTCCTTTTTTTAATGTAATTTTGCTCTTTTTTGGTTTCTTAAAAGACATTGTCTAGGCGTGGTAACCTACTAATGACAATGCCATTCACTAGTTGTAATTAAACTAAACAAGTTGGCTCTTGATGAGACCCCTTGTCTTCTGATCAAGGAGACCATTAGCTATTACCCTGTTTGGTATGTAGTATTGGTAATATCAGTTTAATCACTTCCCTATGAACATGGTAAACAAGCTCGTAATGAGACTTTTTATCTTTTAAGTTTTTTATATTTTAGAATTACACTCTGAAAAAGGAAAATTTTAACATATGGGGTGGATCATTGGCTCTTTTGAGAGTTTTGGGTGATAATGATAGAGTTTTTAAGATGCTGATCTGCAAAAATCTTTACTAGGTTAAAGATTATTTTCTTGACTGATAACAAAACCTTCATATTCTATAAAGATAAGAGTTTGTTCGTAAAATAAATGTTTTAAGCAAGATCAGGTTTTTCCAAAGAAATCAAGTTTACTTTAGCACTCAAATGTGTTAATTATTCCTTTTAACTCTTACTTTCTTATAAAAGCAAAAAACAGAAATGTTACCAAAGATTTTATTTTGAAAAGCCAAAAGTAAATACTATTTGACCATTATTTTCCTAGAAAGCAATATGTTACAAAATTGGAAGAGGTTATCTCCTAGGAGAAGTAATTTTTCAAAATTTTCCCATTGACGGGCAAAGAATCCTTCTTACCTGACAAGTCTTGTAGAAGAAATGTTGATTGTCCAATTTTTTCAATGATCTGAAAAGGGCCAAGCCATAGTCTTTGGAATTTGGTATGTCTAACCTTTTCCTCGTGTGCTTTGTCCCATTTCAAAACTAAGTCACCTACTTCAAGATTTTTATGACTGGTAGAAGTTGTATCAAAAGAAGCTTTGACTAATTGTTGATGATGGAAGTGGGTTTCTTTAGCCTTTTCTCTTTCTTCTTCAAGATTGAGGATTTGAAATTGTCTGGCCTAGAGAGAAGATGAATGGTTTTCATCAATAAATTGCACTAGGGCAAGAGATGGGATTGCTACGTTTGTGTGAAGAACAGCTTTTTTTCCATAAACTAAAACAAAAGGAGATGAACCAATAGAGGCTTTCTGAGTAATCATGTCTGCCCATAGAGCAAATGTAAATGCTTTGTGCCAATTCCTATGATTTTGACCAATAGTCCTTTTGATAATTCTAATGAGGTTCTTGTTTGTTGATTATGTTAATCCATCACCTTGAGGATAATAATTGGCTGAATATTTCAACTCGAAACCTCACTTCAGAGTAAATTATACCATTGTATTTCTAGAAAAGTAAGATGCATTGTCAAACATTAAAGCTGAGGGTAAGCTAGACCTAGTAATTATGACTGATCAATGAAGTCTGTAATATTTTCCGTATTAGCTATCTTTAATGGGACAACTTCTACCCACTTAGTAAAGTAATAAATAGTTGTAAGTGTATACCTATGTTGTTTGGAAGAATTAGGAATAATCTCACCAATTATGTCTAATCCCCATTGTTCGAATGGTAGTTGGATGTTAACTGGTTGTAAAGGGAATGTTGGCCTTATTTCTCTTTCGGTTGTGGTTTGACAAGTTTTTCACTTCCTTGCATATTCATGTGCGTCTTTAAATATTGTTGGCCAATAATACCCTGCATGTAGGATTTTGTGGGCCATGGTATTTCCTCAAAAATGTCCTCCAGCTGGTCCATCATGTAATTCCTGCATGACCTTTTTGGCTTTAGGTTTCTCTAGGCATCTCAGCAATACTAAATTATAATTCTTCCTAAACAATACATCATTGACTAGCTCATACTGATTTGATTTCAATCTTAAAGCTCGTTTTGTTTTATAGTTAAGGTGCATAGGATCATATCCATTTTTTAGATAAAATTTCAAATCAGCATATTTTGATTGGGTCTCGTTGAGGCTTACCTCTAATATTTGTACTTCATTACCTTAATCTTCTTCTGATGCTAACTGGGAAGCTCCTGTTAACATCCTGCAAAAACCTTGGCCCCTGACAATTTTAGCTGGCCAGATTTCTACATCATATTCTTGCAGTGCAGTTACCCAATTAGCTCTCTTCTCCCCTACTTCTCTTTGGATCAATAGTTGTATTACTACAGGGTAAGGTACAATTATCTTTGTATGGGTTTTAAGAAGAAAAGGTCTGAAATGTTTCAAAGTTTTTTTAAAAACAGCAAATGCTTGTTTCTCTACAGCTGAATTATTTAATTCGGTGCCTTGTAACTTAGAACCGAAAAAGGAGATAGGTGCCTCAATATTTTCATTGTTCAACTGTGTCAAAACTGTTGTACATGATGTATCAGATGAGAAAGTATATAATGCAAAAGGTTTGAGAAAGTCTGAGGTTGCCAATGAGGGAGCATTAATAAAAGATTTTTTAATCAACTCGAATGACTCTCTTTCATCCTTATTCCATATGAAAACTACATTTTTTCTTATCATCGCTTGAAGAGGTAGAACAATTTGTGAAAAAAATGGGACAAATTTTTTTACAAAATTTATTTGGCCTAGGAATGATTGCATGTTTTTCTTGTTGTGTGGGAGGGGAATTTTTTCAATCTCTTGAACTCTATCAAGGTCAATGTAAATGCCTTTCTTGGATACTATAAACCCAAGGAGTTTTTCTTTTGGTAAAGCAAAATAGGATTTCTTGGGGTTTAAGGAAATGTCGTATTTCTTGCATCTTTCGAAAATCTGTTTTAGGTCAGCTAAATGATTGTTCTTGTCCTTGGAATAGATTGTGATGTCATCCAAGTAAATAACCACCGCTTTATTAATTATACCTCTGAAAGCAATGTCCATGGCTCGTTGAAATGTGGCGCCCGCATTAATGAGTCCGAAAGGCATCTTCTGATAGGCATATGTTCCCCACTTGGTCCTGAATGTTGTCTTTAATCTGTCATTTGGATCGACAAGTATTTGATTATATCATGAGAATCCATCTAGAAAGGACATTGATTCAAAGCCCGCAACTGATTGTAAAATTTGTTCCATGGTGGGCAAGGGAAAATTATCTTTTTAGCAAGCTTGATTCAAGTTTATAAAATCATTACAAATCCTAATATCTCCATTCTTTTTCCTTACGGGTACCATATTTGATACCCATTTAGAATGTCTAACAGGGAAGATTATTTTGGCTTTCAGAAGCTTGTTCAATTCAGATTTGATTTGACTTTCAAGGTTTGGGTGAATTTTGCGAAGCTTATGTTGAACTGGCTTTTCATTTGAAGTCATGGGTATGGTGTGTTGAATTATAGAGGCATCATAAGTTTTGAGATCTGCATAATCCCAAGAAAAAACGCCTTTATATGTTTTAAACAACCTGATGAATGATATTCTTTCTTCAGATGATAGGCCTAGACCTAGGTTGACATTTTGAAGTTTTTTGTTTGACCCTAGGTTTACTACTTCAAATCTCAAAGTAGAACTTTGAGTTTTGGAGTTAGTACTTTTCTTAAATCTATCCTTTAGATCATAAATATCTTCCATTTTAACCACAGACTTTGGGATCGAGTTATGATCATGATTAAGTTTTATTTCTAGATCATGGTCATGTTCATCTATGATCTGTTCTTCATACGATCCCTCTGATGTAAGGAAATTAACTATATCTGCATCGTTGTTGAATACTCTCCAATTTGTTACATTGTCGGGGATTGATGGCCTAAATATTAATTCTATTGAAAATCTGTCTGGACTAAAATCTTCTGAAGGTATAAGCCTGGATGCCACATTTGCAAGTAAGTCAGCACTTGCATTTTTTAATCTAGGGATTGAAGATATGTTGAAAGAAAAAAATGAGAAGTCAATTTCTGAGCTAAAGATTGATAGTGTTCAAGGTGCCCAGAGACACAATGAATTGTATTTCTCACTTTTTTCACAATTATCTCTGAATCACCATAGACTTGCAGGTATTTGACATTAAGGTCGATGGCTTTATATAGTCCTTGGATTAGTGCTTCATATTCAGCGACATTGTTTGTGCACTGGAATTCAAGTCTACAGGCTAGCATGGTTTTCTCTCCTTGCGAATTGATCAAAATGCATCCTACACCTGCACCAGCCTCTAATTTAGAACCGTCAAAATAGAGAGTCTAGAATGGAGAGTTATTAGAAACTTTATCTACTAAATTTAGAAATTTGGAAGGATTCGTTTGTGAAAATATTTCGATTTGAGAGACTACAACGTTATCTAAAAAGGGAGACCTCTGAGCATTAAAGGATCCTAAAGAGGACTCGGTTGAGTAATTTCCAATGATATTATTAGTGAAAGCAATAGGTTCGTTTCTTCCCTCAAGGTTGGTAACCGTATATTTCATGAATTTCTCTCAGTCTACCCTGATTTGGTTAGGCTTACCATTATGTGGCAACCACATGTGAGACCAATCAGTTGCGAAATAACCGTGCAACTTTTCAGACCAGTCCCTATTGAGAATTAAACCATAAAATTCAACGATATCGGCTACTAGAATATCAATTATTTGGGAAACTTTTGGATTTGAGGAAAGCCTAATTGAAATTGAGGCGATTTCTCCAAGGACTTCAACTTTTGTCGTATCTAGCTAAATTATGTGTACTGCAGATTTTTGAGGTGTAATGTTCAATTTCGTACACACAGCCCTTGGCATTGTATTTGAGGAGGATCCTGAATCAACAAGGCAGTTGTGAACGTTCCTGTTGAAAATTCCATAAGTGAGCAGAAACGAAGGAACATGAGAAATAGACCTATCACCAATCAGAACTAGATCTGAATGAGCTACCTTGTTTGAGGATGAGGGAGGTTTTCCCATATTGTAGGCAGCTTGAGTAACTACAGCAGATGGCAAAGGAGATACTGGAACTGCTTTCAATTATATTAATAAAATCTTCTGCTGATGTTTGAGTTTAGTGAGCTCATGCAGCAAGATGCTAGCTCTAGTCCTTTTCATGTCGTCGACTATATTGTATTCGACCGTATCAAATATTACCAATGTTTTTTAGGCATTTGGGGAATCTAGCAGGATAGGAATGGTTTGGCTAGCCTTAGATTTCTTAGCTATTGTTTTCTCCTTTGCAGGGTAGCAACTTTCTACTTGTGATTTGTGATAGACATGTCAAGAGAACTTTTGCTTCTTGTAGTTACAGGCATTGCTTATGCTTCTTCTTCAGTTGGGAGAATAAAATCCCACATCCCGCTTAGTTCAATTTCTTCTTCTGTTTAAGTTTCCTCTTCGTTTGGCGAATCTTCTTCTGCTTTTTGGTCAGATTCAACATTTGAAATGGTGTTTGGGAGTTGTGACGTAGAAGAAGGGTTCCTTTTCAATGATTTAAAAGGTTTCTTAGGAGCAGAGGATTCTACAACTTGTTTTTTAATTTCAAGCATTTCGTTTGACATTGTCTTTGACACTTTCTGAAGACCTACAAGATCGAAAGGTCTTTTGAATCCTTCTTCTTAGAGTCATTCTTAAATGTCACTTTTTTGGTCTTCCTTTCGTCTATTTGTGATCTCTTTTCCAAAGCTATGATTCTTCTTTCTACAGACAAGGCTTCTTTCATGTTTTCTGCAAGGGTAGCCTTATTGCCTATATCTACAAAAATTGCAATATTAGAAGGTAGAGATGATATATACCATTCTATTTGTACATCTACAGCAGGTTTAGAGGTAGCTGAGATTTTGTTTATCAATTTGTTAAATTTGGAGTTGAAATATTTGATCTTTTCATTTGGATTAGCTTTTAAAATAGAAATATCATTGATCAAGGATGCTATGGTCCTATTATCACCAAATTTTGCAAGAAACACTTCTTGAAAAGTATCTCAATCTCTAATTGAACTTGCTGGGAGGGAAAAGTACCAAGACCCAGCAGATCCTTGGAAAGTATAAGGAAACAATCTAATTACAACATCTTCATGTGCAACCCCATTGAGACTCATGGCTAACATAAAATTATTTAGATGTTCTTCAGCCGAAAGAGCATAGTCAGGATTATACTTAGGCAACCATTTTTCTGGGTTTGTTGGGAGTGCATTTGGATTTGCAACTAGAAAAACACCAGGATTTGTCCAAGTTTGATTGGCCATAACTTGAGTTGGGGACTGGGAAATTGAGAAGGTCGGTCCAGAAGTAGGTATAGATGACGAAAAACTACCTACTAGATTAGTACTGATAATTGTAGTATTAATTGGAGAAGTGGATGTTTGAGAAGTCGTGGATTGGATAGAAGTGGATGGAGGAGTAAATAGATGGAAAGGTGATGTGATCTCGCTAGTGTCTGATTCAAATGTTGATGAAGTGACTTTCCTACATCGTGGAGGAATGGGGAACTCGAAAGGGGTAACCCCAAGTCTCTCACTTTGCAGTGTAGTCAATACACCAGTTTTCTTTAATAAGGAGGTAACACTCTCTTCAGATACTTCAGGTCTCTATGGTTTCTCTGCAGAAATGGATATCTGTTCCAACTGTTGTATCAAAGAATGAACTTCGGGAGACTTAGGAGTATAATCTGGCGAAGGTGGTCGCCTTACTACTTCAGGAGATGAGGGAGATGTTTCTACTACTTCAAACTTTCGATCAAGAGATTCTGAATGATTTTGAGAAGGTGTAAAAATGGTGGAGAGATTTTGACTCTTATGAATGCTTTTCGAATCAATTTTAGCTTCATATTCCATTCACAATTGAATTCCCTCCTTCTAGTGCCAAAATGTTGCGGCCTCAAAATTCTGCTGCCGAAACATGGAGGATAACCATCCAGTCCGGACCTTAAGACAGCTCCTTTTCCATTTAAAGTGGTGGCTCCGACTGGGGATAATGGGACCAATTTCCTAGTCTGGGTTTTAAGATGAGAGTGGCTGGTTTATGAGTGTTTTGCAACAGAAAAATGATAATCTAAGTGATCTATTCTACAGCGCAATTCCTCTAACTAACTTATTCTAATATAAACCCAGGTGTTCTTGTATGATATGCGATCTACAAGAATATCTATTTAGCATGTGATAATGAAGATTGAACACAACTAAACAGAGATGATAACATAAAAGATAATTCCTTAATTCCTTTGACTAAATAGTTAGTCAAAGGAATTTATAAAATATATCGCATATATGATGAGTTATATATGAAAATCACAACTTCGGCTAGGAATCATACAAAAGTGAAATTAACGCTTAACAGAAATAATAAATCTCACATATAATCCATGAAAGTAAAGTTTTGCCACTAATGAAATGTAAATAGAATCAATCATACACGATAATAGTACCATATGTGTGAAGTCCTGCTCATTTGACAAATGACATAGACCAACTTCTTTCTTCAAATCAAATTGTCTCCCAAGAATACAAAAGTGCATCAACAAAGGAAAGTAGTCTGATATCTAAAAGAAACAATCATGTTCCATCATTTCACCAAATCATTCACCAACTTACAATAGTGCATTCTTTGCAAATGTTTTTGATAAAATTTTGGACCCTTCTCCAAATGCATGAGAAGGGTATAAATACTACTCTAACTAAAAGTGTAAAAATAGATTATACAAAATTTGAGGAGGTTTCAAACAACCTTCCTCCTAACAAGGTAACTAAATCCAAAAATAAACAGAGGCTAAATAAGCAAAACTAAGAGGATGACTTGATGTTTGCCAGCTTTTCCTTTAAGTCGCAAATATCGGTCATCGGTTGAATTTGAGGAGGTGGCCTGAAATAAATCCTGAGTTGTCCAGTGAAGATCGCATCGATGAGGGTGGAAAAATCCTTTGAGTCGTCTGAAGGGAATAGTTGAGAGTAATAATCTGGCTATGTGGCTTAACCAGATAATGCCAATACGACTCCCAGTTGGTCGTAGTCAGTTTCACAATTGCCTCTCTCTAAATCCCCGCCTTCTCTTGCCAGTCTTTATACAGAGCAGTTAAATCAGGAATTTATTTCATATTGCCTTCCTTGATGAGATTGGTGGTGAACAGGATGTGGTTCACTGCTTTGACAATGTTCTTTGATACTCCCACTGCCCTTGTGACTGCTAGTTCAGCCTGTTTGATTCTGGCATCCCAATCTATAAAGAGAATGTCTTTATGAGTTTCTTCAATCTCAGGTAGATTGGCCTTCTTTCCATCTTATATTTCCTGCCACTCAATGAACTCAGAGATTTTGGTGTTTAAATCATTAAACTTCGTTCTCTGGTCGATTGCCTTGTCTGTCAGCTGGTTGCTAGTAGTCAGATAGGGAGTAATATGCGACATCTTTTGGCAAAAATACTCTTGTTGTCTCACCAGAAGGGAATTTAATTCCAGGGCTTCTTTGATGAATTCCTTAGTAGTGGGAACGTCCTTGTATCTTTCCATGGATTGCTGCATTTCATGGAGTTTCATGTTTTTGGCCGATATATCGGCCTCATGGCTAATTTTCAAAACCTCCATGTCTTGCTGCAATTGCTTTAGTTGCTCCACCACCTGCCTATTTGTGCTTGCTTTCTCTGCCTCGAGCTCTTGTTCGAGCTGTGAAATTCTCTCCTCTTTCTCCCTTAGCAGAGTAGATACCTCAGTAGCCTTGTCCATAGTGGTCGATATGTATGCTCCTGTGAACTGTGATAGTCTAGTTAAGTTCTCGACCGGACTGAAAGGAATTCCCTTCCAGACCACGTCGATGGGCTCATTTCCAAGTGGGAATTCAAGTGCATCTACGCTTCTCCTTTTCCTCTCCCTTCTAACTACGGCCTTGTGGAGAGGGCTATAGAACACATCAAGTAGAGGTATTTTAGTTACTTTGAGAAAAATCTCCGATGTGGGTAGAGCAGGGATAATTTTAGTTTGTTGGGATGTTGTTGCTTGTTCCTCCATAGGCTTAGATTGTTGGTCGGTGAACTTGGGCTCTGTATCCTTTTGGACATGCGGAGGAGTTTTGAATTCCTTTGTTTCTTGGGAATTTGAGGCTTTGGGAGTGCCTTGCAATTTCTGATTAAATTGATCCCACTCCTACTCCAAACTACCGCCTTTGGTCTCCGAACCGATTTCTGTAGCTAGGGTGATTATCACTTGCTTTTCAGCCAACTTCCTGCTGGACTCAGTTGTGTTGTCAGCATCTTGGGACTTCTTGGGACTTCCCTATGTCTGGTGTCTTCTCAATGTTTACCTGAAAGTCTATTTGAGAGGTAGGGCCTCCACTCTCAACAATGACGCTTGGAGTAGTCTTATCCTCAGGTTTTAATATATGCATTGGGATCACTGGAGCCTCTCATCTCTGAATTCTTGAAACCTTTGGAAATATTCAGGTTTCATATTTTCTTTTTCCCATTCAAAAGCTTGTTCGAAGGATATGGCTGACTGTAAAAAATCTTAAAAATGATTATCATCATGATTGTATGTCTTGAGTTTAACTCCAGTAGTGACATTGTATGCCACTTTGTTTGGATCAAATTGCCTCTTAGGCAATGTATGAAGCCTGAGGGCTTCCATATGTGCTGATTCCTTAGTGTCATGAACAAAATTGGCCAAAGAAAAAGAACCACATTTGACAGGGAAAATGGGCCATAATGACTTCTTGTCGTCTTTTAGAACTTTAGTCAAGTCATTTCCCACAGCTTGGTAGGCAATCTCTCTTGCTAATAACTTATCATAAACATATAGAGGAAGGATGTGTGGATCAATTGTGCTACCAAAAACCCTAATATAAGTGAACCATTCTTCAATAAAATACTTGCCAACAGTAAGCAGGTCTATTACAGCTTACTGGGAAAACCTAGGGGCTTTTTTATTGAAAATCATTTGATGTAGGGGCAACACAATAGCATGGAATATCTTATAGAAGTGAGGTATGTAATGTGACTCCCATATTTGTTTATTACTGAGATGGATGGGTAAGGATCTTGTAAGGTCCATTTCCAACCCATGGTTGGAAATGTTGTGCAAAAACAGATAGCATCCATAATGTAGGCACTAAAATAGAAGGGAGGGAGGTTATCTGAGAAGGAGGCTTTCTTCTGTCGATATTCGGTAATGGTGGTGGCTAGGTTGTCAGATAGGATGGAATGCCAATTCATGATATGGGAATTAACATAGGCATCAATCAGAGGAATCCATTCAATTGAAAACTTAGTATTATTGGGTAGCCCATACAATCTACATAACATGGTTGCTGCATAGTTGTAGGGGTTTGCCAAAGAGGCTATAGCATACATACCCGATTTGTCATACTTGAATTTTTTGTCCAACACCCTCCAACCCTGAATTAGCTTGAAGGGGTCTAGATTCTTCTTTGTGAAGTTAGCCACAAATGTACCATCGTAGATATCCTAGGGATTAGGTATGTGGTACATCTTCTTCAAATCCTTTGCTCTGAACGACCCAATGAGCTCCATCTTTGAATTCTTGAACTACCTATCTTCAATTATAAGGTTTTCAATCACCCACCTGATCATATCTGTATAGGGGAGGATTTTAGCCCTTGCTCCTATCCTATGAAGGAATGAACAGGAAGCATCTCTACATTGGAGTTCTGAAGGCATTTTGGAATCAGTTTTTGCTCTCGTAACAGTGATTTTAGGAAACCCATCCTCCAGCCTATTGTAAATTACTTCCCAAGCTATTGCACCTTTGGCAGCATCACAAACTGTATCAGCAAAGATAGGATCCATCTCTGTAAACTCAACTTCAACAATGGTTTGTTTGCTCTGTTTCTACATCACCTTTCTAAGGGACATGTCTTTTGTCGCTTTCCTGAGATAGACAAGATATATCAACACAGACGATATCTAGCAATTAAGATTGAAAACTTCTGTGAAATGACTTTGGATCATGAGAAAGGTTTTAATGAGATACTTGATTATAACTACCCATAACCAAGAAAATGATTATCCTTCCTTGGGCCGCTAAATATTTAATAACATGTCAACTCATTTGTTTTAGCATTCAAAATGTAATTATTCCACACGCTTTACTGGACTTAATCGCGCATTGCGGTCTTAAAAAGGATACAGTATAGCGTTTCTAGATATCTTAAGCGAAATGCGATTGTGAGATTGTAATATCGCGTTTCGCAAATCGTGTGTGGTTGTTCTAATGGCATCATCCATTTTTTTGCAAACTATGTGAAGTGTGAAATGTGATTGTGAAATGACTAGGTGATGTTATCGCAGCGGGAGACGTAATCGCATATCGTACTTTTCAAATGATTTTTTTAACATGGTCATGCGGAAAAGTGCGATTTGTGATTTGCGATATGGATTTCATCCTTAGTTAGTTTTGCAAGATTTTGCTAGGAATTTTCTTAGAGTTAGGGTTTTATTATCCTAAGCCTAAAAATTTAAAAGGGTCCACATTTACACTTCTAAGCCTAGCTATTTTTTTTTTTAATAAATGGGGGGGTGTTGTTTCGTAGTACAACAATATGTTAGAAAACCAAGGAGAAATCATAGAGATGGCAAAGAGGTGTTCATCTAGTAGTTTATTATCCACCAACTCTTCATTACCTGCAGGCAAGGCTAACTTGGACAAAAACTTTGCAACCACATTTTCTTTCTTTGGTTTGTCAATAATAGTCAAATCAAAAAGTTGTAACAATAACAGCCATCTAATTATCCTAGCATTGACATTAGTATTATTCGTCAAATATTTAATGGTTGCATGATCAATATGAACAAAATTTTGGTACCTAGTGATATAGTGCCTGAATTTGTTTAAAGAATGTACTACAGTTAAGAGATCTTTTTCAATGACAGTGTAATTCAACTCAGCTTTAGACAAATTCTTACTAATGAAAGCATAAGGCAACTTATCCTCTACTTTTCCCAAGGCTCCCCCCACAACTTTATCTTATGCATTAGTTGGATATGGAAAGGCAATTCCCAGTTGGGACCCCTCAGGATGGGTGTAGTGGTCAATTTTTCTTTCAACACTTCAAGGGCCTCTTGGCAATTGCTAGGCTAACATAAATATGAATCTTTGGCCAGTAACCTAAACAAAGGTGAAGCCACTTTACTAAAGTGTTTGATGAATCTCCTATAATATCCAGCTAGTCCCAAGAAACTCCTGACATCTCTTTTCTTTTGAGGGGTGGGGACCCTTTTTATGATGGAATTTTTGTTTGGGTCAACCTATATTCCTTCCCTGGATATGGAATGGCCAATGAAAATCCCCTCATTCATCAAGAACTCACATTTCTTAGGGTTCATTAAGAGATTCACTTCAATTCATTTCTTCAAGACCTTGCACAGATTGGAGAGAGCTTCATGACAGTCACATCCATAAGGAGTGAAATCCTCCATGTATATGTCAACAGAGTCATGAACAATTTCAGGCAAAATACTCAAAATTGTCCTCTGGAAAGTAGCAGGGGCATTACACAAACTAAATGGAATAACTCTATAACCAAAGGTACCCGAATGACATGTGAATGTGGTCTTATCTTGGTCTTCAGGGATGATCTAAATTTTGTTGTATCCACTAAATCCATCCCTGAAGGAGAAGAACTTCTTCCCTGCAAGGCCATCTAGGATTTGGTCAATGAAGGGAAAAAGAAAATGGTCCTTCTTTGTAGCCTGTAATCAACATAGATTCTCCACTTCCCATTCTTCTTAGGAACTAAAACAAGAGGTGACACCCACTCACTATCTGAAATGGGGTATATGAACCCTACATCCAGTAGATTTTGTAGTTCTTCTTTCACAATGTACTTAAGAGTTGGGTTCATCCTTCTCTAGGGTTAGCGCATAGGCTTGCATCCCTCATTGATGTAAATATGATGAGTAAAAACTAATGGATTCACACCTTTCATTTGCTTATAATCCCAAGAAAAATCATCCAAGTGTTTCCTCACTATTTTGCACAATTGTTCTTCCTGTTTGGCCGAGAGAGAAGGGTTGATATTCACAGTTCTTTATGGGGTATATGAACCCTGCATCCAGTAGATTTTGTAGTTCTTCTTTCACAATGTCCTGAAGAGTTGGGTCCATTCTTCTCTGGGGTTAGCACACAAGCTTGCATCCTCATTTATGTAAATATGATGAGTACAAACTGAGGGATGCACACCTTTCATTTCCTTATAATACCAGGCAAAGGCATCCAAGTGTTGCCTCAGTATTTTGCACAACTGTTCTTCCTATTTGGACAAGAGAGAAGGGTTGATCTTTATGGTTCTTGATGGGCCAAACTCTACAAACTTTGCATGTTCTTGACTTGAGTCAATAAGGCTTAAGTTAGTCCAAGGATTACTCTCAGATTATTTCATCAAATCATCAATTAGTATGGGAGTGGAAGGTTGTTTATGAAGGATATGTTCAATGAGGTCACCTTCATCAGGTTGCCCCCCTCCTATAATAGTATCTAGAGTGCAAATTGGGTAGGGGGTGGTGTGACACATTTCATCTTCTTCCTCCTCTTCTAACCACAAGGGTAAGTCATGCTCAATAGAATATTGATTAGGATGATACAATACCAGTTGTTTTGACAAATGTCCATTTTTAATGGTCATGTTCCCAACCCTACAACTAATGTAAGCATCAGCAATGGCTAACCACAGTCTTCCCAAGATGAGAGGATAGCCATTAAACTGGGTTTTGGGTTGGAGAACCAACAAATTAAAAGGATACACCAAAGAGTCAATGGACACCATAACATCTTCAAAAAATCCCTCAAGAGCTATTTTGGATCTATTTGCAAGTTGCAACACTATGGTGGTCTTTCTCAAAGCCCCTTGGATATTTAGCTTTAGCATGGTTTCCTTAGTCATCACATTGATTTTAGCCCCAAGATCAATCAAGGTATTAGGGACTATAAGGTCATCAATGTGCACATCTACTACTGGGCTTCCAGGGTCCAAATATTTCTGGAAGATCACCCTTCCAAGCATCAAATTAGATGGTTTCCCAACAACATTTATGGTGGGGGTGTCTCTTTTTCTTATCCCGGGATTTTTTAAAAAAATTCTGCTTGATGAGCTTATTATAGATGGGAACATCTTTAATGGTCTCAAGAAGGGGTATCTTAACACAAATTCTTCAATTCTCCCAAAAGTTCGACCTCTTCTAGGGTGTGTCGACTAGGGTGGATCAACCTATCAGGAAAAGGAGGTGGATTGAATTAAGGAAGACTCTCTTCCTTCTCTTCTTCAAGCTCTTCAGTTGGAGAAGGTGGGTGGTTATCTCGAAGCACTCTCCCAGACCGAAGGTTAATCTCCTGGATTTCCACAGCATAAGCAAGATAGTATGTCTCTCCATTGTAGACCTGTTGTGCTTGCTTTTTGTTCGTGTTCGTATTAGGTTGATCAAGAATTTTAGGTTTCTTAGGTGGAGTAGGATGAGTGAGTTGTGGTTGAGGTTGGGGTGGAGACAGTAAAGAAGTAGGTTGGTGGACTTGAGGCCTCCACCCTTGTGATGGGTTGCCCATTGAGAAGATTGGGGTGGATATGGTTGAAAAGGATGGTTGAAAGGTTGAGGATATGCAGGATCATAATGCCAAGAAGGAGGTGTGGACTAGGATGGATGAGTGGACTATCACCAAGGTTGTAAGGTACATTCTGATTTGGATTATAATAAGAGTAGTGTGCACCTTACATGCCTTGTTGATATGGTTGAGGTCCTTGAGGCCTTCTTTGATTGATGAAACAAACTTGCTCTGAACCACTTTAGTCCTAGAAAATAAGGGCATTTTTCTGTTGCATGATTTTCTTCACAGACTACGTAGACTTCTATGGCATTCAAGGGGCACATTCCTAGGATGTCTTTTGGTGCATCTAGGGCAGAAAATGGCTAGTTCTCTTTTTGCTTCCTCCTTATTTCTTTTGATTTGCATGGTATCCATTTGCAATGCAAAGGTATGCATCATTTCACTCTTGAAATCCTATAACATGTTATCTGTCTCATTCTTGATGGATTTTATGAAGGGAGAGGAATTGACCAAGCCTTGACTACCCCTACCCATATTCTTGGCAACCTTAGAGAGATTCTTGAACAAATTTTTTATTTCATCATAGGATAACTGATAGATATCTCCTCCATACCACATGTTAAGGGTTTCCAACATATCCTCTTTGATCCCTCAGAGAAGAACTAGCTTGAGTGACTTAGGATCAAGGGTACAGTTGGCCCTCCTATAACTAAGTTGAAATCTCCCCTCATAGTCTTCTAGGGATTCATCAGGTCCAAGAGTCATCCTAAATATTTCTTCTTTGGTTTCTTTGGACCTACAGTAGTCCCTGTACTTGTTATTTAAGGCATGTTTCATTTGGGCCTAGGTAGTGATGTTACCCCCAGGCAGACCCATAAACCAGCACAAGGCTGCATATTTAAGGGTAGAGGAGAATAACTTCAAATTCTGCTCATTAGAGGCATAGTCATAGGTCCTACAAACGACAGCAAATTCAAGCATGAAGGTGGAAGGATCATCATAGGTTAAGCCATGGAAGTGTGGGAGGGAAGTAGGGCTTATATTCTTCATTCTAACCTCTCCATTGGTCTCTCTGATAGGGAAAACCTCATTGTCCTTTTTTTCAGCCATAGTTTGGATAGGTGAAGTGGGTTCTTCTTCTTCCCCGGTAGGTTCTTCAAAAATTTTAAGTTTCTCACCTAGAGGATCTTCTAACTCCCTTGCAGTCAGAGAGGGAAGCTCACAGTCACCAAAGAAGAGCGAAGGTTGAATGTTTGAGGGTGTGGGGGTTTTTTGGTAATAATTTTCCTTGATTATCCCTACTCCTACAAGGCATGAAAGAATTTTTTATTTTATTTTTTCACTTTTTCAAAAACGGTATGCAAAACATAAAACAATGCTTAAGCAGAAACAACATCTACTTAGACACCTTCCAAGCAATGACGCCAAAAAGTGGTGAGTCCTGGTATTGCACCAAGAATGTTTCAACTCCCAAGGGCTCCTCAACTCAAATTATCAACCCAACGTTCATAAAAAATTAGAGGTGTGAGTGCTATATGCATAACATATTGGATTCCATTCATGCCACCCACCCTCATTCATGACATTAGATCAAATTTTCTCAAAGACCATTACTCCTACTAAATTAGAATGAAATCTTACTAATGAAGGTACAATTGGAAATTACTTCTAGCTATGAAAATGGAAATGTCATTGACTCAACTTGTAAATGCTAATTAATCAATTCATGAAAGGACAAAGGCTAATCTACTTGCAGAAAGAAAGCTATTTTATCTTGCAAAATCCATCAAAATACCAAATCTACTTGTATAAAGGAAACTAGTTTATCTTTGATGATTCATCAAACTACCAATCATAAATTCATGCATCATCTACCTAGTTCACACTTTCTTGAAAATTAATAGCCTACTTGCATCATACTTGTGATAAAAGAAACTAAATTTACTATGTTTTGCAGTGAAGAAACAGAAAGGTTGGAGTGGCCTAGGAGCTTCCCCTTATCATCAAATCACAACTGGGGGTCATTATTCATCTTGAAGGATTCAAAGTTGTAGTGGGTATCAAAACTCATGAAGGAAAGTAGTGCTACAGGCTTGCTACATGTGGCTGCTATAGGAGGTCCTGTATTGCTACAAGAGTGCCTGTAATGCTACAGGAGGGCTTCTGAGTGGCTTTTGAAGGTGAAAATGATGTCTTGATGGTATGGGGAGGTGGATTGGATTTGAAGAAAATGAAGGGAGGTTAGGTCGAGCCTCTAGCCAATATCAGGACCTCTCAGAAGTTTGACTTGTGCTAGGATGAGTCCTCACGGTATACTAGGCAAAATTACTTATGAAATAGAGTTTTGGGACAGAATTTGAAGGTGGAAAGAGAAGATGAAGGAGCTGAATATGGAAGTGATAAAGGTGCACTTCCATGCAAATCAACACAGCCTTGCAATTGATCACATGCATGCATCCATTTATCATTAACAAAATGAGATAACTTGTGATGGAAAAGATGAGTTGAATTTAAATAACATCTAGTTTATGCCATAACACTGATCTAATCACTAAATTGACTTCTAAGCTACAAAAATCAAATGTAAAGAAGAACAACTAACACTAATCTATTTCCAATAAATCATAAACACAATATTTTTGGGTTGTGGTTGTGAATCCTTCCACTCATTCTCCCACAAGAGATATGATGTAGAGGCTTGCAACCACAAGTTTCTATAGATTAATCTCTACTGAAATGCAAGAAACTATGAACTTCTCGGAATCAAGAACAAACATAAGTACAAAAAGAGGGACCAAAGCCTCTAGGTTGGGCCCAAAACCAAGGGTCTCAACCCTCTGAAACTAACTCAAATGCAGCTTAAAATCCAACTTCTCATTATCAAAAAGTGCATGTCTCATACATCACATAAAAGTTCAAAGTAACAATGTCAAGCTTCAAGCTCAATAGCTACACCTAGCTGAACAAAAACTTTGAATCCTAATGAGCTCTTATTCTTGTTTATTTATACAAAAGGGCAGTTGATAGAATATCCCTTAAAAGTAGGAGTGATTCCCTCCTTGATCTTGAAAATGGTGGATCTTGTCCCTCCTGAGCTTCTTTTGGACTAGGAGTCACTCAACTGCCAATGAATTCGAACTAGTGAGAGAGGATATTGTGATCCCAAGTCGAGTTAGGGAGTTAAGGAGGTGGAGAAACCCCCTAGATTCTCTCCTAGTTGTCTCCATCAAGCCCCTACATAGTAGTAGCCTAAAAAATGCTTATTTTTCCTGCAATTAAAACACATTGGATCACATGCTATGACGAACACCTTTTACTCCTCTACTAAGCATAATATAACAAAAAATGTGAATTAATGTGAGAGAAGGATAATTTTAATTTTGAAGGATGGCATAATGATCTTCAAAATATACCTATTGATGGGACTCATCATCATCATCATATGTATATGCTCCCTTCAAACTAAAATCAAAAGGACAACTTTCATAAACATAAGA
Organism: Pinus tabuliformis; assembly: GCA_031772625.1. NCBI lineage: Eukaryota > Viridiplantae > Streptophyta > Pinopsida > Pinales > Pinaceae > Pinus > Pinus tabuliformis. The sequence goes on along the minus strand of CM062814.1, from coordinate 909,195,520 downwards.
TTTTGAATGCTTAATTAATCTACAATCAACATGATCCATATCTTTGGGATCATTCCTATATAAACTTGCATGATGTAACCAAATGTCATTAAACATTTTAGCTTTTCTAACATGTCTTTATTCTACAGAGTGTATATGCCAATATCTAGGGGGAAAGGTGGCCATAACTTCTTATAATTCATACTCAATTACCTAGTAATTCCTATGGCAATAGTTTGATAAGCAATTTCTCTTAGTGTCGGACTACTAGGTTTATATTTAGGTTACAAATCTGATGTGTTACACATCTAAAAATCCTAATATATGAGAATATTTGATTTGTGTACTAGTCTCATATATCTTTGATGATATCTTTAGCTTCTTAAGATAATCTAGGAGTTGGTTTATTGAATAGTATTTCATGTAAAGGAGCCATGAAACAATCACAAATGTTGAAGAGATAATTTCTACACTTATGATCCCATAGAACAAAGAAATAAACATGAATTTGTTTGTATTCTGGTGCCCAAGTCCATTTCATAACTGGAAATGGAGTTGTTCAACAAATTGCACATAATAAATATGGTGACATGAAGAATCCAACTCCAAATCTTAGGGGAGATATTAAATATTTCTTTACTACCTAAAGAATATTTGCATCAGTGTTGAGGCAACTGCTGCTGCTGCGCGCACGCCTGAAACCCGCGCCTGAGCCTGCCTGCGACTGAGCGATCTGAATCATGGATCCTCCGGATCCGCCCAGTGGGGATCCGGAGCTGCAACGAGCTTTCTCAAACTTGGTGAAATCTCTCCCTCCGCCAAGACCTAGGCCAACAGCAACAAAATTTTTGAAGAAGCTGGATGTTTTACATGAAGTTCTTCTGCCTCCGACCATTCCACGCATGGCAGCCATTTCCCTAGTAGAGAAAGGGTTAATCAGGCAATTCACAGGACTATGGCCATCTCCCAAAATAGTACAAAGATGGGTCGAAAGAAATTGGTCGGACAAGATCCAGGGCAAAATATCCATCAGATTCTGTGGTAGAGGATATTTTACCTTTCATTTTGAAACCAAAGAGGATAAAGATCTTATATTCAGAAACGGGCCTTACTTTATGGATTCCAGGGGCCTCTATCTCAACAAATGGACCCCGGATTTCGATCCTGAACTTGATATTCCAAGTGTTGTTCCAGTCTGGGTTAGACTCCCTCACCTCCCACTTCACTGCTGGGGGGACGACTCTGTGAAAGCAATAGGGAACGCGGTTGGAAAATACATAGACCGCAGTGAACCCAAAGACAACATGCAGGCCTGTGCGCGGATTTGCGTGGAGGTTGATCTGGGCCGAGGACTGCCGGAAGCAATCAAACTGAAAGTAGATGATTGGTGCCATATCCAGCAGCTGGATTACGAGCAAATACCCTTCAAATGCAAGGTATGTCACGAATATGGTCACTTTGCAAATAGATGTCCTAAAATAGTTAATGTTGAATCAGAAGAGCAAGAAGGGCAATGGGAAACTGTTAAAAGAAAAAAATCATCCCTTCCCCTCAAGCCTTCGGACTCTGAAGCCCCTGGTCCTTCCCATCAGCACCCTCCCCCCCAATCCTTTCATCATCCCTCTTCCTCCTCCCAGCAGCCCCCCCTTCATCAACCTTCCTCTCCTCCTCGAATTACTGATCCTCCCATCCCTCCATCCTCTAATCCCTTCGCTTCCCTTTCTGAGGAAGAATCAGTGCCTGATTTCCCCTCCTCTGACCCTCCTCTCCACCCCTCTCCCCCACTCATTTCCCACCCCCCCTGACTCCCCCTCCACCAGGATTACCAGAAGTTCTTCAAAGGATCATGGGGCGCCCAGCGATGTTCCAAAGAAACATGGGCCTGGCAGAAAATCGGCTAAACAGCAGAGAGAAGAAAGTACCCATAAAGACATAGCAATGGGCTCTCAGACTCCAATAGAATCCTTTATTCTTGGGCATTCGGATAAAGAAAACAACAACAAGGGCAAAGACAGGCGAGCACCTCTCCACGTAACCAGTAAATCATGATGAATATACTATCCTGGAACAGCAGGGGATTAGGGCACCCCTCCAAGATAGCAGCCCTCAAGGATTTAATCCAAAGTGAAAACCCCGAAATCATTCTTATCCAAGAAACAAAGCAAGATCAATCAGAAATTAATAGAGTCATCAACCAGCAAAAGCGTTACAGTGGATGTGCAAGCGAAGCAAGAGGAGCCTCAGGCGGCATTCTAACAATGTGGGACAGTAATAAATGGAATTGTAACTCCACCAGAATACACCAGAACTGGATCCGTGCTAATCTAGAAAGTAAGACAGGTGGAGCAGCGGTTTTAATCTACAATGTATACGCTCCGAATCAGTAGAGAGAAAGAAGTATGCTGGAACACTTTGGAGGCTAGTATAGAAGATGAGCGGGACAACAACCTCATTATTGCAGGGGATTTAAATTTGGTTTTGCATGCAAATGAGAAAAGGGGGGGACATTTCAACCCAGATCCTTTCAGAAATCGACTTGAGAGTATAATGGAGGAGCAAGACCTTGTAGATATCAGGCCCAAGAACCGAAGATATACTTGGAGCAACAGAAGAATAGGAGTCGGCAACATCATGGAGCGCCTTGACAGGTTCCTCATAAGTGTAGCGTATCTGTCCACTTTCACTACAGGTCAGTCAAATATCCTTAATGTCTCCACCTCTGATCATTATCCAATAACGCTCACTTTGCATAGTCAATGTCGGCTAGGACCTCTCCCCTTCAAATTCTGTTCCATATGGAATCGTATCTCTGCAGCAAATGACGTGGTGCGGCAGGCTTGGATACAACATGTGGAAGGCTCCCCAACATATATCTGGGAAACAAAATTAAAAAGAGTAAGACAGGCTCTAAAAACTTGGGCAAAAAACAACTACCAAGAGCCTGAGCTGAGCAAAAAGAAAATAAAGCAAGAGCTGGAGGAAGTGCAGCGAAATATTGAAGCCTTTGGGCTGACTCAGCAAACCAAAGAGAACGAAATAAAACTATACTCTCAGCTGAGACAAACTACAAACGACGAAGAAACCAAATGGAGATTGAAGTCAAGACAGCTCTGGCTCCAGGAGGGAGACAAAAATACTTCTTACTTTCATAAGCAGGCTATGGTTCGAAAGGCTAGAAACACAGTGAGCACAATTAAGGATAGTGAAGGGTACAGCTACAATACTCAGGAAACTATAAAAGAAGCAGCCACCACTCACTTCAAGAACCTTCTGACTGAGGATAAAGGAGAGGAAGACTACTCAAGCTTATTACAGCATCTGCCCAAAGGAGTCACTCAAGAAATGAACAGCAACCTCAAGAAAGAAGTAGAAGAAGAAGAAATCCAAAAAGCGATCTAAAGTCTTCACCCAGATAAAGCTCCAGGACCTAATGGGTTTCCAATTAGCTTTTACAGAGAGCATTGGCAGCTGATCAAAAAGGACCTCATCAAGATGATACGTTGGGTTTTAAAGAAAGGCAAAATGGGGGGATTCACCAACTCTACCTATCTAGCCCTAATCCCGAAAGAGAATAAACCTTCCACTTTTTCTAGATTTCGGCCAATATCTCTATGTAACTCAGCATACAAAATAATCACAAAAATTCTGTCATCTAGGCTCAAGCCCCATCTTCAATCTCTGATCTTAGAAAACCAAGGAGGTTTCCTTCCCAATAGGCACATCTCTGACTCTATCCTTCTTGTGCAAGAGGCTATCCACTCAAGCATAAGCAGAAAGGAGAAAGGATTTGTTCTAAAATTGGACCTTGCCAATGCCTTTGACAGGGTAAGGCATTCTTTTCTTTTTGCTGTCCTTCACAAAATGGGTTTTGATTCCTCCTTCATCACAATGATTAAAGCCTGTATTTCGGAACCCTGGATCTCTCCTCTGATCAATGGGAGGTCGTGTGCTGCCTTCCAATCCTCTAGAGGCCTTAGGCAAGGCTATCCCTTGTCTCCTTACTTGTTTATTCTCATGGCCGAGTCCCTTAGTCAAATCTTGGACTTCAATAGGAGAATAGGTTTAATCACAGGCATCAATTTTGAGCAAGGAACAAAGGACATCAACCACTCCCAATTTGCGGACGATACCCTTCTAATAGGAGGAGCGTCCACCACTATAGCAAGGCGCTTTAAAAAGATATTAGATCAATTCATGGAATACTCAGGGGGGAAGATCAATCAGCAAAAAAGTTGCATATATGGTTGGAACACTTCAACTCACACCATCCATAGCATTGCAAGTATATTAGAAGTCTCCTACAAGCTTGTCTGGAGCCATTTCACCTATCTAGGGATGCCAGTAAGTATGGGACCGTTGAAAGCTGACACATGGAATGAAATTCTTGACAAAATAAAGAGAAAAATCCAACAATGGGGCACCATGTGGTTGAACCCAGCAAGACGGCTTGTACTTCTCAAATCAGGTTTGGCCTCTCTTCCCATTTATCATTTTTCTTTATGTCAAGCTCCTGTTGTTTTCCATCTTAAATGGAAAGAGCTCTCAGACATTTTCTTTGGCAAGGAGGGAAAACGGAAAAAAGAAAATTCAACCTTGTCAGCTGGAAGAATGTCATCTAGTCTCAGGAAAAGGGAGGGTTAGGAATAAGATCTCCAAAATTGCTGAACTTAGCTCTTGGAGCTAAAATAATATGGAGAATGATCACAGGGCCTGCAGCTTGGTGGAAGAAAGTTTTAGAGGCAAAATACTTGAACAGCTCGAGGCAACAGCTTCTGGAAACCAATACTCCCAACAGAGATAGCACAAAAATTTGGCAACTCTGCAAGAAAGCCATACCCTTCATGTCTCAAAATATCTCAAAAGTCCCAGGAGGGGGCAGTAGCATCAATTTCTCTACAGACAGAATACTTGGACAGCATCCTATTGGTTCAGAAATGGAGGCCACCCCTACCATAAACTGGCTAAATGGAAAAGGAATACGGTATTTAGCTCAAATATCACATTGGGACAACCATTCCCAAGCGTGGGTAGGTTGGAACTTTCCGGATTACCCCAGGGAGTTAGAAACCAGTCTTGCTGCCTTAAAGAACCTCCTCCACAGCAAAGCTCCGATTCAGAAAGGCAAGCAAGATGGTTATCGTTGGGACCCAACAGGATCCCAATACACGGCCAAAGCAGGGTACCAACATCTATGTGATAGCACCTTCCCACAGGATACTTGGAATCAATGGAAACTTGTTTGGAGAGCAGAAGCACCCCCCAAAGTCAAATTCTTCATTTGGCTGCTCCTGAAAGGAAAAATATTAACAGCAGAGAATTTAAAGAAAAGAGGTATAATGGGACCATCCAGATGCCCGAATTGCTGCAGGTCAGAGGAAACCATTCAACACTTGTTCATAGATTGCCCGGTTGCTGATGAATGCTGGAGAAGGACAGCCTCAATTGGGGGTGCTCCATGGGAGCCTCAGGCAACCATTGCAGACACAATTCATAAATGGAGAAAAAATTTCCCATGGAAAGAAAAAGGTAGTAAATTGACGCAAAGGATATGGAATGCCATTCCCCTAACCCTCCTATGGAGCATCTGGTTGGCTCGAAATAGAAGGGTGTTCCAGGAGAAAGGCTTTAACATCAGAGCTATGTGTCACAAGGCACAGTACTTAGCGGTGGAGACAATCACAGTCCACACCAAAGGTAAGATAGAGATAACCAATTACAGTATGGAAGAGAGGAACCTGGTCAGTTATGTCCAAGAGAACATAACTAGTGCACAGGAATTAAGCCAAGAAAAGACTCAAAGGAAAGAAATAAACAGGGCTTGGAAGCTGAGGTTAAAGGAAGCGGAATTTGCAAGCTGGTTGAGAAACTGTAATAAGTTTTACTTATTTTTTGATGGCGCTTCTAAACTAAATCCGGGCCAAGCCGGTGCAGGGGGACTCATATGCAATGCTAACGGCGAAAGAATACTTCAGTTCGAATGGGGACTGGGGGAAATGTCCAACAACAGGGCAGAAGGGTTAGCTTTGTTCCAGGGCCTTACTCAGCTGATTAAGTTAGGGATAAGGAAGGTTATAGTGTTCGGGGACTCAGCAATTATCATTAGACTCATGGCGCAGAGGCTGAGCACGCCGAACATCCTTCTACAGCAGATAAACTACAGGAACCAGATTCTTCGCGCCTCAATGGAAGAAGTCACATTTTATCACATCCTCCGTGGACTGAATAAGGAGGCTGATAAGTGCGCCAACAGGGCATGCGAGCACCCCAAAGGTATTCTGTGTTGTAACAATAATTCCTCCTTACAACCGTTACCATGATCATTTCACATCTAATCAGCAGCAGGTGTACCGTAGATAATAGAATCTATGACAGCCGGCAAACAATCAATTCAGTTGGCAGAACAAGTATGGTAGGCAAGATATCGATCAGAAATAAGATTGGGCGATCTACTCAGAGTATGGGAATCAAGCGAAGCGCAGGTGAAAATTGTCCTCGCAGGCAGACCACTTGCGCAATTCAGGATAAGTCCTTGACCATGAACTGGAGCATTGGGAGATGTAAATGGGCTCTTTCCCGCTCCTCTAGCCTGAAGACAGTTTCTATATATAGATTAGGCCACATGAACCTCCAACACATTGAGAACGTCTGTGTTCACGAGCAGACGAGTAATTCCGCATCCGCCTGTCTTCATATAGTTCGTGGGAGCCAACAAAATCACAGCAGCTCTGTGCGCGCCGTGGAAGTAGTTTGCAACAAGCAGAGAGATCTGAGCCCCTGTGTTAAAGAAGTAAATAGAGCAGGCAAGAACCATTCAGTGTTAATGGATCGCCCGGAAGACTGCTTTCATTGCAGAGATCTTCAGGCTGAATTTGAGGAACTGCGAGCTCAGCAGCGGGCCTTGGAGGATCAAGTGCGAAGTCTGGAGGCAAGACTAGAAGACCAATACCAAATCCTTAATGAGAAATATAGGGCTGAGATAAATCTATTCCTTCATAGAGTCAGCTCCTTACATGAGCAATTTAACAGCCTGGCCAATAGATGTAGCCATGCTGAAGAATCGATCACTGTCCTCAAATTCATGATGGACAAGCATTTCAAAGATACTCCATCCTCTTCCAGCGCTAAACAGAATGAGCCAGATCCTAATCCAGAAGCGTCTACTGCAAGGAAGATCAGTCATATAGAGATAGATTAGTTATGTTATGTAGTTGTAAATTTTGGTGTCTGCAGTTTGTCCGGATTTACAGTAGTTTAAGAAGCCTCAGAGGCAGGAATACTAAAACAAGGATCAAGGAAAAGAACTTTTTTGTAATTCCTTGGATCCAGAATGCTCATGAAACTCTATATGTATGGCGAACAGCCTTCTCTTTTTTTCAGATCAATATATAGCACCCGAACTTTGTCTAAAAAAAAAAAGAATATTTGCAAATACGATTTTTGTCGAGTAGAAAAATTTCCCCTTCGTTGCAATCTCATGCAGTAAAGGGACCCACTCTAACTTAAATTGTTAAGGATATTTTTCCCCATATAATCTACACAACTTTTTGATGGCTAACATGTGGGGTGTTTTAAAATTTGAGTAGGGTAGAGTATGTTTGATTTTGTTTTGATGAATCAAAGTCATACCACCAATCCTTTGATTAATACCACCATTTCCAATATCTGACCTTCTCATTCTTTTGCTTTAAATTCTTGTAAAAATTGCTTGTCTAAGCAAATTTTAGGAGATTCAACTAAATCCTTGGGTCTAAATAAACCAACTATTTGCTAAGAATAATTAACTTTGTTGCTTTTCCCCTCTTATTTTTAATAATACTAATTTATCTCATCTTAATTCCATTAACAAAATATATATATATATATATAATTTAGTTTTTAAAGTAAAATGATAATATTTTATCCTTTAAAAATAATTATATACTAGATATAATTATTTTCGTTTAGGTATATAAATTATATTAATATTTTTTTTAAAATATATATATATATTAATATATATATATATATATATATATATATATATATATATATATATATATATATATATTATTTAGTTTTTAAATTAAAAATATAATAATTTATCTCTTATTATATACTTGATATAATTTTTTTTGTTTATATATATATATATATTAAAAAAATAGTTAATTAAAATTATATTTATTTATATATATTTAAATTAATTAAATTAACTAATTAATTAATAAATTTTCTCTAATGTTTGATGTAGTTAAAAGTAGTTGTTTCTTCTAGTTAAAAGTAGTTGTTTCTTTGTAGCCATTGGAGTGTTCGGTCTCTTTATTTAACTTGTTACCATGATCTGATTCTTCATCTTGTCTTGATGATGAACCACACTTATTAGTTTGAAACGCGTCGACAAATGAATTTTGATATAATTATCGTCAAAAAGATATTTCAAAAAACATTGTGCAAGTCTTTACGTCAAATAAAAAATGAATATCAAAAATCAAATAAAAGATAAATATCAAAAATCCAAATTAGTAAAACATATATAAAAATGTTACGAACTTCCAAATCCACATGCAACATTGTCAAACCATAACTAGAATGTAGGAATTTGGGAGTCGAATTTAACCCTCAGAAATAAAAATAAAAATAAAAAACTCCCCTTTAACACACTTTTCCCTCTTTAACCTCTTTAATATACTTTATTGCAAATCACTTAAAAGCAAATCCAAAAATTCACTAGATAATCCAATAATGTCCATTAAACAAAATCCTAGATACGAATATATTAAATATGGGAGTCCAAAAAAGTTCATGAAAACACACTGAAACATTTCCCAAATAAACACAAATTGCTAGAGAAGTCGGATACGGATATTTCTACTAATTTCACCGAAATATGAATTAGAGAATTCAAAGATACATACACATCACATCATTAATACTTTCATGGATCTACATGAGTGTGACAAAGAAGGGCTGGGAAAGACGAATCCATGAATTCGGATTAAGCATTTTATTAATGGGGTTTAATCCATTAGAAAGGAGAAACGAGACTTAACAAAAGGAAAAGGTTTATTTTTAAAGAGAAAATGTTAACCTGTAAAATCCTAAAATCAAAAGATGATGTCACACAAATTACTTAAAAACTATTAAAAATCTAAATAAATTATAATAATTCATAAAAATAGAAGGAAAAGAGAAAACTTTATAATGGATTCATTATTTTATGATGTTTTCATAAAATAATGGTGGGTTGTTGTATTGGATACAATATTCTCGCACAGGAATGGGTGAAATCAGCTAATCTTATTCGTCATCACTACACTCTCTATGTTTATGGTTAAATAACTTACATGTGGCATAGGCCTTCTAAAATTGATTTCAATAATTTTGGTGGGTTTGACCTTACAAGATGAGTTACTGGAATGTTATTTTTCTTATGTGGTATTATAAATGATTTGATGAAACTTTGTGTGGGTGTCTTTAAAATTTATTCTAGATGTCAAAAATGGTGGCAATGTTGTATGAAATGTCATCAGGGTTATATTTCTCAGACACAATTTTTCTCATAGCTTTATGCTTGCTTTGAACTACACAATCATTATTTAAGAATATTGACCAAGCTTCACCAATCTAGAATAGTTGAAGATTTCAAAGAATGCTTCATCAATTGTCTGAAGGAAGAGATACGTGCACAAGTCTTAATGATCCATCCTTCTACTAGTTTAGAAGCCTCTCAAAAAGCATGGGTAAATGCTCAGATAAAATAGAACACATGTATTCCCCATTCCTTCCCAACTATTATCCCCACCCATCCCTCTCCATCCTCCTCACTTCTCAAAATCTACAAGTAAACCCAGGCTAAAATTGTAAAGCACCAACTTAAAGGTTTATAGTACAACTGTGATGAGAAATATTTTCTCAAAGGTAAACGTAAGGAGACAAAAACTCTTTATGTCCATATTGGAGGACATTTTTCATGATGAAGCTAAATTTATATCTGATATCCGTAGAGGCCCTTCATCCATCCATTAAAAGTGTTCTCATATCTAATTTATGGGATGTTGAGCCATAGATCTCTTTGCATGCCTTCTACGTCAAAAAATGCAATGTCATTATCTTAATTTAAAGTGATGTCACCATAACTTTATTCATCAACATGTAGCCCAAGAAGCCCATGGATACATCCATGTCATGAACAACTTCCAAATCATGATTGCTAATGGAGGTTATGTGAAATGTGGTGGTCATTGAAAAAAAGTGAGGCTTCAAATGGGTGATTATTCTCTAAAAACCCACATATTTACTATTTAAATGGGTAGTTGTGACATTATCATGGGTGTTGAATGGCTACAAATATTACGTCACATGACGATGGATTTTTTTGAGTTATAAATTAGTTTCCAACATGATGAGATTAGCTAAAATTTTAAATGAATTACAAGTAGATCACCATAGATCATCATCTTCCACTATCTGAAAAATCTTCTTAAAAAGGAGTATTTAGGCTTTATGGCTCAATTCCTTCCCATTCAAGCCTTTAAGACACCTTTTGAACCGATTCATACTAACATGTAGTTAGTCTTGGCCAAACACCATTATTGCTTAAATTTTCCTAAGGTCTACCTCCCTCTAAAGGTGAGAATGATCAGTAATTTCTATTGAGATTAGGTAGCCTCCTATCCAATGTCAACTTGTATCACCATCCATTTTCCCTAAAAATGTAATAGAAAAGATATTTGAGGATTTTATAGACATTGGTTTCATTTGTCCTAATTCCATCCCTTATTCGACACCAATCATCATTATCCTTAAGAAACAAGGCACTTGGCACATGTATCCTTACTTTTGAGCTCTGAACAATTTAACAGTGATGGATAAGTTTTCCATTCCAATCATTGATGACCTTTTATATGAACTCGAAGGTGCTCAATTCTTCACGAAACTCAATCTATGCTTAGGTTATCACCAAATTTGCATGAAAGAGGTAGAGATTCCTAAAACTACTTTTTCACACTCATGAAGGCCATTATGAGTTATTGGAAATGCCCTTTCACATTTTCAATGCACCTTCCAACTTCTAAAGTCTCCAAACAAAATATTTAAACCCCTTTTGTGTCATTTTTCCCTTATCATTTTCTATGACATCTTGATCTATAGTAAAACTTGTAAAGCCCATGTCACCCATGTGAATTAGATCTTACAACTACTTGTTGGTCATCAATTATTTCTTAAGTGGTTGAAATGTGCCTTTGGTGTCTCTAAAATGGAACATTTCGGCCATATTGTTAGTCATGATGGTGTGCATGTGGATCCAAAGACAATTGAAGTGATGAAGAATTGTTCATGTCTCAAATCTCTAAAAAATTTAAGAGGCTTTCTTCGTCTTACTAGTTATTATAGGGAACTATGGTAAGGTTGCAGCTCCCCTCACAACATTGCAAATAAAAATTCTTTCAATTGGAATGATGTCACAAAATGCATCTCCCAATACTTGAAGAATGTTATGTGTACAACCCCTGTACTCGCTCTACCCAACATCGCTAAAAAAATTGTCTTGCAAATTGACACCTCACATAAAGGCATTATAGGTTCAATACTCATTCAAGAGGAATGACCATTAGCTTTTACCTACAAGAAAATCTATGAGAGGAACTTGGGAAAAAAAAACTTATCAAAAGGGTATTATGGATATTTTGTAAGTTTTGGATATTTGGAATCCATGCATACGCAAGAAATGTTTATAGATTAAAACTAGTCAACATAGCCTAAAATACTTCATAGAGCATAGGATTTCCTCCCTCAAGCAAAAAAAATGGGTTAGCAAAAAGTTGGGGATATGACTATAATAAAACCTATAATAAAGGCAATGAGAATGTGGTAGCAAATGCTCTCTCTTGAAATTATGAATAGGTAGTGTCCTTCTTTTTACTCTCCTTCATAATAGCATAATAACGTACTAGTTCAATGACATCCACAAAGAATGGTTAACATATCCCAAAATAATTGACCTAATCCAACAACTTCAAATGGAATCCCATTCCTATTATGGATACACTTATAAAACTGAAGAGTTTTTCTATAAAAGACAGCTTTATTTAAACATGTAGTTCGGATTTCAATGATGGGTGTTATCTAAACTACATTCCTCTCCCTTAATAGGTCACTCTAGGTTTGATAAAACATATAAAAGGATCAAATGTTTATTCTTATCAGAAGGCATGAAGGGAATCCACACCTTTGTGGTAAAGTGTGACATTTGACAATGACACAAGGGAGAGATAGTGAAACCTCCAAGTGAATTACAACCTTTACACATTCCACCAACTGTATGCACTGACAATTTTGGACTTCATTGGGGGTTAGCAAATTTTGGAAATAAATTTGTAACCATGATTGTGGTTGATTTCCTTTCCAAATATGACCATATTTGTGATCTTTGGCGCCCCTTCAAGGGCCTTGTTATTTCTCAAGTATTCATGGATAATATATTTAAACTCTATGGAACACCACACTTGATTGTGATAGATCATGACCCCACATTCACTAGCATTTTTTGTTAAGATTTGTTTCAAATCTAGGGCACTCAATTTAATCTTATCACCACATATCAAAATAAAATTTATGGTTAGACTAAAGAAATAAATAAGTGCTTGGAAGTGTATTTCATGTGTTTTGCTTTCGAGGGATAATCCAAATATATATGAAGATTAACTCCAACCAAATGGTGGTATAATAAAATTTATCATGGCGCTACTCAAATGATTCCCTTTGATGTTGATTATGGCCAAAATACCCCACAAGTAATATCATATTTACCAAGAGTCTCTAAGGTGCAGAAGGTGGAAAAAACCCTCACATATCATGAAGACATTCTCTATGCTCTCGAGATCTGGTTATGGCCTAAAATTGGATGAAACAATAGGTTGATCAGTATTATTCTAAATGCAACGTTGACAAAGGGGATCATGTGGTCCCCCATCTATGGCCTTATAAATATGCCTCACTCAAATACAACCACCACTATAAGGTTTATCCTAAGTTTTATGTCCTCTATAAGGTCCTCAAACATATTAAGCCAATGGCTTACAAATTGGAGCTTCCTAGAAACTGTAAAATTCATTCAATCTTTGACGCCTTAAAGAAATTGGTTGGATCTAATTGCCATATTCAAACTTACCTTCCAAAACTAGATGAATAAGGTTACATTTGGTTGCAACTAGAGGCCAACCTTGTGTTGTCGTTGCAATAAACACCCTCCAAAATTTGGTCTACACTTGAATTTTGGAGCCTACTGTGGATCTTGTGATCATTCATTCCATAGTCATTTTATGGTTGATTGATGCTTTGTTAAGTCTTTGATTCTTCTTCTCAAATTGTAAGTGTCGAAGCCACCTGCTTGCACATGCTAAGTCCGCAACAAGTTCATGAGTGCATTTTTGTGTAAGCTTGAACAGACATAGCACAAGTCCATCAAGATAGTTCCTGTGCAATGTTCAACCTATGTTGATATTCGATGTGCACTTTCATTGACATTCTCTCACTTTTGGTTGTGAGTGTACTTATATTTCCGCGATTTTTTCAAATTGTCACTTTTTGACACCTTCGCTTTCGCAAGTGTTGCTTTCATGTTTAAGACTGTAACTTTTGCTTTTTTTCTACTTTAATAAGTGTCATTTTCATGTTGTATTCACTTTGCCATGTGTCATTTTCAATGTCGTTTGAATTTTGCAAGTGTCATTTGCACTTTTCTCTTACTCTCACAAGTGTCATATTTTGGGCATGGTAAGCCTGCATATCACATAAGTGGATCTATGGTTCATTTCAAGGGGTAACTTTGGCACCAATGAGTCTTATTTATCATATATACATGTACTAGAGTCATTCCCAATTTTTTATGCACTGTCGTACAAGTTTTGTCACTATCGTTGCAAAGTGTATCTTAAGTGTCACACTTGGAGGAAGTTGTTGTATTGTCATCGCATTGATGGGATCATGTTGTTCTTGCGTACTAAGTGATAAATGTTATGTCATGAATTTTTCTAAGTGTGTGATCATGTTCAAGTTTTACCCTTTCTCACTTTGACCTCATTGATCCCGCACTTAGTCAAATCCTAGAAACTTCTTGCCCGAGCAACTTCACTTCACTCAGCCCTCTCGAACTACGCACTGCACAGTCTTAACCCTCAAGCTCAGGCTTTGCCTCATGGAACTATGCAATGTGAAGTTCCTACCTCCCAGAACTACGCACTGCGCAGTCTCAGTGCTCAACATTGACCCCTTGAGCTCCACAACATCATAAATCAGCCTCCCAATCAACCTTATTTTTCACACTATGCAGTATCAAGCCTCAACTTCCATCATTCCTCCTTGAATTACACAACTACGCAGTTCCTAGACCTCTCTCTCTCTCTAGAGATATGTAGTGGGAAACTTCAAGCCTCAAGACCACCTCTTTGATCTCCTCAACTGTGCTTTAATATTTCCCAAGCTTCCATGAACTGTGCACTACGCAGTCTCAAGCCTCAGTCCCTGCTCCTGAACCATGGAATTGTGCACTGCGCAATCCATGAGCCTGTCTCTCAGTCCAACACCCAGTTCCAACTTAGTCATTGATTTTCATGAAGCATGTTAGATTAGGAGTTTATCATACTGATGTCGTCTTGTCATGAGTGGTTTTCAATCACAGTTATATATCTTGTCACGACATGATGATGACGGAGGAGAAGAAGAAGGAGACCATGCCAGGAGACACCTGTGAAGTTGAAAAGATAAGTTGATCATCGAGCGAGAAGATGGAGGAATTCTAGTTTACAACAACCAATAATCAGGACCACATGAAGACTCCATATCATTCATCCCCTTGGAGGGTGAAGATGAAGAACAAAGTAGATCTTTCATGAAGATGAAGTATTAAACACACCTCTCATGAATATTGAAGACAAAGCTAAAAGAGAAGCTTGGCATTGCCAATTCATCATGGAATCCATGTCATCATTATCAAGTTGTGACCTGTGCCTGTGCCATCACAATGTCATGTGTTTCCATGTGTCTTACCACATTATTTATGGATATAATGATGTAATTATAACAAAGGAAGGACAAAATGTAATGTGTGGAAGTGCAAAAGTCATATGTGGAATATGGAAAGTAACATAGTAATATATGGACAAAAGAGTCTTTAGGAAAAGCCCAAAGTCATATAGAAGTTCAACGGTCACAATAGAAGTCTAAGAGTCATGAGGATATGAAATTTCATTCCTCTTGTTATAAATACACCCTCGTAACTCAAACAAAGTCTGATTTTGGAGGCTTAACCTTTGGAGAGCTAGCCTTGGCTTCTCTAGATGGCAGAGGAGAGAAGATCATTCTTTGGAGAAGCAAGAAGTGACTTAATGTTCCACTATTGGATCTAGTGGAACGCCATTCTAATTGTGTACTTGGGTCTTTTACTCATAATCAAAAGCTTGATGAGCCAACACATTTTCATGCATTTATTGTGAATATAGTAAGACTATTCTTTGTATGTTTGTGTTATATGTTTTGTTCACATGTACTAAGGAAATTGGACTATTTCAGTGGCTCTCGTACTTATCTTGTTGAAAGTGTGTTGTATTTTCTTTACTGTTTGTTGTATCTACGTGAAGTACTTCACTAGATAACTAATGAACCTTTCCTTACTCTCGTGCATCTCTCTTAGGATGGTACTACTAATTTCATTCTAGAGGCTCACTTTTATTTCCCTCTCGTAAGAGTCTTCGTTTACACATTGCAATTGGTGTTTCACAATGTCAACTTACTTGTTGATTCCAAATGTTCTGTGTATACTCTCTTATGTGATTCATTGCAGCTAAGGCAAACCTTAGAGTTATAGTAGTTGGGTCGATACTCCAAATGGGGCTCCTACTCCAAATGGTGTGAGGTCTAATTGTGAATTTACATCAAGGATACCCCCTTGGTTGACATATTTCCAACACCGTCAACACCTTGATAAAATAGAGAAATGCATCCACAAATGCACTATAGAAGAGGTCCTAATCTAGTGGAAGGATACACAACATGAGGATGCCACATTAGAACCAACGAAGATCCTTCAAAAAGTCCCTCATATATAGCCTTGAGTACAATGTTTCCTTATTAGGGAAATGGCGTTTTAGCATCCCACCATAACCCCCTTAAGTAGATATATAGGTTGTTATGTAATGAGGTCATCTATATTAAATAAGGTCCATGTAGTAAATATAATGTGAAAGCAATAATTGTAATAAGTCTTACTAGAAGGTTCAATATACAAAAACCTTGTGAAGCATATTGTAATTGGAGCTATTCTTACCAAAATTTTGCTCCCTCAAAGAGCCAAGTGAACATTGCTTTCATATATAAAGGTATTTTTATTCATGGTAAACTAGCTCTTCTATAATTGTTATTATTGTTACAATGTTCCACTTCTTCTCTAAATCTTGTTATAGTATGTTATTTATATTCTAAATATTCTATTTTGCTAATAAAAAATACCACAACTGATATAAAGTTTAAATGGATTTGTGTTGTTGTATGTGGTAATTGGTGTGACACCCCTGGTACTTTTTCCCTTTATTTTTGTAATGTAATGATACTCTGAGATGATAAGTGGATATTTTTTTATGTAATGGCCTAAAGTGTGGGACTACAAATCCATGATCTAAGAGGGAAGAGAAAATATAAACCCAAGTGGGGTTAGATGGCACCTTGAATTAATTTTATGGTGCAAATAATGAGAAAAAGAAGAGGAAGAGTCCAAGAGGAACGTAGAGAGACACCTTGAGGAAATAATAAAAAGGAAATTGCATAGTAATTTGGGGATTGGAACTCCTATTAGTTAAGCTCATGAGTAAATTTGGAAAGAGACATGAGTTGAGGGAATGGGATTCACTAAAATAGAAAATTGTGACCATATCAGCATAAGGATGATGAGGAAAGGGGAATGAGTGCTTGCCAAGGATTGGCTGAGAAACCATTCATGGTGCTTGTTAGGGCTTAGAAACCAAATGCATAATGGTTTTTTCTAGGGCTAAGAAACCACATGCATAAGGGTGCTTCCTAAGGCTAAGAAACCACATGCAAAAGGGTGCCTGTTGTGGGATGATAAACCACTGATAAAGTGCTTGACACAGTTGATAAACCACCCATTATTGTGAAATTATGTTGTTCTTTACTAGTTGATAAACCACCCATGGTTCTTGATGTGGGTTGATAAACCACTCATAGAGTGCTTAACACAGTTGATAAACCACCCTTTACTTTGAAATTTTCTTGTGCTTGACTAGCTGGCAAACCACCCAATGTCATATGTATTTCCTATCCTTTGTGTATTGAAGATGGCTTCCTACTCAACCTGCTAAAAGGAAATTCCCCTTAGATCATGGATATGGCTTGGGGGTGACTATTGTAAGTAATTATGGCCATCATACATATATCTTTGGGTGGAAAATTGAAGTCCCAACTTCAGTTTTCCATTTTTTTGAAGTGTAAATGAAATGGTTTGAGCTAAGAGTTGTGAAATTAAAGAAATTCTTTGTGAATGTGTATAGCACTGAGAAATGTTGCATGGTAGTGTGATGTTGGTGCATGCATGTTATTGATTGAAACTCTTAAATATTTTATGGTTTTGTTTATGAACTTCTATCACGCAGTTATAAGTTAAATCTCATTATGTTGTCTACGAAAAGCACTTTGTGTTTGTTGTACTGATAAATGGCTTGATTATCAACAAGGGATTTTATCTTTCCTCTGTGGAAGTGAGAGGTTGAATCCTTGGATAAACCTTCCCAAAATTAGGTGGTTTTTGTGTTCTCTCTAAGCATGCAACTGGTCTGGATGCCCTGAGTATGAAGGAGACAAATAGATCTTTGTTAAATGAATTTTTGTGCTAAGCCTATATGCCTACAGTGTGGCCTTCAGGCCTTATTTTATAAATTGCAAGCTCAGGAGGGATAGCCATGTTCCCAAATAATAATTAAATATGTGTATATATAAATTTTGTAGGCCACAAGTCGAGAGGGACTGAGACAGTGAGAAAGATTAGGAGGGACAACCCTATCTTCATCAAATAAATGTGTACTATCTATCTATCTATCTATATATATATATATATATATATATATATATATATATATATATATATATATATATATATATATATATATATATATATATATATGTATGTATGTATATATATTATATTTGATTAAATTGTAGGTCGAGATGGGCCAAGACAGTGAAAAGCTCAAGAGGAATATCTAATCGGGACTCCCACACCCTCGCAAGTGTTATGACCATGGAGGTCAGGCATGGGATCTTTTAAAACATGCATATATAAGTGTGACTTTGGCATGCACGAGAGTATAAAACCTAAGCCCAGCAGGAAATTTGGGCCATTGGAGGTCTAGAGTGTGCCTCCGTCATTGGATGGATCATGAAAGAAATTCCTCTGGGTTTTGGAAGGGAATATCTACTCGAAACCTCTAAGATTGAAATATTCGAGACGACGTGGCTCATGAGGTTGAATGATAAGCCTAATTATATAAATTTTGAAAGGGGGGGAACCCTACATAATTGGTTGATACCATATTAATGTGGTGCATGTGGAACCCAAAAAGGCATTAAGTGCTTGACACTTATTGAAGAGCCATTGGGAAAAAGTTGTGATGAGGCAGGGGACATCACCATGAGCTAACGTCACCCCAAAGGTTTCAAAATGAGGCCAACTATAGAACTTTTGAGGACCTTATGTCCCAACACAAAAAAACTAACAGAAAAGAGTAGTTGTTAGTTGACGGAGGGGTCTTTGCCCCGCTCTCGAGAACCCCTGTGATTCTTATTTTGTGTACATAGAAAACCTTTGGGATTAAACTCTCAGGGTAATGTATCATCAATGGAGGAAGGTCGTGCCACACCATGCAAGGATAAAAAAAGGGAGAAGGTGGTGGGACCTCCACGAAATCTTGGAGGATTCTTCCCTAGTGATTCCAAAGAGGGACTCTAAAGGAAATCCCTAAGACTAGACTTTCGAGATGAGGTGGAATCAGAGGGGTAGGGGTCCACCATTATTGTGTGTGTGTGTGTGTGTGTGTGTGTGTGTGTGTGTGTGTGTGTGTGTGTGTGTGTGTGTGTGTGTGTGTGTGTGTGTGTGTGTGTGTGTGCATGGAAAGAGGGGATTGAACGAGTCAGTAGTGAATAGAGTTATGACTTCGATGCGGGCTCCATGCGGGGACCACATGGGAGCCATGTGGCCAGCCTTAATGAAATGGCATGTGGCTATTGGCCAATCTTTGAAGGCTCCTATATTTTGATCTGGAGTTTGAATCAAGATGAAATTTATACCATTGGAAGGGTCTCAAAAATACGAATGCAATGGTATTATCCATTTTAAGTTTGAATAAGTTCAAATTTTTTAGACCTTGTCTCCATAACTAGGATTTTGGGGGTCGGTTCAGCATAGTAATTATCTCTTACTACCTTTATAGGGGCTAGGGATAGTATGGTGTATGTTACAAAGTGATATTAGAGCATTAATGTAGAAACTGGACCTAAAGAGGCTCACCTGCACATGCTAGATGAATGATGGGTGTGATTGATATGCTTGATCTATTAGTATTTCCTTTATGTTGATTGTAAAATATGATAATTAATGGTTTTATAGGATGTTGGTTGAATATGATTACATGTTGACTAAATATGATACTTAAAGATTAATATAAACCAAGCAGAAGAGTACATGTGTTACTTTCATGTTCTTTCTTGTGGGCTAACATTGGTAAGTGTGTAAAAGCATATTGATAGGTATCAAGGTACCATAAGGAAAGGAAAGAATGAGCAGCAAATTTGAAAAACACGGTATGAGCATAACCTATTAGGGACCTGAAGAATAATTGGTTGGGAAAATGAAAGAGGGGTACATTATTGAACTAATTGATACTCTTAGAATTCTAAGAGCTAAAATAATAAGTTGCAAGACAAACAAAGAGAAGATTGTTAGAGAATGGGAAGAAGTAAATGCCCTATTGTTGTAAATTCTATCATAATTACAAAGACAAAGAAAACATAAGATTGGTGCTAACCATAAGGACAAGAATAATCCTAAGAGTAGCCCATCAAAGATACAAAAGCACAAATGGGATGGTGAGACAGCAGAAGGAATTCAATCAAGAAAGAAGAGAAAACATGCAGAAGGAGGAGAAAAACTACTCAACTCTCTGAAAATAGAATCAAGCAGCCCTAACCAATCCTCAAATAATGCAGCTACCAGATATCATCCTCAAAGGAAGAATCCAAGGACTCCCATGCAATAAGAATTCAATAAAGCTAAACCTCCAATATTTGATGGAGAGGTAAAGAAAGCACAGGATGTAAAGGCTTAGCTTTTGCGAATATAGAAGTACTTAAAGTTGCATCACTATACCGAGAACATGAAGGTGAAGGTGGATAGCTTCAGCTTAAAGGGAAAAGTTGATATATGGTGGGAGGATTTCAAGAACAACAAGGGCATCAGAGAGAAGGAGTTGGCCTAGAGGAAGTTTGAAAAGTGCTTCTGATAAAAGTTCCTATTTATGAAATATTATGACAACAAAGCCAAGGAGTTCTATGAACACAAACTGGGGCAGATGACACCTGAGGAATATACCAGCAAATTCTTGGAGCTACTAAGGTGTGTTCTTTACATCAAGGATGAGAAGACTAAGATCTAGAGGTATGTCAACATATTACTACAAGCATACTAAGATAGATAGAATTCGATGAACCTAAGACCTTGGAGGAATCTATCTGGAAGACTAAGCATTGTTATGAATAGTTTAAGCATAAGACTAAGGTTTGGGCTTACTAGAAGAAGAAAGGAAAAGGAGGAGGAGGGAGAGCCTCAATATGTAGGCAAGGAGAACAGGTTGGAAGGTTTAATAACCCACCAAAAGTGAACCTCAGCAAAACTCTATAGTCAACAAAAATGAACCCTAGAAATCAAGGAATGAAAATATGGAAGGGCCTAGGAAAGGAGACTTTCAATTTTGGGAGTGTAGGGAAAACCATCTGAGGAGAGATTTCCCCAAGTTCTATAAGGCTAGTGCAAAGTTATACACCATACAATAGGCATCAACTGTGAATGATGTGGCTCAAAGCATACCCAGGATATATATATTGGATAATATGTAGGCAAACCAGCAAGCATCAGTCATTCAAATGGAAGGTATGGTCAAAAAATCACCAGTCTCAATTTCAACTGGCCTGGGATCTAATTTCAACGATATTAGCCCTAAGATTGTGGGAAAATGTGAATTTCCAAAGAAAATCCATGAGGAATCATGTATTTTTCAGTTATCCATGGGGAAAAAGATATGGATAACATATATGGTTGAGTCTTTCCCTGTAGAGCTCTGGGGCATCACTACTCCAGTGAAATTGAATTTGTTGTCATTGGGAACATATGATGTCATGTTAGGTACAGATTAGCTGGAAACCTACAGGACAAAGGTGGATTGATGTGGAAAAGTGTTGGAGTGCCTTAGTGATGAAGGCAACCCAATAATGTTGCAAGGTATTAAGAGTAAAATAGCACTGCAAATAATATGAGTGATGCAAACAAAGCAATATAGCATAAAAGGATGTGATCTCTACACAGTCTAGACCACAGAGGAAAAAAAGGCCAGTGCAAATCTCTTTATCAATTACCCAGTATTGAACCAATATAGAGATGTATTTCCAGAGGAATTTTCAGGACTTCTGCCCCGTAGATACATTAAATTCACAATTGAATTGATTCCAAGAATAGCACTAGTAGCGAAATCCCCCTATTGTATGATCATGTATGAGCACGTAGAGTTAAAGTTATAGCTGAAGGAATTAATGGAAAAAGGGTATATACAGCCCAATGTTTCACCATGGGGATCCCCTACACTTTTTGTTAAGAAGAAGAATGGAACGTTTCATCTATGCATTGATTATAGGAAGTTAAACAAAGCCATTGTGAAAAACAAGTACCCATTGCCCAAGATAGATGATCTATTTGATCAATTGAGAGGTGTTGTTATATTTTCCAAGAATGATTTTAGGATTAGTTACCACCAGATAAGACTCAAGGAAGACGACATTCACACTATTGCATTCGGGACGAGGAATTGCCACTATGAATTTATTGTAGTTCCATTTGGGCTTAAAAATGCTCCAATAACCTTTATGTGCATAATGAACAATATGCTCAGAACATACTTGGAAAAATTTGCAATGGAATTTGTAGATGACATTTTGGTGTACTCAAAGAATGAAAAGGAGCATAACGACCACTTGAGAGCTATTATATAACTGCTTAAATAGCATAAATTAGATGCCATTCTTAGCAAGTGTGATTTCTTTCAAACTCAAGTTCACTACTTGGGTCATGTAATCTCAAAAGAACAAGTGGTTATGGACCCAGAAAAGATAAAAGCAATAATGGATTGGCCCAAACCCCGAAATGTGATAGAGGTCAAATCATTTATCGGGTTAGTTGGTTACTATCAAATATTTATTCAAAATTTCTCAAATATTGGGCATCCCATCACTTCCTTACAAATAAAAGGAGTCAAATTTCAATGGAAACCTGAATGTGCAACTAGCTTTGAACAACTGAAAAATTTAGTCACTTGTGCACCTATTCTAAGAATAGTTGATCCAGAGTAGGATTTTGTAGTTTGCACTGATGCTTTCATGTAGGGGCTTGGTGGAGTTCTGATGCAAGAAGAACATGCAATCTGCTATGAATCTAGGAAGTTGAATGGGCATGAAAGGAACTATGTCACTCATGACTTGGAGCTGGCAGCCATTGTGCATGCACAAAAAATGTGGAGGCGTTACTTATTGGGAAGAAGGTTTGTATTGATAATTGATCATGATGGTCTGAAATACTTGTTTGAACAACCCAAGCTAAATACAAGCCAAGCGGTTCGCTTTGATCAATGAATTTGATTTCAAAATTAAGCACATCAAAGGAAAATAGAATAAGGTGGTGAATTCCCTCAGCATAAGTTTATAAGAAGTTCACCTAACAACCATAAGAACCTACTCATTTGAAATCAAGGAAAGGATTAAATAAGGGTTGATAAATGATGAACATTACCAACTTGTGAAGAAGTGTTGGCAAGAATAGCAAGATGGGTTAGTAATCATAACCTACCAGCTCAATGATGATGGAATACTAATATTCAATAACAGGAAATATGTTCCCAATGCCAAGGACTTAAGGAAGCTTATCATGGATGAACTCATAAAATATGTTGGCAGCCACGAAGATGACATATTTTTGGCCAGGAATGAAGAAAAATATTGCAAAATACCTTGCCAAGTCTTTGGAATGTCACCAAGTGAAGGTAGAGTGCAGGAATCCAACTGGACTACAACAACCAATTCCAATGCCGGAATGGAAATGGGAGGTCATATCCATGGACTTCATTATATAACTAGCTTAGATCCATCTAGCACTGGATCTATCATGCACCAAGAGGGATCAAATCCCTCAAGGTGCAAACCTTCTTTTTGGAGTCTAGAATTTGAGGAAAGGTTTGCACCTTGAGGGATTTGATCCCTCTCGGTGCATGATAGATCTAGTGTTAGATGGATCTAAGTTGGTTCCAGTTGAGGGAAACAATGTCACATTTTTATATTATCATTATTGTGTATATGTTTGACATTAATGTCAAAATTCACATTATGTTTTATTTGGTTGGCATGACCATATCATTCTCTTCTTTAATTTAGTCTGTGTTGCTTGCCTTGAATGCTTTGTACATCTGCGTTTAGATGCTTTGAGTGGTTTGTGTTTATATGTTTGGATTTGGATGATAATGTTTTTGAATGTTACATCTATTGTGAGGGTGGCAATGATGCTCAGGATCTTGACAATGTGAATAGATGCTCAAGATCCTGACAAAGTGAATAGTTAGTGATGTCAAGCAATCAAATAAGATTAGAAAATAACATCTACATTGGAATCAATGCATCTAATGCAATTAATCAAATGAGATTAGAAATCAACATATGCACTAAAATCAATGCGTCCATTGAAAGCAATCAAATAGGATTAGAAATCCAAATCTACATTTAAATAAATGCATCTAGTGCAAGCAATCAAATAGGATTATAAATCATCATATACACTGAAATCAATGCATCTAGGGAAAACAATCAAATAGGATTAGAAATCAACATCTACACTTAAATCAATGCATATAGCGCAAGAAATAAATAGAATTCTAATAAAGCATCACCTACACTAAAATCAATGCATCTAGTGCAAGAAATATCCTTCCCTCACTCTCCCCTCCATCAAATTCTGAAAAATATTTTTAAATAGGATTAGAAAACAACATCTACATTGAAATTAAAGTGTCTAATGCAAGAAATCAAATAATATTAGAAATCAACATCGACATTGAAATCAATGCATGTAGTGCAAACAATCAAATATAACTAGAAATCAACATCTACACTGAAATCAATGCATGTAGTGCAAGAAATAAAATAGGATTAGAAATCACCATCTACCCTAGAATCAATGCATCTAGAGCAAGCAATCAAATAGGATTAGAAATAAACATATACACTGAAACCAATGCATCTAGTGCAAACAATAAAATATAATTACAAATCAACATCAATGCTAAAATCAATGAATTTAGTGCAATCAATCAAATAGGATTATAAATCATCATCTACACTGAAATCAATGCTTCTTGTGGAAGAAATATTCTTCCCTCTCTCCCTCCTCCATCTATATATATATCTCCCTTCATCTCTCCTTATTTGTCTCTCTATATCCCCCCCCCCAAAACACACATGTTCTCTCTCTCTCTCTCTCTCTCTCTCTCTCTCTCCATATATATCTATCTCTCCCTCCGTCCCTCTCTCTATCTCTCTCTTCTTCCCTCTCTTCACCTCCCATCTATATCTCTATCCCCCTTTGCCTCTCCTTTGTCTCTCTATATCACCCCCAAATCATACACACTCTTTCTCCATATCTAACTATTTCTCCCTCTCCCTCTCTCCCCTTCTATTTCTCTTTCCTCCTGATCTCCTCTCTCCCTCTCTCTCTCTCTTTGCCTTATCACTCCCTCTCTCTCTCTCTCTCCATCTTTCACTCTCTATGATTTTATTCTTACCTACCTCTCTCTCCCCATCCAACTCCCTCTCCCTCCCTCCCTCTCTCCTCTCTCCCATGTCCTCTCTCTCTTCCTTCCTCTCTATCCCTTTCTCTCCCACCTCAATATATCCCCCCCCCCTCTCTCCGCCCTCCAACTCTATCACTATCTCTCTCCCTCTCTCCTCTCTCCTTCTCTCCCCCCTTCCTTCCATCTCTCATTATTTGTCTCTCTATCTCACCCCAAAACATACACACTCACTCTTGTCACTCCCTCTTTGTCTCTCCACTTTTATCTCTCTATGTTTTTCTTCTTCACTCCCTATCTCCCCCTCCAACTCCATCTCTTTGTCCCTTCCTCTCTCCTCCTCTCTCTCAAGTCCTCTCTCCGGTCCTTCCCCTCTCTCCCTCTCTCCCATTCTCTCATACCTCCCTCTCTCTCCCCCCATCTATCTCTCTCTACCCTCCAACCTTGTCACTATCTCTTTCTACCCCCCTCCTCTCTCTCTATGCCCTCCAACCTTGTCATTATATCTCTCCCCCCTTCATCTTTGTGTCTCTCCCTATCTCTCTCTTACCCTTCTCTCCCTCTCTCACTCCTCTCTTTCTCTCTCTCTTCATTCCTCCTCTTCCCTCTCCTTCTCTTTATCTCTCTCTCTTCATTCCTTCTCTTCCCTCTCCTTCATCATATCTCCTCCTCTCCCTTGTCACTCCCCCTATCTCTCCACCTCTATCACTCTATGTCTTTGTTCTTCCCTCCATATATATCTAGAGTTAATATATATCATGATAAATTAATATATATTATAATATAACAAATTGAATATTATATTAAATTTAATATTGCATTAATATAAAGTTATTAAATTTAATAATATTAATATTAATATTAAATATAATATTAATATTATAATATCAATATTAGATTTAATGATGTTTTTTACATGGCATGATAGAAAAATTTATAATAAAACTACATCAAATTAATATTTTCAAATATTACAACTTTGATGTGGAAATATTTATGTCTTTAAAGATTTTCATATATCCCTAGGATATGGCTTTTCCTTTTAAAGATTCATTTTACAAATGTTTAGTTAAAAGAAATATTAAAATATTTTGGAGTAAGATTTTCGATTCTTTGTGTTGAATTAACATTTTTCCTTTGATTTAAGAAATGGCATTGGCTTTAGTAAAGAGTAAAAATGTTTAAAATTTTACCTAATTTGGAATTTTAATGTGGTAAAAAAATATGTTAAAGGTAAATTTATGATCCATTCAAATTCACATATATGATAAAGGAACTATTAAATGTATGAGATAATTTATTATCCATTCAAATACATAGTTATATTTTAATAATTAATCTTAGTCCATTAATAAGATTAAAAAGTTACATATAATTTAAGATTGGTCGACATTAGCGAAATTTATTTTTATTATTTTTTGAGGATGTGACATACTTACACATCGGGGTCATACTAGGTTGTAGAATGCGCCTCTTGGCACAATTACCCAAGACATCTAGACAACACGATGCTATCATAGTGGTAATGGATAAGTTGAGCAAGGAAGATCACTTTATAGATGTTAAAAGTACTCATAAAGCAATTGATATAGCCCAGCTTTTCATGAAGGAGATATTTAGGCTACATGGAATACCTAAAAAGATAATATCAAACAGAGATGTTAAGTTTACTTCAAAATTTTAGAAATCCTTGTTTGTTGGTTTTGGAACCCAGTTGGCCTTCAACATTGCTTACCATCCTCAGGATGATGGTCAAATGGAGAGAGTGAATAGAATATTGGAAGACAAGCTGAGGATGTATGTGATGCATCAGCCAATAAAGTGGGAAGACTATCTTCCATTAGTAGAATTTGCATACAACATTGGATATCAAGATTCATTGGGAATGAATCTCTTTGAGTCACTTTATGACAGAAAATGTAATACCCCTATCAGTTGGGATGATCCAATAAATAGAGTAATTGTCAGGCCAAATTTGTTGAAATAATTGGAGCAGGAAACAATAAATATTGGGAAAAAGCTAAAGGCGGCCCAAGATAGGTAGAAAAGTTATGCATACCAACAGAGAACTCACAAAGAGTTTCAAGTTGGAGAACATGTTTACCTCTGTGTTAAGCCAAATAAGATCTCATTGAAAGTGATCTCATGTGCCAAGTTGGAACTCAGATATAGCGAACCATTTAATATCTTGCAGAGAGTGGGGTCAGTGACATATAGATTGCCCTTGCCACCCATAGTGAAAGCTCACAATTCTTTTCATATTTCCTTGCTTAAGAAATATTTCAATGATGTTAATCATGTTGTTTACTGGTATGTTCTATAGGTGGAAACAAAGGGATAGTTCCAACCAGAACCATTGTGTATGCTAGATTGGAGGCAAATATTTCTCTAGGATAGAACAATAGAGCAGGTTAAGGTGCAATAGAAGCACTTTGAACCTGAGTAAGCCACCTGGGAGATGGTTGAGTAAATAAGGACGTAGTACCCATCTTTTGTTTTATAAAGAAAGAGATGTAAGACTTGTGTGTAAAGCTTAGTTTTGGTTATTTTCCATGCTAATAATAATATCGAGGACAGTTTTCACTTTAAGAGGGTGGGGTTTGTGACACCCCTGTTATTTTTTCCCTTAATTTTTGTAATGTAATAATACTATGACAATATATATGAGTATTTTTTTATGTAATGGCCTAAAGTGTGGGACTACATATCCATGATCTAAGAGGGAAGAGGGAAGATAAACCCAAGTGGGGTTAGTTAACAACTTAAATTGATTTTATGGTGCAAATAATGAGAAAAAGAAGAGGAAGATTCCAAGAGGAACATAGAGAGATACCCTGAGGAAATTATAAAAAAAGGAAATTGCACAACAGTGTGGGGGTAGGGCCTCCTCTTGGTGAAGCTCACGAGTAAAGTTGGAAATATCTATGAATTGAGGGAATGGGATTTGTTGAAAGAGAAAATTGTGACAAGATGAGCAAGAGGATGATGAGGAAATGGGAATGAGTGTTTTCCAAGGACTGGATGAGAAACCACTCAGGGTGTTTTCCAGGGATGAGAAACCACATGCAGAAGGGTGCTTGTTGTGGGTTGATAAACCACTCATAGAGTGCTTAACATGGTTCATAAACCACCCATTATTGTGAAATTTTTTTGCTTGACTAGTTGATAAACTGTTATGAAACCAGCTCAAGAAAAAGATAGAAAAGATAGATCAACGCCTTAAAATTCAGCCTCTTCGAGGGGGCAACCTCCTTTACATTACATAAATGAACAATTCTTGGATGATACAAATGAAAATACCTCCTTTCTATATATAGGAGTCTAAGGGGTCATAACATAATCAGAGCCGACATAACAATAATAATGTAAGGGCACAATAATAACAATAGTGGGCTTCTATGGGGCACAATAGTAACAATATGGGCACTACATGGGTACATCAATATAATAAGTGGGTTGTACTAATAACAATAAGGGGTTACACTAGTAGTATAGGGGCCTAACATGCCCCTCTCCTTCAAAAAGCGTTGTCCTCAAAGCTTGAGTAGTTCTCAATGCTTCTGTATAAAATTCTTGTCCTCCCATGTGGAATCTTCAACGGTTAAGTTCTTCCACTTGATGAGATACTCTGAAATTGATCGATTTCGTAGCTGTCGGGTTCTCGACTGCTCCAGGTTCCAATATGATTTTTCCTTCTTCTTCAATTTCTAGAAATATTGTTTGAATTGGGATCTTTTGCAACTTTTGAATAAGTGGCCATACTTCTTCGTCCTTCTTCCATTCATCCCTTGCTTCGTTTATCCAATCTGGTTGGATAATAGAAATAGCACAAAACAATGCTTCCACATCCTCATCCTTGAAGAGTCTTCCCATTCGGTAAGGTCGCCAATTTTTAAGTGCATGTAGTATTGCCAACATTTCCTTCTCATAAATAGCTTGCTTGAGATGTAGTAGTAAAAATACCCAATCACCTACATCAAAACATTTTTCACTACAATGTTGATCTACCTGTTGTTTCATTTGATTTTGCACCGAAGTGTCGTTATCCTTTAAAAGTTGGAGAACTTGTTGTTGATGCTCGATGTGATCTTTCACTGCTTGAACCTTTTTCTTCTTGATATGTCCTTCTATCTCTAGAGTTTGAGGAATGGTAATTTCTTCCAATCCTTTACAAGATATGGTCGGATTCATTTCTTGATGCTCGGTGTGATCTTTCACTTCTTGAACATTTTTCTTCTTGATATGTCCTTCTATCTTGATAGTTTGAGGAGTGGTAATTTCGACCAATGAATTACAAGATATGGTTGGATTCATTTCTTCTTTCTCGATGTGATCTTTCACTTCTTGCACCTTTTTCTTCTTGATATGTCCTTTTATCTTGAGAGTTTGAGGAGTGGTAATTCTTGTCAATGCTTTACAAGATATGGTCTGATTCATTTCTTCTTTCTCTGGGGTGGGGTCCTGGCGTATATCTTCTTCTTTTGATGTTTCTTGATCCTTTTCTTCCTCCTCTTCATAATATATGTAAAATAATTTCTTCTCAGCACCCTTATGACCTTTAGTGCATTTGCTATCACAATTGTAACAAAGCCCTTTTTCTCCTTTTTCTTCCAATTGTTGTGGTGTAACCCTTGTAGGTTGTGGAAGGCTAGGAGAAACAACACTTCCATCTTTATAGTTGTGAGGGGTATGCTTCCTGGTTTCCATAATTTTTCTTTCCAATATGTCACAAATCCCTTTTACTCTTTCCAATTGTTGTGGTGTTGCTCTAAAGAAGGTGTTGCTCTTTGTATCCTCATAATGTGCTATCATTTCCTCCGTGAAAATTGACCACGTAACAAGTTGTTTACGAGAACAAAGCCCTTCATACCATAAAAATTGATCTGGTTCTAAATATGAAGATGCAATACATACCTTTTGTAACAGTGGTACACCATGTAGATCAAAATATTGCTCCATTTGAAGTATCCAATTTACCGGATCCTTGCCATCAAACTTCCTCATCTTGCTTCTTCTTGATTTTAGGAGCTCAATCTTGAAACGACTGTAACTCTGTACTTTCAGATCTTTTAAGTTTTGAAATTACAAACAATGGTAGCCCTCTTTGTTCTCTTTCTAATGCCACCAGTCTGACCCAAATTGGATTCTCCAAGGAAGAGTTATGTGAAATCTCCCACAGTGACTTGACTATAGACTAGTTCAGTAGAGCGAACTTGTACGACGTGCCACGAGTCACTGTTTCGACCTTTGGATCTGAAAAATTCATACAAGAAACTACAGTCTGTCTTCTTTCTGTAACTTCTTACGAAATTTCAATCCGATCCCCAGAGAGAAAGTTATGATGATTTTCCCCAGGTCACCTGTTTGGAATGTAATTCAGGAGTTTGCAAAAAGAACAACTTCCTCAGATCATATCTCCACAAATATAGCGCGAAAAGCGCTGAAATTCGGACCCGAGGTTCAGCACGATTTCTTCTCAAATGGTTTTTTCTTGCAACTTCTAAAACGTCACAAAAAAAGGTTATAGCGAAAATTCCACGATGACCTGTTTGGAGCAATGAAACCCTAGAATCCAAAGCTCTGATACCAAATGTTATGAAACCAGCTCAAGAAAAAGATAGA
This sequence comes from Pinus tabuliformis, assembly GCA_031772625.1. Lineage (NCBI taxonomy): Eukaryota > Viridiplantae > Streptophyta > Pinopsida > Pinales > Pinaceae > Pinus > Pinus tabuliformis. The sequence continues at coordinate 909,164,780 of CM062814.1, read as the reverse complement.
AAAGATAGATCAACGCCTTAAAATTCAGCCTCTTCGAGGGGGCAACCTCCTTTACATTACATATATGAACAATTCTTGAATAATACAAATGAAAATACCTCATTTCTATATATAGGAGTCTAGGGGGTCATAACATAATCAGAGCCGACATAAAAATAATAATGTAAGGGCACAATAATAACAATAGTGGGCTTCTATGGGGCACAATAGTAACAATATGGGCACTACATGGGTACATCAATATAATAAGTGGGTTGTACTAATAACAATAAGGAGTTACACTAGTAGTATAGGGGCCTCACATAAACCACCCAAGGTGCTTGTTGTGGGTTGATTAACCACTCATAGAGTGTTTGACACAACTAATAAACCACCCTTTACTATGAAATTATGTTGTGGTTAACACAACCAATAAACCACCCTCTACTGTGAAATTCTATTGTGCTTGAATAGCAGAAAAACCGTCTAATGTCATATGCATGTCCTATCCTTTGTGTATTGAAGATGGCTTCCTGCTCATCCTGTTGAAAAGAAACTCCCCTTAAATCGTGGATATGGCTCATGGATGACCATTGTAAGTAATTCTAGTTACAATAGGTCTATGGTTGGGTGGAAAATTGAAGTCTCTAATCCAAACTTAAACAGGAATGCAACAACTTACAGATATAATCATAAACACAGAGATGCAGCAGAAAAACACTTCATTTCATTAATAGAAAAATATTGAACTATGCTTACAAACAGAATGGAAATAAGATAGCTCGGGCGATGGTAGCTTATCTCTGAGGAGATGTGGCGGCTACATGCCTCTGACCTGTGTTACAATGAGGCTCAAGGGACTATTTATTATTGGAAAACATAAGAAAACCCTAAACAACAAAAACCCTAACCCTAGGAGATGTAACACCAAGAGTTTGTGGGCCCCGTTGGGGTTAGTTGGGCGGCCAACTTCCGAGGGTCGTAACTTGGTCATATTATGTCTATTTGGCGCATACGATACCTTTTTGGAAAGGCCTCGTCGAGTACTAAATGTTTCACCACAAGCCCTTGCCTATGGCTATGGTCCTATCATAGACCCCAAAAAACGTCGTTTAGGGGTCAAAACTGCTTCGGAATTTCAGGACCCAAAAAACTGCTAAAAATAGTAAATGCTGAAATGAACAAGGAAACAGATGAAACTGAATGGGGCCTCTAGGTGGAATAGGCGGGTGCCACTAATATCCACCTGGATCAGTCTCGCCTTTAATTTTCCCTTTTATAAATTTTAAATGAAATGCTCTGAGTTGAGAGATTTGAAATTAAAGAAATTCTTTATGAATGTGTGTAGCACTGAGAAATATTGCATGGGAGTGTGTTGTTGGTGCATGAATGTTATTGACTAAAATTCTTAAATATTTTATGGTTTTATTTATGAAATTTTGTCATGCAACTGTAAGTTAAATATCATTGTATTGTCTGCGGAAAACACTATGTGTTTTTTGTGTTGATAAATGGCTTGATTATCAACAAGGGATGCTCTCTTTCCTGTGTGGAAGTGAGAGGCTCAATCCCTGGATAAACCTTCTTAAAATTGGGTAGATTCTGTGTTCTCTAATGTGTTCTCTAATCCGAGCATGCAGTTTTGTCTGGACAACCTGAGTATAAAAGAGAAAAATAGATCTCTGTTAAATGCATTTGTATGGTAAGCCTGTATGCCAGCTATGTGGCCTTCGTGCCTTATTTCGTTAATGTCATTGTTGGAACGCTTTGGTTTGTTGTATTTTGAGTGATTTTGACTTTTCTTTGGTTTTTGTTTTTGATGGCTCCATCGTTTTCGTTTCCCTACTACTTATCCGATGATAAAAATTTTGCTTGATTCTGCCATGCGGTTTAAGAATTGTGATTGGTTCAAATTGAGTCGTTTTCAACGCCTCGGCATTAAAACATGCATATATGTATTTTATTGCTTGTAAATATAATTTTTAATTATTCAATTAATTTTCTTAATTATTAATTTAATATATATTGAAATATAAACTTTAATATAATTTTATTTTTTAATTATTTTTAAAATTTATATTGTAAAATATATATGTAAATATATTTTTCTTTAATTATTTATCAATTGATTTTATTTAATTATTTTTTTATTGTAATTATGTAACACAATTGTCATTAAAAAAATGTATTGTAAATATATTTTAAATTATAAATATGAATTTGATGTAGGAGCATCCGGCACTCTTCATTAAACGAGGAATCCAAAGCAGAGCAAGGAGGACGTGGACCATCAGGGCAAAACAGGGGACAAATTCTATTATTATAATAGAGCTATTTTGATGGAAGCAATAAGTCCCTAGAAGAATTAATAAATGTAATCTGCCATATGTATACGAATAGAGAGATTTAGGGGTTGTTGAGGAAATCAAGGAGAGGATTGATCGGATCCTTTCAGTGATCCAATCCAATATTCCTGTAACGATGAACCTACGAGTTCTATATATATATATATATATATATATATATATATATATATATATATATATATATATATATATATATATATCGTGAGACAGATAGAGGAGAGACGAGATAGAGAGTAACAAATAGAATTGTGTAACAGAGATAGATACAATGTAGGTGAAGGGGAATTTGTTCCTAAGGCTAAAATGCCTTAGATCTGTAATCATATCGTGTATAATATAAAGTGTGTTCAGTGTTGATATTGTGTGCGTTGGGTGTATATTTCATAGATAGTCTAAATGTTTCCATGTTTCTGTGTGCATTCCTGTGTATCAATTAAGTTGAATGGTTCCGGGTTTAAAGGTTTAAGGCCTCAAATAAATGCTTCCGATAGGTTTGTGGCCCATAACCCACAAGCCTCGGGATTGAAATTTATAAAGAAAGGGGAAATTGGTATACCCCAAATCCTCCTTTCATCAAGTGGTATCAGAGCAGGGAAAGGTTAAAGGGAAGAAGATTTCCTGCGAGAAGGAGAAAGAGTTTGCAAGTAGAAGGAGAAGAGGTACAGTTGTTGAAGTATGGTGAGTTTATGGTCTTTACTGTCGTGCAAATAGCAGCAGCGGAAGGTGAGAAGACTTGCAGCAACCTAGAGCAAGGAGTGCTCAATTGGTTCCAGAGGAGAGAACCAAAAGGATGCCAAAAGACTAAAGCTCAAGGGAGAAAGCCTGGTGAGGTATCGTGTAGCAGAGAAGACTGTTACTACAGAGGTTGGTTGCAGCTCACAGAAGATCATGAAGGAAATTCCACTAAGAAGTGGGTAGAATTGCTAAGGATAAGGAGAAGCATATGACCAAGAGGTCATAAATTTTTGTGTCTCGGGAGTCCGATGGAGGAGCATCCGACACTCTTCATTAAACGAGGAATCCAAAGCAGAGCAAGGAGGACGTGGACCATCGAAGCAAAAAAGTGGACAAATTCTGTTATAATAGAGCTAGTTTGATGGAAGCGATAAGTCCCTAGAAGACTTAATAAATGTAATCCGCCATATGCATACGAATAGAGAGATTTAGGGGTTGTTGAGGAAATCAAGGAGAGGATTGATCAGATCCTTTCAGTGATCCGATCCAATATTCTTGTAATGATGAACCTGCGTGTTCTATATATATATATCGTGAGACAGATAGAGGAGAGACGAGATAGAGAGTAACAAATAGAATTGTGTAACAGAGATCGATGCAATGTAGTTGAAGGGGAATTTGTTCCTAAGGTTGAAATGCCTTAGATCTGTAATCATATCGTGTATAATATAAAGTGTGTTTAGTGTTGATATTGTGTGCGATGTGTGTATATTTCATATATAGTCTAAATTTTTCCATGTTTTCGTGTGCATTCCTGTGTATCGATTAAGTTGAATGGTTCCAGGTTTAAAGGCTTAAGGCCTCAAATAAACGCTTCCGATAGGTCTGTGGCCCATAACCGACAAGCCTCAGGATCGAAATTTATAAAGAAAGGGGAAATTGGTATACCCAAAATTCTCCTTTCATCAAAATTACAAAAAGCATAAAACAAATATATTCAAAACATATATTAACAAATATATATATAATAAAGACCATGGAAAATAATCAAATAACACCACATTCCTCACATTAGTTCTCCTAGGGTAATATCCACACCATTTATTATATATATATATATATGAAGCACTTGTATATATAGACTATTCCCATTTGAAGCCCTCAGCATTTGACTATTCCCACCAAATCATTGGCCACTCAGCCTCAATCCCCATCCACCATAATCCAACAACTAAAATGTATGATATACAGATGATAGAACATATATATTTACGACAAACGACGTTAATTTTCTACGTCCCGCTCCACCAGACCATTTCTTGAAGTGTTAAAGTCAATCAAGCCAAAATTGTTGATAGAGTCACGAGGCATAAATTATAAAAGAAAGAAGAGTTTTGTTTTGTAATTATTAATATAAATATTAAGTGGGGCCTTCCCTTCACCCACCTCCATGGGCCCCACTCTCCACCCACGGACCTTCTTCTCCAACTTCATGTAGGTTTGTCTTCCATACAAATATTATATAAACATACATTGACCCCTCTTTTATTTTGTAATTATTTTAATATTTTAATTTTTATTTATCTAAAAAAACCAAAAAATAATAAAGCGTGGATAGAACATTTTCCTTAAACAACTTTCAATTTCAGCTCTCCATTTTTGAGAAGCCACATCTCGAGATCTACTGCACCAAATTAGGCTCATGAGGGCTTGTTGGAAATATAATTCACAATAGAACAACTTAGCAGTAGTTATTCAATCAAATATAGTCATTTAATGCCACAAAAAAATGTTATCTCCTTATCATACTAGTGTAGCCCCTATATTATTATTGTATAGAAGCCCATTATTGTTATTGTTGTTCCCTTACAGTATTATTGCTATGTAAGCCCTAATTATATTTTGACCCTTTAGACTCCTATATATACTAAGTAGGTCTTGTCATTTGAATCATCCAATAATTGTTCATTTATGTGATGTAAAAGGAGATTCCCCCCTCGATGTGGCTTATTGTCAAGTCATTGATATATCTTTTCTTATGTTTCTGCATTATTTTGATTTGGATACATAACATTTTGTATCAGAGCTATATATCCTAGGGTTTTGTTGGTTCGAATAGGTCATCATGGTATTTTCGTTATAAAAAAAAAAAAAAAATCTGTGGAGCTTTAGACTATGAAATTTTTACCACATTGAGGTGAAATATTGATGAATATCTACTTACAATTTCAAACATTAGTTCACTATATTTTCGAAGATATGGTCCAAGAAAGTTAGGCTTTCTATATGCTCCAGAATTCAGTCTCAAACAGGCCTCCCAAGGAAAATCGTCATAAATTTATCTTCGAGCTTCGAATTTGAATTCCATAAAAATTGACTGAAATTACATGGACTTAAGTTTTTATGGTATCAGTTTCAGGGAAGAAGGTTAAAATAGTGACACGTGGCATTTCGTACAAGTTCGCTCTACTAAATAAGTCCTTAATCATGTCATCATGGGAGATTTGGCATAACTTTACCTCAAAGAATCCAATATTGGACTAACTTGTGGGGTTGGAAATAAAATACAAAGAGCTAACTCAAGTCAATAGTTTCAAGGTCAGTCATATCAACAAGCTCAAGCAAGCTCTTAAAAACAAAAAAGGTGTGTATTTTTTAAAATTGCATAACTTTTGTTTGAAAAATGAGTTTGAAATGATTCAAAGGGAATACCAAAACAAAGATATCATTATTTTGTTCCTAAATGACTCACAAACAAAAAATGATACACCCATTAAGCCCACATAAATATATATTATGAAATGCAACATGATATATCAAAATTACAGGAACAAGTGCAACAATTTTCGCTCTCACAAACAATGTAACAACCCCTCCCAACATTTACCTGCTTTCACAAGCTCTTGGGATAAATATGAGGCTGAGTGTTACTATAAAATGACCTGACCTCCCAGTTCTAGTTAAGGAAGTGGATCCTACAAACTAAACACTTACTAACATCCCACAGGGACTACAAATCACTCAAGAGCTGGAAAACCACCCCACGTGATCAATCCCTGGGTTGGACCCTTTTTTCATTGACCTAACACTCCAACCATATGCACAACAAGGAAAAAGTGTAGTTATGAGGCCCCAGTTGTACGCACAAGCCTACTTCCATGTGGTTATGACCCAAATCCTTCAATTATGAGTATGTTGTTACGGAGTTTGTGCCACTTTTTCTCCCTAGCCTCAAGAACACTACCCAGAACTGCATGTAACTTTCCAAAATCATAATTAAGATGATAATAATGCCAAACATTCAAAATTGAATCCAAAACTTGACCTAGACTGCCTAGTACACATTAGACATTCCGTCAAACATATGGTAAACATGTAAGTTACAAGTCATGAATGCATATCTAATCATAAATCTCTAAAATTCATCTGAGAATCACCAAGAAGGTCTAATTCCCTCTCAAGTGGTTTCAACAACATTTGTTAGCCCATGTATTCATCAATTATTCAAATACTTATCAAATAATGAACAAGGGCCATAGTCAAAGCACACCATAGAACCATGCTTATGACCAGCATATAACTAGAATAATAACCATGAAAAAACAACCATAGAATCCACATAATAACAAGTACAAGTGCTCATAGATAACAATATTAAAATAGATCTTATTAACATATGAAAAAGCCAACCAAGTCAGGGACTTCCACATACCACCCAACTATAGATTGGGTTGAACCAAATCTTTATTTCATCCAATCACCCCATGCCATATTCCAATAATGAATGTGGGATCTCATGGGATAAACCAAGACATAATCAACTAGGGACTCCAGAGGTTAAACCACCTCCACCTTAAGTTACCGTGATCTCACCTAAACCGGTCTCGAGATCACAAAACCAAATCGAGCTTGGATGCCTTGGAATTTCCTCACCATACCTTGAGGAATTTTCTTGTCTCTGCCCACCTATCAAGGACCTCCCGAGAAAACCATCTTCACCTCCAACCCTTGGGAATTTTCATGAGACCACCTCACCAAATTCCAAAACCTTCGGGCAATCCAAACCCCAACCAAGAATGAATCCCATCACACCATGGTATCTAGGAAATGGCAAGGAAGGGCTAAAACCACTATCAAACCAGGGAAAACCCATGCCAATGAGAATAAATGAACCAAATAAACAAATGCATGAACCATGCATTCACACCTTAGCTAGGAAATCACACATGCAACCTGTTATCTACAAAATCTTCCTGCTGAAGTTTTTAATCCTACCTTATCCTTGCTTTCATTTACTTTCCTTTGCTTACCTTTGCCTTCCTTTGTTTTCTTGCTTGCTTTCTCCTCTTGGAGCTCTCTCTCTCTCTCTCTCAACTGATCCAAGCCCAAAACTGATCAAAAGCTGTGAATTGCTTCTTTGATGACTTTTTATTATTGATGTCTCCCTTTTTCGTCATTTTCCTTCATTTTCCTTCCAACTTCCTTCGCATGTAAATTTGTGTCTCTTCACCTCTCTTTTCTCATATTTTCCTTTATTTTCATAAATAAATGTCAATTATTGCTTCTTTGCTTTTTCTAATACCTTTTCCAATTTCCATAGCCAAATATAAACCAAAAGTGATGTCCTCTAAAGTGTTTACCTAACATTCATCTTGGAATATGTGTCCCATGACCTTGGTCTTATTTTTCCTTTATTATCCTTTATTACATGAACTTTAACCTAGGGTTGTTACAAACAACAACCAAAAACAACTTGGAAGTGATGAATGTTAAGATGGATGATTTAGAAGCAAAAATAAAAAGGGACATGAAAGGTTTGAAGGATGGTTTAAAAGAAGAAATGGAAGGTTTGAAAAAGATGCTATAAGAAATGCTTCCTAGTGGTGATAAGGTCTTCCATGAAACTCGTGATGAGAACAAAATGAATGTGAATCATGATTTTAGAGGCTCCAACTTTATGTTGAAGACCCACCACATTCCAAATATTGATATGAGTAAGTTCGATGACAAGGATTTAATAACATGGATACTACAGATGGAGCAGTTATTTGATCTACATGATGTGAAACGCACACAAAAGGTACACATTACATCTTTATGTATAACCCAGTCAGTTTGTGTGGTATTGATGGCTTTGTTCTCGTAAATCACTTGTTACTTGAACAATTTTTACAGAGGAATTGATAGCACATTATGAGGATACAAAGAGTAATACCTTCTTTAGCCAATTGATAAATATCAAACAAAGGAGTTTAGTTGCAGATCACATTGAAAACTTCCAAAAACTGAATATCAAGGTAATTGATATTCCAGAGGACCATCTAATTGATGCCTTCATAGCAACTTTAAAGGAAAATATCCAACATGAGGTTCACCTTTGGGAACCTAACTTATTGGCGAATCTATTCAGGGTGGAAAGAAATGTTGAAAGCAAAATTATGGCAACAAGGAGTTCTACCACTCACAACTACAAAGAAGGAAGTGTTGTCACTCCTACCCTCCCACAACCTACAAGGTTGACACCACAACAACTAGAGGAAAAAAGAGAAAAATGGCTTTGTTATGGTTGTGATAGAAAATACACCAAAGGTCATAATTGTGCTAAGAAGAAATCATTCTACATATATTGTGAAGAGGAGGATGAAAAGGAACAAGAAACATCAAAAGAAGAAGATTTACAAGAACCAACCCCGGGGGTTGAAAAAGAAGAAATAAATTTGACCATATCTCGTAACGCATTGGCGAGAATTATCGCTCCTCAAACTCGCAAGATAAAAGGATATATCAAGAAGAAGAAATTAATCGCTTTGATTGATTCGGGTAGTACCCATAATTTTATTCAATGTAAAACAACTAAGGATTTGAATTGATTATATATTCTGCACCAGAGTTTCAATTTATGCTTGCATATGGAGGAACTATAAATTCCTTAGGAAAGTTCCATAATATCAATCCAACCATGCGGGAATATTTATTGAATATCCAGTGCTTTCCATTCCAATGGGTGGTGTTGAAGTTGTATTAGGAGTTCAATTATTACAATTGTTGGGTTGTGTTATATTCTTTCCACGACTAGCCCACGTAGTTAACCGAGTGGTTAGAGGGGGGCCGGAGCCCCCCCTTCGTTGCGCCGATTGTGTAGTGGGGGGGTCACAGGGTGTTTGACGGGTGTAGGTAACCCCACTCTATGGGTTCTGAGGCAGTGCCCCAAAAAAATTTGGTTTTGGAACCTATGTTAGGTTGGGCAGACCCACCTATGGTTTTGTGCATGATTTTCACACATGTTTTTGGACGTGATGGTTTTCGGTCCATGGTTTTGGACGCGATGGTTTTCGGTCCATGGTATTGGATGCTTCGGCATGTATAAATATGTATTATAACATTGAAATGAACATAATGAAAAATCAATCTGGTAGTCCCGGTTTTGGGATCCAGGGGAAAATCTTTGTGTGTATTTGTTTTATGTGTTATGCTCTCGCATTGTTTATTTTTGTTTTTTAGAATTCGTATGCTGGTAATTTTTGTAGGGGTTAAAACCTACAACAATCTTTGTGGACAATAACTTTTAATTTTCAAAAAATTTTCTTGTAATTTTTCCAGGAAGGAAAGGAAATTGAATTAAGGGGTATCGCAGGGAAACCTAGGAAGATAATTAGCTCTAATGGCATCACCAATCTTTTGAATAAGGAATAGTGAGGGGTAATTGCACAATTAAGCTCACGAGATGTTCCATAGATGTTCAAACATCTAATTCATCCATTTCTACACATCTCAAAGGAGTCCTTGACAATTATTCCAAGATATTTGAGACTCTCAAAGGTCTCTCGCCTATTCACGATCATGATCATGTTATTCACTTGATTCCAAGAAGTAATCCTCCAAACATCTAACCTTACAGATATCCATATGCATAGAAGAGTGAAATTGAAGGCATGGTTGCAAAAATGCTAGAGGTAAGTATTATTAAGGGGTATCACAAGGAAACCTAGGAAGATAATCATCTCTAATGGCATGAAAAAGATTTTGAATAAGGAACAATGAGGGGTAATTACACAAATAAGCTCACTAAATGTTAAAACATATAAGTCATTCATTTCTATAGATCTCCAAAGAGTCCTTGACAACCATTGCTAGGCATTTGAGACTCACAAAGGTCTTCCACCTATTCATGATCATGATAATGCTATTCACTTGATTCTAGGAAGTGTTCCTCCAAACATCAGACCTTACAAATATCCCTATGCTCAGAAGAGTGAAATTGAATGCATGGTTGCAAAAATTCTAGAGGCGGGTAGAATTCAACCTAGCTAAAGTTTTTTTCTTCTCTAGTAGTATTAGTGCACAAGAAGGATGGATCATGGCATATGTGTCCAGATTATAGAGATTTCAACAAGCTCAGTATTAAAGATAAATTTCTCATTCCTGTCATTGATGAATTTTTGGATCAATTACATGGAGCAATTTACTTCACCAAGTTGGATCTTCATTAAGGATAATATCAAATTAGAATGAAGACAAAAGACATTCTGAGAACAACATTTAGAACTCATGAAGGTCATTATGGATTTTTGGTCATGCCTTTTGGCCTTACCAATGCACTTTCCACATTTCAATGTTTAATGAATTCCACTTTCAAACCATTCCTTAGAAAATTTGTGTTAGTATCTTCTGATTGTATACTAATCTACAACAAGTCTTGGAAAGATCATGTTCAACATGTTGATAGGGTGCTCAAACTATTGGAGGTGAAACAATACTATGCAAAACCATCCAAACGTCTCTTTGGGGTACAAGAGGTGGAATATTTGGGTCATATTTTATCTCATGAGGGTGTTAAGGTAGACCCTAACAAAATTAAATCCATCAAGGAATGTAAAATCCCCACAACCTTAAGGCATATTCAAGGACTTCTCAGATTGACAGGGTATTTTTGCAAGTTTGTTAATAATTATGGGAAAATAGAAGCACATCTAACAACATTACTAAAGAAAGATGCATTTTCTTGGACTCTATAAGCAACTAATCCCTTTAAACATCTTAAAGAGGTAATGTGTCAAGCTCTGGTCTTAGCTAGACCAGACTTCACAAAAACCTTTATTACCAAATGTGGTGCCTCGGGGAATGGTATTGGTGTTGATTTAATGTAAGAAGGATGACCCATTGCTTTTGAAATTCATCCAACCAAGGGGAAGAGTTTACACAAACCTATTTATGAAAAGGAAATGTTGATGATACTACATGCCCTAAAGCAGTGGCGCCCTTAGCTAGTGGGAAGACACTTCAAGGTAAAACCATATCATGATAGTCTTAAATATTTCTTGGAACAAAAATTATCTTTAGAAGGGTAGTAAAAATGGGTCACAAAGACATTGGGTTATGACTTTGAAATCATCTACCAAAAAGGGAAGCAAAATCTTGATGCAAATGCACTCTCAAGAAGGGATGAGGATGTGGAGGCATTGCTCTGTGTCATTTCTATTATCCAACATGATTGGATAACTAAAGCAAGGGATGAATGGAAGAATGACAAAAAGGTGTGGACACTCATTCAAAAGTTGTAGCAAGATCCCAATCCATCTAATACATTTATCTAGAAAATGACTCACTATGGTACAAACACTGCTTATATCTATGTAAAAAATCCAAACTAAAACAAAAGGTTCTTTGGGAATTGCACACCTATCCTATAGGAGGGAACCCAATATTTTTAAAAACTTACCATAGGGTCTATTATGCTCCTATACCAATAGGTGTCATATATCATGATTGACTTGATGAGATATGTAATATGTTCATACCTTTACTTGTTGCAAAGGTTTTCCATATTTGTCAAAAAATCAAAAAATTTAAAAAATGTAAAGAGGGTATACCCTAAAAGAAAAATCAAAGGGTAAAAGGAATAAGATGGTCAAAAAAGTGAAAGAAAATGAACCAAAAAGAAAAACCAAGGAAAGTGTGCAAGTCTAAATGCCACTACTTTTTACTCTTGTACAATAAACAATTGTGTGCAACTTGTTAACTTATGCCACAATTGATGAATAGTCAAACAACTTAAGCTTGGCTAGTTCATATTTGAATTTCATGTTTTAGAAGTAGAGAATAAAATATGACCAAACTGTTTAATCTTGGCAGATAAGTAGATAGGTAGAGTGAATAAAAGGAGCTCAACAGTTTAATCTGAGCCCTTGGATGAAATAAGGCTAGACTTAGATAGATATCTACATGTAAAAGAAAAGAAAGTGTGATAAGGGTTTTCCAGTTTAAGTGCACCCTAATAAAGAAGTAAAAATGCTAGGATAAAGTAGGTAGGGTAAGTAGATGATGGTTGCAGAATAAATGTGTGGTGAATGGTTAAGTTTAATGCTTAAATCTTTTGCTTTCATCACTTGGACAAAGCACAACTCACATTGGAGACAACACATCAAGGAGACAAAGTCAAACTAATTAACTTCCTTACTCCATTTTTCCCAAAAAATTCACTAATTTCCCCTAAGTGCTAAAGGTACCTATAAACAAGTTAGGGGGGCTCAGAGCATTTCTCTAACTTTTGGAGGGACCAGACCCTCGGCCCAATAATTTGAAATACCTAAAGCACTTAAATCCCCTTCATCAATATTCACCCCTTCATAAAGTCACTCATTCCCTTTATAAAGCTTTTCTATCTACATGAAATCCTCATATATCATTAGCCTAAGGTATAAGTGTTGTATGATGAAATGCATTTTCGGAAAACATTAAACTTAGCGCTTTCCCATTCATTTGGTCATATTAACCACTAATGTTATTATTATGTAAATTCTCGAATAAAACAACTTTACCCTCTCCCATATTATTATATTATACAAAACCCCAAATTTTTACATATCCCGCCCCTTTGGTTAAAATATAACCATAATCTGTTTTAAAATAGGATTAATGAGTTAATCAGTAACCCATTAAGAACCTCGACCCTCTGCTCCAATAAACAGGATTAATTAACCCTCATGGTTAATTAATAACCTCACCAGCCAATCCCACCGCCCCCGATGCGATTAATTAATCCTTAAATGTATCGGGCCCACCTCCATTATATCCCCGTCACTTCAAAGCCCCGATAGCCATCCGATCAATGCACCCAGATCCAATGGCTGTCGTGCATATCGCACAACCCTTTGCGACCACGCGTTAGCGCATGATCGCAAAGCGGTTTTTGTACAATGCCTCTACCATGCATCAAGTAATCTATGGAATCACTGGCTCGAGGCTAAATACCACCCTTCCCCATAATCGGTGTGATAGAAACTACTTAACACCTTCTACTAAATGACAAAATGTCTCATCATTCATCCTTTCACCCGCCAATACCAACCATTTACCTGTTTAAACAAAAAAACCCCAGTGTTGCTCATTTTCACCTGATTGTGCAGTAAAACCCTTTGTAACCCAACTACGCCACCTGAAGCCTTTGTTAACCAATTCGAGCATGGTTTACCTCCCAAAAATCATTCTGGACTCACTCCACAGACCTCTCAAGCTCAAATGAAACCTTTTCGACCTCCCCTGCAAACCAATGCTTTCTTAACAATTTGTTTTGTTTTACAGGTGATCAGAAGACCACATCCTTGGATAAACAGTCTTAATACTAGTCATAAGACCTGTTTACTCCAAGATTGTTATCAAATCTATTCAAACAGAGATAGAAGACAGAACATGCAGTAAAAAGACAAGCAGAGGAAACATGAAATTAAATGATTTACTGTTGAAATAGACAGTAAAAACCTAAAATATACAGTGAAGGTAAAAGGACACAGTAAAGAACAGTCAAAGTGTATCAGGATTAAAGAGTATTAGATTGAAGACCAAGTCAAGTAAATCAGCTAGCATGAAGATAAACAGTAGGGAAGACAATTACAAAACAGAGTATACAAATTCATGTCAAAGTAAAGACAAATGAAAAAATAGAGCTGTAAAAGTAAAAAGTAAACAGTAAACAGTAAAAATGAAGACATTAAGGGTTAAAAAAATATGAAAACACTTTCACCAACTACAATGAATTTTACCCAAAGTAAAAGTGAAAAACAGTTGAAATGAATTTAAGGTCAAAAGATGAAAGCAGAATAGAAATGGTACATTCTTCAGAAATTTCCTGTTTAAGTCATAGTTTTGTAGAAACTATTGTGGCCACTCCAAGAAGTATTTTGAGAAACTGGAGGAGGTTTATATTCCAAAACGTCTCATCTACAAAAACCTCTCTCACTTTTTACAAGGTATTACTAAGGGGGAGATAAGTGCATGTCTTCATAGCCTATTTTTCATTTTATGCAAAGTTCTGTTTTTGACATCTTTTTTCAAAAATATTATGAACAGTTGGAGATGAATTTTTGGAAAATGAGAGAGGTTTATCTTAAAAAAATTCCTATATACAAAAACCTCTTTCACTTTTTACATATCTATTATGTATTGAGATATACAAGTGTATCATTGGACCCTAAGTTTGCAGAATTTCTGGGGCAGAATGCACAAAGGAAGGATGCAATTAATGACTGGGATGCCTCATCATCAACTAAGAGTTGCTATCAAATTCAACTTTCTCTTCTTTTTCACCATTAATCCATAGAAATAGTGCCAAATAGATTCATTAGTTTGGAATGTCCTTTATTTAAGTTCTATTATTGTAAAACAGTTTGAGATATTTGTAAACCAATCTTGATATTTTTTCAAGATATTTCAGTTTACAATTAGTATAAATACTTCTCCATTTGAAGTATTTTGGGTGGATTCTTAGAAATTGTTGTAATATTGATTATTTTGGAATAAAGTGCTGATTGGACCACTTTTGTATGGCTTGCTGGATAAAGAATTGATGCAAAGGACTTTCCACAGATTTCTTGAATCAAACACCGGATCAATAAGTCCTCTATACCTTATTTTTTAAAGTTTTCCTAATTTATTATATCATCTCTGTTTCATATCTGAATGACAAACGAAAAAGAGTAATTCGGAATATGCTTGATTGCACTCTGTTTTCAATCGTTATTATTCTCCATGTTTTCTTCTGAATTAGGATAAACAGTGAAATCTTAATTGCTTCTGTTTTCTAGTTCGTTCATTTTGATTATTTATTAAAGAATACTTAACTGCTCTTTATTAGTAATCATTCAAGTTCCCTCTGTAAATAGGCTGAAGGATTCTTAACTGCCCTTTACCCATTTTGAGCCCATTCCATCTATTCTAAGTCTTTATTTGTTCCCTGTTTGACCATCTTGCCCTGTGAAACCACATTTTGTTAAGAAACCAAATCCAGTTAAGCCATCTTCTTTGACTCCATTAGCCTAATGGCCTAAACTACTCAGTCCCACCCCTCTGCTATTGAATCTCACCACCCAAACTCAAAAAAAACTCCTAAACTTCATAACTAGCCTAATATCTTTCAAAACCAAGCTAAATCATAAAGAGAGAGCCCTCTCTGGGTACAAATTGGCTAGATTCTATACCTAAAAGTTGGTTTATGGTTACCTTGGACCCCTTTCCTCTTCCCAACAACTTCAAGGAAAATCTAAGTGATAACAGGGTCAAGAAGGATTTTTTTGGATGGACTTAAATTTGATGTTCAGAAGCTTGTGTTAGAACTTTTGGTTTGCCAACAAAATAAAGTCGAGATAATTAAGACCCCAGATCTTTTACAACTGATCTGAATTGGATCCATATAGGACTGTCAAAAAACCATGACTGTATCAAGTTGGAACAAATCTCTAAAGAATCCAAAACAACAATCAAAAACACCCTGAACCAGTGGCAATGGCAGCCAACATGGAACGACGAGGACCTCAGTCAAATAGCGTTGACCGAGGCCCATGGAGGCTGTGCAGGAGGTCAAAGTAGCCTCTGGAGCCCTGGATCGGAAACAGAGGTGATTTTTGATGTGTGATTAGTGCTAATCGCGCATCGCTAGGTGAACAGGGCCATGAAGGAGGAAGCCCGAGCACACAGATGCATGGTGAATCGGAGAACCGCGGGCGAAAAAGTGAAAAGCACTAAACATACAAAGGCGAGACATGTGCTCTGAAAACTAGTGGTTTTGATCGGGGTGCCCTCAAACGGTAAGAGGTTTTGGACGAGAGCGAAGCGATTCCATACATCGATTGATGCGTGGCAAGTGGAGGTAAGAGAAAACCACCGTTGATCGCGTGCTAAAGGTCGAGCAAGTCAACCGCGTGAAACGTGCGTATGGCATTGGATCTGGGGGACTCAGATTAGACGGCTGAGATCGTGCTCGATGGAGGAAGTGAAATCGACGAAGGAATACGCCGTGTTTTAGAAGGATTTTGAATCCGTTTGACCGCCATAGTGGAGGAAGAATGCATCCACAACGTAACTGAAGAAACGAACCGACAAAGCATGCTGGCGCCATTTAGAGGAGGACATGTGGCCACTCCCTGAGTGTTCATGATGACGCCAAATAGGGAACTCCAAGTGCAGCTGCAAAAGGTGAATCGACAGAGGTGGAAGAGGAACCGAATAGGCATTGGAACAAATGGCTAAAAGCCATGAACATGAATAAAATACACAGTTAGATAGTTACTGAGCAAGTCAATCTGAGAGACGAAGACAGAGAGACCAGAATCCCGAGAGGAGGACGGAACAAAGAGAACAGTAAAGCAAAGTAGAGAGACAGAGGGCCGAGCTGACCAGAGGTAGCATCGAGCACCAGAGAGCTTGAAGATTCAAGCCATCCCATCGAGGATCTGTCCGGGCTGAGCACCACATTGGGCTCTTGCCACTGTAGACCTGAAGATCACAGAGCTGGTAGGAAGAAGAAAAGCCTATGCACTCCAGTGACTTGGGGAATCTAAGAACCACCCTGCCAAGCAAAACCTGCTTCATGAGAACTCACATTGGGTCCCTGTATTGTAATTCTCTACTTAAAGGCACAATAAAACAAGGCCATCATTGAACGCTGGACTGAAGATGTAGCCCTGGAGAATAGGGTGAACTCCTTATTAATTTCTTGTGTCTTTGTATTTTCTTACTTCATTTCTTGTTGTCTTTCCATTTTATTGTCTGTGTATTGCAATCTGATCGATCTGTTGCTTCAATGACACAGAACACACACCAACACATGAGTTTGTAATACCTTTAAACAATAAATCTTTAACTGATGTTACTCATAGAGTGAATATCATATCAACAACCATTATTCATTCTAAATCAGTGTTGGGAGGAGGTCTCAATGGATTTTATCACAGTTCTACCCAATTTCAAAGGGAAGAGTGTAATCATGGTGTTAATTGCTAAACTAAATAAGTATGCACTCTTTTGTGCCTTATATCGTCCTTTCAAATCCAGTAAAATCGCTACTGCATTTGTGGAAACAATTCAAAAGCTACATGGAAACCCAAAGATTATTGTAAATGACAGAGATCCCATTTTCACCGAAAATTTTTGGAAAGACTTATTTTCTGATATTAGTAGTCAATTGGCTCATAGCTCATATTATCATCCCCAATATGATGGGCTAACTAATATAATGAACAAATATTTGGAATGATATCGTCATTACTTTGTATTTGATTAAAAAAAACATTGGGTCAAGTGGTTACCTTTGGAAGAATGGTGGTATAACACTTCCTTCCATACTACAACAAAAATGACGCCATTTATAGCACTTTATGGATATCATCCACCGTCCATCACATTGTCCCTAAGAGACAATCCTAAGGTTCAAGCAGCAGAATATCACATCAAACAACAACAACAAGTTCTCCAACTCTTAAAGGATAACCTGACTCTAGTGCAGAATCGAATGAAACAACAAGCAGATCAACATTGCAGTGAAAAAATATTGACATGAACAATTGGGTATTTTTAATGCTACAACCATACAAACAAATGTCCCTCAATCAAGCTAAGAAGAATAATAGATTATCACCCAAGTACTATGGCCTTTACAAGGTGTTGCAAAACATTGGTACTATGGCATACAAATTGGAGTTGTTTACATCTTCGTGATACACCTATTTTTCCATGTTTCATGCTTAAATAAGGTTATAGGTGACAAGCTCCCAATTCAAACTTTACTAGATGAGGAAGGAAAAATCATATTAGAGTCTGAAGTAATCAGGAAAACAAGATTCTAGCAGTTACGGAATTGATCAATTTCATAGTATCTCATTAAGTGGAAGAACTTACCTATTGAAGATTCCACATAGGAGGATGAGTATTTTATACAAAAACATCTAGAACTACTCAAGTGTTCACGAAAACACTTTTTTGAAGGAGAGGGTTATGTTAGGTCCTTATAATACTAGTATAGCCCCTATATTGTTATTGTTATACCCCATTGAAGCCCACTATTGTTATTGTTGTGCCCTTACATTATTATTGTTATGTAGTACCTAATTATATTTTGACCCTTTAGACTCCTATGTATATTAAGAATCATCCAAGAACTGTTCATTTATGTGATGTAAATGGCGTTTTCCCCACAAAGTGGCTTATTTCCAAGTCGTTGATCTATATTTTCTTATGTTTATGCATCACTTTGATTTATAGATATAACAAAAAATTAGCATAAAATTTGGTTTTGATTTTGTAACCAATTCAATGTTTTGATTAATCTTTTTGGAGAATCTTCATTTGCTAGGAGGTTTTTGTTGTCGGTAATTCATTTCCAAAATTCTCATTGTCCTAAGATACCATAGCAGAGAGCCATCAAGAGTTTAAATTTAGCTTTTATTAATTAATTAAATTACATTTTAATTAGAATGTTTATTTCATCAGTTTTGGAATTTCGGTTTTGTTTGCAGATTTAATATAGTTTTATGATATTTTTGTGAATTGGTTAGTGCATCATGACTTGGAATTTTAGAGGAATAAGATTGGAGCAATAGAGAAGCAAGAATATTTTTCCAACTCTCAAATTGGATCTAAAAAATTTCATTCAACTCTCATTGAAATAGATTCCATTTTTGGATTTGATTTGTAAAAATTATAAAAATGGGTTATGAAGATGACACAAAGGTTCCTTTTTCTACAAGTAGGTTATTGTTGACAGTGTTGGACCTGCCAACATTCAAGGGGTTTCCCTAATATGTGTTCCCAATTACACCTCACACTATTTGGGATAGGAGCCCCATCCGAAATATGGCTTGATTGTTGGGTTCTTTAAGATTTTCCTTGGCTCTAAGTGTCAGCAAGAGAGAGGAATGAAAATGTGCGTTCGAAAAGCAAGTAAGTGTTCCTGGTGAGTGTTCGGTTGTAGGTGTGTCAAGATTCTTCTACTGTGGAGGAAAGAGAAAGTGAGCCTCTAAGAGAGAGGCAATGGTGCCACCCTAGTAGAGACACACTCAACCAAGAAAGATTTGTCTAACATCCAGCAGAATAGTCCACCAAGATGTGACTGTCATTACCACCAATCAACAAGAAATATATGTCTAACATATGGCGGAATAGTCCACAAGGATGTGACAATAATAGCAACCATTACAACACATTCTCAATATGATAAGTACTAAAATAACCAAAATAGTTCATCTACTTTAACATAGATGAAAGAAAACATGAATTAAAAACATCCACATAATAGTCTTACAAATATTCATAATCCATGCATGAAGAACATGTTGGCCATGAGTCTTCTGATATTAAGTAAAAATTCCAAGACACGTGTATACAATGAACACCACTAGCTCCAATATTGTAGCATTGGAGACACCACTTGCTCCTCAAAAGAACTAGCTTTTCTCTCTAATGCCTTGCAGTAGGAGCCAAGGTGAAAAGTCCTTTTCTCATACAATTAGGGTGTATATATAACCAATGGGGTGATGTTTCACCTTTCTTGTGACTCTTTGATTACCCTCATGATTGTTTGAATTCCTATGACTTTTCGACTTTACTTGACTCTTCATATTTTGTACATGTCCTTTGGACCTCCACTTTACAATACATTTTCAAATAAGAAATTACATAATCCACAATAATGATGTGGCATATGACAACTCATGACATGACATAAGATGACACTACTAACATGTACTGCTTGATGACATCGCAATGTCAAGCCACTTTTGTTGTTGCTTGCTACATATCTTCTTGAGGATGCTATTCTATCCACCTCCTTATGGCTTAAAAGTAAGGAGTCTTCAATGATATCAAGTATTGAGGTGAGGAAACAAACTAGTGTCCCTTTTTCTTCTCTTGATTGATCAACTTGCATAATCACCTACAAAGATGTCTTTCAGCATGTTTCACTTCTCCATCTCCTTCTTCATCATCATGTCATGGTATGATAGAATACCTGCATTTGAAATTCACTCATGATGAGACGACATCAGTCAGATAAACCCTTAGTCTAATATGGTGCATGTTGATCCATTAATTGAGCCAAAATTGGGTGGCATGCTAAGGGAGAGGCTCAGTGACTGTGCAATTGTGCAGCTCGGGAATTCGAGGGTGAAGCTTGAGCCTTGAGACTACACAATGTGTAGTTCCATTAGGGTAATTTTGAGGTCTAAAATGGGCCTCTTAAGGAAATTATAAAATAATAGTGGAAATAATAAAATAAGATTAGATTATATCATCAAATTTTAGAGGAAAAAAAAAACAAAAAAATAAACAAACTACTTTCTCAACTCGTATTTTCAACTTATCTACCTATGGGTTTACTCAAATTTCGAGCAAGAACACACGTTGGATGCAGAATTTGATTCCTAATCCAAGGAATACCCATGTTGCATACTTTTGATGGACACTACTACATGAAAAAAAAACAACAACAAAACAAAACAAAACAAAACAAAAACAAAAAACAAAATAACAAAAACAAAAAAAAAAAAACAAAAAAAACAAATCAAAACAAACAAACAAACAAACAAAACAAACAAAAAAACAAACAAAAAAAAAAAAAAACAAACAAACAAACAAACAAAACAAACAAAACAAGACAAAAAACAAACAAACAAAACAAAACAAACAAACAAACAAAAACAAAAACAAAAAAAACAAAAAAACAAAAAACAAAAACAAAACAAAACAAAACAAAAAACAAAAACAAAAACAAAACAAAAAAAAAAAAAAAAAAAATCAAAAAAAAAAAAAAAAAACAAACAAAACAAACAAAATGTGATTGCAATCATAATTTTTCATGTATTTCTCATTTTTCATGAAGTAGGGTCCATCGAAAGTATGCAACATGGGTACTCCTTTGATAAGGAATTAAATTTTGCATCCAATGAGTACTCACGCTCAAAATTTGAGTAAAACCTTAGGGAGATAAGTTGAAAAGGTAGGTTTATTATTTTATTATTTTTTAATCTTTCCACTTTTTTACCCCAAAAATGGTGAATCATCCCCCATGGTTGACATCATCATCTTGAATCCTATTGGTTCTTTAAAGTTTATTTTGGTTGTACATTTTTCTTAGGAGGCCCATTTTAGACCTCAAAAGTTCTCTAATGAGGTTGGACTGAACAGGCAGATTACGCAGTTTTGGGACTCAGTGAGCTGGGCTGAGGGATTTTGCATTGTTTCATCCAACTGTGTAGTTTTGGGAGGTGGATTATACCTGGTGATTGTGTAATTGCACAGATCAGGAGCTCAAGGGTTGAGCTTGAGCTCAGAGACTACGCAATGTGCAGTTGAGGCTAGCCTGGAAAGCTGGATTGCGCAATTCTGCGGGCCAAGGTCCGGGCTTGAGCAATGGAATTGCGCAATGCGCAGTCTAGGGAGGTAGGAACTATGTATTATGAAGTGTTAAGGGGTAGGGTTACATCTTGAGGGTTGGAACTGCACAATACATAGTTGTGGAAGGCTAGATGAGACTCAATTGCTGGGAAATTTTCAAATTTTGGCTAAGTGTTGGATCAGTGGACTAATGTGATTAGTGACATGACTTAACTGTGATCACACACTTAAAGCACTTCATGACACAAAAACATAGATCACCCATGACACATGAGCCACACATTTCCCTCATTGTGACAACTTTGCGATGACTTACAACAAGTGCGACACCAAAGATACACTTTCCGACAACCGTGATGACACTTGTGCAATAGTGCTTAAAACTTTGGAAATGAGTACAACAAAAGTTTAGATGGTTATATCAACTCATTTACACAAGTCTAACCCCTTGAATCCATCAAAATAATATTATATACAATGTGTGAAAGCTAACATGCGAACGACTTTTTTCCTTTCTTGCAAAAGGGACCAAAACACTTAGAGAAAACACATGGAATGGATTTCAATGTTTGCAACGACAATATTCAAGACCAAGGTAGGCTTCGAAATTTGATGTACACCAAAATTTTGGAGGGTGTTGTAGCAACAACGGCGGGTGCTATTAACACTATTGTAACGAGGACTTTTCCTATAGGATTAGTAGGAATACTCAGATCCTAGCACTAGGGATTTTCTTTCTGAGATTAAAATATCTATTGTAGAAGCAAACTTCACACTATTGTAGCTCCATTCTCTATTGGAAAAGCTTGATGTCTTGGGAGGCTTTTTGGAGAAATTTTTACAATAGGAAGATCATGAGATATAGAGGTCATGATTGTACTTCATTTGAAATATTATTGTTTGTTTGAATATAATCTTATTCTTTTGCTTATGGCATATTTGTGCTAGTGATTTCATTTTGTAGCACTATTGTTATATTTGCGATTTTTTGTTTATATCACTAGTTATCTAATCTTATAATTGCATAGATATGTCATTTATCTCTTGATTTTCTCATGCATTTAAGTGAATTTCTAAGTAACTATTTACTCAGAAATTTTTCATCTTAAGTCAATTTAACATATTAAAATTGTGTGAACTATTGCCATATTTTAGTGGCACATATTTTATCATTTTTAGTCTCGTAATAGAGCATGTACATCACTAAAGAATATTAGTTGTTAGAACTATTTCAGCAGCTCGATATTGACCATAAATGGCATGTTAAATCTTCGTTATTTGTAAATCCTTGCACTTTGTATTTAGGAACTAATTCCTATCTGCCAAGTTAGAATAGTTTTATTTATTCTTCTTTTTTCACATTGCATTTAGATTTAGATTTAGTTTAATTCATTTTCTAAAAGTCTCCTTATGCAGGATCAAGTATCCTTGTGGCCTAATCGAGCCCTTATTTCAACCCATTAAAAAGACTGCCTTCTTCAAGCAGACACAAGGAAAGGCAAGTCTTTCCCTTTGCCTATTAGTACCAGTAATTAAATATGATACACCAAAAAGTAAAAGAATTATATTTATGCATTTATGTTAGTTTAGGCATTTAATCTAGGTTAGTTTTAGGTTGAGGCACCTAAGCCTATAATCAGGCGAAACCACCATCCCAAATGGATAAGGGTCTAATTGAGGCCCTAACCGGGTGACTTCCTTAATGTTGATCCTCGTCAATTTTGACCAACAACATTTTTTGTGTTAAAAGGAGGGCCACCGAGGAGTTCCCCCTTTGGATTTTTGTAACTTAAAGTTTTTATTTATTTGCAATGGCTCCTTCAAAAATGCCCATTTGGAGTTTCATCTCTAGATGTGCATCTTCTAGCACTCCAACAAAAATTATAAGACTCTTGTCAAACGTAAAGTTTGATTGTAAGAGTAATGTTTTGCTTATGAACACATTTTATAGTTTAATCAAAAGTTTAAAAATTGTACTTCTATTGATATTAACAAAGGTATTATATGCAGAGTCTTTGGTTTTTCTTTCACAAGCCAAGCCAAAAAATAGTGCGAATCATTATCGGTTGCCTTTATTCACAGTTGCAATGAATTTATAACAAAGTTCACGGAAAGGTAGTATTGAACTTGAACATTTACGTAAATTTGAATGTGAATCTACAATGGACTTTATCATTAGATTCAAACTAATTTGTTTAAAATTTAAATCTCAAGATATAACTTTAGACATGGAATTAATGGAATGGTTTCATCATATCATTTATTATCCTTGTGTTCCAAATAATTGTGCGAAACTGGAATTTGTTACATTTTTAAGTGTATTTCTTGTTGTTGAAGAACATGTTTCTCACAATGGCATGGTTGATCCTCTTCAAACAGAAAATGCAAAATTTTCAAATGAACAATTCCAGGAAGATATAAGCACATCCAATAAAATAAATTTTGTTGATCCTGAAGTTGTGTTAAATTAAATTAATTTTTTTGAAGAAGAAAATCAATAAAAAACAATTCAAATTGAAAATATCATCCAAAATAATTCTTTTAGCAACGTGCTTTCTACGGAAAATGCTTCTAAGTTTTCTAATGTTGTCAATAATGTTCAGTTACAAAGTTTGCAACAGCTAAATATTAATTCTCAGGAAAGTATAGTCAGCCAAATACATGACTTTGCTAAAATCATTTTGAATAATGGTGAATCTAAAATTTGCATTAAGGAAAATAATGAAGAATCTACATGCATAGAAATTTTCATGTTTTTATGCTTGAACAGCTATTTCGCTCTACATCCCAATCTCTTTCTTGATTTTGAACAGCTATTTCGCTCTACATCCCAATCTCTTTCTTGATTTTAATTCGTTCGACAATCTTTTAGCAATTCCACTTTACATAAATGTTGTTTTAGAAGACAAAGAAGCTACCATAAATATAGTAAATGACGATAAGTTTTGGTGAGGATAAAGAGTCATTTAAACAACTCTAAGGATTCCCATGCTTATGAATCTGATCATTCTTCTTGTTCTAATTTACTTTTTGAAAAGGAAGAGAGTGCTAATAAGAATTATGAATTCATTTATGATGACGATTATGAGATTGAGAATATTGAGTTATTTCACCCTTCATTAAATTCCCATGTTCTTAATTCTCAAAAGTCAATGTATAATTCATGAGGAGAAATATTATTATGTTCATACTATTATAAATCCTCATTTTGAATAAGGTAATAATGATTTCATTTCTTTAAAGGAGGAATTCATTTCTACTTTTGATGTTGAAAGTGTCATTTAGGTTCCTATTTGTTATCATAATCTTGAATTATGTCCACAAGTAAATATTAGTATTAATTAGAGTCGTGTTATCTCGGTTGATATTTGTGAGAAGGGAATTCCTATTAATAATTCTCAGTTGTCTTGTCACATTACTTCTAATAGTAATGTAAATAATGATGTAATTTTATTATACATCATTTATTATGGCTTTTTTATGATTTATATAATTCTTTTATATTTCAAGTTTGGGATATTGTGTGTTGGTATTTTGAGCACCCATGTATTGAACATTCATCAAGTGCGTTATTGGAGGAAAACCAAAATAATTCCAAAACCCTAGATTATGAGCATCAAGGATTTCAAATTTTTCAATTTCAACTGATGTTTATGTCCTATCAACTCATTCTCTCTTCTCAAATGAATCTTTCACAAGCTTCAGCACTTAAGAGTGTGTCATTCCAATATTGCCAAATATCTTGCCCATCTAAAAAAATTTTGAGATACTCATTAGATTTCCATTATGACTTCGATGATCCAACTGAAAATTGTTTGAAAAGGTCAGTTTTGCAAAAGATTTTTGCTAATATTTTTTCTCATGTACATAGTACTAACATTTTTCTATAGGCTACAACATTTAAAGGTACATCATTTGAGTTTGACCTATTATTCTCACCTTCTTTAAATTTTCTCCAATGTTTAACAGATGTCCAGTCTAATTTTTACGATCCAATTAAAATATGGTTGGAAATTCTGTTTAAAGGAAGGTTTCCAATAGATAATTTTATTTTCCTAAAGTTATTAGAAATAAATGTACATAATAGGTTAAAGTTTTCTTTACTTAGTTTTGTATTGATTCTATTTCTATTGCTAATTTTAGATGTACATATCACTGTAGGAATAAAAGAACATGGTTAGCTTCATTGGAAATATGATTTCACTTTGTGCCATTTGTCCTGCAAAATAGATTAGAGTAGGAATTGGAATAGTTTAGTTTAATTGATTTTCTTTTATTTTGCTTACTAGATAATGCCGGTGTGAAATAAGCAAGTGACAAGCCTTTAATTTTTCTTGCCGAAGAATGGTTCAGAGCGTACCAAAAAACTAATTCATTTGTCAAACATGTTCAGGGAAGTATTTCGATTATCATAAAAAAAATTGTTCTACAAGTTGTGCTTTGGTTAAATCTGAAAAGACATTTCATTCCGAATTATTTTTCTTTACAAATTCTATTACAACATTTTTAATGCTATGGAAATTAATCTTGATGATTCTAGCATAAATAAAGAAATTAATTATAAAAATGGCTAAATTGTGGAAGAATGAATGTGACTTTTTTCCATTAGTAGCTACTTCATTGTCATCTCTCGAGATGAGAGTTCCTCATTGTTTAAAATTTGTTTTGTACTAGGGTGAGACAAAAGATTTCTTGGCATTTTTGAAAAGCCGCATGCACCTTCATCTAATGCAAATGCATGCCTAAGAAAATATTGATCCGCGACGAACCTATTTCAAATCACATAACAAGAATTATTTCACAACCCATCCATGGACCATCATCTTTTTCCTTTGTCATTTCTTTTGGCACACTCCCAATCATCTCCATTTGGAACTAAAAATTCTATGTCAAAATACATGAATGTTTTTTCATCCTGACAGTTGTTTGACGTTAGTTTTTGGCCATTCATTATATGACACTCATTCAATCTGACTCGGCGTAAAGTAATGATGTTTTTTAATCAAGGTAGATTCAACATGAGTCATTTCAGAATTAGTTCTCATGAAGGAAAAAAGGCAAATGTATCTAAAATGTTTATTGATATTCATGGTTTTCAGTAATATATAATGCAAAGCAACATATATTTGTTATGATCTCGAAATTTTCATTATTGGAAGAATTTTTATTTGAGAACAAATATTATGATTCTTTAAATTCATTTCAAGTATTTAATTATATTTACTATTAATATTTCACCAACTACTTGTAATGAATATGAAACCATTTCTTTTCTACTTAGCACTTTTCCTTGGCTCAATGTTTGCCCTAGTTTAGATTCAATATATATTATTACCATAGGCATATGTGAACTTTGATAGAGATGTGACTTCTTCATGCTCTTTAATCTTGATCATGAGAAGAAGTTACTTCTTCAAAACATGAAATTTGGAGAAAATTGAGATCTCTAAGGTAAATTATAACGAGATTCTTCAAGTGAAATTTCATATGTTTATTTTCATCTTCTATTAAATTTCATTATGATTTCAGTTTCAGCTTTGTTTAAGTATTTTCTAATCTGATTTTTGGTTTTGCAGGTTTTTAAGATTCTTCTTTGAAAATTTAGCTGTATTGTCAGCTTAGATTAGAAATCCCTTAGCTTACTTTGCACGCTTTCAAGTTAGGCAAAGCGGCTATGATGATGCTCTAACTACAAACAAGCTACATCAAGGAAGTTTGTTTGCCTTTAATTAGATTTTTATTCTTGTTCATATTTGCTTTCATGCAAGACTTATTGTAAGTCTTATCTTTAACATATAATCATTAAGGTTTAACTTTGAAGCAAAATATTTGCAAGGCAAGCGATATCTTGATGTGATTTCATCTTTTACTCATAATTGCTCCTTAGATTTATGATTTCATTTTTAATTAAAAAAAAGGAGCCTAATTAATTAAAACCTTAGGAGAGATGACTAATCACTCAACTTAATTGAGAATTCACATATTAACTGAATATTCATCCTCTTTATGTTGAAATATATTTCATCATTTCGTCTTGTTTGGGTTTTCATGTTTTCATGGCTTATTTTTGCCTTTTCTTTTGAGTTTATTTTCATCCTTTCTTAAGTAGCTTACAATTTTTCATTAATGGTTTGATTTTACTTCTTCTTTACTTTATATTTTGTTTTTGAAAAGATTTGTGTAGTCTTACGTTTGTAATCTTTGTTAGTGGTTTGATTTTACTTTTGCTTAGAATTTGATTTTCTGATGTTTTCAAAATCTATATGGGGGGAATAATTTTCTATGCAACAACAAATGACGGCTATGGGTAATTTATAGTTTGTCATATGAGTTGGCTTTTATTTATCCATCCTTACGAAGTTTCCTTTTACCCTACATTGGCCCATAATATTTGGAGGAACTCATAGATTTGTTCCAAGCAGTATGGTTCATTCTTTTAAGGTAAGAATTGACTCAAAATTACTCTTTGAATCCCTCCCTGATGCCTCCACGTTAAATTAACCCTCTACGTTGGCAGATTTAGGGAAGGCTTATGGGATCATATTTAACGAGTATGATATTTGTTTTCTTTAAATAGAAATGCCTCTCGTACCACCCCACTCTTTTCACTGAATTGCAAAATGAAATTTTCTAACTAAGAAAATCAAAAGGGTGGCACATAAGAGGGTTGAAAGCACTAAAAGGTTTGTTAACCCAACAGGGCTATGGACACTCATTAGCAACGGGTCCATGCTTGTATGGTGTCAAGACATCTTCATTGGGGCTATGGGCACTTACGGGCAGTGAAGCTATATTTGGAAAAAGAGGTAAATTTATATTTAATAGATGTATACCAATATTTAAACTCCCTAGCCCTACCTCTTGCTGAGTTTTGTAAGTATGGTCTGTCTTCATAATGTTTATTTTAGTCCTTAATATATTTGTAAGCATTTTATTCATGCTATAAACAAAAATAAAAATTTAAGATACATGTTCTTTATGTCAATTGGAAAAGAAGAAAGTTTGAATTTGTAAAAGCTAAATTTTTGGCTACAAAAAGATGAAGTTGGCCTCCTCCTAGTCAAGTCGACCCCTCAAATGTTCAAGTCAACTCATTTGAAGGACGTAATCATTTGGACCAAAAAAACCTATAAATAAGAGGCAATTTGACCTCCCTCAAGATAAATGTAGCCCCCATATTGTTATTGTTGTTCCCTTACATTATTATTGTTATGTAGACTCTGACTATATTGTGACCCCTTAGGGTCCTATATATAGAAAGGAGGTCTTGTCATTTGTATCATCCAAGAATTTTTAATTTATGTGATGTAAAGAAGGTTTCCCCCTCAAATAGGCTAATTTTCAAGTCGTTGATCTATCTTTTATTTTGTTTTGTGATCTAGTTGCATAACATTTGGTATGAGAGCTTTGGATTCTAGGGTTTCACTACTTCAAACAGACTATCTTAGCATTTTCACTATAGCTTTTTTTCTACAAGGCTTCAGACGCTGAAATTTCAACCACATGGAGCTGAAAACTTGGTGAAATTCATGTACAAATTTCAGATCTCGGTTCACTATATTTTCTGAGATATGGTCCAAAGAATTTAGGGTTTTTGCAGGCTTTAGAATTCAGTCTCAAATAGGTGACCTAAGGAAAATTGTCATGACTTTCTCTTTGAGCATCAACTTTGAATTTTATAAAAAGCGACTAAAATTTCATGGACTTTATTTTTTTTGTATCATTTTCAGGGTCGAAGGTCGAAATAGTGACACATGGCATTTCGTAAATCTATAATTAGGTCATCGTGGGATATTGGGCATAACATTTTCTTGAAGAATCCAATCTCGGTCTAACTTGTGGCATTGGAAAGAAGACTTAGATGGATACTGCAGGACTAAATTTCAAACCTTGCAGATCCAAAATTACATAGATACAACAGTTTCAATATCAAGCTCCTAAAAAGGTAAGAAAAAGGTGTGTATTTTTTTTAATTTTGCATAAATTTTGTTTGAAAAAACAGTTTGAAGTGATTGAAAGGGCATAATTAAGCATAAATATCATTGTTTGGTTCCAAAATGCCTCGAAACAAAAAAATGGACACACCTACTAAGCAACCAGAAAGCTCTACTATGACACATGAAGAAGAGGAAGAAATGCAACATGATATATCAAAATTACGAGACCAAGTGCAACAAATTTCGCTCTCACAAAGAGTAACCAAAAATGAACTAGAATCTAAGATGGATGGAGTAGAAAAAAAAATGAAAGGCAACATGGAAGGCTTGAATAATGGTTTGAAAGCATTTATGGGATTTTTTAATGTAGAAATGGATGTGATGCATCTCAAATTGGAAGGGTTGACAAATTTGTTGCAAGAAAGGCTTCCCAGTGGTGACAAGGTAATCCATGAAAATCATGATGAGGACAAAAGGAATATGAATTATGATTTTAGAGACTCCAATGTTGGGTTTAAGACCCACCACATTCCAAAGATCGACATGAGGAAGTTTGATGGCAAGGATTTGGTAACATGGATACTACAAATGGAGCAATTATTTGGTCTACATGATGTGCATCATACACAAAAGGTATGCATTGCATATTTATATTTAGAAAAAAAATGAATTTGTGTGGTATGGATGGATTTTTATCATAAATCAATTGTCACTTGGACAATTTTTGCATAAGAATTGGTAGCACACTATGAGGATACAAAGAGCAATAACTTCTTTAGTCAATTGATAAATCTCAAACAAAAGGGTTCAATGGCGGAGCATATTGAGGACTTCCAAAGATTGAATATCAAGGTAAATGATATTCCAGAGAAGCATAGGGTTGATGTCTTCATAGGTACTTTAAAGGATGACATCAAACATGAGATTCTCCTTTGGGAACCTAATTAATTTGAGAAGGTATTCAAGGTGGCAAGAAAAGTTGAAAGCAAAATTATGGAAACAAGGAAGTCTACCACTCACAACTATAAATATGGAAGTGTTGTTGCTCCTAGCCTCCTTTTTGTGATAGCAAATACACTAAGGATCATAAGTGTGTTGAGAAGAAATTATTTTAAATATATTGTGAAGAAGAGGAAGAGAAGGAACAAGAAACATCAAAAGAAGAAGATATACACCAAGAACCAACCCCAGATAAAGAAGAAATGAATCTGACCATATCTTGTAATGCATTGGCAAGAATTACACTCCTTAAACTCTCAAGATAGAAGGATATTGTTGAAGTCCGAGAATGTTCTCTTTTTTACTACCCTTTTCCTCTCTCCTTTACCTTTTTGTGACCATCTTGTTGTAGTTTCAGCCTAATCAAGGTCATCATAGACTTACTCAAGCATATAAAAGGTATTAATCATGTCATGTTTTAGAATATATTGTTTCTTTGTGAAATATAATTAAATCATCTCTACAACTACAGAATCTTTCTCATTCCGCAGCTAATATCAAATTTTGCAGACATCTCCATGGTTAGACAAGTTTCGATGCACCAATCAAGGAATGAAAGGTACCTGTAGATGACAATTGTTCTGCACATGGATGTCCACTTATCATCATGATCTGGAAAGATACATAGATCAAAAGATCTAAAATTCAAATCAAAATTCAAACTCTGGCTATGACGTTTCAGCAATCAAGCAAAGTTCGACAGGAGATCAAGTGAGATCAAGTGAACATGGAGAAGATTTGTTTGATCGTGAAGACATGTTTGAGAAGAATCCCTCATGATTTTCTCTTTCAGTAGCAAATCATGAAGAGATAGAATCTTAATTTAAGTTTACTTCTTAGATGGAATATTAGTTTAATTGCCTATCGGCATAGGATTCTTAGTTCAGTTTGATAAATAATTGTATAAAATTCGTGATGCAAGACCAAAAACATAGTTAGTCGTTGTTTATTTCAGCATTTGTAAGCTCTATTTAAGAAACTTGTGCGGATTAATAATAATGTGTTCCTCTTTTCCAATGTGTGGTTGAGCAATCATTCGATTAGTGACTAAATTACACTCATGGGAGGGTGCCCTGCAGAGTTCTAAGGATAGTTAGTTTCTATTTACATTGCAATTTCTCATAGATAATTTGCATCTAATTAGAAATTTCATATAGTTTTTTTCTTCTCTCTTTTAATACAAATACGTACATTTCAATTATTTTCTAATCACATGTTGTTTTATTTCTGGAGCGCACATAAAAAGAAAATACAAAAATATTTATTTCCATAATGTATTTTATTCAAGAAATTTAGTTTTATGACTCAGTGAAATTTCGTGGATGATGAGTAGATGATGTTTCAGAGCTATTAGCACATATTAGTAATCACTTGAAGCTATAGTTCAGTCGAATTACTTTCCTTCTGCAAGAAATTAGTATTAGTGTTTCTTTCTGTAATTTAGAGTTAGGATTTCCTTTTCTGAGTTAAGTTTCCTTTTCCGCAAATAATGTTAAGATTTCCTTTTGCAAAGTAGTGTTAAACCTTCAATTTTGCAAATTAATATTAGGATCTCTTTTCTACAATTAGCGTTAATATTTCCTTTATGCAATTAGATATAGACTTTCAATTCTGCAATTAGAATAAATTGAGATTTCAAGTTATAGATTAATTTTTAATACATTTTGGCATTTGGTTTTGATGTAGCTTTAATGGAAAGAACATGTGCATAACAAATCTTTAATCTCGTCTAATATTATCCCTACTTAGATCAATTTCATCCAAAGATAGCATTCCTAGCATATATGGTGCACATACTTCATAAGTACACAAACCTTGGTTGACAATTAATGAAGTAATTTAAGTTCAATTAAATTACCCAAGATTTTGGCGTCATTGCCAGGGAGGTGTATATAGGATTCCATTCTTGGTTTTCATATCATCTAAAGTGCATTCAACTTTAATTTTGTCGATGCATAAATAAAGCATGATAAAAATCATTTATGCATAGAGAAAGGGTTCTAGGGGTAAATTTGTATGAAGAGGTAGAAGTTCAATTCCAACATCACCACTCACCCCCGCGCCGCACCATCCAGTGACACTCATATCCCATCATTTGCATGTAGACATTGACTCCCTGAGGTGCATAGGTCTAAAATCCAACCAAGAGATTCACCAACTTCTTCTATTGAAGTCATAGTTGAAGAACCTACATCCTCAACAAAAGGATTAATCTTTCCCTCTTTGATAGGAGAACGATTTTTAGGACAAGAATTAGAGGTTCCTAGCAAATAAGAAGAGGAAACTTATTTTAATATACCATTAGTAGAGGAACCAGAAGAAGAGATAGATAATCATATTCTAGAACCTTATATGAGCTTTGGGGAATCTACAATGGCAGGGGAAGGAAAACGAGAAGTACATAATGTAAATGGTGAACTTAGGATTGGAGGTGGAAGAGGCAGAGGAGGAAAAAGAGGAGGAGGTGGTAGAGGTGGTAGAGGAGAACCAGATCTTTGTGGATTTCCTATTTATGATTAAGATACCACAACCACAATGAAAAACATTTCACCCTATATCCTCCCTAGTTTCCATATTTTAAGAAATGAGGATCCAGAAGCATTTCCTTTTGAGTTTGAATTTTTATGTAGATCTTATGACTACTTACTTGATCCTCATAAATTGAAATTATTTCTAGCTACTCTTAAAGATGTAGCACTTAAATGGTTCATGGGACTAGGAACACATACTATTAGAAGATGGGAAGAAATGAAAAATGTGTTCTTAGAAAAATATAAGGATTATTGCATACCCCATAACCTTAAGGATGAAGTCTTTAATATGATGCAAAAAGAGGATGAAAGCCTTGAAGACCTAGTTGAAATATTTTCCTATAATGTTAAAAGGGCTAGGGTGCATGAATTAGATGATGAAACAATAAAATATCTTTTGTAGAAATCCATCATAGATGAATGGATTGATCTTCTCAATTTAATGGGAAAAGGAGATGTTTCTCAACTTTCATTTGGTGAAATATGTGATTTGTGTAAACATATTTCAAGGGGCAAGGCTAGAACTGGTAAAATCCAAGAGACCTTGTTATGTCCATAATTAGTAAATCTACAACTCGAATAGTAAGTAGAACTGAAATAGGAAATTTTCTTGATAATTTCAAAATAGATATCCTTGGGAGGTTTAGTGGGCAGCTAGATACTCTTAAGATACAAAACAAGCAAAAAGTTGAGAATGTTGCATTATCTATTTTATGTCTCGGATGTAGAAAAAAACATGCCTTGAGAGAATATCCCCTTGATAGTATAGAAATTTGTGTCATATTTGCTAAAAATCATAATACAAAGGAATTCCCCTCAATACCTGGTCTTAAAGTTGTCTTTCAAGATGAGGCTGGAACAAGCCAAGATGAATCACTTTGTTTTATTGCTAAAAGGTCATGGCAAAATCAACAATCAAATATGACTCAAGGTTTCAATACTCAATCATATGCACAACCACAGAATAACTAGTTTGCACCCATGCCTTGGAAACCTTGGCCCCCACAACCTCAAAATCCATCTTGGGTACAAGGTTGGAAAAATCCTTGTGGAAAAAATCTTCAATATCCCCAATACCCTCAATTCCAACAACCTTATTCTTCTTTTCCACCACAATATTATTCTCCTCAAACAAACTGACCCCCTCAATTTCAAAACCCAAATCAACAACATTTATTACCATTTCCTCAAAAATCCAATTAACTACCTCCTCAACCTCTCCCAAATCCAAATAATAAAAATCAACAAATTGTTTATAATGTTGGAGGTCAAAATTTTCAAGCTTGTATGATTACGCCATTAGGTCTAAATGATCTTCAACTTAGATCTGGTAGGGTTTTGAAAAAGAAGTCACCAATAGTTTCCATCCAAAAATCTAAATAGGATGAAGTTCTTGATCAATAAAATACTCCTTTAAAGGAAGATGCTCCTATACAATAAAAGGATGAGCAAATAAAACAAGCTCATATAGTTCCTCTAGTAGAACAGCCTTCTATTTCTTTACAAGATCCACATTTTCCTGAAAGGCTCAAAATATATAAAGGAATAAAAAGCCAAATTGTTTTACCAGACTATGATAAGCTAGATGAACTTAAGAATATTTGCATCAAAATTCCTTTACTTCAAGCTATAAATGAAATACCAATATTTGAAAAAACTATCAAGGAGATATGCAATAAAAAACTAAGAAGAAAAAAGAAAATATGTCCAAAAAAATCCAATTGGTAGGAAAACTTGTTGATATTATGAAGGGGAAACCAATTGTTCAAAAATATCTAGATCCAGGTAGCCCTATTGTAAAAATTCATATCAATGGTATTGAGATTCCAAACACTTTGATTGATCTAGGAGCAGTCATCAATATTATGAGTAAACAGACAATGGAACAATTAAAGCTTCCTAATCTTCAATATACCCCTACGTTGTTACAATTAGCATATAAATATGTTATCAAACCAGATGGTATATTAGAAGATGTGTTTGTTTCTCTAGATTCTTTGGAATATACTATAGATTTCATGATTTTAACTCCCAAGAATAATTTAGGAGGCCATCAATTGATCCTTGGTAGACCTTGGCTAGCTACAGTTGATGCATTTATAAGTTGTATATCTTTTGACATGTATATTATTGATGGAGGAGAAGAATAAGGGGACCATGCTAGGAGACACCTGTGAAGCTGAAAAGATAAGTTGATCATCAAGCGAGAAGATGTAGAAATTCAAGTTTATAACAGAAAACCAATGATCAGGACCACATGAAGACTCCATACCATTCATCCCCTTGGAGGGTGAAGATGAAGAACAAAGTAGATCTTTCATGAAGATGAAGTATTAAACACACCTCTCATGAATATTGAAGACAAAGCAAAAAGAGAAGCTTGGCATTGCCAATTCATCATGGAATCCATGTCATCATTATCAAGTTATGACTTGTACCTATGCCATCACAATGGCATGTGTTTCCATGTGCCTTACCACATTATTTATGGATATAATGATGTAATTATAAAAAAGAAAGGACAAAATGTAATGTGTGGAAGTGCAAAAGTCATATGTGGAATATGAAAAGTAACATAGTAATATATTGACAAAAGAGTCTTTAGGAAAAGTCCAAAGTCATATAGAAGTTCAAAGGTCACAATAGAAGTCTAAGAGTCGTGAGGGAAGCTCAAGAGTCATGGGGATATGAAATTTCATTCCTCTTGTTATAAATACACCCTCGTAACTCAAACAAAGTTTGATTTTGGAAGCTTGGCCTTTGGAGAGCTAGCCTTGGCTTCTCTAGCTTGGAATAGGAGAGAAGATCATTCTTTGAAGAAGCAAGAAGTGACTTAATGTTCCATTATTAGAGCTAGTGGATCACCATTCTAACTGTGTACTTGGGTCTTTTACTCATAATCAAAAGCTCGATGAGCCAACACATTTTCATGCATTTATTGTGAATATAGTAAGACTATTCTTTGTATGCTTATGTTATATGTTTTGTTCACATGTACTAAGGAAATTGAACTATTTCAGTGGCTCTGGTACTTATCTTGTTGAATGTGTGTTGTATTTTCTTTATTGTTTGTAGTGTCTATGTGAACTACTTCACTAGATAACTAATGAAGCTTTCCTTACTCTTGTGCATCTCTCTTAGGATGGTACTACTAATTTCCTTCTAGAGGCTCACTTTTATTTCCCTCTTGTGAGAGTCTTCGTTTACACATTTCAATTGGTGTTTCACAATGTCAACTTACTTGTTGATTCCAAAGGTTATGTGTATACTCTCTTATGTGATTCATTGCAACTAAGGAAAACCTTAGAGTTATGGTAGTTGGGTCGATACTCCAAATGGTGCGAGGTCTAATTGTGAATTTACATCGAGGAGACCCCCTTGGTTGACATATTTCCAACACCTTGATAAAATAGAGAAATGCATACACAAATGCACTATAGAAGAGGTCCTAATATGGTGGAAGGATACACAACATGAGGATGCCACATTAGAACCAACAAAGATCCTTCAAAAAGTCCCTCATATATAGCCTTGAGTACAATGTTTCCTTATAATGGAAAGGGCGTTTTAGCATCCCACCATAACCCCCTGAAGTAGATATATAGGTTGTTATGTATTGAGGCCATCTATATTAAATAAGGACCATGTAGTAAACATAATTTGAAAGCAATAATTGTAATGAGCCTTACTAGAAGGTTCAATATACAAAAAAAAATCTTGCACTAGAGAGTTCGTAAGAGGTTATATAAGAACTATATAATAAAGTAGAAGCAAGTTAATGGGATGCATTGTGAAGCATATTGTAATTGGAGCTATTCTTACCAAAATTTTGCTCCCTCAAAGAGGCAAGTGAACATTGCTTTCATAAATAAAGGTATTCTTATTCATGGTAAACTAGCTCTTCTAGAATTGTTATTATTGTTACAATGTGCCACTTCTTCTCTAAATCTTGTTATAGATTGTAATATATATTCTAAATATTCTATTTTTCTAATAAAAAATACCACAAATGATATAAATTTTAAAGTGATTTGTGTTGGTGTATGTGGTAATTGGTGTGACACCCCTGGTACTTTTTCCCCTAATTTTTGTAATGTAATGATACTCTGAGATGATAAGTGGACTTTTTTTATGTAATGGCCTAAAGTGTGGGATTACAAATCCATGATCTAAGAGGGAAGAGAAAATATAAACCCAAGTGGGGTTAGATTGCACCTTAAATTAATTTTATGGTGCAAATAATGAAAACAAGAAGAGGAAGATTCCAAGAGGAACATAGAGAGACACCCTAAGGAAATGATAAAAAGGAAATTGCATAGTAATTGGGGGGTTGGAACTCCTCTTAATTAAGCTCATGAGTAAATTTGGAAAGAGACAAGAGTCGAGGGAATGGGATTCCCTAAAATAGAAAATTGTGACCATATGAGCATAAGGATGATGAGGAAATGGGAATGAGTGATTGCTAAGGATTGGCTGAAGAACCAATCAGGGTGCATGCTAGGGCTTATAAACCAAATGCATAGGGGTGTTTTCTAGGGCTAAGAAACCACATGCATAAGGGTGCTTCCTGAGGCTGAGAAACCACATGCAGAAGGGTGCCTGTTGTGCGATGATAAACCATTGATAAAGTGCTTGAAACAGTTGATAAACCACCCATTATTGTGAAATTATGTTGTTCTTTACTAGCTGATAAACCACCCATGGTGCTTGATGTGGGTTGATAAACCACTCATAGAGTGCTTAACATAGTTGATAAACCACCCTTTACTCTGAAATTTTCTTGTGCTTGACTAGCTGACAAACCACCCAATGTCATATGTCTTTCCTATCCTTTGTGTATTGAAGATGGCTTCCTACTCAACCTGCTATAATGAAATTCCCCTTAGATCATGGATATGGCTTGGGGGTGACTATTGTAAGTAATTATGGCTGTGATACATATATCGTTGGGTGGAAAATTTAAGTCCCACCTTCAGTTTTCCTTTTTTTTGAAGTGTAAATGAAATGCTTTGAGCTGAGAGTTGTGGAATTAAAGAAATTCTTTGTGAATGTGTATAGCACAGAGAAATGTTTTATGGTAGTGTGATGTTGGTGCATGCAAGTTGTTGATTGAAACTCTTAAATATTTTATGGTTTTGTTTATGAACTTCTATCATGCAATTATAAGTTAAATCTCATTGTATTGTCTACGACAATCACTTTGTATTTGTTGTATTGATAAATGGCTTGACTATCAACAAGGGATTTTATCTTTCCTGTGTGGAAGTGAGAGGCTAAATCCTTGGATAAACCTTCCCATAATTAGGTGGTTTTTGTGTTCTCTCTAAGCATGCAACTAGTCTGGATGACCTAAGTATGAAGGGGACAAATAGATCTTTATTACATGAATTTTTGTGCTAAGCCTATATGCCTACAGTGTGGCCTTTGGGCCTTATTTTATAAAGTCCAAGCTTAGGAGGGATAGCCCTGTTCCCAAATAATAATAAAATATGTGTATATATAAATTTTGTAGGCCACAAGTTAATAGGTGTCGAGACAGTGAGAAAGTTTAGGAGGGATAACCCTGTCTTCATCTAATAAATGTGTACTATATATATATAGATATATTTGATTAAATTGTAGATCGAGATGGGCCAAGACAGTGAAAAGCTCAAGAGCAATAGCTAATCAGGACTCCCACACCCTCGCAAGTGTTATGACCATGGAGGCCAGGCATGGGATCTTTTAAAACATGCATATATAAGTGTGACTTTAGCATGCATGGGAGTATAAAACCTAAGCCTGGGAGGAAATTTGGGCCATTGGAGGTCTAGAGTGTGCCTCCGTCATTGGATGGATCACGAAAGAAATTCCTCTGAGTTTTGGAAGGGAATCTCTACTTGAAACCTCTAAGATTTAAATATTCGAGACGACTTGGCTCGTGGGGTTGAATGATAAGCCTAAGTATATACATTTTGAAGGGGGGGAATCCTATATAATTGGTCGATACCATATTAATGTGGCACTAGTGGAACCCACAGACGCATTAAGTGCTTGACACTTATTGAAGAGCCACTAGGAAAAATTTGTGATGAGGCAGGGGACATCACCCTGAGCTAACGTCACCCCAAAGGTTTCAAAATGAGGCCAACTATCGAACTTTTGGGGACCTTATGTACCAAGACAAAAGAACTAACAGAAAAGAGTGGTTGTTAGTTGATGGATGGGTCTCTGGCCCGCTCCCGAGAACCTCGGCGATTTTTATTTTATGTACATAGAAAACCTTTGGGATTAAACTCTCGAGGTAATGTATCATCAATGGAGGAAGTTCACGCCACACCATGAAAGGATAACAAAAGGGAGAAGGTGGTGGGACCTCCACGAAATCTTGGAGGATTCTTCCCTAGTGATTCCAAAGAGGGACTCCAAAAGAAATCCCTAAGACTAGACTTTCGAGATGAGGTGGAATCAGAGGGGTGGGGGTCCACCATTATTATGTGTGTGTGTGTGCATGAAAAGAGGGGCTTGAACGAGTCAGTAGTGAATAGAGTTATGACTTTGATGCGGGCTCCATGTGGGGACCACATGGGAGCCACATGGCCAGCCTTAATGACATGGCATGTGGTTATTGGTCAATCTTTGAAGGCTCCTATATTTTGATCTGGAGGTTGGATCAAGATGAAATTTATACCATTGGAAAGGTATCAACAATATGAATGCAATGGTATTATCCATTTTAAGTTTTGAAAAGTTTGAATAAGTTCAAATTTCTTAGACCCTGTCTCCATAACTAGGATCTTAGGGGTCGGTTCAGCTTAGTAATTATCTCTTACTAACTTTATAGGGGCTAGGGATAGTATGGTGTATGTTACAAAGTGGTATTAGAGCATTGGTTTAGACACTAGACCTAAAGAGGCTCACATGCACATGCTAGATGAATGATTCGTGTGATTGATATGCTTGATCTATTAGTAGTTCTTTATGTTGATTGTAGAATATGATAATTAATGGTTTTATAGGATGTTGGTTGAATATGATTACATGTTGACTAAATGTGATACTTAAAGATCGATATAAATCAAGGAGAAGAGCACATGTGTTACTTTCATGTTCTTTCTTGTGGGCTAACATTGGTATGTGTGTAAAAGCATATTGATAGGTATCAAGGTACCATAAGGAAAGGAAAGAATGAGCAGCAGATTTTGAGAAACATGGTATGATCATAACTTAGTAGGGACCTAAAGAATAATTGGTTGGGAAAATGAAAGAGGAGTACATTATTGAACTAATTGATATAACTCTTAGAATTCTAAGAGCTAAAATAATACGTTGCAAGACAAACAAAGAGAAGATTGTTAGAGAATGGGAAGAAGTAAATGCCCTATTGTTGTAAAGTCTATCATAATTACAAAGACAAAGACAACATAAGATTGGTGCTAACCATAAGGATAAGAATAATCCTAAGAGTATCCCATCAAAGATACAAAATCAAAAATGGGATGGTGAGAAAGCAGAAGGAATTCAATCAAGAAAGAAGAGAAAACATGCAAAAGGAGGAGAAAAACTGCTCAACTCTCTAAAAATAGAATCAAGCAGCCCTAACCAATCCTCAAACAATGCAGCTACTAGATATCATCATCAAAAGAAGAATACAAGGATTCCCATGCAATAAGAATTCAATAAAGCTAAACCTCCAATATTTGATGGAGAGGTAAAGAAAGCACAGGATGCAAAGGATTGGCTTTTGCTAATATAGAAGTACTTCAAGTTGCATGACTATATCGAGAACATGAAGGCCAAAGTGGCTATCTTCAGCTTAAAGGGAAAAGTTGATATATTGTGGGAGCAAGAAAAACAAGGGCATCAGAGAGAATGAGTTGAACTAGAGGAAGTTTGAAAAGTGCTTCCAAGAAAATTTCCTATTTATGAAATCTTATGACAGCAAATCCAAGGAGTTCTATGAACACAAGCTGGGGCAGATGACACCTAAGGAATACACCAGCGAATTATTGGAGCTACTAAGGTATGTTCCTTACATCAAGGATGAGAATACTAAGATCCAGAGGTATGTCAATAGATTACTACAATCATACTAAGATAGAATAGAATTCGATGAACCTAAGACCGTGGAGGAATCTATCTGGAAGGCTAAGCATTGTTATGAACAGTTTAAGCATAAGACTAAGGTCATGGATTACTAGAAGAAGAAAGGAAAAGGAGGAGGATATAGAACCTCAAGATGTAGGCAAGGAGAATAGGTTGCAAGGTTTAATAACCCACCAAAAGTGAACCTCAGCAAAACTCTACAGTCAACAGGAATGAACCCCAGAAATCAAGGAATGAAAATATGGAAGGGCCTAGGAAAGGATACTTTCAGTTTTGGGAGTGTGGGGAAAACCATCTGAGGAGATATTTCCCAAAGTTATATAAGGCTAGTGCAAAGTTATACACCATACAATAGGCATCAACTGTGAATGATGTGGCTCAAAGCATACCCAAGATATATATTGCATTGGATAATAGGTAGGAAGACCATCAAGCATCAGCCATTCAAATGGAAGGTATGGTAAAAAACTCGCCAGTCTCAATTTTAACTGACCTGGGATCTAATTTCAGTGATATTGGCCCTAATATTATGGGAAATTTGAATTTCCAAAGAAATTCCATGAGGAATCATGTATTTTTCAATTATCCATGGGGACAAAGAGATGGATAACATATATGGTTGACTTTTTCCCTGTAGAGCTCTAGGGCATCACTACTGCAGTGAAATTGAATTTGTTGTCATTGGGAATATATGATGTCTTGGTAGGTACGGATTGGCTGGAAATCTATAGGACAAAGGTGGATTGTTGTGGAAAAGTGTTGGAGTGCCTCAGTGATGAAGGCAACCCAATAATGTTGCAAGGTATTAAGAGTAAAATATCACTGCAAATAATATCAGTGATGCAAAAAAAGCACTACAACAGAAAAGGATGTGCTCTCTACACATTCTAGATCACAGAGGAAAAAAAGGCCAGTGCAAATCTCTTTGTCAATTACCCAGTATTGAACCAATATAGAGATGTATTTCCAGAGGAATTGTCAGGACTTCTGCCCAGTAGATACATTAAATTCACAATTGAATTGATTCAAGGAACAGCACCAGTAGCGAAATCCCCCTATTGTATGATCATTTCTAAGCTCGTAGAGTTAAAGTTATAGCTGAAGGAATTAATGCAAAAAGGGTATATACAGCCCAGTGTTTCACCATGGGGATCCCCTGCACTTTTTGTTAAGAAGAAGGATGGAACATTTCATCTTTGCATTGATTATAGGCAGTTAAACAAAGCCATTGTGAAAAACAAGTACCCATTTCCAATGATAGATGATCTATTTGATCAATTGAGAGGTGTTGTTGTATTTTCCAAGATCGATTTTAGGATTAGTTACCACCAGATAAGACTCAAGGAAGAAGACATTCACAATATTGCATTCGGGATGAGGAATTTCCACTATGAATTTATTGTAGTTCCATTTGGGCTTACAAATGCTCCAATAACCTTTATGTGCCTAATGAAAAATGTGCTCAGAACAGACTTGGAAAAAATTGCGATGGTATTTGTAGATGACATTCTGGTGTACTCAAAAAATGAAAAGGAGCATAACGACCACCTGAGAGCTATTATATAACTGCACAAAGAGCATAAATTAGATGCCATTCTTAGCAAGTGTGATTTCTTTCAAACTCAAGTTCACTACTTGGGTCATGTAATCTCAAAAGAAGAAGTGGTTATGGACCCAGAAAAGATAAAAGCAATAATGGATTGGCCCAAACCCCGAAATGTGATAGAGGTCAAATCATTTATCGGGTTAGTTGGTTACTATCAAATATTTATTCAAAATTTCTCAAATATTGGGCATCCCATCACTTCCTTACAAAGAAAAGGAGTCAAATTTCAATGGAAACCTGAATGTGAAACTAGCTTTGAACAACTGAAAAATTTAGTCACTTGTGCACCTATTCTAAGAATAGTTGATCCAGAGTAGGATTTTGTAGTTTGCACTGATGCTTTCACGTAGGGGCTTGGTGGAGTTCTGATGCAAGAAGAACATGTAATTTGATGTGAATCCAGGAAGCTGAATGAGCATGAAAGGAACTATGTCACTCATAACTTGGAGCTGGAAACCATTGTGCATGCACTAAAAATGTGGAGGCATTACTTATTGGGAACATGGTTTGTATTGATAATTGATCATGATGGTTTGAAATACTTGTTTGACCAGCCCAATCTAAATACAAGCCAAGTGGTTGGCTTTGATCAATGAATTTGATTTCAAAATTAAGCACATCAAAGGAAAATAGAATAAGGTGGTGAATTCCCTCAGTAGAAGTTTGTAAGAAGTTCACCTAACAGCCATAAGAGCTTGCTCATTTGAAATCAAGGAAAGGATTAAATAAGGATTGATAAGTGATGAACATTACCAACTTGTGAAGAAGTGTTGGCAATAATAGCCAAATGGGTCAGTAAGCATAACCTACCAGCTCAATGTTTATGGAATACTAATATTCAATAACAGGAAATATGTGCCCAATGCCAAGGAGTTAAAAAAGATTATCATGGATGAACTCCATAAAATATGTTGATAGCCACGAAGATGACATATTTTTGGCCAGGAATGAAGAAAAATATTGCAGAATACCTTGCCAAGTGTTTGGAATGTCACCAAGTGAAGGTAGAGTGCA
Source organism: Pinus tabuliformis (assembly GCA_031772625.1). Taxonomy (NCBI): domain Eukaryota; kingdom Viridiplantae; phylum Streptophyta; class Pinopsida; order Pinales; family Pinaceae; genus Pinus; species Pinus tabuliformis. The sequence goes on along the minus strand of CM062814.1, from coordinate 909,120,928 downwards.
AGAATCCAACTGGAATACAACAACCAATTCCAATCCTAGAATGGAAATGGGAGGTCATATCCATGGACTTCATTACAGAATCATCTTAGATCCATCTAGCATGGGATCTATCATGCACTGAGAGGGATCAAATCCCTCGAGGTGTAAACCTTCCTTTTGGAGTCTAAAATTTGAGGAAAGGTTTGCACCTCGAGGGATTTGATCCCTCTCGGTGCATGATAGATCTAGTGTTAGATGTTGGTTCCAGTTGAGGGAAACAATGTCACATTTTTAGATTATAATTATTGTGTATATGTTTGAGATTAACATCAAAATTAACATTATGTTTTATTTGATTGGCATGACCATATCATTCTCTTCTTTAATTTAGTCTGTGTTTCTTTCCTTGAATGCTTTGTAAATCTGCATTTGGATGCTTTGAGTGGTTTGTGTTTATATGCTTGTTTTTGGATGATAATGTTTTTGAATGTTACAACTATTGCAAGGGTGGCAATGATGCTCAGGATCCTGACAATGTGAATAGTTAGTGATGTCAAGCAATCAAATAAGATTATAAAATAACATCTACATTGGAATCAATGCATCTAATGCAATTAATCAAATGAGATTAGAAATCAACATATGCACTGAAATCAATGCGTCCAGTGAAAGAAATCAAATAGGATTAGAAATCAAAATCTACATTTAAATAAATGCATCTAGTGAAAGCAATCAAATAGGATTAGAAATCAACATCTACACTGAAATCAATGCATCTAGAGAAAACAATCAAATAGGATTAGAAATCAACATCTACACTGAAATCAATGCATCTAGTGCAAGCAATTGAATAGAATTCTAAGAAAACATCATCTACACTAAAATCAATGCATTTAGTGCAAGAATCCTTCCCTCACTCTCCCCTCCATCAAATCTTGAAAAATATTTTTAATAATTTATAGTCTCAAGATTAACAACATCCAATCCATCTAATGCGAGAAATCAAATAGGATTAGAAAACAACATCTACACTGAAATTAATGTGTCTAATGCAAGCAATCAAATAATATTATAAATCAACATCTACATTGAAATCAATGCATCTAGTGCAAACAATCAAATATAATTAGAAATCAACATCGACACTGAAATCAATGCATGTAGTGCAAACAATCAAATAGGATTATAAATCACCATCTACACTGGAATCAATCCATCTAGAACAAGCAATCAAATAGGATTAGAAATAAACATATACACTGAAATCAATGCATCTAGTGCAAACAATCAAATATAATTACAAATCAACATCTACATTGAAATCAATGCATTTAGTGCAAGCAATCAAATAGGATTATAAATCACCATCTACACTGAAATCAATGCATCTTGTGCAAGAAATATTCTTCCCTCTCTCCCTCCTCCATCTATATCTATATCTCCCTTCATCTCTCCTTATTTGTCTCTCTATATCCCCCCCGACAAACACACATGCTCTCTCTCTCTCTCTCCATATATATATATCTATCTCTCCCTCCCTTACTCTCTCTATCTCTCTCTTCTTCCCTCTCTTCCATCTATATCTCTATCTCCCTCTACCTCTCCTTTGTCTCTCTATATCACCCCCAAATCATACACAATCTTCCTCCATATCTATTTATCTCTCCCTCTCCTTCTCTCCCCCTTCTATTTATCTTCCATCCTGATCTCCTCTCTCCCTCTCTCTCTATCTTTGCCTTATCACTCCCTCTCTCTCTCTCTCTCCACCTTTCACTCTCTATGTTTTTATTCTTACCTACCTCTCTCTCCCCCTCCAACTTCCTCTCCCTCCCTCCCTCTCTCCTCTCTCTCATATCCTCTCTCTCTTCCTTCCTCTATGTCCCTTTCTCTCCCACCTCAATCTATCTCCCCCCCCCTCTCTTCAAACTCCAACTCTGTCACTATCTCCCTCCTTCTCTCCTCACTCCTTCTCTCCCCCCTTCCTTCCATCTCTCCTTATTTGTCTCTCTATCTCACCCCAAAACACTCACTCTTGTCACTCCCTCTCTCTCTCTCTCTCTCTCCACTTTTATCTCTCCATGTTTTTCTTCTTCACTCCCTATCTCCCCCTCCAACTCCATCTCTCAATCCCTCCCTCTCTCCTCCTCTCTCTCAATTCCTCTCTTCGGTCCTTCCCCTCTCTCCCTTTCTCTCATACCTTCCTCTCTCCCCCCCCCATCTCTCTCTCTCTGCCCTCCAACCTTGTCACTATCTCTCTCTACCCCCCTCCTCGCTCTCTATGCCCTCCAACCTTGACATTCTATCTCTCCCCCCTTCATCTTTGTGTCTCTCTCTTACCCTTCTCTCCCTCTGTCACTCCTCTCTTTCTCTCTCTCTTCATTCCTCCTCTTCCCTCTCCTTCTCTTTATCTCTCCCTCTTTAGTAAGGAGTAAAAATGTTTAAAATTTTACCTTATTTTGAATCTTAATGTGGTAAAAAAATATGTTAAAGGTAAATTTATGATCCATTCAAATTCACATATATGATAAAGGAAGTATTAAATGTATGAGATAATTTATTATCCATTCAAATACATAGTTATATTTTAATAATTAATCTTAGTCCATAATAAGATTAAAAAGTTATATATAATTTAAGATTGGTCGACATTAGCGAATTTTATTTTTATTATTTTTTGAGGACATGACATACTTACACATCAGGGTCATACTAGGTTATACAATGCGTCTCTCGATGCAATTACCCAAGACATCTAGACGGCACGATGTTATCATGGTGGTAATGGATAAGTTGAGCAAGGAAGGTCACTTTATAGATGTTAAAAGTACTCATAAAGAAACTGATATAGCCCAGATTTTTATGAAGGAACTATTTAGGCTACATGGAATACCTAAAAAGATAATATCAAACATAGATGTTAAGTTTACTTCAAAATTTTGGAAATCCTTGTTTGTTGATTTTGGAACCCAATTGGCCTTTAGCACTACTTACCATCCTCAGGATGATGGTCAAATGGAGAGAGTGAATAGAATATTGGAAGACATTCTGAGGATGTATGTGATGCATCAGCCAATAAAGTGGGAAGACTATCTTCCATTAGTAGAATTTGCATACAACAATGCATATCAAGATTCATTGGGAATGAATCCCTTTGAGGCACTTTATGGCAGAAAATGCAATACCCCTATCAGTTGGGATGATCCAATAAATAGAGTAATTGTCAGGCCAAATTTGTTGAAATAATTGGAGAAGGAAACAATAAAGATCGGGAAAAAACTAAAGGCAACCCAAGATAGGTAGAAAAGTTATGCATACCAGCAGAGAACTCACAAAGAGTTTCAAGTTTGAGAACATGTTTACCAATTTGTTAAGCCCAATAAGAGCTCATTGAAAGTGATCTCATGTGCCAAGTTGGAACTCAGATATAGCGGACCATTTAATATCTTGTAGAGAGTGGGGTCAGTAACATATAGATTGGCCTTGCCACCGATAGTGAAAGCTCACAATTCTTTTCATATTTCCTTGCTTAAGAAATATTTCAATGATGTAAATCATCTTGTTTGCTGGTATGTTCTATAGGTGGAAACAGAGGGATAGTTCCAACCAAAACCATTGTGTATGCTAGATTGGAGGCAAATATTTCTCTAGAATAGAACAATAGAGCACGTTAATATGCAATAGAAGCACTTTGAACCTGATTAAGCCACCTGGGAGATGGTTGAGTAAATAAGGACGTAGTACCCATCTTTTGTTTTATAAAGAAAGAGATGTAAGACTTGTGTGTAAAGCTCATTTTAGATTTTTTTCCATGCTAATAATAATATCGAGGATGGTGTTCACTTTAAGAGGGTGGGGTTTGTGACACACCTGTTACTTTTTCCCTTAATTTTTGTAATGTAATAATACTATGGCAATATATATGAGTATGTTTTTATGTAATGGCCTAAAGTGTGGGACTACATATCCATGATCTAAGAGGGAAGAGGGAAGATAAACCCAAGTGGGGTTAGTTAACAACTTAAATTGATTTTATGGTGCAAATAATGAGAAAAAGAAGAGGAAGAGTCCAAGAGGAACATAGAGAGACACCTGAGGAAATTATAAAAAGGAAATTGCACAACAATGTGGGGTAGAGCCTCCTCTTGGTGAAGCTCATGAGTAAAGCTAGAAAGATCTATGAACTAAGGGAGTGGGAGTTGTTGAAAGAGAAAATTATGACAAGATGAGCAAGAGGATGATGAGGAAATGGGAATGAGTGTTTGCCAAGGACTGGATGAGAAACCACTCAGGGTGTTTTCTAGGGATGAGAAACCACATGCAGAAGGGTGCTTGCTAGGGCTGAGAAACGACATGCAGAAGGGTGCTTGCTAGGGCTGAGAAACCACATGCAGAAGGGTACTTGCTGTGGGTTGATAAACCACTCATAGAGTGCTTGACAAGGTTGATAAACCACCCATTATTGTGATTTATTTTTTTGCTGGACTAGCTGATAAACCACTCAGGGTGCTTGTTGTGGGTTGATTAACCACTCATAGAGTGTTTGACACAGCTAATAAACCACCCTTTACTATGAAATTATGTTGTGCTTAACACAGCCAATAAACCACCCTCTACTATGAAATTATATTGTGCTTGACTAGGAGACAAACCATCTAATGTCATATGCATTTTCTATCCTTTGTGTATTGAAGATGGCTTCCACCTCATCCTGTTGAAAAGAAACTCCCCTTAAATCATGGATCTAGCTCGAGGGTGACCACTGTAAGTAATTCTGGTTACAATAGGTCTATGGTTGGGTGGAAAATTGAAGTCTCTAATCCAAACTTAAATAGGAATAGAACAACTTACAGATATAATCATAAACACAAAGATGTAGCAGAAAAACACTTCATCTCATTAATAGAAAAATATTGAACTATGCTTACAAACAGAATGGAAATAAGATAGCTTGGGTGATGGTGGCTTATCTCTAAGGAGATGTGGTGGCTACATGCCTCTGACCTATGTTAAAATGAGGCTCAAGGAACTATTTATTATTGGAAAACATGAGAAAACCCTAAGCAACAAAAACCCTAACCCCAAGAGATGTAACACCAAGAGTTTGTGGACCCCTTTGGGGTTATTTGGGCAACCAACTTCCCGGGGTCGTAACTTGGTCATATTATCTCTGTTTGGCGCGTATGATACATTTTTGGAAAGGCCTCGCCGAGTACTACAAGTTTTGCCACAAGCCCTTACTTACAATTATGGTCCTGTCGTGGACCCCAAAAAAACATCGTTTAGGGGGTTAAAACTGCTCTGGAAGTTCAGGACCCGAAAAGCTGCTAAAAATAGTAAATGCTGAAATGAACAAGGAAACAGATGAAACTAAATGGAGGGTCTAGGTGGAATAGGTGGGTGGCCACCAATGTCCAGTTGGATCAGTCTCGCCTTTACTTTTCCCTTTTTATAAATTTTAAATGAAATGCTTTGAGTTGAGAGATTTGAAATTAAAGAAATTCTTTATGAATGTGTGTAGCACTGAGAAGTGTTGCATGGGAGTGTGATGTTGGTGCATGAATGTTATTGACTAAAATTCTTAAATATTTTATGGTTTTGTTTATGAACTTTTATCATGCAACTGTAAGTTAAATATCATTGTATTGTCTGTGGAAAGCACTATGTGTTTTTTATGTTGATAAATGGCTTGATTATCAACAAGGGATGCTCTCTTTCCTGTGTGGAAGTGAGAGGCTTAATCCCTGGATAAACCTTCTTAAAATTGGGTGGATTTTGTGCTCTTTAATCTGAGCATGCAATTGGTCTAGACAACCTGAGTATGAAAGAGAAAAATAGATCTCTATTAAATGCATTTGTATGGTAAGCTTGTATGCCTGCAGTGTGGCCTTCGTGCCTTATTTCGTTAATGTCATTCTTGGAACGCTTTGGTTTGTTGTATTTTGAGTGATTTTGAATTTTCTTTGGTTTTTGTTTTTGATAGCTCCATCGTTTTCGTTTCCCTACTAGTTATCCGATGATAAATATTTTGCTTGATTCTGCCATGCGGTTTAAGAATTGTGATCGGTTCAAATTGATTCGTTTTCATCGCCTTGGCATTAAAACATGTATATATGTATTTTATCACTTGTAAATATATTTTTAAATTATTTAATTAATTTTCTTAATTATTAATTTAATAAATATGTAAACATAAATTTAATATTATTTAATTATTTTTAATTGTAAAATATATATGTAAATATATTTTTCTTTAATTATTTATGAATTGATTTTATTTTATTATTTAATTTTTGAGAAGCCACATTTCGAGATCTACTGCACCAAATTTAGGCTCATGAGGGCTTGTTGGAAATATAATTCACAGGAGAACAATTTAGCAGCAGTTATTCAATAAAATATAGTCATTTAATGCCCCAAAAAATTGTTATCTCCCTATCATACTAGTGTAGCCCCTATATTATTATTGTTTTACCCATAGAAGCCCATTATTGTTATTGTTGTTCCCTTATAGTATTATTGTTATGTAAGCCCTAATTATATTTTGACCCTTTAGACTCCTATATATACTAAGTAGGTCTTTTCATTTGAATCATCCAATAATTGTTCATTTATGTGATGTAAAAGGAGGTTCCCCCCTCGACATGGCTTATCTTCAAGTCATTAATCTATCTTTTCTTATGTTTCTGCATTATTTTGATTTGGATACATAACAATTTGTATCAAAACTATATATCCTAGGGTTTTGTTGGTTTGAATAGGTCATCATGGTATTTTCGTTATAAAAAAAATCTGTGAAGCTTTAGACTATGAAATTTTTACCACATTGAGGTGAAATCTTGGTGAATATCTAGTTACAATTTCAGACATTGGTTTGCTATATTTTCGAAGATATGGTCCAAGAAAGTTAGGCTTTATGTATGCTCCAGAATTCAGTCTCAAACAGGTCTCCCAAGGAAAATCGTCATAAATTTATCTTCAAGCTTCAAATTTGAATTCCGTAAAAATTGATTGAAATTGCATTCTTAAGTTTTTATGGTATGAGTTTCATGGTAGAAGGTTAAAATAGTGACATGTGGCATCTCATACAAGTTCGCTCTACTAAATAAGTCCTTAATCATGTCATCGTGGGAGATTTGGCATAACTTTACCTCGAAGAATCCAATATTGGACTAACTTGTGGGGCTGGAAATAAAATACAAAGAGCTAACTCAGGACAAAATTTCAGATCTTGGGAGGTTAGAATCACATATATACAATAGTTTCAAGGTCAATCATATCAACAAACTCAAAGCAAGCTCTTAAAAACAAGAAAGGTGTGTATTTTTAAAATTGCATAACTTTTGTTTGAAAAATCAGTTTGAAGTGATTCAAAGGGAATACCAAAGCATATATATCATTATTTTTTTCCAAAATGATTCACAAACAAAAAATGATACACCCATTAAGCCCACATAAAGATCTATTATGAAATGCAACATGATATATCAAAATTACAGGAACAAGTGCAACAATTTTCGCTCTCACAAACAGTGTAACCACCCCTCCCAACATTTACCTACTTTCACAAGCTCTTGGGGTAAATATGAGGCTGAGTGCTACTATAAAATGACCTAACCTCCCAATTCTAGTTAAGGAAGTGGATCCTACAAACTAAACACTTACTGACATCCCACAGGAACTACAAATCACTTAGGAGCTGGCAAACCACCCCACGTGATCAATCACTGGGTTGGACCCTGCTTTCACTGACCTAACACTCCAGTCGTATGAACAACGAGGAAAAAGTGTAGTTATGAGGCCCCAATTGTACGCACAAGGCTGCTTCCATGTATTTATGACCTAGATCCTCTAGTTATGAGTATGTTGTTACGGAGTTTGTGCCACTTTTTCTCACTAGCATCAAGAACACTACCCAGAAATGCAGGTAACTTTCCAAAATCATAATTAAGATGATAATAATGCCAAACATTCAAGCTTGAATCCAAAACTTGACCTAGACTACCTAGTACACATTAGACATTCTGTCAAACATATGGTAAACATGTAAGTTACAAGTCATGAATGCATATCTAATCATAAATCTCTCAACTTCATCTGAGAATCACCAAGAAGGTCTAATTCCCTCTCAAGTGGTTGCAACAACACTTGTTAGCCCATGTATTCATCAATTATTCAAATACTTATCAAATAATGAACAAGGGCCATAGTCAGAGAACACCATAGAACCATGCTTATGACCAGCATATAACTAGAATAATAACCATGAAAAAACAACCATAGAATCCACATAATAACAAGTACAAGTGCTCATAGATTACAATATGAAAATAGCTCTTATTAACATATGAAAAAGCCAACCAAGTCAAGGACTTCCACATACCACCCAACTATAGATTGGGTTGAACCAGATCTTTCTTTCATCCAATCACCCCCATGCCATATTCCAATAATGAATGTGGGATCTCATGGGATAAACCAAGACATAATCAACTACAGACTCCAGAGGTTAAACCACCTTCACCCTTAAGCTACCGTGATCTCACCTAAACCAATCTCGAGATCACAAAACCAAATCGAGCTTGGATGCCTTGGAATTTCTTCACCATACCTTGAGGAATTCTCTTGTCTTTGCCCACCTATCGAGGACCTCCCGAGAAAACCATCTTCACCTCCAACCCTTGGGAATTTTCATGAGACCACCTCACCCAATTCCAAAACCTTCAGGCAATCCAAATCCCAACCAAGAATGAATCCCATCACACCATGGTATCCAGGAAATGGTAAGGCAGGGCTAGAACCACTATCAAACCGGGAAAAACCCATGCTAATGACAACAAATGAACCAAATAAACAAATGCATGAACCATGCATTCACACCTCAGCGAGGAAATCATACATGCAACCTGTTACCTGCAAAATCTTCCTGCTGAAGTTTTTAATCCTACCTTATCCTTGATTTCCTTTACTTTCCTTTGATTTCCTTTGCCTTCCTTTATTTTCTTGCTTGCTTTCTCCTCTTGGAGCTCTCTCTCTCTCAACTGATCCAAGCCCAAAACTGATCAAAAGATGTGAATTGCTTCTTTGATGACTTTTTATTATTGATGTCTCCCTTTTTCTTCATTTTCCTTCATTTTCCTTCTAACTTCATTAGCATGTAAATTTGTGTCTCTTCACCTCCCTTTTCTCATATTTTCCTTTATTTTCATAAATAAATGTCAATTATTGCTTCTTTGCTTTTTCTAATACCTTTTCCAATTTCCATAGCCAAATATAAACCAAAAGTGATGCCCTATAAAGTGTTTACCTAACATTCGTCTTGGAATATGTGTCCCATGATCTTGGTCTTATTTTTCCTTTATTATCCTTCATTACATGAACTTTAACCTAGGTTTGTTACAAACAACAACCAAAAACAACTTGGAAGTGATGAATGTTAAGATGGATGATTTAGAAGCAAAAATAAAAAGGTACATGAAAGGTTTGAAGGATGGTTTAAAAGAAGAAATCGAAGGTTTGACAAAGCTACTATAAGAAATGCTTCCTAGTGGTGATAAGGTCTTCCATGAAACTCATGATGAGAACAAAATGAATGTGAATCATGATTTTAGAGGCTCCAACTTTATGTTGAAGACCCACCACATTCCAAATATTGATATGAGTAAGTTTGATGACAAGGATCTAATAACATGGATACTACAAATGGAGCAGTTATTTGATCTACATGATGTGAAATGCACACAAAAGGTACACATTACATCTTTATGTATAACCCAGTCAGTTTGTGTGGCATTGATGGCTTTTTTCTCGTAAATCACTTGTTACTTGAACAATTTTTACAGAGGGATTGATACCACATTATGAGGATACAAAGAGTAATACCTTCTTTATCCAATTGAAAAATATCAAACAAAGGAGTTCAGTTGCAAAGCACATTGAAAACTTCCAAAGACTGAATATCAAGGTAATTGATATTCCAGATGAGCATCTAATTGATGCCTTCATACCAACTTTAAAGGAAAATATCCAACATGAGGTTCACCTTTGGGAACCTAACTTATTGGTGAATCTATTCAGGGTGGAAAGAAATGTTGAAAGTACAATTATGGCAACAAGGAGTTCTACCACTCACAACTACAAAGAAGGAAGTGTTGTCGCTCCTACCCTCCCACAACCTACAACGTTGACACCACAACAACTAGTGGAAAAAAGATCAAAATGGCTTTGTTATAGTTATGATAGAAAATACTCCAAAGGTCATAATTGTGCTAAGAAGAAATCATTCTACATATATTGTGAAGAGGAGGATGAAAAGGAACAAGAAACATCAAAAGAAGAAGATTTACACCGGGAACCAACCCTAGGGGTTGAAAAAGAAGAAATAAATTTGACCATATCTCGTAACTCATTGGCGAGAATTTCCGCTCCTCAAACTCTCAAGATAAAAGGATATATCAAGAAGAAAAAATTAATCATTTTGATTTATTCAAGTAGTACCCATAATTTTATTCAATGTAAAATAACCAAGGATTTGAATTGCTTTATATATTCAACACCAGAGTGTCAATTTATGGTTGCATATGGAGGAACTATAAATTCCTCAGGAAAGTTCCATAATATCAATCTAACCATGGGGGAATATTTATTGAATAATCCAATGCTTTCCATTCAAATGGGTGGTGTTGATGTTGTATTAGGAGTCCAATTGTTACAATCTTTGGGGACAATAGCTTTTAATTTTCAAGAACTTTTCTTGGAATTTTTCCAGGAAGGAAAGGAAATTGAATTAATGGGTATCGCAGGGAAACCTAGGAAGATAATTAGCTCTAATGGCATGACCAATATTTTGAATAAGGAACAATGAGGGGTAATTGCACAATTAAGCTCACGAGATGTTCCATAGATGTTCAAACATCTGATTCATCCATTTCTACATATCTCAAAAGAGTCCTTGACAATTATTCCAAGGTATTTGAGACTCCCGAAGGTCTCCCACCTATTCGCGATCATTATCATGTTATTCACTTGATTCCAAGAATTATTCCTCCAAACATATAACCTTAGAGATATCCATATACCTAGAAGAGTGAAATTGGATGCATGGTTGCAAAAATGCTAGAGGTAAGTATTATTAAGGGGTATCACAAGGAAACCTAGGAAGCTAATCATCTCTAATGGCATGAAAAAGATTTTGAATAAGGAACAGTGAGGAGTAATTACACAAATAATCTCACTAGATGTTAAAACATATTAGTCATTCATTTCTATCTATCTCCAAAGAGTCCTTGACAACCATTGTTAGGTATTTGAGACTCACAAAGGTCTCCCACCTATTTATGATCATGATAATGCTATTCACTTGATTCCAGGAAGTGTTCCTCCAAACATCAGACGTTAAAAATATCCCTATGCCCAGAAGGGTGAAATTGAATGCGTGGTTGCAAAAATGCTAGAGGCAAGTATAATTCAACCTAGCCAAAGTTCTTTTTCTTCTCTACTAGTATTAGTGCACAAGAAGGATGGATCATGGCGTACATGTCTAGATTATAGAGATTTCAACAAGCTCAATATTAAAGATACATTTCTCATTCCTGTCATTGATGTATTTTTGGATCAATTACATGGAGAAATTTACTTAACCAAGTTGGATCTTCATTAAGGATAATATCAAATTAGAATGAAGACAAAAGAAATTCTGAAAACAACACTTAGAACTCATGAAGGTCATTATGGATTTTTGGTCATGCCTTTTGGCCTTACCAATGCACTTTCCACATTTCAATGTTTAATGAATTCCACTTTCAAACCATTCCTTAGAAAATTTGTGTTAGTATCTTCTAATTGTATACTAATCTACAACAAGTCTTGGAAAGATCATGTTCAACATGTTGATAGGGTGCTCAAACTATTGGAGGTGAAACAATACTATGCAAAACCATCCAAACGTCTCTTTGGGTACAGGAGGTGGAATATTTGGGTCATATTTTATCTCATGAGGGTGTTAAGGTAGACCCTAACAAAATTAAATCCATCAAGGAATGTAAAATCCCCACAACCTTAAGGCATATTCAAGGACTTCTCAGATTGACAGGGTATTTTTGCAAGTTTGTTAATAATTATGGGAAAATAGAAGCACATCTAACAACATTACTAAAGAAAGATGCATTTTCTTGGACTCTATAAGCAACTAATCCCTTTAAACATCTTAAAGAGGTAATGTGTCGAGCTATGGTCTTAGCTAGACCAGACTTCACAAAAACCTTTATTACCAAATGTGGTGCCTCGGGGAATGGTATTGGTGTTGATTTAATGCAAGAAGGATGACCCATTGCTTTTGAAATTCATCCAACCAAGGGGAAGAGTTTACACAAACCTATTTATGAAAAGGAAATGTTGACAATACTACATGCCCTAAAGCAATGGAGCCCTTAGCTAATGGGAAGACACTTCAAGGTAAAACCATATCATGATAGTCTTAAATATTTCTTGGAAAAAAAATTATCTTTAGAAGGGTAGTAAAAATGGGTCACAAAGATGTTGGGTTATGACTTTGAAATCATCTACCAAAAATGGAAGCAAAATGTTGATGCAAATGCACTCTCAAGAAGGGATGAGGATGTGGAGGCATTGCTCTGTGTCATTTCTATTATCCAACATGATTGGATAACTAAAGCAAGGGATGAATGGAAGAATGACAAAAAGGTGTGGACACTCATTCAAAATTTGTGGCAAGATCCCAATCCATCTAATACATTTATCTAGAAAATGATTCACTATGGTGCAAAGACTGCTTATATCTATGTAAAAAATCCCAACTAAAACAAAAGGTTATTTTGGAATTGCACACCTATCCTATAGGAGGGCACCCAATATTTTTATAAACTTACTATAGGTTCAAGAAGGATTTATTTTTTGGATGGCCTTAAATTTGATGTTCAGAAGTTTGTGTCAAAATGTGTGGTTTGCCAACAAAATAAATTTGAGACAATTAAGACCCCAAATCTTTTACAACCATTGTTCATTTCAAGTCAGCGTTGGGAGGTCTAAATGGATTTTATCACAATTCTATCCAAGCTCAAAGGGAAGAGTCTCATCATGGTGTTAATTGATAAACTACACAAGTATTCACACTTTTGTGCATTATATTATCCTTTTAAATCCAGTACAATCGCTACTGCATTTGTGGAAACAATTCAAAAGCTACATGGAAACCCAAAGATTATTATAAATGACAGAGATCCCATTTAAACCGAAAATTCTTGGAAAGACTTATTTTCTTATACTAGCAGTCAATTGGCTCATAGCTCATATTATCATCCCCAATATGATGGGCTATCTAATATAATGAACAAACGTTTGGAATGATACCGTCATTACTTTGTATTTGATAAGTAAAAAAACACACTGGGTCAAGTGGTTACCTTCGGAAGAATGGTGGTATAACACTTTCTTCCATATTGCAACAAAAATGACCCCATTTATAGCACTTTATGGATATCATCCACCGTCCATCACATTGTCCCTAAGAGACAATCCTAAGGTTCAAGTAGCAGAATATCACATCAAATAACAACGACAAGTTCTCCAACTCTTAAAGGATAACCTGACGCTAGTGCAGAATCGAATGAAACAACAAGCAGATCAACATCGTAGTGAAAAAAAAAAATTGACGTGAACAATTGGGTATTTTTAATGCTACAACCATACAAACAAATGTTGATCTGATATTCACCTCATGAGTGACATCAATTGAAGATTTATTAAACTAGGTATTACAAACTCATGTGCTGGTGTGTGTTCTGTGTTATTGAAACAACGGATCGATCGGATTTCCATTACACAGACAATAAAATGGAAAAATAGCAGAGAAATACAGTAAGCAACACAAAGACACAAACAATTTTAATAAGGAGTTCACCCTATTCTCCAAGGCTACGTCTCCGGTCCAGCTTTCAATGGTGGCCTTGTTTTATTATGTCTTTAAGCAGAGAAATTACAATACAGGGACTCAATATGAGTTCTCCTGAAGCAGATTTTGCTTGGCAGGGTGGTTCTTAGATTCCCCAAGCCACTTGGAGTACACAGACTCTTCTTCTTCCTACCAACTTTGTAACCTCTTGGTCTACAGTGGAAAGAGCCAAATGTGATGCTCAGTCTGGATGGATTCCTCTATGGGAAGGCTTGAATCTTCAAGATCTCTGGTGCTCGACACTGCCTATGGTCAGCTCGGCCCTCTATCTCTTCTGCTTAGCTTTACTATTCTCTGTGTTCAGTCCTCCTCCCAGGGTTCACTGTTTACTGTCTCTCTTGGTCACTTGGACTCTTCTCAATTCTGACTCCAATTCTATCTGATTCGACTGTCTTCGTTCATTGCTTTAGCCATTTGATCCCTATGCTTGTTCAGTTCCTCTACCGCCTATGCCGATTCACCTTCTTTAGCTGCGCTTGGAGTTCCCTATGTTTGGTGTCATCATGAACGCTCAAGGAGTGGCCACTTGTCCTCCTCTAAATTGTGCCAGCATGCTTCGTCGGTTCATTTCTTTAGTTACGCCGTGGATGTGTTCTTCCTCCACCGTGGCGGTCAAACGGATTCCAGATCTCTTCAAACGCGTCTTAATTCCCTGTCGATTCCACTTCTTTCCATCGGGCGCAATCTCAGCCATCTAATCTGAGCCCTCTAGATCCAACGTCATATGCACATTTCACGCAGTTGACTTGCTCGACTGATAGCGCGCAATCAATAGTGGTTTTCTGTCACCTTTGCCTGCGACGCATCGATCAGTGTATGGAATTGCTCCGCTCCTATCCAAAACCTCTTGCCGTTCAAGGGCATCCCAATCAAAACTGTCGGTTTTCCAGTGCGCCAGTCCCGTACGTTAGCGTTTTTCGCTTTTTCTGCCCGCAGTTTCCTGGCTCCCGATGTGACCGAGTGCTCGAGCTTCCCCTTCAGGGCCCTATATCACACATCCAAAAACCTCACCCTTTTCCCATTCCGGGTCTCCCAGGGGCTACTTTTTCCTCCTGCGCGGTCTCCATGGGCCTCGGTCAATGCGCTTTGACCGAGGTCCTCATCGTTCCACGTCCGCTGCCGGCCACTAGTTCAGGGTGTTTTTGATATTGTTTTGGATTTCTTTAGAGATTTTTTCGACCTGATTCAGTCATGGTTCTCGATAGTCTTTCTATGGATCCAATTCGGATCACGACCTCCCTACAGAAAAGCTTTTGGACCAACAAAAGTTGGTTTTAAAGCATCGACTAAGTGAGGATACTGTTTCTTCACTTGTCCAATCTCAATCCACTTTACGCTGCGCGGCTTTGAACCTTTGAGCCCAATCCTGAGGTACTCAACTTCTCCCCTGCGCGTTGTCCTCACCTTCCTATCCAGCACTATGTCTTCTTGCAACTCATTTAGGTATTCAGGTAGCAGGTCATCAATAGAAGGCAATTGACTTTGCTCTTCAGGGTCCTCAATCATTGAAGGTTCAAACAATCTCAAACATTCTGCATTTACGACTGAGTAGATGTGCATGTAAGCTGGTAGATCAAGGCGAAAATCATTTTCACCAATCTTCTCAAGTACTCTAAAAGGTCCATATGTGATAGGCTTTAGCTTTTTACCTTCACCTTGCATCCTGTCCTTGCTAATATACAGCCAGACTTGGTCTCCAACTTGAAAACTATGCTCCATCCGATGCTTATCATGCCTAGCCTTGTACTTGGCCTAGCTCTTTTCCAGTTGTTCCTGTACTGCATGATGGAACTCCTGGATCTATTCAATGAACCTAGTTGCCTTGTCCACATCACTGTGTCCATCAACCATGGTATCTTTACCAAAGACAAAATCAAAAGGAGACCTTGGTGTGAAACCAAAGCAGGTCTCAAAAGGAGATCTTTGTGTAGAAGACTGTTTGGCTCTGTTGTAAGCATGCTACACATAACACAAGTGTTCATCCCAAATCTTAGGATGTTTACTGCAATAACCTCTTAGTAACTGGATCACAGTCTTGTTTACTACTTTTGTCTGGCCCTCTGTTTGTGGATGAAAAGTTGTGCTTTTCTTTAACTTAGTGTCCATCAGTTCCCACAGACTAGACCAAAACTTCCCCTCAAATCGGGTGTCTCGATCAGATACAATGGAAGTGGGTAATCCAAAATGAACCCATACATGTTCAAAGAACAATTTTGCACTCTGTTCAGCTGTGATCTGTTTACTACAAGGTATCAAAATACACATTTTGATGAACCTATCCACAAAAACATATAGATAATCATGACCTTTCCTAGATTTAGGTAGTCCTCCAACAAAATCCATGGAAACACTTTCCCAAGGGTGAGAAGGAACTGGCAATGGAGTGTACAAGCCTAGTTTTCTATTGTTGGACTTGCTTTTAGCACACATAGCACACCCTCTTACATATCTAGAAACTATCTCATTCATTTTTGGCCAATAGCAGAATCTTTGCAGCTGTGTAACTGTTTTGCTTACCCCAAAGTGACTTGATATCAGAGAAGTATGTGCTTCCCTAATTATCTTTATCCTCTCAGTTTGTGGAATGCAAAGTTTCCCACAATGGTATAAGAGTCAGTCCTTTATATGATAGTCCAATTCTTCTACTCTTTTGCCTTGACTCAAAGTTGCATATACATCTTTAAAATCCATATCCTAAGCATATTGTTCTATGTAGCTTTCATGTAGCACAGAATTATGCTTAAGTATGGTAGATGCATTTATAATGGGTCTAGATAACATGTCTGCAACCTTGTTATGTATGCCCTTTTTATATCTGATGACTAAGTGAAAATGTTGTAGAAAACCCATCCATCTATAATGTCTTGATTGCTGCAACTTAGTTTGGGAGTGTAGATATTGAAGTGGTCGATGATTAGTATGTATTACTGTCTCTTTTCCCATTAAGTAATGTTTCCACTTTTTCACACTTTGAACTAATACATACAATTCTTTATCATATGTAGGATAGTTAACTACTATAGGATTAAAAGTCTCAGAATGATAACATATGGGTTTGTCGTGCTGTATCAACACTGCTCCCATGGCATAGTCACTGGAATCAGTTTGGATCTCAAATGGTCTTTGTAAATCTAGCAGTGCTAGTACAAGTGTTGTACTAATTTTCTCTTTCAAGGTGTCGAAGGCTTTTTGATGTTTGCCTCCCCACTGAAACACCTTATTCAATCCTGTTAAAGCATGTAAGGGAGCTACAATCGAGGAGAAGTTAGAAATGAACTTCCTCCAATATTGTGCTGCTCCTAAGAAGCTTCTCACTTCTGTAGAAAACCTAGGTTTAGGCCAGTTCACAATGACTACCACTTTAGAGGGATCTATTTTCAATTCACCTCCCCCTACTATATGACCCAAGTAGTTTAGAGATGTTTTGCCAAATTCACATTTTGAGAGTTTAACATAAAGTTTTCCTCTTTTCAAAACATCTAATGTCTGCTTAACATGCTTTAAACGTTCTTCCCACGTTTTACTAAGAATCGGAATGTCATCCAAATACACAATAACAAAATCATCAAGAAAAGGTCTGAGTACATCATTCATTAATCTCATGAAAGTAGCAGGAGCATTAGTTAAGCCAAAAGGCATAACTAACCATTCATACAATCCCTGCTTTGTTTTGAAAGCAGTCTTCCATGCATCTTGCTCTGCAACTCTGACATGATGGTATCCACTGTGCAAATCTAACTTAGTGAAGTAAACAGCTTCCCTTAATTGATCTAGAAGATCATCTATGCGAGGAAGGGGATAATGGTTTTTATTGTTATCTTATTCAGTGCTCGGTAATCTATGCACATTCTCCACGAGCCATCTTTCTTTCTCACCAAAATTATTGGTGATCCAAATGGTGATGTGCTAGGCCTGATGAAGCCCTTCTTGAGCAACTCCTGCACCTACTTCTTGATTTTAGCATTCTCTAAAGCAGACAACCTGTACATCCCAATGTTAGGCAATGGAACATCTTGCTGCAAAATAATATCATTTACTATTCCCTTTTGGGTGGCAGACCTTTAGGTTCTTGAAACAAGACATCATACTCTGAAACAACCTTTTCTATATCAGCTTGTTGTTCAGCATTACAGCCCTCAAATACATTGGTTTTATCAGGTTTCTTTTCCTTTACAACCATCAATAAGAATTGTTTGCATGAATTAATCATTATTTTCATATGTCCTGAGTTTATGAGAATATAATTATTCTTGAGCCTATGAGCTCTTACAAAGTATTCGATTCCATCTTTAACCAGTAGATACTTGTTCTTAGCTCTATAGAAAATAGCCTTTCTATCATACAAGTAAGAACTTCCTAAAACAATTCCACATATATCTAAAGGAATTATGTCTAACTCAACCTCATCTACAAATGTTGACCCAAAAGAAAACTTGAGTTAGCACTGTCTAGTCACTTGTAGTTGTGCTTTATCATTCAACCATCCTAATGGGTATGGTTTCTTGTGAGGTGTAGTTTCTAATCCCAATTTCTTTACAATTGCTTCAGAAATCAAATTTACTTGAGAGCCACTATCAAACAAAGTATCAATCTTTCAATTTTTGGAAATAACTCGAATATGGAAAAGCTCATGTATTTTTCTCTCATTTTCTTCATCAATAACAGATTGAGCAAAATTACTAGTAGATGCTTTAGAATTCTTACCTTTTATACCTGTGGCTGCTATAGTTGTTTCATCTCCCAAATCTGACCCCAAATCTCTCTGAATAGCTGCAGCTGTCTTCTTCTTCTTGCCCTCAGACTTCTTAGGTCTCAGCTGTGGATGCAAAATCCAACAATGCTCATCATCATGCCCCTCCTTTTTACAGTGAGTGCATGAAGCTTTGGCTTTCTGTGTAGTGTTAGCCTTCCTTGCTTTCCACTTCTATTTTCCTTTCTCCTTGCTCTTGCTTACAGTGGGTTGGGATGGTCCCCCAACTTCTGGATTGTCATTCTTTCCCCTAGCCTCTAGATGAGTAGCTTATGCATATACCTCATCTATACTAGTGGGATTAAACATGAGGATGGTATGCCTCATGTAGCTCTGTAGACCACTAATGTACTTCAAAAGAGTCTCTGGTGAGTCTCGTGAGATACCCAACGCCAATGCTCTCTTTCTGAACTCTTGAGTATACCCTTGTACACTTTGCCCCTTCAACTACTGAAGAGCTTGCCGACTCATCATGGCTTGTTGCATGTTGGCCAATGGATAGAACTTCTTTTTTATTGCAGAAACAAAGTCACTCCAAACAAATATGGTCTTGCCATGTCTTTTCATGTCAGCTTGGGTTCTACCTTCCCACAAAACCAAGGCAGTGCCTCCTCGGTGTAGGCTTGCCAGGTGAATCTTACTCTTGTCTGAGTTTATGTTCTATACCCTGCAATACACATCAATTTGTCTAGTCCAATTGCCCAATTCTTCAGCATTTAGCTCTCCATCATATATAGGCAAATAAAATTTAACATCTAACTTAATCAAAGATGCTTTCTTATTATGTACAGGGCTATTAGGAGGTGTGAGAAAGTTTTCCTCTTTCCCCTTTCCTTTGGAGTTGTCATGGAAGTGAGACTCATCTTCTTCTTTCTCTTGCTTAAAGCCTGATGCATCTTCCACCATTTGATTTCTAAAGTCTCTGTACATTTCTTCAACCATAGACTTTATAGCTAGGAAACTCTCTATGAATTGAGGGTCTGGCCCCATAGAACTTTCTTCTTACATGGTCTTTCGAGGATAGACTCTCCCAATTTTAGGATTAGTTTCCACCAACTCTCCTTCTCCTAATTTGAGCTTTGATCTTGTGAGCATTCATAGCTATACCAACACGAGCTTGTCTAACCTTACAGCCTAGGGCTCCGATACCACTTGATCTGATATTCACCCTATGAGTGACATCAGTTGAAGATTTATTAAACTAGGGTATTACAGACTCATGTGTTGGTGTGTGTTCTGTGTTATTGAAACAACGGATCGATCAGGTTGCCAATACATAGACAATAAAATGGAAAGACAGCAGATAAATATAGTAAGCAACACAAAGACACAAACAATTTTAATAAGGAGTTCACCCTATTCTCCAGGGCTACGTCTCCAATCTAGCTTTCAGTGGTGGCTTTGTTGTATTTTTTTCCACTGGAAAAATCCGTAGTTTTTCATTAAGATTGGAAACATTACATATTGTAGATGCTTTACGCATATGCGATTTCCACTGTGTGTATAACAGTGTTCCATATTTACATAAATATATTGTGCAAAGCACTATGTAGTTCTCCGAGAAATAGTTTTGTCATATAAGATTGTTTACATTTTTCCATAAGGCACAAAAATATGCAATTTCTTATCATCATAGATAAACATTGTCTGCATGACAAAAAACAAAAAACCTTTCAGTAATTAAGATTCTGGTGCATGCTGGTATTCTTGGTCTATGTATGGCCGGTGAAAATATCTGTATTCATTCCGTCCCTTCACCTCTGCGATCTCCCATATGCCTCTGTCCATCAATGCGGCCTCCTTGGATAATTTTTCAGCATGGTGTTGTTGGGAAAAGTATCCAATACGGAATGACCCTATCCCACTCTAAGGGTGATAGTACCTCAGCAACAATCAAAGCAAAGCTATTCGAGATTACTTCTTTATGAGATGTAAGAGAGGGGAGAAAGAGATCCACTAACCGATGTCTTCCGCTAATGATTGATCCAATCTTCTCTCTTTGCTGCTTGCTCCTAGCTCCTTGCTCTTTCACTGGCCCAGCTACACCAAGATCCTGCAAAATGGCAAGAGAGGGAAACTACAAGAAGCATACATTCATAATTGATTCAAGGATTAGAATAAATCAAATACACAAGTATAGCAATACACCATTGAGACACATGCATATAGAAGAACCTCAAATGCTTTATTAATGGAAGAAGTAAAGTTCAGGAAGTAATACAACCATAAAAGGCCCAATCCAGCATCACCTCCCAGCAGAAAGAAATCTCCTCTTCACCTCCTTCAAGCAAATCACCCAATAGTTCTATACTCAAACCAACAGCACTTCCTTACATTCACAAGATTCCAGCCCCCCTTAGATCTCATGAGAGAGCTCTATATATAGGAGTTTTGGAGAAAGGATGAGTCAGCTTGTAGCTGGTATGAAGCTGACTAGTGTCCTCTCCCACTTCAGTTATTCTTCAGTTCTTGAGTCCACTTGGAGGTTCTTGCTTCCACTTGGAGATCTAGACCCTCTTACTCATCACCAGTCGAATTCCCTGATCCAAGTGTCATTTTGGAAGCTTCCTGGGCATTGACACCTTGAGGAATGACTGTGCCACTTGGCCAAACTCGCCCAGCGCAGGTAGCCTTCTTTGCAGTTGACATTCAGCGCAGGTACACAGTGGAGCAGTTGACATTCAGCGCAGATGCTCAGTGGAGCAGTTGACATGATCCAGAATTAGCTTGTTTTTGAGTGTTTTCAGGTGGAGAACTGATATTCAGTGCTGTGGTTTGCTGACCTTGTTCCTCTAGGGGTAGGAACAACATGTTTAGGGACTTTGGATCCCTTAGATTATTGACATTTCATGCTTAATGCTGTAAGGCACAAAAATGTCTATAACAGTTGCCCCCTAAAGTATGAGGTCGTTTATCGGGTGAAATGCTTTATCAGGAGGGTCCGAAGTTCATTCAATCGCTGAGAGGTGACCTGTAATAAAATACAATACAATACATTATTTTTCATTCTGCTTTCATGATCTAGCTGAGGCGGGCATTCCCATGCTCAGCTTTATAAATTCATTTTAGTACATAGAACAGACGATCGTCTGATGGTAGACTGATAATTCTCTGTTGAAATTATCATCCTTTGAGTAGGATGATCATCTGCTGCAATGATGTACATGTCAAATGTCTTTATATCCTGAATATATGTCGCAGCCCAGATGGATGAAACTATATCCGGGGTCTTCAAACTCGTTCAATCTTCACTCTAAGTACAAGTCGATCCATGTGAGAATTGCGCTGAAGTCGAACATGGAAAGACATCGCTTGATTACCGGTCGATAATGTAAACCGTTAACAAGCGCGAGAGGAATCACCGATAATGATAATGACCCTCAAGGTACTGCAGTACAATTCACGTGGTGTGAATATGGGACTTGGCGTCGAACACCATGCAAAATCTTCTGGTCGAAGGTCATTGAGGTATACCTGTCGCCGGAAGTGAGAAACTTGCCATTGAGGCATGCAAGCTTCAAAGTACTGATGGGGGTGTTCCTAGATCAACTTCTTGGATAATAAGCTGAAGTCGACAAGAAGCGATCCGTCAAAGGAGGGCCTTAATGAATCCCACATCAGTGACACGGAACGGAGCTAATGATTTTAATGGAGGTGAAAACAATCTGTGACATATGACTCAGGGTGGCGATCATGGGTGGATGAAGGATAATGTATGGCAGTGGATGGGACACGGTTGACTCTTTCTGAACGACATCTCTTGAACATATAACGACACTGATGCGATGGATCGGTAGCATTACCTCAAATGTGGATGGTTTGGCGAGGACCATGGTGATGAGACCGGTGAATGAAACAACCCAACCCGATGTGATACGGAGGAAAAGTGTCATGTTCAAGAGCGACTTGCTACCATTAAAGCTTTGAGGTTCTCCCAATTTTTCCCCAGTCATTTCTGATCAGTACCTCTTTATTTTTGTCAAGCTTGAGGAGGATAACATATGCTTGTTCTATAACCTGCCCTTCGGGCAAGCCCATCGCTATGTTTTAACGAGCTTAGCGATGGGGAAACTCGTTCTCGTCTAAAGACAAGTTTGTCGCTATTTAATCATTTTAACGAGTCTAACGACAAGGAAAACTCGATCCTTTTCATTTTTAGAGAGTCTGAAAAGATACAGAAAGTTAACTCCAAAATTCCTTTTTCGTCATCTAATCCCTTAAGTCCGAAAAAGTATAAAACAATACAGAAGGGATGAGTTTTCGATAATTTTAACGAGCCGAATAAAAAAAGCGCTCGACCTTTTTGTGTAATAATCCCTCAGGTCCAAAAAGATTAAAATCTAGAGGAGGGATAGCTCTTCCGGTCACTTTAACGAGCTGGAAGTCCAAAACTCGGCAAACTTTTCATTTTTTACGAGTCAGTTGAAAAGAGCTTAAAGAAGACTCGTCTTTTGAGGAACGAGTGATAAACAGGGATAGCAGCAGATTCCAGGTACAGGTTGGAATTTTCCAATCACGGCAGTGTCACAAGGATGGCTAGGTGAAATCACTCTTCGCAGCTGTTCCTCAAAATGGGTAAACAATCATATGGAGGTGAACGATCGGCCAAATGACGGTGGAGGTGGCAGGTGCAAACACGACCAAGGCTTTTATGGCTGATAAATTTACGATCACAGAGGTCATTTACCGGAATATGTTCATTTTTTAATGAGCTTGAATGCTCAATCTTATGTTTATTTTTTAACGAGCATGAACTATGTACTAAAACTGCTCGGATCTCGCTTTTCTATTTTTTAACGAGCATAAATTCCGCGGTAAAACTGCTCGAATCTTGCGTTTATTTTTTAACGAGCATGAACTTTATGCTAAAACTGCTCGATATACCAGTCATAAGATAAGAAATGTCTCCTGTGAGATCTCTATTTTTTAAGGAGTTTCATCTTCACTAAGCTTTACTCCATATCCTTTCTTTATGCAAGTTCGGACACGACTAATCCAAAAAACAGATAAATAACCGCTCTTTGCTTGCACTCCAAAAGGTTTGCATGCCCCCAGGTATAAAATACAATTTCAAGGCTGCCCCTCCTCCTTCCCACTTCTGTCTTTCTTTGGGTGTTCACAGCTACTTGTCGTCTTGCCAGTCTAATGTTAACGATACTTGTCTTCTCGTTATTTTTAACGGGTCTTACGCGATACTTGTCTTCTCGTCAGCCCAATTTTTAACAGATCTTTCGCAAGATCGCAAGAGAACAGCTACTTGCGACAAGAGAAGAACACTACTCAAAGACAAAACATTGGTGCTATTGAGGGAGGCTTGCCTCTTTCTGGTTACCCAAAGATTGTTTCGTTAATCTTTCAAACAAAACATTTCCTCGACACTGTCTATCGAAATAGACAAGGGTGAATGACTGTTGTCAAACGCGTAACCTTGACAAAAGAATCCTATTCCAGAACAACCCCTCTTCCATCCACGGACGGGGTACGGACTAGTCATATTCTCTCGCGGAAATTCTACCTTATACCCAGGGTTCTTTCTGCCCGAAGCAGACCAGGATGCATGCCCCCTGGGTTCCAGTCCCATCTTTCCGAATCACTCGCACTCATCGGGAAGGAGGACTGGGGGTGGAGACATTTCTTGATTGAATAGACCATTCAGGGTTGGTATGTGACTATTTGCGATGCGTGATCCCGGAAATGAAAGTTGGTCTACGAGCTTGACCATTCTTCCTTCGTGTGGAAAACACATTACTCTAAAGAGTGAGGAGACTATTGCTCCCATGCAATATATATAGTCTCGTCCAAGGAGTAGGTTATAATCCAAGGGTCCTTGAACGACCATCACGTTCATTTGAACGGTCTTCCCTTTCAATGTAACAGGCACATTGGGGAGGATCCCTAATGGTCGACTGGTTCCTTTATCGAAACCCGAGAGATTTCTTATCTCAGGCAAAAGCGCCGGGGAACCCAGTGCTTTCCAAGCAACAGAGGAAAGGATACTCACAGATGCCCCTTCATCAATGATAGTGCCAGCCATTACCATTCTATAAATTTGGACTATGATTCTGAATGGTATACTGGCTGGCAGCCGGGGTCTGCCTAGTTGGTTCCAATCAAAGGACACAACCAGGTTGCTTGGTGGTGGGACCGAATACACGGCCGGATATGACCCTGACGATGTTCCTTCCTGCGATAAAGGAATGGGCGCATTGCCCTGATGCTCATCAGAGTCGGTGTTGATGAAAAGAATCTGGATGGTGTCATCTTTATTCTCTTCAGTGAGGGTGTCATTTGAAGATGAATCTTCAGTGACGGTGTCATTTGAAGATGAAACCTCCGAAGGCAGAACCGGGTCAACTGCCGTTTCGACCTTTGGACTTTCGTCTGGTCTGGATTCAGTAGGTTCAGTCTCAATGACTGACGCTTCAGCTGACCACTTGAGCAGGCTAGCTGTATTTTCAACCAACGAAGGACTTGGCACGAGTTTTTTGTATCCAGGAGGAAGTATTACCGGTGAAACCGGGCGATCTTCCAAAACTCTCTTCGCTTCGTCTAAGAAGGGACAACGGTGGATGGCGTGATCGCCTTCACACAGTCTGCAGGGGGATCTTGCTCCCCCTCTTTGTCTTGAACCTTCACTTTCGCTGGTTGACGGTAAGCATTCAACATGGCTATCAGAGGTTGATGCTCCCGAATTGTGCAAACGAGGGGACCAGTCCCTTAGTATCCGGGGAATACAGGGACAATCTCTATGGAAGTGGTCTCCTCTACATATGACACATGGCGATTTAGGCCCGGTCTGTGCTGTGTGTGGATTTTTGTCAGATGTCTTTTGCTTGCCCCCAGTCGCCTTAGGCTCCTTCTTCTTCTTCTCTTTCTTCTTCTTCTCCTTCTTCTCCATGGGAGCTTGGCTTTTGCCGGCTCTACCTTGCGAAGATGAAGGATTGGAGGAAGAGTTATAGGAAGTAGAAGGTTGGTGAGCAGCTCTAGACTGATCTAACTGTTGACTCGACTGTTCAGGAACCATGGTGTTCTGAACTACATTGGTTGAGAATAGCCAAATTGGCAGGCCAATTGTCAGTCCTGGAAGCGACAATGTGGCCATGTGGGGCGCACCAACTTCTCCCCAAGAGGAGAAAGGACTAGGATTTCCATCATGTGGAATTCCTTGGTTGGGGCATTCCATGTTCTCAACCTACAGATCAACGCAGGAATAGGAGGTGATTATGTTCCGTTTAAAATAAATTTTATAACGATGCTTTAGACACAACTTTCTTTTTCAATTTTTAAGAGTCGAGAAAAAGCTAAAGATGACTCTAGTCTCCTTCGATGTTTTAACGAGCCCGAAGTGACAAATTCTCGAGTGGACTTTTTCAGTTATAGAGTTTGAAAAAGGCCAAAAGAAACTACTCTGGAGTTCTAGGTAGAGGGTGTGCCAAACTTTTCGCAAAACCACAGAATACGTTTTACGGTACGAGTGGTCGATCTTCGTGAACGCTGTGTTCACTGCATTGCGATCAGTAGGGCGGCCGACACGGCTTCCTATGGATAAAGGTTTTGTTCCTATAGGGGTCTCCCAATATATACGCGACGGTACGTGGGAGCACAAGTCCGTATTGATACTTATCGCTTCACCGTGGAGGAATCACCCAACCACTCAACGCTAAGATATCACGTTTAACGACGCCGGAACACGTCTCTAGCTTAGACCTCTATGTGTTTGCGTTATGTTTCAATGCGTTGTTATGTAAATTCGATTTATTTTAAGGTTGATATTGCTTAGCAGTTTGCCTTTATGGATCACCACGAGATGTATAGTAACACTCCTAAATGCAGTCTAAGATGATAAGCAAGCTTTTCAATCTTTCAACTTTGAAAATCTTAACTACTGAGGGAAAAGAAAGACATCATCTTTTCACACAGATCATAGAGCACACACTAATGCACTTTTCCTAAATCAACATGCAAACTGTCAAAATGCACATGCACAATGCAGGTATTTCTTTTCTCTTTCTTAATGTTGATGTAATACAAAAAGAAAGCTGTTGTATAACTTTGAATTCAATTTCAAGTGAAGACAAACAAGCTTGTCCAAAATCAAAAGACACCTTAAGATTTACTTGTTTCGACACTAGAAATATATAAATTCAAACCATATGACGAAAGCAAAAGCTCAATCAGCTATGAACAGCAAATAAACTAACTCTTAAGATCAAAATGACACTTATCACATGTCTAGATCTAAGAGGTCACAGCAAGACTAGTTCACTTTTCGTTATGGGAAACTGCAAATGATATAAGAAATACACAAAGAACAAATACAGTTTCTTTATACAACCGAGGCGGAATAGTGGCAAGGAAAGTTGGTTTCAGATAGGTACATTGACTGATAACAGGCTGCAAAAACAAGGATGAAAACAGGGCAATAAACAGGAGGGAACCCCAGTAGCACTAGGCAAAATTGGTTCAGCGCAGGTGGTACACTGTCAGTTTGACATTCAGCGCAGGTAGCCCCTTCGGGATCTGCACTGAAATGCAGACTGCCTTCACAGTGCCTGCACTGAAGAGATAAAATTTCGTTTTTCCCAGTTTCCGGGTCACAGATTGCTCAAAAATTCACAGTTTTTGGCCAAATCAGAAGCTATCAATCAAGTACACACTAAGGGATGAAAAGGAGGATGAAAAGCTATCACTAAGAGCTATTCAGAGTCCTTGTGGATCAGCTCTTCAAATCATAAACATGCCCAGCAACTGAACTAGAGTAGCTGCCCTCTACTTTGCATTTGAAAGATCCAAATGCAGTTCGATTCGATACTCCCTGTGTTTATGAAATGAATAGCAAAAACACAAACAACCAACAAGATACGATCCCCAGCGGAGTCGCCAATTTGTTGTTGGGAAAAGTATCCAATACGGAATGACCCTATCCCACTCTAAGGGTGATAGTACCTCAGCAACAATCAAAGCAAAGCTATTCGAGATTACTTCTTTATGAGATGTAAGAGAGGGGAGAAAGAGATCCACTAACCGATGTCTTCCGCTAATGATTGATCCAATCTTCTCTCTTTGCTGCTTGCTCCCAGCTCCTTGCTCTTTCACTGGCCCAGCTACACCAAGATCCTGCAAAATGGCAAGAGAGGGAAACTACAAGAAGCATACATTCATAATTGATTCAAGGATTAGAATAAATCAAATACACAAGTATAGCAATACACCATTGAGACACATGCATATAGAAGAACCTCAAATGCTTTATTAATGGAAGAAGTAAAGTTCAAGAAGTAATACAACCATAAAAGGCCCAATCCAGCATCACCTCCCAGCAGAAAGAAATCTCCTCTTCACCTCCTTCAAGCAAATCACCCAATAGTTCTATACTCAAACCAACAGCACTTCCTTACATTCACAAGATTCCAGCCCCCCTTAGATCTCATGAGAGAGCTCTATATATAGGAGTTTTGGAGAAAGGATGAGTCAGCTTGTAGCTGGCATGAAGCTGACTAGTGTCCTCTCCCACTTCATTTATTCTTCAGTTCTTGAGTCCACTTGGAGGTTCTTGCTTCCACTTGGAGATCTAGACCCTCTTACTCATCACCAGTCGAATTCCCTGATCCAAGTGTCATTTTGGAAGCTTCCTGGGCATTGACACCTTGAGGAATGACTGTGCCACTTGGCCAAACTCGCCCAGCGCAGGTAGCCTTCTTTGCAGTTGACATTCAGCGCAGGTACACAGTGGAGCAGTTGACATTCAGCGCAGATGCTCAGTGGAGCAGTTGACATGATCTAGAATTAGCTTGTTTTTGAGTGTTTTCAGGTGGAGAACTGATATTCAGTGCTGTGGTTTGCTGACCTTGTTCCTCTAGGGGTAGGAACAACATGTTTATGGACTTTGGATCCCTTAGATTATTGACATTTCATGCTTCATGCTGTAAGGCACAAAAATGTCTATAACACATGGCCGTTATGTTCCCTGTAAATGTGGGAGCACGAGATGTTGTTAAAAGCTGCCTTGAAAACAAAAACTTCATTTAGGATGATGCCGAGTGTGTGTATGTGACAGTCAGATATGCCATTGAACCAATTTATTACAGTTTTTGAATCCCTGAAAATATTGATGCTGGTGCAATGGTGGTGTAGGGCAAAGTGGAGAAGATGTCTCAAGGTTATGAGCTCAGCAAAGTTATTAGTTCCTGTGCCCAGGCCCGATTTTACAGTGTAATAATGATGTTCATTCAAATGTAATATAAAACCTCCCCCACAGCTTTGATGATTTGCAGCCCCATCAAAGAAGGCCCAAGGGATGTTTTTGTCAATGCAAGGGGGCGGATGAGGATGGCGTTCTTTTGGGGGCAGAGGGTCAGGGAGTTCCTTATAGGCAGCAGTGATAGCGGCTTCGATCAATGGCCAGATGATAGGTCTGTTCTCAAAAATAGAGCGATTTCGAGCCTTCCAAATCTGCCAGTTTACAAGAATCGGAAGGAGTATACATTTCGATCCCTTATGTTTTTGTGCCCAATTTTCCCAAGCCTCGATCAGGTCCGATCCTTCCCAATTGCCATTGAAAGAGAAGTGATTTGAGAGAGATCGCCATAATTCTAGTGTAGCATTGCATCTCAAAAAGAGATGCTCTGTGGATTCCGATGCGTCTTTGCACAACACGCACCAAGTTGGCCCATGTATTGCTCTGTGCATTAGGTATTCTCCTGTAGGTACCTTATTCCTCAATACGCACCAGAAAAAAAGTTTTGATCTAGGCGGAGCTGATAGTTTCCAAATGCTTTGCTACCAGGTCGGGATATGGTCTAGTTTTTTGTGACTGATGAGTGTGATATATCCGACCTTTGGAGAATATTTTCCATTCTCTGCCTGACTCCAAACTAATTCATCTGGACCGTCTCTGATTCTTATATGAGATTCAGTTAGTGCAGTTCTGTAGTCTTGCCATTCCTGATGCCATCTGAGTAGCAGATTCATTTGATGTGCCGACTTCCATGCTTGATGAAAGATCCTGGAGTTTCCTTGATCAGCAACATGTGCGATTAAATTAATGTCACAGGAGTGTAGGTACTGAATCAGATCTTGTGATAGGGTATGCCTACCTCCGCTGCCAATCCATGGGTCCATCCCTATTCTAGCCAGAGATCCATCGTTTATTCTCCAAACCAGGTTATCCCTGATTAGGGGCAATGAGAATAGCAAGGCCTTCCAAACAGTTGATATGCCTGTCCTATTCCAACTAGGGAGCCTTACCCAATCCAGAATATCTTGTGGCCAAATGTATTTATGGTATGATAAACGAGACCATAAGTTCTGGCTTGTTAGCAGCGACCAGCTCATTTTAGCTGCCATTGCTTTTGCAAATAATGGAAGATCCTTTAGGCCCCAGCCTCCCCACCTTTTTGGGAGTGCTATCTTCTGCCATCCAATCCAAGCAAAAATGCGCTTGTCCTGGCTTCCAGCCCAGAGGTATTTGTTACAAATTTGTTGAAGTCGAGCGAGAATATTTCTGGGAATCCAGGCAAGTGCCATCCAAAAGACTGGGGTTGCTTCCAACACCGATTTAATGAGAACGAGGCACCCAGCTCTGGATAGATATCTGTAACTCCAACAATTTAGCCTTTTCTCCAATTTGTTGACTAACCAGACCCAGTCTGTAATTCTTTGACTCGCAGGTTTTAGCCAGAATCCCAGATATTTTAGGCCCCTATCCATAGGGTGAATGGAGAAAGGGAAGGCTTGATGAGCAATTTGAGCTTCGTTTACCGAGGATCTGGTGAAAGTGATCGTGGATTTTTGTTGGTTAACCATGGTGGCTTTGTTTTATTATGTCTTTAAGCAGAGAAATTACAATACAGGGACTCAATATGAGTTCTCCTGAAGCAGCTTTTGCTTGGCAGGGTGGTTCTTGGATTCCCCAAGCCACTTGGAGTACATAGACTCTTCTTCTTCCTACCAGCTCTATGACCTCTTGGTCTACAGTGGAAAGAGCCAAATGTGATGCTTAGTCTGGAAAGATTCCTCTATGGGAAGGCTTGAATCTTCAAGCTCTCTGGTGCTCAACGCTGCCTATGTTCAGCTCGGCCCTCTGTCTCTTCTGATTAGCTTTACTATTCTCTGTGTTCAGTCCTCCTCTCAGGGTTCATTGTTTACTGTCTCTCTTGGTCACTCGGAATCTTCTCAATTCTGACTCCAATTCTGACTGATTCGACTGTCTCCGTTCATGGCTTTAGCCATTCGATCCCTATGCCTGTTCAGTTCCTCTACCGCCTGTGCCAATTCACCTTCTGTAGCTGCACTTGGAGTTCCTTGCTTTCGGCGTCATCATGAACGCTCAGGGAGTGGCCACTTGTCCTCCTATAAATGGTGCCACCATACTTCGTCGGTTCATTTCTTTAGTTATGTCGTGGATGCGTTCTTCCTCCACCATGGCGGTCAAACAATTCCAAATCTCTTCAAACGCGGCTTAATTCCCTGTCGATTCCGCTTCTTTCCATCAGGTGCAATCTCAGCCGTCTGATCTGAGCCCTCCATATCCGACATCATACGCACGTTTCGCGTGGTTGACTTGCTCGACTGATAGTGTGCGATCAACGGTGGTTTTCTCTCACCTTCGCCTGCCACGTGTCGATTGGTGTATGGAATCGCTCCGCTCCTCTCCAAAACCTCTTACCATTCAAGGGTGTCTCGATCAAAACTGTCGATTTTCCAGTGCGCGAGTCCTGCCTTCGTACGTTAGCATTTTTCGCTTTTTCCGCCCACGGTTTCCTGGCTCCCGATGTGACCGAGTGCTCGGGCTTCCCCTTTAGGGCCCTATATCGCACATCAAAAACCTCATCCTTTTCCCATTCCGGGGCTCCCAGGGGCTACTTTGGCCTCCTACGCGGTCTCCATGGGCCTCGGTCAGCGCGCTTTGACCGAGGTCCTCGTCGTTCCACGTCGGCTGCCATGGCCACTGGTTCAGGGTGTTTTTGATACTGTTTTGGATTTCTTTAGAGATTTGTTCGACCTGATTCAGTCATGGTTCTCGACAGTCTTTCTATGGATCCAATTCGGATCAAATGTCCCTCAAGCAAGCTAAGAAGGATAATAGATTATCACCCAAGTACTATGGCCTTTACAAAGTGTTGCAAAACATTGGTACTATGGCATACAAATTGGAGTTGTTTACATCTTCGTCATACACCTATTTTTCCATGTTTCATGCTTAAAGAAGGTTATAGGTGACAAGCTCCCTGTTCAAACTTTATTTCCAGAACTAGATGAGGAAGGAAAAATCATATTAGAGCCTGAAGTAATCATGAAAACAAGATTCCAGCAGTTACAAAATTGATCAATTTCATAGTATCTCATTAAGTGGAAGAACTTACCTACTGAAGATTCCACACAGGAGGATGAGTATTTTATACAAAAGCATCCAAAACTACTCAAGTGTTCATGACAACACTTTTTTGAAGGAGAGGGGCATGTTAGGTCCCTATAATACTAGTGTAACCCCTATATTGTTATTGTTATACCCCATTGAAGCCCACTATTGTTATTGTTTTGCCCTTACATTATTATTGTTATGTAGTACCTAATTATTTTTTGACCCTTTAGACCCCTATATATATATATAGATATATATATATATATATATATATATATATATATATATATATATATATATTAAGAATCATCCGAGAATTGTTCATTTATGTGATGTAAATGGTGTTTGCCCCCACAAAGTGGATTATTGTCAAGTCGTTGATCTATATTTTCTTATGCTTATGCATCACTTTGATCTAGAGATATAACAAAAAATTAGCATAAAATTGGGTTTTGATTTTGTAACTAATTCAATGTTTTGATTAAGCTTTTTGGAGAATCTTCATTTGCTAGGAGGTTTTTGTTGTTGTTAATTCATTTCCAAAATTTTCATTTTCCTAAGATACCATAGTAGAGAGCCATCAAGAGTTTAAATTTAGATTTTATTAATTAATTAAATTACATTAAATTAGAATGTTTATTTCATCAGTTTTGGAATTTGGGTTTTGTTTGCAGATTTAATATAGTTTTAATGATATTTTTGTGGATTGGTTAGTGCATCATGACTTGGAATTTTAGAGGAATAACATTGGAGCAATAGAGAAGCAAGAATATTTTTCCAACTCTCAAATTGGATCTCAGAAATTTCATTCAACTCTAATTGAAACAGATTCCATTTTTAGATCTGATTTGTAAAAATTATAAAAATGGGTTATGAAGATGAGACAGAGGTTCATTTTTCTACAAGTAGGGTACTGTTGACAGTGTTGGATCCGCCAACATTCAAGGGGTTTACCTAATATGTGTTCCCAATTATACCTCACACCATTTGGGATAGGAGCCCCATCCGAAATATGGCTTGATTGTTGGCTCCTTTAAGATTTTCCTTGGCTCTAACTGTCAGCAAGAGAGAGGAATGAAATTGTGTGTTCGAAAAGTAAGTAAGTGTTCTTGGTGAGTGTTTGGTTGTAGGTGTGTCAAAATTCTTCTACTGTGGAGGAAAAAGAAAGTGAGCCTCTAATACAGAGCCAATAGTGCCACCCTAGTAGAGACACACTCAACCAAGAAAGATTCGTCTAACATCCAGCGAAATAGTCCACCAAGATGCGACTGTCATTACCACCAATCAACAAGAAATATATGTCTATATATGGCAGAACAGTCCACAAGGATGTGACAATAATAGCAACCATTACAACACATTCGCAATTTGATAAGTACTAAAATAACCAAAATAGTTCAACTACTTTAACGCATATGAAAGCAAACATGAATTAAAAACATCCACATAATAGTCTTACAAATATTCATAATCCATGCATGAAGAACATGTTGGCCATGAGTCTTCTGATATTAAGTAAAAATTCCAAGACACGTGTATACAATGAACATC
This sequence comes from Pinus tabuliformis, assembly GCA_031772625.1. NCBI lineage: Eukaryota > Viridiplantae > Streptophyta > Pinopsida > Pinales > Pinaceae > Pinus > Pinus tabuliformis. The sequence continues at coordinate 909,087,319 of CM062814.1, read as the reverse complement.
ACTAGCTCCAATATTGGAGTGTTGGAGCCACCACTTGCTCCTCAAAAGAACTAGCTTTTCTCTCCAATGCCTTGCGGTAGGAGCCAAGGTGAAAAGTCCTTTGCTCATACAATGAGGGTGTATATATAACTAATGGGGTGGTGCTTCACCTCCCTTGTGACTCTTTGACTACCCTCATGATTGTTTGAATTCCTATGACTTCGACTTTACATGACTCTTCATATTTTGTACATGTCCTTTGGACCTCCACTTTACAATACATTTTCAAATAAGAAATTACATAATCCACAATAATGATGTGGCATATGACAACTCATGACATGACATAAGATGACACTACTAACATGGACTTCTTGATGACATCGCAATGTCAAGGCACTTATGTTGTTGCTTGCTACATGTCTTCTTGAGGATGCTATTCTATCCACCTCCTTATAGCTTAAAGGTAAGGAGTCTTAAATGATATCAAGTATTGAGGTGTGGCCACAAACTTGTGTCCCTTTGTCTTCTCTTGATTGATCAACTTGCATAATCACCTACAAAGATGTCTTTCAGCATGTTTCCCTTCTCCATCTCCTTCTTCATCATCATGTCATGGTATGATAGAGTACCTGCATCTGCAATTCAGTCATGATGAGACGACATAGTCAAATAAACCCTTAGTCTAAGATGGTGCATGTTGATCCATTAACTGAGCCGAAACTGGGTGGCATGCTGAGGGAGAGACTCAGTGACTGCGCAATTGTGCAGCTTGATAATTCAGGGGTGAAGCTTGAGCCTTGAGACTACACAATGTGTAGTTCCATTAAGGTAATTTTGAGGTCTAAAATGGGCCTCTTAAAGAAATTATAAAATAATAGTGGAAATAATAAAATAAGATTAGATTATATCATCAAATTTTAGAGGAAAAAAAAAAACAAAAAATTACTTTCTCAACTCATATTTTCAGCTTATCTACCTATGGGTTTACTCAAATTTCGAGCAAGAACACTTGTTGGATGCAGAATTTGATTCCTAATCCAAGGAATACCCATGTTGCATACTTTTAATGTACACTGCTACATGAAAAGAAAAACCAAAAACAAAAACAAAACAAAACAAAAACAAAAAACACAAAAAGAAACAAAAAAAACAAAAACCAAAAACCAAAAAAACAAAACAAAACATGATTGTAATCATAATTTTTCATGTATTTCTCATTTTTCATGAAGTAGGGTCCATCGAAAGTATGCAACATGGGTACTCCTTGGATAAGGAATTAAATTTTGCATCCAATGAGTACTCCTGCTCAAAATTTTAGAAATTTGAATAATACAACACTTATTCACAGAGATTATCCTGATTATACACTATTTGCAGAATGCATGCATAATACATAACCTCCTCTACCATTGATCATCAATTTGCGGAATTAAAAAAAATCGCATGCGCACATTGAAACATCAATCACACATATCAACACAGTATGTAATGGGGAAAGCATACTGCTGAAAACCCCCAACTATCTGTATATTATAATGATAGAGAACATGTAACAATACATAATACAATACTCCTCACAAGTACTCAGTACTATCTCCACATGCTACACACAAACTAGCTCAGATCTGAACAAGTCACGGGTTCAAATCTCCTCCATTGTTTTACCTGCCTCTACTGTGCAATCCAAGTTGAGAATAGATCAGATCCAAGTTCGAATTCCCTTGGATTGTACTCACAATCCTCATTGGCAATCTCAATCAATGATTGTGCAAATCTCATGCACAGCTATAGTCACAACTGATAGTAGTCTCACCCTTTCACCCACCTCTAACACTTGTCTCCACTGAACTGTCCATGCACTGAGTTAACCGATGTATTCTTTAGTTGATTTATGAGTTAATAATTAGTGAATTAATTAATAATTAATTCACATCACTCATCACTAGTGTATTTGGCAGTTAGACTAAATACAACTAGTTCAACTAAGTCAAACTAAACACAACTCCATCAACTCCTCAATCAACTCCACCAAACTCAATCACTTGAGTTCTAACTGAAGTCCATCATGCAATAGCTCAACTAACCCATAGGAAAAGCGTATTTCCTTCTGGCAGTTGCATGTGCCACATCCATAGCTCGAACTGAAGTGTTGCAAGAGGATAAGATAATGTTTATAGTCCAAATATTATTAAGAGCTAATAATATTCGACTGTTCTATTTTTTGACTGACAGTCTAAAAATAGACTCCGCCCATATGTCTAAAAATAGAGGTCCATCTATTTTTACCAACATGACCAATCATCCATAAATAGCATCCTGTAACTCATAGACCATGATCCATATGTCTAAAAATAGACTTTGCGCCAAAAATAGCCTGCGGGCCCACTTAGTGAAGGTGACTTCTTTTCACTAAGCTCCATCATCTTGTTGCATTTTCAACAAAAATTTGAGTAAAACCTTAGGGAGATAAGTTGAAAATGTACTTTTATTATTTTATTATTTTTTAATCTTTTCACTTTTTTACCTCAAAAATGGTGAATCATCCCCCATGGTTGACATCATAATCTTGAATCCTATTGGTTCTTATAAAGTTTATTTTGGTTGTACATTTTTCTTAGGAGGCCCATTTTAGACCTCAAAAGTTCTCTAATGAGGCTGGATTGAACAAGCAGATTGCACAGTTTTGGGACTCAGTGAGCTGGGCTGAGGCGTTTTGCATTGTTTCAACCAACTGCACAGTTTTGGGAGACAGATCAGACCTGGTGATTGCGCAATTTCACATATCAGGAGCTCAAGAGTTGGTATTGAGTTCAGAGACTGCACAATGTGTAGTTGAGGCTAGCCTGGAGAGCTGGATTGCCCAATTGAAAGGTAGTATTGAACTTGAACATTTACGTAAATTTGAATGTGAATCTACAATGGACTTTATCATTAGATTCAAACTAATTTGTTTAAAATTTAAATCTCAAGATATAACTTTAGACATGGAATTAATGGAATGGTTTCATCATATCATTTATTATCCTTGTGTTCCAAATAATTGTGCCAAACTGGAATTTGTTACATTTTTAAGTGTATTTCTTGTTGTTGAAGAACATGTTTCTCACAATGGCATGGTTGATCCTCTTCAAACAGAAAATGTAAAATTTTTGAATGAACAATTTCAGGAAGATATAAGCACATCCAATACAATAAATTTTGTTGATCCTGAAGTTGTGTTAAATTAAAATAATTTTTTTGAAGAAGAAAATCAATAAACAACAATTCAAATTGAAAATATCATCCAAAATAATTCTTTTAGCAACGTGCTTTCTACGGAAAATGCTTCTGAGTTTTCTGATGTTGTCAATAATGTTCAGTTACAAAGTTTGCAACAGCTAAATATTAATTCTCAGGAAATTATAGTCAACCAAATACATGACTTTGCTAAAATCATTTTGAATAATGGTGAATCTAAAATTTGCATTAAGGAAAATAATGAAGAATCTTGCATTAAGGAAAATTTGCATAGAAATTTTCATGTTTTTATGCTTGAACAGCTATTTCGCTCTACATCCCAATCTCTTTCTTGATTTTAATTCGTTCGACAATCTTTTAGCAATTCCACTTTACATAAATGTTGTTTTAGAAGACAAAGAAGCTACCATAAATATAGTAAATGACGAATTGTCGGTAAGTTTTGGTGAGGATAAAGAGTCATTTACTGATCATTTTTTAAACAACTCTAAGAATTCCCATGCTTATGAATCTGATCATTCTTCTTGTTCCAATTTACTTTTTGAAAAGGAAGACAGTGCTAATAAGAATTATGAATTCATTCATGATGACGATTATGAGATTGAGAATATTGAGTTATTTCACCCTTCATTAAATTCTCATGTTCTTAATTCTCAAAAGTCAATGTATATTTCATGAAGAGAAATATTATTATGTTCATACTATTATAATAAACCCTCATTTGAATAAGGTAATAATGATTTCATTTCTTTAAAGGAGGAATTCATTCCTACTTTTGATGTTGAAAGTGTCATTCAGGTTCCTATTTGTTATCATAATCTTGAATTATGTCCACAAGTAAATATTAGAATTAATTCCAATCGTGTTATCTCGGTTCATATGTATGAGAAGGGAATTCCTATTAATAATTCTCAGTTGTCTTGTCACATTAATTCTAATAGTAATGTAAATAATGATGTAATTTTATTATACATCCTTCATTTATTATGGATTTTTTATGATTTATATACTTCTTTTATATTTCAAATTTGGGATATTATGTGTTGGTATTTTGAGCACCCATGTATTGAACATTCATCAAGTGCGTTATTGGAGGAAAATCAAAATAATTCCCAAATCCTAGAGTATGAGCATCAAGGATTTCAAATTTTTCAATTTCAACTGATGTTTATGTCCTATCAACTCATTCTCTCTTGTCAAATGAACCTTTCACAAGCTTCAACACTTAAGAGTGTGTCATTCCAATATTCCCAGATATCTTGCTCATTTAAAAGTATTTTGAGATACTCATTAGATTTCCATTATGACTTCGATGATCCATCTGAAAATTGTTTGAAAAGGTCAGCTTTGCAAAAGATTTTTGCTAATATTTTTTCTCATGTACATAGTACTAAAAATTTTCTATAGGCTACAACATTTAAAGGTACATCATTGAGTTTGGCCTATTATTCTCACCTTCTTTAAATTTTCTCCAATGTTTAACAGATGTCCAGCCTAATTTTTACGATCCAGTTAAAATATGGTTGGAAATTTTCTTTAAAGCAAGGTTTCCAATAGATAATTTTATTTTCCTAAAGTTATTAGAAATAAATGTACATAATAGGTTAAAGTTTTCTTTACTTAGTTTTGTATTGATTCTATTTCTATTGCTAATTTTAGATGTACATATCACTACAGGAATAAAAGAACATGGTTGGCTTCATTGGAAATATGATTTCACTTTGTGCCAATTGTCCTGCAAAATAGATTAGAGTAGGAATTGGAATAGTTTAGTTTAAGTGATTTTCTTTTATTTTGCTTACTAGATAATGCGAGTGTGAAATAAGCAAGTGACAAGCCTTTAATTTTTCTTGCCAAAGAAGGGTTTAGAGCGTACCAAAAAACTAATTCATTTGTCAAACATGTTTAGGGAAGTATTTCGGTTCTCATTAAAAAAATTGTTCTACAAGTTGTGCTTTGGTTAAATCTGCAAAGACATTTCATTCCGAATTAATTTTCTTTACAAATTCTATTACAACATTTTTAATGCTATGGAAATTAATCCTGATGCTTCTAGCATAAATAAAGAAATTAATTATAAAAATGGCTAAATTGTGGAAGAATGAATGTGACTTTTTGCCATTAGTAGCTACTTCATTGTCATCTCTCGAGATGAGAGTTCCTCTTTGTTTAAAATTTGTTTTCTACCAGGGTGAGACAAAAAAATTCTTGGCATTGTTGAAAATTCGCATGCACCTTCATCTAATGCAAATGCATGCCTAAGAAAATATTGATCTGCGACAAACCTATTTCAGATCAGATAACAAGAATTATTTCACAACCGATCCATGGACCATCATCTTTTTCCTTTGTCATTTCTTTTGGCACACTCCCAATCATCTCAATTTGGAACTAAAAATTCTAAGTCAAAATACATGAAGTTTTTTCATCCTGACCTTTGTTTGCCGTTAGTTTTTTGCCATTCATTATATGACACTCATTCAATCTGACTCGGTGTAAAGTAATGATGTTTTTTAATCAAGGTTAGATTCAACATGAGTTATTTCAGAATTAGTTCTCATGAAGGAAAAGAGGCAAATGTATCTAAAATGTTTATTGATATTCATGGTTTTCATTAATATATAATGCAAAGCAACATATATTTGTTATGATCTCGAAATTTTCATTATTGGAAGCATTTTTATTTGAGAACAAATATTATGGTTCTTTATATTCATTTCAAGTATTTAATTATATTTACTATGAATATTTCACCAAATACTTGTTATGAATATGAAACGATTTCTTTTATACTTAGCACTTTTCCTTGGCTCAATGTTTGTGTTAGTTTAGATTCAATAAATCTGATTACCATATGCATATGTGAACTTTGATAGAGATGTGACTTCTTCATGCTCTTTAATCTTGATCGTGAGAAGAAGTTACTTCTTCAAAACATGAAATTTGGAGAAAATTGAGATCTCTAAGGTAAACTATAACGAGATTCTTCAAGTTAAATTTCATATGTTTATTTTCATCTTCTAGTAAATTTCATTATGATTTTAGTTTCAGCTTTGTTTAAGTATTTTCTAACCTGAGTTTTGGTTTTGCAGGTTTTTAAGATTTTTCTTTGAAAATTTAGCTCTATTGTCCGCTTAGATTATAAATCCCTTAGCTTACTTTGCACGCTTTCAAGTTAGGCAAAGCAGTTATGATGATGCTCTAACTACAAACAAGCTACATCAAGGAAGTTAATTTCCCTTTAATCAGATTTTATTCTTGTTCATATTTGTTTTCATGCAAGACTTATTGTAAGTCTTATCTCTAACATATAATCATTAAGGTTTAACTTTGAAGAAAAATATTTGCAAGACGAGCGATATCATGATGTGATTTCATCTTTTACTCATAATTGCTCCTTAGATTTATGATTTCCTTTTCAATAAAAAAAGGAGCCTAATTAATTAAAACCTTAGGAGAGATGACTAATCACTCAACTTAAATGAGAATTCACATATTAACTGGATATTCATCCTCTTTATGTTGAAATATATTTCATCATTTTGTCTTGTTTGGGTTTTCATGTTTTCATGGCTTATTTTTTCCTTTTCTTTTGAGTTTATTTTCACCCTTTCTTAAGTAGCTTGTTTGATTTGACTTCTTCTTTACTATATATTTTGTTTTTGCAAAGATTTTTGTAGTCTTACGTTTGTAATATTTGTTAGTGGTTTGGTTTTACTTTTTCTTAGAATTTGATTTTCTAGCGTTTTCAAAATCTATATGGGGTTATAATTTTCTATGCAACAACAAATGGTGGCTATGGGTAATTTATAGTTTGTCATAAGAGTTGGTTTTTATTTATCCATCCTTATGAAGTTTCCTTTTCCCCTACATTGGCCCATAATATTTGGAGGAACTCATACATTTGTTCCAAGCAGTATGGTTCATTCTTTTAAGGTGAGAATTGACTCAAAATTATTCCTTGAATCCCTCCATAATGCCTCCACATTAAATTAACCCTCTACATTGGCAGATTTAGGGAAGGCTTATGGGATCATATTTAACGAGTATGGTATTTGTTTTCTTTAAATAGAAACGCCTCTCATACCACCCCACTCTCTTCACTGAATTGCAAAATGAAATTTTCTAACTAAGAAAATCAAAAGGGTGGCACATAAGAGGGTTGAAAGCACTAAAAGGTTTGGTAACCCAATAGGGCTATGGACACTCGCTAGCAATGGGACCATGCTTGTATGGTGTCAGGACATCTTCATTGGGGCTATGGACGCTTACGGGCAGTGCAGCTATATTTGGAAAAAGAGGTAAATTTATATTCAATAGATGTATACCAATCTTTAAACCCCCTAGCCCTACCTCTTGTTGATTTTTGTAACTATAGTCGGTCTTCATAATGTTTTTTTTAGTCCTTAATATATTTGTAAGCATGTTTTTTTTTTACAAAAATGGGTAGTGGATATATTAGATACTTGGCCTTAATGCCAAAAAGCGGTTTACAAAAGGAGAGCCTAATGCCACGAGTACCGCACAACTTTGCAAGGCCATGTTCTTTATGTTTAGCTCATATCTCTTTTTAGTTGCTACTATGTAGTCAATTTCAGAGATTTTCCCAAGTTTGTGTATAAATAAATACTGATTTAACAATAGGCAGTAAAACATAACAGCTCTCTAAATTAAGGAATTGGTTCCCATGTTTCCTGTTTGCCTCTTAGCAAAGCTCCAGCTGTAAGAAGGGTTGCTTTGTTGGCTACAATGTCCGCCTCCTTGTTATTAGCTCTCAACACGTGGTAGAAATTCAATTTCTGAAATGAGTCTCCGAGATCTGTTATTCTGAAAATCAGCCTTGCAAGCCTTAGGTCCGTTGGCTTAGCATGTGTCACCATAATGTTAATGATAACCTAAGAATCCCCAATTACATTAGCCTCCCTAATGTTCAGCACTTTCAAAAGCTTGAGCCCTTGGAAAAGAGCCAAAGCCTCAGTTTGAATGCTAGAAGTGACGCCCAAAGCCTAGGTGAAATTGTGGATCCTTATGCCATCTGGATTCAATATTACACCTCCAGCGCCAGCTCTTCCAGGATTGCCCTTTGCAGCCCCATCAAAAAATAGAGAGTGTCTCAGCTGATTTGTAATTCATTACTGAAACTCTTTTGCTGTAACTCTTATTTGCCAATCTTTGGGAAGGGAGATACTATTTGCAATTTTTTGGAACTGAAGATCAAGAGAAGATCCCCAGTTTATATCTTGCTGGCTTAGGCTTAAATCGTCTTTATACTCTCTCAGGCACTCTTTTAACTAGAATTTAATCTTAACTACCACGAGCTTGGCATCCTGTTCGTGGTTTGTTAAGATCCTTTTATTTCGCTCAGCCAAACCTGCCAGCAGATAATTTTAGGGAGAATAGACCAAGCAACTCTGATAGTTTTAATTTTTGGAGGGGGACCAGGATACCTTTGTAGCCATTTAGAAAAAATATAAGGAATGGAGGAAGGCAAAGCAAAGCTGGAACTCAATGATCCTAGCAGCTCGGTCCAAATATGCATTGTGAAAGTGCATTCAAGCATTAGGTGAGTTACGCTTTCCTAGTTTTCCTTGCAAAGGCAGCACCTTGATGGGCCATGGAATCCTCGCTTCTGAAGATTATCATCAGTCAAAATTTTGGAGTGGCATAGCAACCAGTTGAAGTTGATTTTTAGCAAGGAGGGATTATGCCATATCCCTTTCCACAGTTCTAGGTTCATGGCCACATGGGGGCACTCACACAGCTTGGCGTAACCATGAGATACTGTGTATCCACCAGCCTGCACACCCCATCCTCTTGAGTCACGATTTCGTGCCAGCGTTGGAGCCAATCCATGGAGCTTGGATAACAGGATCTCGCGCTTTATAAACAATTTTGGGGGCGTTTAAAGATTCGAGCAAGCCTAGCGTGAATCTTGCTAGACAGAAATGTCCCACAGGGAATGCATTCTTGTCTCATTCATCCATCTGTGCAGCACTTGGAGTGAGCTACGGTCTTCCAGTGGCTCATTGTTCATTATCCCGTCTGTCCAAAGGTTGATCCTTTTTCCATTACCAGGAATTCAGTAGGCATGAGCATTGATAGAGGGCAGGTTTTGAAACAGAGCTTCAGAAAGGGCGTATTTGGATGCGTCTGAGGGTGGTCTAGGCAACGGGAGCGCTGGCCTTTGAAATATTTTTTCCAAAGATCTAATTGAGCCCAGCCAGGGTTAGGAGCAATAATTCTCCAGATTAATTTAGCTCCCATTGCAATATTATGGATGCCAAGATTTTTGAAATTCAATCCTCCTTCCAATAGAGGTTTGGAGATGGATTCCCAATTGACTAGTGGAATCTTTTTCTCATTCTGCTTACCCCCCTTCCAAAAAAAATTTCGAATGATCTCCTCCATTTTTTTGAGAATGCCAGTGGGAGCAAGAAGGACAGAAAACTGAAATAAGGGAAGGCTGTTAAGAATAGATTTTATGAGAACAGACTTACCAGCAATGTTAAGCCAGGAAAAGCCCCAAGCAAGCAATTTGAACTTGAATTTCTCCAGTTGGGGGAGCCAATCTCTGCTGTAGGCTCTTTTGAGAAAAACAAGGAGGCCCAAGTACTTGAAGGAAGTCCAATTTGAGGAAGCTGCAAAGCCAAAGGTTCTGGAAATGGAGTTGAGCAAGCTGGGAGTGGTGTTCCAGCAATAGATATGGCATTTGCCATAGTTTACACTGCTTAGACCATAAAAAACTCATCCAGAACTCCTTTAAATCTAGAGGCCATGAGCATAGAAGAAGCTCCCAATAACAAGGTGTCATCCACAAAGAGGGCATGATTTATGTTTTTAACGCCTCTTGCTATGCAGAGCCCAGCGATTTCCTGATCCATCATTTTTTTGTCTAAATAAAAACTTAGGATTGAGGCTTGAAGAACAAATCTAAGTGGTGAGAGAGGGCACCCCTACCTGAGCCCTCTCGTGGCTTTTAAAATCTCAGCAGCTTTGCCATTTACTAACGGGGCAATCTAAGGCCCCGAAATGCAAGCCCGAATCCATTTTATAAATTTCTCACCAAATCCAAGCTTATGTAAGAATTTCAACACAAAACTATGCCTAACTTGATCAAATGCATTTGCTAAATCATGTTTGACAACCATACCTTTTTCATTGCGGCTCAAACTTGAGTGGATTGCCTCTTGGACTAGAATGAAATTGTCCACAATCTGTCTACCTTGGATGAAGCCTCCTTGGCTTTCCAGAATGATTTTGGGGAGGATGAGCTTCAATCTATTAGCGATAACTTTGGTAATCAATTTATAACCAATATTAGAAAGCGAGCTCGGGTGAAAACTACTGAAGGAGTTGCCTCCTTTCTCTTTGGGGATGAGAGCAAGAAAAGCGAAGTTCGTGTTGCCTCCAATTTTCTGCCAAAATTGGGACTTTAGAACCATTTTGTAAAGATCTTTTTCCACAATCGACCAGCAAATTTTGAGGAACTGGCTGAGAATCCATCCATCCCAGGGGCTTTTTCTAGGTCCATGGCAAAGAGGGAATCCTTGACTTCATTCTTGGTGACTTTAGCTTCGAGTAGATGGTTCATTTCAGCAGTAATCAAGAAGGGGACCACATCCATCATATCAGAGTTTTGGTCCAGATTTATATCTTCACTATATAGACTTTTAAAATGAAAGGAGGCTGCTTTTTTTATGTTTGTATTATCCTTATGGATGGTTGTGCCATCTTTGATTTCAGAGATGGAGTTGGTACATTTCCTTGCCTGAGCTTGTTTGTGAAAGAAGGAAGAGTTCTTGTCCCCTGCTTTAAGCCAGAGGCTACGTGACTTAAGCCTCCAATATTCTTCCTCAGCTAAACAAGCCTTGTGATAGTTTTGCTAGAGATGGGCTTCTTTATCTAGAATCTCTTTTGTTATATCAGCTTTTTCAGCCTAGAGATGGTGAATTTCCAGTGTGCGTTGAATTTTTTTTCTTTCGTTGGCTGCATTGTGCAGAGATTTGGCCCAGCTCTTCAAAGCCCTTTTCACTCTTTTGAGCTTCTCCTCCCAGATGAAAAAGGGGGAGCCTTTGACCTGTTGCAACCAGATGTCCTTAACTAATTGCATGAAGCCAGATTCCTTAGCCTAGAGCGGGCTAAATCTGAACGGAATAGGACTGAGATCAAGCTGAGACACGAGTTCCAACTTGATGGGTTTATGATCAGAAGTGTTGCATGGGAGAATGTGGACTCTAGCCTCTAATCCAAGCAGAAGAAAAGAGCTTTGAAGAAAGAATCTGTCCAACCTGGCAGCTATATGACTGGGTCCAATTCTTTTATTAGTCCAAGTGTACTTGCCAAAAATTGGCTTAATGTCTAGCAAATCCCAGTCCTGCATAAGGTCCTCTGCCCATTCCCTTGTCGGGTCGCGAACAATGTTGCCTCCTCTCTTGTCAGCTGACAGGAGAGTGAGATTAAGATCTCTGGCAATGATGGTGTTCTCAATATTAAGGAGGTCTACTTGGTTTCTTATGGATTCCCAGCAGGCCTTTTTTCCCCAATGTTCACAGGGACATACACATTGAAGAGACTAAAAATCTCTTTTGAGTCTAAGTGCTACAATTTTAAGAACAGCCAGTGAATATTAAGGGTCTCAAAAATGAATGAGAATTTACTTGCGTTCCAAAGGGTGCCCAACCCACCGGAAGCCCCTTGGGCTAAGATTGCTTTCGCCTCACATTTATTCCAGAGTTTCTTACTTACCTGAAGGAAGACGGAGTCCTCCAGTTTGGTCTCCTGGATGAGGAGTATGTAAGGATCTTTTGTCCTTATTAAACTTCTGATGGCCTCTTCCTTGAGTATGCTCCCCATACCTCTACAGTTCCAAGAGACAATCTTCATCATTTGTATTTTTGGTTGGCTCCCTTGGAGCCTTAGGGCTAGTTTCTCACCATCTTTGATTTTGATGCTAATAGCTTTTCGAGAGTTCGCTGGCTGCCTTGGAGCTTATCTTTGAAAGTTTCCTACTCTCTTTTTTCTCGATATGTTTTGCAACCTCTTGTGGATCTCCTTACCGAAGCTTGGGATTCTCTTATTTTGCCTTCTTCCTCCGAGCCTTCAGATTCTTGCTCAGCTTCCTCGACTTCTACAGTGTTTCCTTTGGAGCTCTCGACAAGGCTTGCCCCATTGGGAGAAGAGGGGGTACCTTTTGCAAGGGGGGATGATTTTTGGGTATCTTCTTCCTGTGTTTCCTCTATTTGCGAGCTTAGAGGAGCGAATTTATTTTCCTGCTCCATTCTGGAAGGGGGTTGCTGAGGAGGGGCCTGCTGGGGGCCTCTTCCATTTGGACTGACATTCTTTTGGGTTTTCTTGGCTCGCTTGACCTAGTTCCAACCTTCTTCTTTACCCTTATCTGATTCAGCATTGGATGGGCATCCTCTGGCGAAGTGTCCGTAGACATGGAATTTTCAGCATTTGAAGGGCAACTACTCATAATCTAGCTTCTGCAAGTGGGTCCAGCTTCTTACTTTGATTTTGATGGCTTCCGAAAGTCCCACCTCTAGATCTACTTCTATGTATATTCGGGCACAGTCATATTGATCTTTGTTATTTGCCCTATCTATGAATTTTTCGAGGGCGTTGCCGATGTGTTTCAGCAAGTCCCAGTTCCAGCAATGCACTGGAAGGTTTGGAAGCCTGACCCACACCGGGACAGCCGTGGGAACGTAAACTGCAGGGTTGAAATCCCATGTCCATTTGTTGAGATAGAGACCCTAGGGGCCCATGAAATAGGGGCCATTCTGGAATATCAGATCCTTTTCGTCCTTAGAGGTGAATTCGAAGAGGAAAAACCCTCGTCCTAAGAAATAAGAAGTCACTCTATTCTTGATCAAAGGTGCCCAGTTCTTATTGACCCAGATCTCATTGGACTTAGGAGAAGGCCATAGACCAGTGAACTGGCCAACGAGGGCTCACTCAGCCAAGGACAAGGCGACTTGGATCGGGTTTTCTGGCGGCAGGGAAATTTCAGGAATATCCTCGAGCCTCTTGAAAAACTTGGTTGCTTCATTCCTTTTCTTCAACGGCAAACCAGCCAAGATCCGAGAGAAGGCTTCAGTAGATCGAGGCGGAGAGCAGGGGAGGTGGCCTGCCTAGGGCAAGCCCGGGGCCTCCATGGGGGCAAACCCTAGCTTACAAGCCCCTCTTAGCAGAAAATGAGCCTAACAGGAGCGCAGGCTCTCAACCTCAGGGACAGTCGCAGCAAGGCAGAGGGCCCAGGGCCTCGGGACCACAGGTCAGGAGGACCTAGGGCGCAAAAGAGGCGCTGAAGCGTAGGCAGAATACTAGGTCTTCATGGGCTACACCATCGATCCAGGTCGTGAAAAAAACCAAAAATATTTGTAAGCATGTTATTCATGCTATAAACAAAAATAAAAATTTAATATACATGTTCTTTATGTCAGTTGGAAAAGAAGAAAGTTTGAATTTGTAAAAGATAAATTTTTGGCTCCAAAAAGATGAAGTTAGCCTCATCCTAGTCAAGTCGACCCCTCAAATGTTCAAGTCAGCTCATTTAAAGGACGCAATCATTTGGACCAAAAAAGCCTATAAATAAGAGGCAATTTGACCTCCCTCAAGACAAATGTAGCCCCCATATTGTTATTGTTGTGCCCTTACATTATTATTGTTATGTAGGCTCTGATTATATTGTGACTCCTTATGCTCCTATATATAGAAAGGAGGTCTTGTCATTTGTATCAACCAAGAATTGTTAATTTATGTGATGTAAAGAAGGTTTCCCCCTCAAAGAGGCTAATTTTCAAGTCGTTGATCTATCTTTTATTATTTTTTTTGTGATCTATTTGCATAACATTTGGTATGAGAGCTTTGGATTCTAGGGTTTCACTACTTCAAACAAACCATCTTAGCATTTTCAATATAGCTTTTTTCTCTACAAAGCTTCAGAAGCTGAAATTTCCACCACATGGAGCTGAAATTTTGGTGAAATTCATGTACAAATTTCAGATCTTGGTTCACTATATTTTCTGAGATATGGTCCAAAGAAGTTAGGGTTTTCGCAAGCTCTAGAATTCAATCTCAAATAGGTGACCTAAGGAAAATTGTCATGACTTTCTCTTTGAGCATTGGCTTTTAATTTTATAAAAAGTGACTAAAATTTCACGGACTTTAGTTTTTTTATATCATTTTTAGGGTCGAAGGTCGAAACCGTGACACGTGGCATTTCGTACAAGTTCACTCTACTGAACCAATCTATAATTAGGCCATCGTGGGATACTGGGCATAACTTTTTCTTGAAGAATCCAATCTTGGTCTAACTTGTGGCATTGGAGAGAAGACTTAGAGGGATACTGCAGGACTAAATTTCAGACCTTGCAGATCCAAAATTACATAGATACAACAGTTTCAATATCGAGCTCCTAAAAACTAAGAAAAAGGTGTGTATTTTTTTTAATTTTGCATAAATTTTGTTTGAAAAAACAGTTTGAAGTGATTGAAAGGGCATGTTTAAGCATAAATATCGTTGTTTGGTTCCAAAATGCCTCTAAACAAAAAAATGGACACACCTACTAAGCAACCAGAAAGCTCTACTATGACACATCAAGAAGAGGAAGAAATGCAACATGAGATATCAAAATTACGAGACCAAGTGCAACAAATTTTTCTCTCGCAAAGAGTAACCAAAAATGAACTAGAATCTAATATGGATGGCTTAGAAGAAAAAATAAAAGGCAACATGGAAGGCTTGAAGAGTGGTTTGAAAGCATTTATGGGATTTTTTAAATGTAGACATGGATGTGATGCATCTCAAATTGGAAGGGTTAAAAAATTTGCTGCAAGAAAGGCTTCCCAGTGGTGACAAGGTAATCCATGAAAATCATGATAAGGACAAAACGAATATGAATTATGATTTTAGAGACTCCAATGTTAGGTTTAAGACCAGTCACATTCCAAAGATCGACATGAGTAAGTTTGATGGCAAGGATTCGGTAACATGGATACTACAGATAGAGCAATTATTTGATCTACATGATGTGCTTCGATCACAAAAGGTATGCATTGCATATTTATATTTAGAAAAAAAATCAATTTGTGTGTATCGATGGATTTTTTTTCATAAATCAATTGTCACTTGGACAATTTTTGCATAAGAATTGGTAGCACATTATGAGGATACAAAGAACAATACCTTCTTTAGTCAATTGATAAATCTCAAACAAAAGGGTTCAATGGCGAAGCACATTGAGGACTTCCAAAGATCGAATATCAAGGTAAATGATATGCTAGAGGAGCATAGGATTGATGTCTTCATAGGTACTTTAAAGGATGACATCAAACATGAGGTTCTCCTTTGGGAACCTAATTAATTGGAGAAGGTATTCAAGGTGGCAAGAAAAGTTGAAAGCAAAATTATGGCAATAAGGAAGTCTACCACTCACAACTATAAATATGGAAGTGTTGTTGCTCCTAGCCTCCCTAAACCTACAAGGTTGACACCACAACAACTAGAGGAAAAAAGAGAGAAAGGGAGTTGTTATAATTGTGATAGCAAATACACTAAGGGTCATAAGTATGTTGAGAAGAAATTATTTTAAATATATTGTGAAGAAGATGAAGAGAAGGAACAAGAAACATCAAAAGAAGAAGATATACACCAAGAACCAACCCCAGAGAAAGAAGAAATGAATCTGACCATATCTTGTAATGCTTTGGCAAGAATTAACACTCTTCAAACTCTCAAGATAGAAGGATATTGTTGAAGTCTGAAATTGTTCTCTTTTTTACTACCCTTTTTCTCTCTCCTTTACCTTTTTGTGACCATCTTGTTGCAGTTTCAGCCTAATCAAGGTCATCATATACTTACTCAAGCATATAAAAGGTATCAATCATTCCATGTTTTAGAATCTATTGTTTCTTTGTGAAATATAATTAAATCATCTCTACGACTACATAATCTTTCTCATTCCGCAGTTAATATCAAATTTTGCAGACATCTCCATGGTTAGACAAGTTTCAATGCACCAATAAAGGAATGCAAGGTACTTGTAGATGACAATTGTTCTGCACATGGATGTCCACCTATCATCATGATCTGGCAAGATAAATAGATCAAAAGATCTAAAATTCAAATCAAAATTCAAACTCTAGCTATGACGTTTCAGCAGTCAAGCAAAGTTCGGCAGGAGATCAAGTGAACGTGGAGAAGATTTGTTCGATCGTGAAGACATGTTCAAGAAGAATACCTCATGATTTTCTCTTTCAGTAGCAAATCATGAGAAGATAGACTCTTAATTTAAGTTTACTTCTTAGATGGAAGATTAGTTTGATTGCATATCGGCATAGGATTCTTAGATCAGTTTGATAAATAATTGTATAAAAGTCATGATGCAAGACCAAAAACATAGTTAGTCGTTATTTATTTCAACATTTGTAAGCTCTATTGAAGAAACTTGTGTGGATTAAAACAATAATGTGTTCCTCTTTTTCAATGCGTGGTTGAGCAATCATTTGATCAATGACGAACTTACACTCATGGGAGGGTGCCCTGGAGAGTTGTAAGGATAGTTACTTTCTATTTACATTGCAATTTCACGTAGATAGTTTGCATCTAATTAGAAATTCCATATAGTTTTTTTCTTCTCCCTTTTAATACAAGTAGGTACATTTCAGTTATTTTCTAATCACATGTTGTTTTATTTCCTGAGCGCACATAAAAAGAAAACAAAAAAAATATTTATTTCCAGAATGTATTTTATTCAAGAAAATTAGTTTTATGACTCAGTTAAATTTCATGAATGATGAGTAGATGATGTTTTAGAGCTATTAGCACATATTAGTAATCACTTGAAGTTACAGTTCATTCGAAATACTTTCCTTCTGCAAGCAATTAGTATTAGTGTTTCTTTCTGTATTTTAGAGTTAGAATTTCCTTTTCTGAGTTAAGTTTCCTTTTCTGCAAATAATTTTAAGATTTCCTTTTGCAAAGTAGTATTAAACTTTCAATTCTGCAAATTAATATTAGGATCTCTTTTATGCAATTAGCATTAATATTTCCTTTATGCAATTAGAAATAGACTTTCAATTCTGTAATTAGAATAAATTGAGATTTCAATTTATAGATTAATTTTTAATACATTTTGGCATTTGGTTTTGGTGTAGCTTTAATGGAAAGAACATGTGCATGACAAATCTTTAATCTCGTCTAATATTATCCCTACTTAGATCAATTTCATCCAAAGATAGAATTCCTAGCATATATGGTGCACATACTTCATAAGTACATGAACCTTGGTTGACAATGAATGAAGTAATTTAAGGTCAATTAAATTACCCAACATTTTGGCGTCATTTCCAGGGAGGTGTATATAGGATTCCATTCTTGGTTTTCATATCATCTAAAGTGCATTCAACTTTAATTTTGCCGATGCATAATTAAAGCATGATAAAAATCATTTATGCGTGGAGAAAGGGATTCTAGGGGTAAATTTGTATGTAGAGGTAGAAGTTCAATTCCAACATCACCACTCACTCCCACTGGTAGTGCCACACCATCCACTGACACTCATATCCCATCATTTGCATGTAGACATTGACTCCCTGAGGTGCATAGGTTTGAAATCCAACCAAGAGATTCACCAACTTCTTCTATTGAAATCGTAGTTGAAGAACCTACATCCTCAACAGAAGGATTAATCTTTCTCTCTTCGAGAGGAGAAAAACTTTTAGGACAAGTATTAGAGGTTCCTAGCGAAGAAAAAGAGGAAACTTATTTTAATATGCCATTAGTAGAGGAACCAGAAGAAGAGATAGATAATCATATTCTAGAACCTTATATTAGCTTTTTGGAATCTACAATGGCAGGGGAAGGAGAACGAGAAGTACATAATGTAAATGGTGAACTTAGGATTGGAGGTGGAAGAGGGAGAAGAGGAAAAAGAGGAGGAGGTGGTAGAGGTGGTAGAGGAGAACTAGATCCTTATGGATTTCCTATTTTTGATAAAGATACCACAACCACAATGAAAAACATTTCACCCTCTATCCTCCCTAGTTTCCATAGTTTAAGAAATGAGGATCCAGAAACATTTCCTTTTGAGTTTGAATTTTTATGTAGATATTATGACTACTTACTTGATCCTCATAAATTGAAATTATTTCTAGCTACTCTTAAAGATGGAGCACTTAAATGGTTCATGGGACTAGGAACACATACTATTAGAAGATGGGAAGAAATGAAAAATGTGTTCTTAGAAAAATATAAGGATCATTGCATACCCCATAACCTTAAGGATCAAGTCTTTAATATGATGCAAAAAGAGGATGAAAGCCTTGAAGACCTAGTTGAAATATTTTCCTATAATGTTTTTTTTTAACATAGTCGGTTGCAGATTATATTCCAAAAAGATTTGGGAGACTAAGCTCCTGAGTTACAAGATCGAAGCTCATAGACTGAGCTTGGAGTCGAATTGAGTTACAAAATTCCCCTGATCTATTGTCATTTCTGACTTGGAGGAAGCAAATACATGTGTAGATTTTGACAAACTAAAAAAAAAAAAAGACAAAATTTACAATGCATCCTAGTCTATATTGATGTGGCTGATCTGGTGAGCCGTTGACTCCTCCGGTTTATTGTCCGCTTCGAGATTCTTATAGCTGGATGTGCTGGTGCTAGGTGCATTTCATTTCTCCAGCATGTATTTGAGAATTTCAATTGATTCTTGAGCATGGGCGCACCGATTGGAAAGATCGTTGAACTGCTCCTGTAGGGAGGAGACCCTATGGAGAAAAAGATTGAGATCAGCTTCGTATTTTGCATTGGTCATCCGAGCATTTGATTCAATTTTCGCGTCCAGAACTCTTTAGTGCGCTATGATCTACTCCAGCTCTGCCTGGAGGTTTGCACAATGTAAACAGTCTTCACTCCAAGCCATCTTTGTATCCTTAGTGTTGATATGTTGCTGCGTGCGGAGTAGGGACCTGCTACGACAAGGAACTACTCCAGCTACTAAAACAGTGATGGAGCTGGAATAAATTTTGAGCAAAACAGGGGAGGTGGAGAGATAAGCTTTCAGGGGAAAGAGAGGAGATCGAGGAAGACTTCCACTACAGAGGGCACGAACAGAGGGAGCGGATGAGCTGCTGGAAAAGAGGGAGATAGCAGAGACAACAGAAAACTTGCTAATGGACAGAAAACAAAACTTAAACGCAGGAGTTTCGGTCCTCAATTGTTGATTTTTGTAATGCAGGTGGGGGAACGATGGAATAAAGAATGAGTTGATGAGATACATAATTGAGAGCAGAGACCAACGACAGTCAAAAAGAGCGGTATCTATGATAAGAACATAGAAGGGATTGATACCAACATCGATCAGTAAAACAGGGAGGCAGAGGTGGTGATTCAGAGATGAAGAATGAAAATGAGGGGGGCTAGCGCTGCAGGAGGCACAAGGGGCAAGAGCTGAGGAGCTGTTGTGAAAGAGGAAGATCTCATAGATAACAAAAAACTCTCTGATAAACAAGAAGGTAGGGAGACGAGGCCTTAGCATCCTAATACTGTGATACGGAGGGGGAAGAGGATTTATGGGGAGCAAGCCACAAGAGGGGAAGGACAATTTCACGCGGTGAAGGGGGGAGGGATCACGGAGATCACGAGGGTGATCAGATATCGAGAGAGTAGAGAAGGCTACAAGATTAAGAGGCAAGAAATTTGATGGCAGTGAAATGCAGCATCGAGATTGTATTGGATCTTGTCAGGGTACTCCTTGAAGTTACTACAGGGGTCGAAAATGGGAGGATTGCCACAAATCATGAGAAAATTAGGGAATGTGTTGATAATGATCCACATTGTTGCAAAGGATATTCCCTTTAGATCTGTTGCACGCTTGGCTGGCCAGTTTATCTGCTTCTTTGTTAATGGCACGGAGAATATGGAAGAAACGAAGGTCCCAATTTTGCCAGATTAAGGATTGACATCTGCTTATAGTTTGATGAATGAAAATATTGGAGGCTTTACACTTGTTGTTCATAAGGCTAATAATGACAGCAAAGTCTCCAAAAACCATCACATTCCTGAAACCAAGTTTTTGGAGCTGGATAAGGCCTTGATAGAGTGTCAGCGCTTCAACTCTGTTATTGGATAGATTTCTCAATCCCCACTCAAAGGATATTATTGGATCTCCATTAGGGTTATAAATTACTCCCCCTGCCCCTGCCGCTCCCGAATTTGATTTGGAGGCTCCATCAAAGAAGAGGGAGTGAGAGTTGGTGTTCCGAAGCCATTCTATAAATTCATCCTGTTTAACTCTGATTTTCCAACTATGACTAGGAATGCTGGAATGATTATTGTAGATGTTTTTTGTTGGAGGGCCCCTGTTGTTGTCTATCAAGCTGCTGATAAAGTCTCTTTCTTCTACACAAAGGCTGGCAGTATCAATTTTCTTTGTGTTCTTAGCAGCGATGGTTTCAATCGCTATACTTTTAGCTTTGCTGCATAATTGCCTGGTGAAAGTCTCCTGATCTCTAAAAATCTTGTGATTCCTAGCAAGCCAGATTTTCCAAAGAAGGGAATAGGGGAGAGCATCCCACACCCTCTTAGCGATGTTGTTTTTCTTATGCTGCAAGGGGTAGCTCTTCTTCCATTTGTTTAAGGTTTCCCCAATAAAATGTTGAGAGATCCAAGTGAACAGGCCAAAAGGGGAGATACCATTCCAACAAGAGATTGCAAAGGGGCATGAAATGAATAGGTGTTGGACAGTTTCTTCTGCCCCAAGGCAATTTGGGCATCGAGAGGGCCCCATAATTCCCCTCTTTTGCAAATTGTCTGAGGTAAGGATTTTCCCTTTTAGGAGGGTCCATATGAAAAATTTTACTTTAGGGATGGCCTCAGACTTCCAAATGGTTTTCCAATGCATCTAGGGAGGGGCAGGATAGTCCCTATTGCACAAATAATGATGGGCAGCTTGAATTGAGTAACTAGATTCTGAGGGATCCCATCGGAAACCATCAGTGCCATTTTTATGATTGGAGAAATGTTGTGAAGATGGATCAGTTATGCTTTGATTTCAGTCTTATTTATTTGTTGTTGTTAGTTAGTTTAGATATCAAATTCTTCATGTCATTTGACGTTATCTCCAGAGCCATGGCTTAACCCCGAAAAGCTACTTGGCGAGCTATCGAATTATGAGTTAAGTGATTTGATTTTGTTCTCATCTCTGCAATCAGATATCAGGTTCTTTATGTTATTGACGTTATCTCCAGAGCCATGGCTTAACCCTGAAAAGCTACTTGGCGAGCTATCGGATTATAAGTGAACTGACTTGATTTTACTTTCATTTGCAAGTAGGTAATTTAGATATCAGGTTCTTCATGTTATTGACGTTATCTCCAGAGCCATGGCTTAACCCCGAAAATCTACTTGGCAAGCTATCGGATTATAAGTGAAGTGACTTGATTTTACTTTCATTTGCAAGCAGGTAATTTAGATATTAGGTTCTCCATGTTATTGACGTTATCTTCAGAGCCATGGCCTAACCCCGAAAAGCTACTTGGCGAGCTATCGAATTATAAGTGAATTAACTTGATTTTACTTTCATTTGCAAGTAGGTAATTTAGATATCAATTCTTCATGTTATTGACGTTATCTCCGGAGCCATGGCTTAACCCGAAAAAGCTACTTGGCGAGCTATCGGATTATAAGTGAAGTAAATTGATCTTGCTTTCGTTAGTCTGCAATTTTTGGTTTGTTTGAGTGCAATAGTTTAGATTTTATTTCTGTAATTAGATGGGCAGCAGAGACAGTGATTTCATGATCAGTATTTCATCTTTTGTTTGATTTAAGTAGTTGCATATTTACACTTTTGTTCAAGTATTGATTTGATCAATAACATGTTTTGAGATCTTTTGAAGTGCTAAGTTTTGGAAGTTACCATAAGGGACATAAACCTTGTCTTGAAATCTACATCCATACTTGACCTTTAAAAGTATTCTTAAGACCTTAGAATAGGATTTCCATTTGCATTAGACACTTTAGGAGATCAACAAGAACAAAACCCCAAAACAAGATAAAAACTATAAAACAACGAAGTAAGAAAAAGGTTAACTAAGCACATATGGTGCACCACACTTCATCAGTTTACGATACCCGGATTGATAATTTATGTAGAGAAATTTAAGACGTTAAATTGACTAGACATTTTGGCACCATTGCTGGGGAAGTGTAATTAGGAGACCTTATTTCTTACATCTAAAAAAAATTAATAATTTCTTGAGTATACTCTCCTCCTGCACTTTGTGTGATCTGGAGGATCAGAAAAAGGATTGTTATGTTAAAAAAAAAAAGGAGTCAAAATAAACTTCATCATTTCATTTGATTCAATAAAAAAAAAAAAAAAAATACAAGTAAAAAAATGAAACCCAACTATTTTGATAGGTTCAGTTGTCCAAGATTAACTGGTTATGGTTTGTAGATGTCCTCAAAACACTGTATCATGTTTTAATAAGATTCTGCAAATTAGCTGCGGAATGCAGTCTGATTCCGCAGCTAACTGTGAAATCCACAACTAATTTCAAGGTTTAATAGGTTATAGGCATCCAATGAAGAAACTGACCACATGGGCATCTCCGGAATTGTCCCGACATGGATCCTATCCTAGTTACCCAACCCAGATTGATAAAAAAAATCAGCTTAAGGCCTCAGTCAAAGTCCTGTTATTAGTATATTTTACTTGAAGTCTTTGCTCCCTAAAATTGAAAATCATTAATCCTTCTTATAAAATTTCACAACTTCAGAGGAAAAAAAAAAAACCAATCAATGGCTATCCCTAGTTCCAGTCTCCACTGTGGCCTCAATAGAAAATTTGCATTCTTGTTTGAGCTTTGGCCTTAAAACAAACCTGCAAAAACATTTTAAAAAAATAAAAATAAAAAATAAAAGCCTCCTCTAGTTGTTTGCCTGACTCTTGTAAACAGCAGCAGCAGATCAATTCTTTCATCTCTGTGTAGGCTCTGAAATTAGAGAGAGAGCAGCAGTATGCAACAACATTGCGTACTGTTTATCCCTGTGCATGCGTTTTTTTTTGTTTGTTTGTTGCGTAGACAAAAATCAGCGTTCACTTGACAAACAGAAATCTAATGATCAGAACAAGGGAGACCACCCAATTCATGGAAAATCCATTCTTGAACGCACGACATCCTTGAAGGGGGTACTAGAAGATATGAAATCTGTGCAGATATGAGATCAACAAGCCTACGTTGATGCTGCCCTTCGTAGAGTTGACTTTACATCTCCTCTTGGACGTTCATATCCTTCACTACTAGGGTCATCTTCACTGTATCAGTACTAATTGAGATTTTATCATTTCTGAACGTGTTGGCAGCGTACATTTTTTAATTATCTTTGGAGACTAGAATCATAACCTCTGATTCGAAATTTCACAGCCAAATGCAGCAACTCAGGAAAAACGCAAAACAGAGAAAAACGTCAAACTTCAACTGCACGATCTGGCCAACGGAGACGAATTTGGGAAAAATAAAACATGGGTTTTTTCGCCAATAGGGTCAATTAGATAAACTAGAAACTGTTTTAAGGAATTTGAAGTAGTTTGGGAGATCTCGTTGGTTCTTTGGAGCTCATTTTCGCATGTCGTGGGAGATAAAAACGGAAATTAAATTGATGAACATACTATTGTTACGCCACGCCTCAATCTTGTGTGCTGACATTTCATTTTTGTTTTAGCCATGCCTCAGTCTTGTCTGTTGGCATTTAATATTGACTTAAATGACTAACGATCTTCGTGACTTGTACTTCAATTTAACAGCAAGATACATGACGTATCCCAATTGAGTACGACTCTTCCAATGATTTGTCATTTTCAACCGAACTTCTTTACTCCACCTGTTTAATGGCTAATTGTATAACTTGACCAAGTTGAATACGACTCTTTTACATCCCTATTGCTTGGATTATTCATTTAGCATCACTCTGTTTTCATACTCTGTCTACATGTGCAACACCACCAGTGGTTACATCCTCCACATTTTTTTCACACACACAGTCACTCTGTTTTCATACTACCTGTGTATAACAGTCACCCTGTTTTCACATATAGTTACTCTGTTTTTACATATTTTGTACATACATTCGCTTTAGTCAAAATCATCTGCTTCCATAAACATTTTCATTCCATTTCCATATCCATAAACGACTGATTTTTATCCATGCAGTCACTCCATTTCTCAAATAGTAAAGGGAATTCTGAAGAGTAGCCGAGAACAAAAATGTTGGGTCTCAGGACAGAACCGAAGGAGTCATCAAAGCTGTTGAAAAGATCATACAGTTCCATTACTCTGAAATATTTTCATTATTAAAACTGTTTTGCTTCATATACCATTTATAAAAAAATTATTTTTCAGGCAAATAGTGAAGGAAATTTTTGAAAAATAGCAGAGAATCTCATGAATAATCAGTCTTGTGCACTAGCTGTGATCTTAGGATCTATCTCCCTGATACTTGGTTGCATAAAATCTATTCTCCAATAACTTAAATCAGAAAACTAATGGTTGACTGTCTTTTTAGTTACGGAATGCAGCCTGATTCTGCGGCTAACTGGCAATTCCGCAGCCATTTTATTACTTCTATAGGTTATAGGTGTCAAGAGATGAAACAAACCACATGGGTAGCTGGGAAAATGTTAGTACGTGGATGGCGTCCTATTCATTTGATCCAAGTCGATGAAAAATACCCCGGTCAAAGGAAGTCAAAGTGTGTGTTATCCCTAAGTCGCCGCATGTTAAGAAAAAAATAATAATAATAATTTTGAATCAATGAAATGAATAAGCTATTTGCTCACTTTTCTGAAGGTATTGATTAATTTTGGACTGATGATGAAAGATGAAAGGCTAAATTTTATTCAATATTTTTAGCTACAGAAACTATGCACATTCCGCAGCTAAAGTCCAATTCTGCAGCTAAACATCAATTTGCAGCTGAAAAATCTCATTGTTCAAATCAGCCTAACTTTCTCATACAAAATCAGATTTTGATGATTCAAGTATCGTTGGAAAGATCTCAACAAGATATACACAATGAGAAATCCATCATTAGAGTTTGAAACTGTAAATAATGAAATAAATTGCTGAAAAGAAACAAAATCAACTTGAGGCACTAAATCCAAAACAGGTATAAATTCTTTTGAGTTTTCCTTTGAGAACTTGTTTCATTAATACAAATTCTTAGTTTTGTGTGTAAATATCATAACTAGAGAGATTGATCACCTCTCTCTTTTGATAATCTTACATTCCATTGCAGAAGAAGTATTAGTTTTTTTGCAGGTTCCAGGAGGAAGGACAGATGACTACAAGAGAATGATGTCTCTCTAAGAGAACAATTTTTTTCATAAGAGGATAATCAGCAACAAAGAGGAAATATGCTGATGCAAAATCAGATCCAAACACTTGAAAAACTTCCAGATACTATTGTCTCCATCACATCCATACCTCATAATAAACCATTCACCTCATTTCACTTCATATTTTCCATTTACATTCATATACACTTTCCATCTCTTTTTGTCCATTCATAACCCACAAATAAAAGCAAAAGTCTCATTCACATGCTTATTGCCCATTACCATTTCTGCTCTCCATTGCCATCTTCCATTTTCATCTTCCCTTTCCTGTCATTTTCATTCCACAAATAAGCCCTGCTGCAATACAAATTATTGAGTCCATAGTCCTTTGAGTCTAAATTCCTTGTAAAGACACCTTGAGGCTTGCATGCCTTAATGGTAAGTTCTCATGCTGACAAACAATGGGAATGCATTAATGTCCCTTGTTCATCAGACCTTCTAGGTGATTCGACATCGGCAAACCTATTCGTACCTAGCAAGATGTATTTGGGCATCTTGACTCTCATTGTCATCAATGGTGAGAGTTGTCGTGTTGACTAGTGGCATCCATCAATGGCCACTAAGTCAACAATTTCCTGCTATGTTAGACATCAAAACATCTTTTCACATAGTAGGAATTGTGCCAATGATTTTTGAAGACATGAAGACTATTATTTTCAGCATTTTGAAGCAGATTCAGCAAGTTTTAGTAGAAGCAATAAAAAAAGTCATCTTAACTCTTTATCCATGACTCCTCTTATTCAGCCACTTGAAGAAGAATATGATTAGAATTTTGCAGCCACCACACATACAACTCATCAATTCCAAAGGGTAAATTAAGGTATGTCATTTTCTAACTTTTGACCATAAAATTCCATAAAAAGCTAGAATGATAATTGTTGGAAAAACATTTCTCTTCCTCAAATTGTCAAACCATCAATTGGGGGGAGGGAATACATTCATATTTGTATCTTTCCATGTCCATATCATATTCAGGAGCCCAAATACTTCCAACATATATTAACTATTACATTGTTATTATCAACATACAATGGCTTTTCAAAAAGTGCTTAAAGGATAAATTGGATACAAATAAAATCATGGTTGTCACACAAGAACCAACCATAATGCAATCTAATAAAGATATACTTTGCAAACAATAATCAAAATATCATTATGCAAAGTTCAAAGATCAAAATAGAATGCAACAACAAAAAAATTGGTTGTAACACAAAAACCAACTATGTTGCAATTCAAGTAAAACACTTTGCAAAAATATGAAGTTATCAAATGATATCATGCAAAGTTAAGTCAAAGCTCAAGGATCAAAAAAAAGTTAATGCAATATATATTGCATGAGAACATGCAATAACTTCAGTTGGGGGGTATGTTGGGTCTTGAAAATGTCATTCATTTCCATTACACTTTCAGTATTATGTCTATTATATCACCTCAATTTCACTACTATGTCACTACATTCATCCCACTTTCATTATCATTGAGCCACATTTATTTTTTTTCAAACTTTATTAATTCTTAGCCCTTTTAAGTGAATTTGTGGTTAAAAATTAGGAAATAATGTGCATATGTTTATACCTAACAAGTGGGTTGAGATTGTTGACATGTGTAGGTCAAAAGGAGGCTTCTAGAAGACCCTTATGGGGCACTCTAAGGCCAAATTCGAATTTGAGTGGAAAGAATCATGGGATCATGAGGATATGTGTCACATCTCATAATTGTATTGAAACTATAAGAAGACATGTGTCTTATCAGTTCCTATTTTGATTAGGACTCTAGAGGTAGAGGGAGAGATTCATGGATTCTCATTAATGAAATGGTTTCTCATCTTTTTGTATAAATAGGAGATCTCTCTCCTTCATTTGTTAGCTTGTTAGTCTTGGCTTAGCTTGGCTTTTTAGTTCTTTAGCTTGGAGTTTGTAGTTCTTCCTTGATGGCTTTAGAAAGCTTTGGAGAGCTTTGTTGTACTTTGTAACTTTGAAGAATTTGAATAAAGCTTTGATGTTCTCAACATGGAAGGAGATTTGAAGTAGATGTTATGGAGCAAATTAGAATGTAAGGTAGAGTAGATTTTATTTTGTAATTTTGCTTTGATTTCATTCATGTATGTCATTTTATTGCTTTCAAGTTTGATAGTTTAGATTTTCCATTCATGCAATTTTAATTCATGCAAGTGTGTTCAACCGGTTGATTGTAGATTAGTTTTTTTTTACATGTTTTTTTTGCATCAAATAGTGACATGAGATTTGCCTCTCTGCTAAACTTTTTCTTAAGATTTTCAATTTCAGTTATGCTTTGATTTCAATCTTATTTATTTGTTGTTGTTAGTTAGTTTAGATATCAAATTCTTCATGTCATTTGACGTTATCTCCAGAGACATGACTTAACCCCGAAAAGCTACTTGACAAGCTATCGGATTATGAGCGAAGTGATTTGATTTTACTTTCATCTCTGCAATTAGATATCAGGTTCTTCATGTTATTGACGTTATCTCCAGAGCCATGGCTTAACCCAGAAAAGCTACTTGGCGAGCTATCGGATTATAAGTGAAGTGACTTGATTTTACTTTCATTTGCAAGTAGGTAATTTAGATATCAGGTTCTTCATGTTATTGACGTTATCTCCAGAGCCACGGCTTAACCCCGAAAAGCTACTTGGCGAGCTATCGGATTATAAGTGAAGTGACTTGATTTTACTTTCATTTGCAAGTAGGTAATTTAGATATCAAGTTCTTCATGTTATTGACGTTATCTCCAGAGCCACGACTTAACCCCGAAAAGCTGCTTGGCGAGCTATCGGATTTTTTTTTCACTTACTGGTTCACGGATACCCGGGTCAGTGGGTAGCCGCTACGTCCAGGGTTTTATACACTGAGTAGACACCACCCGAAGGGCATCAACACCCCTCGGCCTATTTACTGACCTAACCCCAAGAGCTTTCGGGATTCAACCCTGTGACCTCCCATTGGCGAGGCACTTGATTTGACCGATTGAGCTAACTCTTGGGGCTTGCGAGCTATCGGATTATAAGTGAAGTGACTTGATTTTACTTTCATTTGCAAGTAGGTAATTTAGATATCAGGTTCTTCATGTTATTAACGTTATCTCCAGAGCCATGGCTTAACCCTGAAAAGCTACTTGGCGAGCTATCAGATTATAAGTGAAGTGACTTGATTTTACTTTCATTTGCAAGTAAGTAATTTAGATATCAATTCTTCATATTATTGATGTTATCTCCGGAGCCATGGCTTAACCCGGAAAAGCTACTTGGCGAGCTATCGAATTATAAATGAAGTAAATTTATCTTGCTTTCGTTAGTCTGCAATTTTTTGTTTGTTTGAGTGCAATAGTTTAGATTTTATTTCTGTAATTAGATTGGCAGCAGAGACAATGATTTCATGATCAGTATTTCATCTTTTGTTTGATTTAAGTAGTTGCATATTTACACTTTTGTTCAAGTATTGATTTGATCAATAGCATGTTTTGAGAACTTTTGAAGTGCTAAGTTTTGGAAGTTACCATAAGGGATATAAACCTTGTCTTGAAATCTACATCCATACTTGACTTTTAAAAGTATTCTTAAGACCTTAGAATAGGATTTCCATTTGCATTAGACACTTTAGGAGATTAACAAGAAAAAAACCCCAAAACAAGATAAAACTATAAAACGACGAAGTAAGAAAAATGTTAACTAAGCACATATGGTGCACCACACTTCATCAGTTTACAATACCCGGATTGATAATTTATGTAGAGCAATTTAAGATGTTAAATTGACTAAACATTTTGTTCTTGTTGATCTCCTAAAGTGTCTAATGCAAATGGAAATCCTATTCTAAGGTCTTAAGAATACTTTTAAAAGTCAAGTATGGATGTAGATTTCAAGACAAGGTTTATGTCCCTTATGGTAACTTCCAAAACTTAGCACTTCAAAAGATCTCAAAACATGCTATTGATCAAATCAATACTTGAACAAAAGTGTAAATATGCAGCTACTTAAATCAAACAAAAGATGAAACACTGATCATGAAATCACTGTCTCTACTGCCCATCTAATTACAAAAATAAAATCTAAACTATTGCACTCAAACAAACCAAAAATTGCAGACTAACGAAAGCAAGAACAATTTACTTCACTTATAATCCGATAGCTCGCCAAGTAGATTTTTCGGGTTAAGCCATGGCTCCGGAGATAACGTCAATAACATGAAGAATTGATATCTAAATTACCTACTTGCAAATGAAAGTAAAGTCAAATTACTTCACTTATAATCCGATAGCGCGCCAAGTAGCTTTTCGGGGTTAATCCATGGCTCTGGAGATAACGTCAATAACATGAAGAACCTGATATCTAAATTACCTACTTGCAAATGAAAGTAAAATCAAGTCACTTCACTTATAATCTGATAGCTCTCCAAGTAGCTTTTCGGGTTTAAGCCATGGCTCTGGAGATAACGTCAATAACATGAAGAACCTGATATCTAAATTACCTACTTGCAAATGAAAGTAAAATCAAGTCACTTCACTTATAATCCGATAGCTCACCAAGTAGCTTTTTGGGGTTAAGCCATGGCTCTAGAGATAACGTCAATAACATGAAGAACCTGATATCTAATTGCAGAGATGAAAGTAAAATCAAATCACTTCGCTCATAATCCGATAACTTGCTGAGTAGCTTTTCGGGGTTAAGCCATGGCTCTGGAGATAACGTCAAATGACATGAAGAATTTGATATCTAAACTAACTAACAATAGCAAATAAATAAGACTGAAATCAAAGCATAACTGAAATTGAAAAGTTAAGAAAAAGTTCAGCAGAGAGGCAAATATCATGTCACTATTTGATGCAAAAAAAAACATGTAAAAAAAAACTAATCTACAATCAACCGGTTGAACACACGTGCATGAATGGAAAATCTAAACTATCAAAATTGAAAGCAATAAAATGACATATATGAATGAAATCAAAGCAAAATTACAAAATAAAATCTACTCTACCTTACATTCTAATGTGCTCCATAACATCTACTTCACATCTCCTTCCATGTTGAGAATATCAAAGCTTTATTCAAATTCTTCAAAATTACAAAGTACAACAAAGCTCTCCAAATATTTCTAAAGCCATCAAGGAAGAACTACAAACTCCAAGCTGAAGAACTAAAAAGCCAAGTTAAGCCAAGACTAACAAGCTAACAAATGAAGGAGAGAGATCTCCTATTTATACAAAAAGATGAGAAGCCATCTCATTAATGAGAGTCCATGAATCTCTCCCTCTACCTCTAGAGTCCTAATCAAAATAGGAACTGATAAGACACATGTCTTCTTAGAGTTTCAATACAATTAAGAGATGTGACACATATTCTCATGATCCCATGATTCTTTCCACTCAAATTCGAATTTGGCCTCAGAGTGTCACATAAGGGTCTTCTAGAAGCCTCCTTTTGACCTACACATGTCAACAATCTCAACCCACTTGTTAGGTATAAGCATATGCACATTATTTCCTAATTTTTAACCGCAAATTCACTTAAAAAGGCTAAGAATTAATAAAGTTTGGAAAAACATAAATGTGGCCCAATGATAATGAAAGTGGGATGAATGTAGTGACATAATAGTGAAATGGAGGTGATATAATGGACATAATAGTGAAAGTGTAATGGAAATGAATGACATTTTCAAGACCCAACAACTGCCACCTTTAGGAACCTTAGAGATATTTTGTGCCATGAAGGGGATAACTTTTTTGCAAAGCTTCCAAACTCTTGTGCTATTTCTGGCGGGTATTTCGCTTTCTAAGAGCTGCTGCCTTGGGCTGCTAAGGTATTTGGCTTCAAGAACTATTTTCCACCAACCTTGTTGTTCATCAATTAATCTCCATACTATATTGCCTCCAAAGGCTAAGTTTGTTAGCTTAGGAGATCTGATTCCAAGTCCTCCTCTTCCTGGCATTAGATAACTTGCTTCCAGCTTACCAAGTTAAATTTTTTCTTATCATTTTTCCCTCCCTGCCAGAGGAAATTCCTAAGGATTCTTTCCATTTTGTGGTGAAAAGTGGCTGGGGCTTGTATAAGGGAGAACTGATAAAGAGGGAGAGAAGAGAGACCAGATTTTAGGAGAACCAATTGACCTATCAGATTAAGCCAAGTGGATCTCCATTGCTAAACTTTTATTTTTAATTTATCAAGAGTTGTATCCCAGACTTCAGCTTTTGTGGGTTCTATACTCACTGGCATTCCCAAATAGCTGAAATGGTCCCAATTTAATTTGCAAGGCACCCCAAAGATGTTGGCTATACTTTGAAATTTTTGTGCTGAGGCATGCCAGCCATATACACAACTTTTGAGATGATTTATCATGCCTCCAAAATATCTTATGTACTTGTCCAAAATAACTTCGAATCTTTGAGCTACAATTGTAGACGCTCCTCCTATTAATAAGGTGTCATCAACAAATTGGGAATGGTTGATGTTTTTGACTCCATCTTCATATTTGATGCTAGTGATGAGTCCGGCCCGTCGCTTGTAATCAAGGGCACAAATAAAGGATTCAGCCATCGGGATAAATAAGTAGGGGGAAAGAGGACATCCTTGCCTTAGTCCTCTTGAAGATTGAAAGGTAGGTCCAGGCCGGCCATTAATAAGGGGGGCTATCCAGGGTCCAGTGATGCAAGCTCTAATGAGGTCAAGAAATGAGGTAGCAAAACCCATTTTTTGAAGAATAACAAACAGAAAAGAATGTCTGACCCTATCAAAGGCATTCGCCAAATCTAACTTCAAGATGAATCCCTTTTCATTCCTAGAATGGCTAGAGTGAATAGCTTCTTGAACTAGGAGGATGGAGTCTGAAATTTGTCTATTTGCCATGAAACCACCTTGATTTTCAGATATGATCATTGGCAGCAAAGGCTTAAGGCGGGCTGCAAGGATTTTAGTAAAGATTTTATAAGAAGAATTGCAAAGGGATATGGGGCGGAAACAGGAGAAGTTGGAGGGTCGGTTCTCCTTGGGTATTAGAGCTAGATGGGTTGAGTTTGTATAACCTCCCATTTTGTTTTTCCGTTGGATCCAATGCACTAATTTGATGAAGTATTTTTTAACAGTTTCCCAATGCTCTCTATAGAAGCAAATTAGGAATCCGTTTGGTCCTGGTGCTTTGTCTGGCTGAAGGGCCCAGATGGCTCCTTTGATTTCTTCTTCCTCTATCTCTTTGTTCAGGCTTTCATTTATTCTGCAGTGATCTTATTTGGCAGATGTTGTAGAAGGTTTTCATAGTCTTCCTCTTTTCCTTTTTCAATTAGGAGTTCTTTATAATGTTCTAAGGCGGCTTGTTTGATGGCAGCTTGACTATTTTGCTGATTGCCTCTACTGTCTGTGATAGATGTTATGTTATTTCTGATTTTTTAAACTGTGGCTTGCTTGTGGAAGAAAGTCATGTTCCTGTCCCTACCCTTCAACCATAGTTGTCTCGATTTAATCCGCCATTTCTATTCCTCTTCCCTTATGGTGCTATAAAGCTGGCTATAGAGATTTTCTTCCTGATTTTTGTCTACCTGTTGGTATTCTCGCTTTTCCATTGTGTGATGAAGTTCTTCGATCTTAGCTTTCGCTTCGTTTTTCTTCGTTTTCAGCTCTTTGTAGTGGATTTTTGCCCACTCCTTAAGAGCACGTTTTACATTTCTAAGTTTACTTTCCCAAATGAAACTTGGAAAACCTTCAATGTGTTGTCGCCAGGTTTGCTGAATCAGTTCTTTGGCTGCTGCGATATCATTCCATAGAGAACTGTATTTAAAGAGAAGAGGGCCCAGAGAGCAATGGGATTCGAGGGTCAATGTGGTGGGGTAATGGTCTGAGGTTGCGAAGGGTAGAATGGAGGCATGAACAACAGAGAAGGTGGATAGGAGGTTTACATTCACTAGTATTTGATCAAGTCTTTCCATAATATTGCTTTTCCCCAATCTACGATTACTCCAGGTGAATTTGCGATTCTTTGGAATTACATCTACAAGATCACCGTGTTGCATTATGTTCTCCAGTTGATTTCTAAAAGGATCAGGGTAGAACCTGCTTCCTTGTTTTTCATTAGCATGCAAAATGAGGTTTAAATCTCCTCCTAAAATGATGTTTCTATTATCTTCTTCCTCTATATTTGTGTTGAGAGAGTCCCAACATTGCTCCTTATCCCTATAATGATTAGGAGCATAGACATTGTAGATGACTAACTGTTGGTTGCTCAAATTGTTCTTCATCTTTATCTAGTTTTGTTCTATTGTTTCTATTTTATTGCTCTAGTTAGCTTGATGCTAGAGCATAGCAATTCCTCTAGAGGCTCCTCTAGAATCACAAACACTTCCGTTGTACTGCTTATGCTGTGTAATAATTTTGTTCATTTCTAGTTGTCCCTGCTTTGTTTCTTGAACTAAAACAATATCTGGTTTCTCTTGATTTATTAGGTCTTTTAAGGCATTTGCTTTGGAGGGGTGCCCTAATCCCCTACTATTCCATGAAAGTACTTTCATAATTTTAAATGAAGGTTGCGAGGAGTTTCTCTCCCTCCATGGTCCTTGTTTACTAAGTCCTTATCAATTTGTCCTAAGGTATAGGACTCTATGGGGTTTTGGATACCCATTGCTATATCTTTCTAGGCATTTTCATCTCTATGTTGTTTTGCTGATTTTCTTCTGGGCTTCTTTTGGTTGTCAAATGTAGCCCCATGCTCCTTAGAGTTGCTTCTGGTGATTCTAGGAGGATGGGATCAGGCGAAAAGGAGGAAGAGATGATCAGAGGGAGGGGGGATTCTGAAGGGTAAGATTGGATCGCGAGTGTGGGAGTATCCTTAGGAAGCGAGAGGATGTGGAAGGGATTGGAGGAAGGAGAGGAGGGTTGAGGGTCAGGCTGGCGATCAGGGTTGAGAGAAGGGAGGGATGAGGAGGATGGGGGATTGGGGGGAGGACAAGAAGAAGGACCAGCTTCAGGATTTGGTTTGGGGTTAGGGGCAATTTTCTTTTTTTTTACTGTTTCCCATTGCTCTTCTTGTGGAGTGTTTTCAACATCAAGTAATTTAGGACAACGATTAGCAAAGTGAACATATTCATGACATAGCTTGCACTTGAATGGAATCTTCTCGTAATCTAGTTGCTGAATATGAGTCCAATCATCAACCTTGAGTTTGATGGCTTCTGGCAGTCCTTTGCCCAGATCGACTTCTACACAGATGCGAGCACAGGCCTGCATGTTGTCTTTAGGTTCACTTCGATCAATGTATTTTCCTACAGCATTTCCAATAGCACGAACTGATTCATCTCCCCAGCAATGAAGGGGAAGGTGAGGAAGCCGGACCCAAATAGGAACAGCACTGGGTATGTCCAACTCTGAATCAAAGTCCGCAGTCCATTTGTTGAGATATAATCCTCTAGAATCCATGAAATAAGGCCCATTACGGAAGATTAAGTCCTTATCTTCTTTTGTTTCAAAATGAAAGGTGAAATACCCTTTCCCACAAAATCTAATGGAGATTTTCCCTTGTGTTTTATCAGACCAGTTCCTCTCCATCCATCTCTGTACAGTTTTTGGTGAAGGCCAGAGTCCAGTGAATTGCCCAATGAGACCCCGTTCTTCCAAAACAAGGGCAGCCATGCGAGGCAAGGTTGGAGGTAAGGTTACTTCCTGCAAGCCATCAAGTTTTTTCACGAACTTAAAAAATGTGGGGCGAGGTCTTTGAGGCGGTAATGATTTGACCAAGTCAGAGAAATCTTGCTGAAGAGTGGCCTCCTCTAGTGGAGCCTCCAGAGGGGCCATGCCAAGGGGCTGAGGGCCGATGCAGAAAACGCAGACAGCGGATACCTAGGAGGCACACGCAACTCGCAGATTGAATATCTTTTATTGATAGTGATTTTGTTCAAGGTTCTATATACTTGTTTGAAACATATTTTAGGACTATTCATAATTTCCTATAATGTTAAAAGGGCTAGGATGCATGAATTAGATGATGAAACATTAAAATATCTTTTGTAGAAACCCATCATAGGTGAATGGATTGATCTTCTCAATTTAATGGGAAAAGGAGATGTTTCTCAACTTTCATTTGGTGAAATCTATGATTTGTGTAAACATATTTCAAGGGGCAAGGCTAGAACTGGTAAAAATCCAAAAGACATTGTTATGTCCATAATTAGTAAATCTGCAACTGGAACATTAAGTAGAGCTGAAATAGGAATTTTTCTTGATAATTTCAAAATAGATATCCTTGGGAGGCTTAGTGGGCAACTAGATACTCTTAAGATACAAAACAAGCAAAAAGTTGAGAATGTTGCATTATCAATTTTCTATCTCGGATGTAGAGAAAAACATGCCTTGAGAGAATATCCCCTTGATAGTATATAAATTTGTGTCATAATTCTAAAACTCATAATACAAAGGAATTCCCCTCAATACCCGGTCTTAAAGTTATCTTTCAAGATGAGGTTGGAACATGCCAAGATGAGTCACTTTGTTTTATTACTAAAAGGCCATGGCAAAATCAACAATAAAATATGACTCAAGGCTTCAATACTCAATCATATGGACAACCACAGAATAACTGGTCTGCGCCCATGCCTTGGCAACCTTGGCCCCCACAACTTCAAAATCCATCTTGGGTACAAGGTTGGAAAAATCCTTGTGGAAAAAATCTTCAATATCCCTAATATCCTCAATTCCAACAACCTTATTCTTATTTTCCACCACAATATTATTCTCCTCAACCAAACCAACCCCCTCAATTTCAAAACCCAAATCAACAACTTTCATTACCATTTCCTCAAAAATCCAATTAACTACCTGCTCAACCTCTCCCAAATCCAAATAATAAAAATCAACAAGCTGTTTATAATGTTGAAGGTAAAAATTTTCAACCTTGTATGATAACCCCATTAGGTCTAAATGGTGTTCAACTTAGATCTGGTAGGGTTTTGCAAAAGAAGTCACCAACAGTTTCCATCCAAAAATCTAAAGAGGATGAAGTTCTTGATCAAGAAAATACTCCTTTAAAGGAAGATGTTCCTATACAGTCAAAAGATGAGTAAATAAAACAAGCTCATATAGTTCCTCTAGTAGAACAACCTTCTATTTCTTTACAATATCCACATTTTCCTGAAAGGCTCAAAATATATAAAGGAATAGAAAGCCAAAATGTTTTACTAGACTACAATATGCTAGATGAACTTAAGAATTTGTGCATCAAAATTCCTTTACTTCAAGATATAAAGGAAATATTTATATTTGAAAAAACTATTAAGGAGATATGCAATAAAAAACTAGGAAGAAAAAGAAAATATGTCAAAAAAATCCAATTGGTAGGAAAACTTGTTGATATTATGAAGGGGAAACCAATTGTTCAAAAATCTAGATCCAGGTAGGCCCTATTGTAAAAATTCATATCAATTGTATTGAGATTCCAAACACTTTGATTGATCTAGGAGCAGTCATCAATATTATGAGTAAACAGGCAATGCAACAGTTAAAGCTTCCTAATCTTCAATATACCCCTACGTTGTTACAATTAGCATATAGATATGTTATCAAACCAAATGGTATATTAGAAGATGTGTTTTTTTCTCTATATTCTTGGGAATATACTATAGATTTCATGATTTTAACTCCCAAGAATAATTTAGGAGGTCATCTATTGATCCTTGGTAGACCTTGGCTAGCTACAGTTGATGCATTTATAAGTTGTATATCTTTTGACATGTATATCACTGATGGAAACTCCACTAAGAAATTCACATTATATCCACCTGCAAAAACAATAACTGAAGTAGAAAGTGAAATTTGGATAGATGATGATAATGAAGACTTTGATGATATGCAATCACTGTTTACTCTTTCACAATTAGATGAGGAAGATCAACTGATAAATTTAACGAATAATAATGATCCTTCCTCATACTATGAGCAAGATCAAATTTTTTAGGAACAATGGAATATTGAATATTTATCATCTCACCAAATGGCTTTACATTCTATCAAAAATTGTGGAAATTTTCAAGTGGAAAATTTTCTAGGCAAAAGATTGAATATTAATAATAACTTGGAAGAATTCCAAAAAGAAGAAATTGGTAAAGATGCTACAAAAACACTCTTTTGATTATGCATGGGAGTATACTGGTATGAAAGGGATTGATCCTAAACCTTGTATGCATCATATTTATATCCAGGAAAATGTCAAACCAATTAGACAACCTCACATAAGGATGAACCCTAATTTGAGATAAATTTTTGAGGAATTACAAAAGTTAATTAATGGGAATTTCATCTATCCGATATTAGATAGTCAATGGGTGTCACCTTTGGTCATTGTTCCAAAGAAAAATTGGAAATGGAGAGTGTGTATTGACTACAGGGAATTAAACAAAGATACTTTAAAAGATATTTTTCCACTACCTTTTATAGATAAAGTATTAGATACCTTGGCACAAAAGAAATATTTTTCATTTCTTGATCGTTTAGTGGATATAACCAAATCCAAATAGCACTAAGAAGATCAAGATAAAACTACTTTCACATTTCCTTGGGGAACATATGCCTATATGGTGCTTCCCTTTGGATTATGTAATGCACCTGCCACATTTCAAAGAGCAGTTTTAGGTATCTTTTCTAATCTAATTCATGATTGTGTGGAAGTTTACATGGATAAATTTACCGCATAGGGAGCTACTTTTGAGGAAGTTCTTGAAAATTTGGAAAATTTTCTTATTAGATGTAAAGAAGCAAACCTTTCATTAAGCCATGAGAAATGTTTCAAGATGTTCAATGAAAGGATTGTTTTAGGCCACCATATTTCAAGTGATGGAATTAAAGTAGATACATCTAAAGCAGAAGTAATTTCTAAAATTTCAATTCCTATTTTAAAAGAGATATTAGAAGTTTTCTCAGATTCACTAGTTATTATAGAAGATTCATAGAAAATTTCACAAAAATAGGCTCTCCACTTTTCAAACTTCTTACAAAATATTGTGAATTTGTTTGGAATTTTGAATGTTAAAAAACATTTGAGATATTGAAACAAAAGATTACTAAAACACCAATTTTAAGAGGCCCTAATTGGTCTGTCCCTTTCCACATATCTACTAATGCTTCAGATACAACTTTAGGTGTTGTGATGGGAAAAAAAGATTTAACTCCTTATGCCATTTATTATACAAGCAAAAATTTGACTGCAACAAAATTAAATTACACTATAACAGAAAAGGATTCTTTAGTTGTTGTGCATGCCATTATTAAGTTTCATCATTATAACATTGGTTATGAAACTTTCATTCATACAGATCATTCCTCTATTAGATATCTAATTAACAAACTAATTACCAATGGTAGAATAACAAGATGGTTTTTATTATTACAAGAATTCAATATTATTATTCTTGATAGACCAGGAAAAGAAAATACAGTTGATGATTTTCTTTCTAGAATGCAGAATAATAATGATGGTGTTCCTGTAAAAGATAATTTTCCTGATGAATATCTATTTGCAAAATCAAATAAGACACCTTGGTTTGCAGATATTGCCAATTATTTAGCTATAGGAAAAATACCTCCATAATTATCAGCCAGGGAAAAGCAAAAAGTTATCAAAATGTGTGCACCTTATTCTTGGATAGATGGAGAGTTGTACAAAACTGGGCATGATTTGATGATCTGAAGGTGTGTTCGAGAAGATGAGGTACCATAAATCTTGAAATCTTGTCATGATGAGCCATGTAGAGGACACTTTGCTAACAAAAGAAATGCGTACAAGATCCTTCTTTTGGGATATTATTGGTCATCTATTTTTAAGGATGCCAAGAATATGTCAAAAGATGTGATAATTACCAAAGAATGGGGAAGCCTATTCCATTAGATGAAATGCCTCTACAACCAAAGGTACTTGAAGAGCCTTTTGAAAAACGGGCTCTAAATTTTTTTGGGCCAACAAATGCTCCATCTAAACAGAAAAGGTATATACTTATTTGTACAGATTATGTTACAAAATGGGTAGAAGCTAAACCCCTTTTATTTGCAACTAAAAATGTTGTAATTACATTTCTTTTTAAGGATATATTTACTCGTTTTGGTGTTCCAAGAGAAATTGTAATAGGTCAAGGTACCCAATTCACATCCTAGCCAGTGCAAAAGATCATGGAGCAATATAAAATCAAGCATCAAAAGTCTACTCCATATCATCCACAAGCTAATGGACAAATGGAATCCACCAACAAGGTACTTGAAGCAATTCTAACCAAGATTGTGCATTTGCATAGGAAAAATTGGGCAGAAATGCTTCTGGAGGCACTATGGGCATATCGAACCACGTGGA
Source organism: Pinus tabuliformis (assembly GCA_031772625.1). Taxonomy (NCBI): domain Eukaryota; kingdom Viridiplantae; phylum Streptophyta; class Pinopsida; order Pinales; family Pinaceae; genus Pinus; species Pinus tabuliformis. Next base: position 909,047,371 of record CM062814.1, on the reverse strand, counting down.
GAAATACAACTAGACATACTCCTTATGAGCTTCTCTATGGAAAGCAAGTTTTGCTTCCAATTGAGTTCCAAGTGGAGACCTTTAGGACAATTGCTAAATTGGGCCTTGATTTATTAGAAGATCATAAACAAAGACTAACACAATTGAATGAGCTAGATGAGATCCGACAAGATGATATTCAAAGAACCAACATAATTTAGCAGCAAAGATCAAGATGGCATCATAGATTTATCAAAACTAAGAAGTTCAATCGAGGTGACTTGGCTCTTCTTTTTTATCCTAAATTCAAAGATTTTCAAGGAAAGTTTCATACTCATTAGCTTGGTCCTTATGAGATAGATAGTGTTTATGAAAATGGAGCAATCAAGATCAAAAGTAATGATTATGAACAAGTTACCTTTAAAGGTCATAGATTAATATTTTATCATAAACTAGTAACAAAGGAAGAGTTTATCAAATATTTGCAAGAAAAAATTGAATTCACATTAATTAAGAAAGGAGATCATTTTCCTCATTCTCATATATATATATATATATATATATATATATATATATATAATCATGAAAACCAACAATGTTGGCATGCTTATACTAAAAATATTAACTAAAACCAAGAGTTCTTGGCAGTTTATATTTTCATAATTCCCTTGCATTTTCTCTATTTTATTTTTATCCCTCTTTTTCTAATAAGTTTACAAGTGGTAAGCAACACTTCTAAAGACCAGCCCACGGGGCTTTGGATTGACGGTGAATGGGTGTATTGTTAAGGCACTCCTTGCGATAGGTCATCGGTTCAAATCCCCCGTGGGTGCCTAGGTAGTATTATATAGAAAAACAAAAACAAAAACAAAAACAAACAAACAAACAAACAAAAACAAAACAAACAAACAAAAAAACAAAAAACAAAAAAAAAAACACTTCTAAAGACCAACCTTCTTCAATGATCACCAAAGAAGCAACAACAATAAAGAATATTCCTCTAATCAAACAACAAATATCAAGGAATAAGCAACAACATAATTATGTCATTCTGCAGCTAACCTTCAATTCCGTAGTTGAGTTTAATTTCTACAGTCAAAACAACATCAACCCTTCACATTCATAGAATCCCCAACAAAGGAATATCATAATGAGGTTTGTAGGATGTTAAATTATTTTCATATAAGAGCATTAGATTTTAATTCATTGGATTATTAAGACCTCATGAACTACCTAAAAATTATGTCTCGCTGTCATAGTCATTACAACATCATTCCATCACCATTACTTAGCCTATCACACCAAATCTATTTGAAATCACATACATCATATCGATCATATGAAAACATATCTAAAAATCATGGGGAATCATGCGAAAAGGTTCAATCCTATCATAAATCAAATACCCCACAAGCAACCCACTCCATTATCGTTCTACTCCAATTCACTTCATTCCATAACCCTCGCCATTCAATTTTCTCACCTCCTTCTTGTCAATCCTCCATCGCCTCTGTCAAAAAGAAACATTTTAGGACCGAGACTTCTCTCCACCATGGGTATCATCATTTAATCAAAACCTAATGGATTCAAGTTCCTTCAAGTATACCCGTGAGTGAGAGAATAGTTGCAGCAAGTAGGGTGGCTCAAGTTCTTTGAAAAATTTAATGGGCACGAGATACAGGTGACTAAAGATTTTGCTTGGGCTTTGGATGGGGTCAAGGTAGAAATTGGTGGCATTAAGCTTATATTGATAGAGTCGATCATGGTAGAAGCTACAAAATTTCCCAGAAATGGAGAGAGTTGGTTTAAGAATAGAAAAATCAAAGAGAGAGATTGGGTAAACTTCCTCAGAGATCCAGGTATGGAAATTTATATCTTTAAAAAGGTAATTCTGGTCATAGCACTAAAAGGAAATTGGAGGAATTTACTATTGGTTATTCAGAAATTTTTAACTTGTGAAGGAAGGTTTGGAACCATGTTCTTCTATCATGCTCGAATTCTATTGTATTTTATTGCTGGAAATGAAATCAATTTTCCCTATTTCTTGCTATGTAATCTTAGAAAGATGGCCTCTAGTGTGCAAAGGGAATCAAAATCTCTTGATAACGCCCTTTATCATCATGGACTTATTAAAATCCTCCTAGAAGCACACTTAGAAGCTAAGGGAGATAATTGGCAAGATTTTATAGTTTGCAACCACTTTGTAGAAGCTCGGGAGGAAGAAATAAGTAAAAGGATTAAAATAAGTTGATGCAAGTCATTTCCAAACCCTAACCCTAAAGAATAAAATTAAAAGGAGAATTTAGGGCAGAACGAAATAGAGGCACTAGAAGACCCACTTGAAGATGACACTTCTCTCTCTCAGTATTTGGAAAAATATAAACAGAAAAATGGAAAAAAAAAATGTTAGAAGAAAGAAATCCAACCCAAATACTAAACTACCTAAAGAAAATGAAGAACCAGAGAAGAAGAAACAAGAACAAACCAGCAAAAGGATGAAAATTCAGAACATTGAAGAATTAGGAATGAAACTAAGAAGAAGCAAGAGAATTTCCAAACTCACAAATGCATAATCTCCAGAGCCGGTCGATCTTGAATAAGAAGGATATAGGACACCACCTCAAACATTGAGCCCGACAAGGAAAACACCCAATATTAATCCAGTACAATAAGAAATATATGACTATGTGGAGTCCTTGGAACATAGAGCACAACAAAAGGTAAACTTCTCCTCTCATAATCAATATAATGCATTTAATGGAACTCCTCTATCATATCATACTCCTTAAAAAGAACATAGAATTGAGGATGATCTGAAGCAAGATATATGAGTTAGAAGTCCTTAATAAACACCTTATATAAGAATAAGAAGCAACAAATATATAAAATGAAATATTAAGGACTCGGGATGATAATATACTTTTTCATTTATGCCACTCGTACAAGAAAAACAAGAAGCCCAAAGCAAACAATAGATTTCTCAAAAACATAATCAGGGGATTGCAAAGTAAAATCTTGATGAATAAACCAAGGGAAATCCTCAACATCAAAAAGAGAAAGGAAAGCACTAGCCTAGACATGCTTGTACAAGCTTCTGATATTATACATTGAAGAAGAACAAGGAACCAATTTTGATTTTTTTATGCATGAGGACATGTAAGACCTTTAGTGTGGGGGAATGTTGAAGTCCAAAATTGTTCCATTTTTTACTACCCTTTTTCCCTCTCCTTTACCTTTTTGTGGCCATCTTGTTGTAGTTTTAGCGTAATCAAGGTCATCACAGACTTACTCAAGCATATAAAATATAATAATCATCCATGTTTTAGAATCTATTGTTTCTTTGTGAAATATAATTAAACCATATCTACAACTACATAATCTTGCTCATTACGCAGCTAATATCAAATTTGCATCCATCTCAATGGTTAGACAAGTTTCAATGCACCAATGAAGGAATGAAAGGTACCTGTAGATAAAAAAAAATTCTACACACGGATGTCCACCTATCGTCATGATCTGGCAAGATACAGAGATCGAAAGATCCAAATTCAAATCAAAAGTCAAACTTTGGCTATAACATTCTAGCAGTTAAGCGAAGTTTGACAGGAGATCAAGCGAGATAAAGTGAGCATGGAGAATATTTGTTCGATCATGAAGACATGTTTGAGAAGAATCCCTCATGATTTGCTTTTATAATAGCAAATCATGAGGAGATAGATAATTTAAGTTTACTTCTTAAATGGAAGATTAGATTAATTGCCTATCAGCATAGGATTCTTAGATCAGTTTGATAAAGAATTATATAAAATTCATGATGCAAGACTAAAAACACAGTTAGTCGTTTTTTATTTCAGCATTTGCAAGCTCTGTTTAAGAAACTTGTGTGAATTAATATAATACTTTGTTCCTATTTTCCAATGTGTGGTTGAGCAATCATTTGATCAGTGAGGAACTTAGACTCATGGGAGGGCCCCCTGGAGAGCTGTAAGGATAGTTAGTTTCTATTTACATTGCAATTTCTCGTAGATAGTTTACATCTAATTAGTGATTCACGTAGTTTTTTTCTTCTCTTTGTCAGTATGAATAGTTGCATTTCAGTTATTTTCTAATCACCTATTATTTTATTTCTAGAGCGCTCATAAAAAAAATACAAAGATATTTATTTCCATAATGTATTTTATTCAAGCAATTTACTTTTATGACTGAGTTAAATTTCGTGGATGATGAGTAGATGATGTTGCAGAGCTATTAGCGCACATTATTAATCACTTGAAGCTATAGTTCATTCGAATTACTTTCCTTTTGCAAGCAATTAGCATTAGTGTTTCTTTCTGTAATTTAGAGTTAGAATTTCCTTTTCTGAGTTAAGTTTCCTTTTCTACAAATAGTGTTAAGATTTCCTTTTGCAAAGTAGTATTAAACTTTCAATTCTACAAATTAGTATTAGGATCTCATTTCTACAATTAGCATTAATATTTCCTTTATGCAATTAGAAATAGACTTTCAATTATGCAATTAGAATACATTGAGATTTCAAGTCATAGATTAATTTTCAATGTAGTTTGGCATTTGGTTTTGATGTAGCTTTAATGGAAAGAACATGTGCATGAAAACTCTTTAATCTCATCTAATATTATCCCTACTTAGATCAATTTCATCCAAAGATAGAATTCCTAACATATATGGTGCACATACACTTCATAAGTACATTAACCTTGGTTGACAATTAATGAAGTAATTTAAGGTCAATTAAATTACCCAACAGATATATCAAGAAAAAAAGGTAATAGTGCTCATCAATTATGGTAGTATCCATAATTTTATTCATTGTAAGATAGTCAAGGAATCGAATTGCATTCTATATCCAACACCAGAGTGTCAAGTGATGGTTAAAAATGGAGGAACTATAAATTGCTCAAGGAAGTGTCATAATATCAATATAACCATGGGAGACTATGTATTGAATAGTCCAATGCTTTCCATCCAATGGGCAGTGTTGATGTTGTATTAGGAGTCCAATGGTTACAATCTTTGGGGATGATAACTTCTAATTTTCAAGAACTTTTGTTGAAATTTTCCTGGGAATGAAAGGGAATTGAACTAAGGATCATCGCAAGGAAAACATGGAATATAATTAGCTCTAATGGCATGAGAAATATTTTGAAGAAAGAACAACGAGGAATAATTGCACAATTATGCTCACTATATGTTCAAACATTGAAATCATCCATTTCTCCAGATCTCCAAAGAATCTTAGATAATCATTCAAAGGTATTTGAGACTCCCAAAGGCCTCCCACCTATTCGTGATCATGATCATGTTATTTACTTGATTCGAGTAAGAATTCCTCCAAACATCAGGCCTTATAGATATCCCTATGCCCAAAAGAGTGAAATTACATGTATGGTTGGAGAAATGCTAAAGTTCAGTAGAATTCAACCTAGCCAAAGTTCTTTGTTTTCTCCAGTAGTATTGGTGCACAAGAAGGATGGATCATGGCATATGTGTCACGATTATAGGAAGCTTAACAAGCTCACTATTAAAGATAAATTTCCCATTCATGTCATTGATGAATTGCATGGAGCAATTTACTTCACCAAGCTGGATCTTCATTCAAGATATCATCAATTTAGAATGAATATTGAAGATATTCCAAAAATAGCATTTAGAACTCATGAAGGTCATTATGAATTTTTTGTCATGCCCTTAGGCCTTACTATTGCACCTTCCACATTTCAAGGTTTGATTAATTCCATTTTCAAACCCTTCCTTAGAAACTTTGTGTTAGTATTTTTTGATGATATACTAATCTACGACAAGTCTTGGAAGGATCATGTACAACATGTTGACAGGGTGCACAAACTATTGGAGGAGAAACAATTATATGCAAAAACCTCCAAATGTTTCTTTGGAGTAAAATAGGTGGAATCTTTGGGTCATATTGTATCTCATGAAGGTGTTAAGGTAGACCCTAACAAAATTAATGCCATTAAGGAACGGAAAATCCCCACAACCCTAAAGAATCTTCAAGGATTTCTCAAGTTGACAAGGTATTATCACAAGTTTGTTAAGAATTATTGGAGAATAGCACCGTCTCTAACAACATTACTTAAGAAAGATGCATTTTCTTGGACTCCAGAAACAAATAAGGCCTTTGAACATCTTAAAGAGGTAATGTGCCAAGCATCGGTCTTAGCTACACCATACTTCACAAGAAACTTTATTGTGGAATATGACGCCTCTGGAAATGGAATTGGTGTTGTTTTAATGCAACAATGAAGACCCAATGCTTTTGAAAGTCATCCAATCAAGGGAAAGTATTTACACAAACCTATTTATGAGAAGGAAATGTTGGCAATACTACATGCACTAAAGAAATGGCGACCTTACCTAATGGGAAGACACTTCAAGGTAAAAACAGATCATGATAGTCTTAAATACTTTTTGGAACAAAGATTATCTTTAGAAGAGTAGCAAAAATGGGTCACAAAGATGTTGGGTTATGAATTTGAAATCATCTGCAAAAAAGGGAGGCAAAATGTTGTTGCAGATGTACTCTCAAGAAAGGATGAGGATGCGGAAGCATTTCTCTGTGTCATTTCTATTATCCAAGTTGATTGGATAGATGAAGCAAGGAATGAATAGAAGAATGACAAAGAGGTGTGGGCACTCATTCAAAAGTTACAACAAGATACCAGTACATATGATACATTTATCTTGAAAAATGATTCATTATGGTACAAATATCACTTATATCTACGTAATACTTCTCAACTCAAACAAAAGATTCTTTTGGAATTACACACCTCTCCCTTAGGAGGGCACTCTGGATTTTTAAAAACTTACCACAAGGTCAAGAATGATTTTTTGGGATGGCCTTAAATCTGATATTTAGAAGTTTGTGGCAGAATGTTTAGTTTGCCAAAAAAATAAAGTTGAGACAATTAAGACCCCCGGTATGTTGCAACCTTTACCCATTCCAAGTCAACATTGCGAGGATGTCTCAATGGATTTTATCACAGGTTTACCCAAGTCCGAAGGAAAGAGTGTCATCATAGTGGTATTTGATAGACTTACCAAGTATGCACACTTTTGTGCATTATCTTGTCCTTTTAAGCTAGTACAGGTGCTACTACATTTATGGAAATAATTCAAAAGCTACATGGAAACCCAAAGATTATTGTAAGTAATAAAGTTCCCATTTTCACTGGAAATTTTTGATGGAATTAATTTCTTTTCTTGGTACTCAATTAGCTCATATCTCATATTATCATCCTCAAACTAACAAGAAAATTGAGATAGTGAACAAATGTTTGGAATGATATTTTCGTTGTTTTGTATATGATTAAAAAACACAATGGGTCAAGTGGTTACCTCTGGCTGAATGTTGGTATAACACTTTCTTCCATACTGCAACAAAAATGACCCTATTTATGTCTCATTATGGATATCATCCACCATCCATCACATCATCTTTAAGAGAAAATTCTAAGGCTCAAGCGGTGGAAGATCTCATCAAGCATCAACAACAAGTTCTCCAACTCTTAAAGGATAACCTCACTCTCGCTCAAAATTGAATGAAACAACAAGCATATCATCATTGCAGTGAAAGAAGTTTTGACATAGGTGACTGGGTATTTTTATGACCTCAACCATACAAACAAATGTACCTCAAGCAAACTAATAAGAATAATAAATTATCACCCAAGTATTATGATCCTTACAAGGTATTGCAAAATATTGGTACTATGACATACAAATTGGAGTTGTCTGTGTCTTCTCGAGTACACGTAGTTTTCCATGTTTCATGCTTAAAGAAGGTTATCGGTGAAAAGATCCCAGTTCAAACAATATTGCATGAACTTGATTAACAAGGAAAAGCATATTGGAGTCTGAAGCAGTTACGGAAACAAGAACCCGACAGCTATGAATCAATCAATTTTAGAGTATCTCATTAAGTGGAAGAACTTACCTGCTAAAGGTTCCACATGGGAGGACGAAAATTTTATACAAAAGCATCTAAAACTACTCAAGCATTGAGGACAACACTTTTTTTGAAGGAAAGGAGCATGTTAGGTCCCTATAATACTAGTGTAGCCCCCTTATTGTTATTGTTAGTGTAGCCCCCTTATTCTTATTGTTAATGTAACTCTCATATTGTTATTGTCGTGCCCTTACATTATTATTGTTATGTATGCTCTGATTATATTGCGACCCCTTAGGCTCCTATATATAGGAAGGAAGTATTGCATTTGTATCATCCAAGAATTGTTCATTTATGTGATGTAAAGGAGGTTTCCCCCTCGAAGAGGCTAATTTTCAATTTGTTGATCTATCATTTATTTTCTTTTGTGATATGATTGCATAATAGTATATGTGATCAAAATTTCGAACATTGGTTCATTATACCTTCTCAGATATGCCCTGTGGACATTAGGGTTCCTAAATTCTCCTGAAATCAATTTTAGATAGGTCAATTTGGCATTTTCACTAAAACTTATTTTCTATGATGTTTTATACCATTAAATTTTGAGAAGATAGAGTGAGATATCTAGGTACATGTGGTCAAAATTTCAAATGTTGATTCATGACACTTTATGAGATATGACTTGTGGAAGTTAGGGTTCTTGAATGCTCCTAAAATTATTTTTAAATAAATCTGTTTGGGATTTTCACTATAATATATTTTATGGGATGTTTTAGAATGAGAAATTTTGAGACAAACATGAGATCTCTTGGTACATGTGATCAATATTTTAGACATTGGTTTGTTATACTTTATGAGATATTCCATGTGGAAGTCGGGGTTCCTAAATGCTCCTGAAATTCATTTCAAACAAGTCAGCGTGGAATTTTCGCTATAAATTATTTTTTTGGATGTTTCAAACTGTGAAATTTTTAGATATCTTTGGAGACATATAGCAATATCTTAGGTAAATATTTTGTTAATGTTGGGTATGTTTTATATTCTTTACACAACTTATATGCACCACGAATAAAGGGGGGTTGGGGGGAATGTAGGGGGTGGTGGGAGCCCCCCTCCACAATGTTTGAGCCAACGCCCTGAGAAAAAAAATGGGCAATTTTTTACGTCGATTTTTCAAAATTTTCAATCCATGATTTTGCTAAAAGTGATTTTGTGGTGCATGGTGGTTGTGCCCATGGTTTTGTAGTTTCGATTATGGAAATACGGTTAGATTGGTGGTTCATATGTCATAGTATGTATATTGTATTGTAATATTATATAGAATATATTAAAAACGAAATAAATTAATTAATTAAAAAATAATAACGATTGGATTGGTGGTTCATATGTCATAGTATGTATATTGTATTGTAATATTATATAGAATATATAAAAAACGAAATAAATTAATTAATTAAAAAATAATAACTTGTTGGTTTTACTGGGTTTGGGTTTCCAGGATAAGATCTCTATGTAAATTTTTGTATTTTCCATTGTATATTTTATGTTTTTATTAATATTTTGTTTGTAGTCATTAATTGTGCACGATTAAAACCTACATTTGGTATTACATCCAGATTTGGATTCACGGGGACGCCTTTGCGGCTAAGGGGTTTGGCTCTAGCCTGTGGTAGACACTATTACAATGGGAGATCAACGAGAGTGATTCTTTTGGACAAAAGAAATGGAAAGCAGTTTGTTAGAGTCGGTCTTGTTGCCCTCCATCAGCGATCAAAGCTCTTTGCATTTGCATAATTAGGTGTCTCATCAGTGTCAATTTTTGCATCCCATTAGGCATGCCATAACCCTGATGGAGGAGCTGGTGTCTTTGTTCCCCTCTTGGCATTGCTGGATCAGGTCATTTCAGTCCTTAGTCACTTTCAAGCTTGTCTTGTCTTGTCTTGAGGTCAAATTCCTAGGTCTAGGGTTTTGGTCAAGATGGTTTACAAGGTCATGTCTCTGAAGGTCAATAAGTGCTCAGCAAGCCAAAGGGATGATTTTAAAGATGTTTCTTCGCCAATTCCAATCTTGTACAGTAAATTTTCACCTTGGATTTAAAAACTATGTTTTTAAAGCCAAGGTCATTTTTCAAATTTTTGTAAAAAGTGATGAAATTTCGAAAAGCTTCCAAGGACAATATGAAACCCTAGCTCCCTTGCCAAGATCCCTCAGATGTTGTCCCTGCAAAAATTATCAAAGAAAAGCATCAAATCAACCAATTTCAGGATAGAAGGAAACCATGTGGGTTATGACATGAAATTAATTCAAACAAGGCTATAAAAGCCCTAATCTCCCTCTATCAAGCCTCATTATGCATCCAAGTGATAGAGCAACTGATTGCAAGACAGTTTGAGTGAAATTTGTGAGCTTGACAGGCGCGCGACCCGTCAGGCACCCTCCGCCAGTGCAAAATTATAACGGGCGCGACCCGTCAGAGGCGCGCGACCCGTCAGCGCCCTCTTTGTAAAACCGCCTGAAAATTCACCAAGGAGCCACAAATTGCCAAATTTTTCAAGGTAGGCCCTCCATCATGAAAAATTATTGCTTGCTACAGTTCAGGAAGATCATGATTGTATTTTTAAAGGTCTTCATTTGCAAGTAAAAGTCTCCATTGTGCTTTTGGGCTTAAAGTTGTCAAAATGCCAATTCATGTCACCATTTAGCTGAGTCTATCATCATTCAGAGGGTTGTCATCATAATTTCAAGTTCCATAAGGTCATTCTACAGCTTATTCATGCTTCAGTTGCGCCTAGGCAAGGTCATTTCCCTCTCCTAGGGTTTTGAAGGCAATTTCTCTTGGACAGTAAAATCACCGGCAAAACTTGTTTCCTGAAGTTCATACACCTTCCCCTGTCCTTCATATACCTTATCAAATGCTTCCCATCACTGAGATCCCCTAAAATCCTCATTTTTGCACAAACCCTAGTTTCTAGCTACAACCTGGCAATTTTCTTGGTTTGGCCTGTGTTTTTCCCTTTTGGACCCCTTCCCCTCGCTCAATCTCTGAGATTCCACTTTCCCCTGCTTCCTAACATCCCTCCCCACTCCCAAAAATTTCCCCAAGAATTTAGAAGCCTCTTATCCCCTTCATTTCGCTCCATTTCGACAAAATTCCTTGTTTCACACATCGGGACAAGTCGCACTCAAATGATGTTCCAGAGCAATCAAAGATTAATTTTGGGAAACTGAGAGAGGTTTTTGTCCAAAACATGCCAAGGAAGAAAAACCTCCTTCACTTTTTGCACAGGTGTCATGGTTTTAAAGAAATGTCAAAAATACCGGCGAGAACGAAGGTGCTCCAAGGACGGTTGGCCAAAGCACAAAAACGAAGGAAAAGGCCCGATCCACTCCAAATTTTGGTCAAAGCCTCTTTGACTAAGCATGGTACTTTATTGGGGACTCCCAGTCCAAATTTCAAGAAATTTGGAGAAAATTTTGTCAATTGTGAATTTTTTGTGCAATTTGCAGGTTTTTCCCATTAACGGGTCTCACCCCGCACGCGACCCTTCATCATGGCAACTCCATTTGACAAAAACTCAGTATTTCCAGATTTTTCATGCAAAGTTACACATGCTCATGGATGGACTTGAGATTTGGTGAAGTTTTGGGCCTCCAGAAAGTCAAAAAACTAGCAAAAAATGACTTTCTGCCACTTTTTTGAATTGCAGAAAGCAGTCTTGGGAGATTTGATTTTTGACAGGGCAAATGAACTCCAAATTCAAAAATTCCAGTTGGGTTGGAAAGTAGACTCACAGACCCTTCCAAAAAGCCTATTCTTGCCCAATTTGGACACATAAAAGTGCCCCAAAAGTGGCTCCAAAGGCGCGTGACCCGTCAGGCAGGGGCGCGCGACCCGTCAGGCAGATTTTTCCAAAATGAACTGTATAGCCCAGAAAAACGCAGTTTGACCCTGTTTGACTTTTTGGGGTGGATTATTAGGCTCTTTGATGTAATTATTGTACTTTTATGACACTTTTACTCTTATGTACCTCTTCTAGAAGATTCATTCATGAAAAGGGTGAAAATTAAATGAATGAATTGGTTTCCTAGCTTATAGAGGCAAGTTGTTTTGACTGCCTAGATTTTAGTGCTCAGTTTAGAATTAGTTGAAACAGCTCCTAGAAGGATGAGCTCGACCCCTAGAGGCAAGGTAATAGGTTGGCTTGCCTATATTATGATTTTTCTTAGTCATTTTCAGAGGTTGGAAGGTTGGACTCTTGAGGGAGAAGCTATCATTGTATTATTTCACTGTATCTCTGCAATTTTTGGCTAAGGAAGACCAGGGTTTTGCAGTCCTCTTTTGGATTCTTGTGGACTCATGTGTTGATGGTGTGTTTCTCAATGTTCTTGTAAGTGTGTTTATGTGAATCATTTCCTTTCCTTTATTGCTGCACATTAAACAAATGAAGTGTTAAAGTAAGAATTCATGCTTGCCATGCTCTGCTTTTAAATTTGTTTAATTTCAATGTTTTCTACTGTCTAAAGAGAATTCAAAGTTATTGTTTGCTCTCTTTAGCTCTTCACCTTTCATTCCTGACCATCCACCTCAATCAAAGGCATCAACACTGTCTCCTACCTCGCCCCAAGGAACCCCCTACAGAAACTGTGTCCAATCCCCGCACCCAAAATTGCCCTCTCCTCAATTTGCCACCAAAAACGCAAAAAACCCCAAATCAAACTCTTTGATCAGTTTACTAGCCTAATATCAGTGTTACCTTATTGGTCATCTCATCTATTGAAGATTTTACGAGATAGACAGGAGAGAGCCTTCTCCTGCCCCGTAGGGCTAGCTACGAGGCTAAATGGTTTGATGTTGCCTTGAGGTTTACCTTTCTCAGCCTGAGGTGAAATTTCAAGCGCTAACATACTGGCGACCATACTGGGGAGAACAAACTTGTTTGTGGATTGATGTGTTTGTTTCATAAGTCTTAGACGGAGCCTGAAGTTATGCCAGGTAGCCTTCGAAACGCTTTTGCTTTACATTAGCGGAAGTAGATAAACGCTGCTTCAGTCCATCTCCGTGAGCTTGTGAATACAAGCACTTCATTTGCATTTTACCCCAGTACATGTATCAAGTTCAAATCTGATTGTTGATAGTGGACAACGATCAGACACTTGAAAGGCTGAAATCATTCACTGGCGACTCCTTCACTGAAAAATCCAGAGATCAATGCTTCATGGTGACTTCACTGCAGAGAGATCAGTAGCTTTGAGATTTTCAAGATGGATCGGATTGCAAGAAGATACGCTCCCTTGAGCCGAGATCACATTCCATGTTTTCCGAATAAGATTCCCAAGGTAGATTGGTCAAGGAATTTGCCTACATTTAATGATGATGCTAAGAAGGATGCTGCTCTACATCTAGTAAGATTTCATATGCATATTCGCAAGTTGAAGGTGGATTTTCCTGAAGATTATTTGATGAAGATATTCTTGGCCACTCTAGAAGGTAAAGCCCAATCATGGTATGAAAGTTTGCCGCCCGCTTGTATTTACTATTTAAAGGATTTTCATGCTATGTTCATTGAAAGATATAAGGACTCTTATCCATCATTAAATTTAGTTCAAGACTGTTGCAAGCATGCCTATAGTTTTATTGAAAGCCTTGAGAAATATTATGAAGATGATAATTTTATGGATGTTGAGATCATGGAGGCTTTGTATGAGAATCCATTTCAGCAGCATAAAGAAAACTTAGAGAATTCCCATCAAGATGATCAGGACATTTTGCAGCAGAATCAAGATCAGCAGCTTGAAGATGGTCATATGGCTGAAAATGATAAAAGAGAGGGTTCTATTTCAGATATGCCCACAGAAGAAGACAGCGTGCAAGGTAGTCAAGATTCAATTGCAGAATGTGATGTTAGGATAGCTACTTCAGAACTACATTCAGATTGTGATGACCAAGCATATCTTGTGCTGAAGCCCATCAAAGAGAGCTCTGTTGTTGAGATCATAGACAGAGTCTTGGATTCAGATGTTCATGAACAGCAAGGTGAGATCTTTGTGCAAGTAAGTGATGAATCTCCTTTCAATAATTCAGTAATAAATGATAGTTTGAATGCCCTGTCATATGAAGATAATTATTGTTTAAGCAGAAGAAAACAAAAGGCATTGTCTCCTTTGTCTGAAGAGGAGATAGATCAGCTCTTGAAAGGTCTTGTTACAGCCCAAGCTATAGCAGATTTGCAGTGCACACATAGTCAGGAAAGTGTTGGGAAAACTTCTTCCTCTGTTGAAAAAGATGACTGTCTTGTAGATCAGCAAATAGATAATGTTTTCCTTCACAAAGATGATAATCTGGTTGTCATATCATTTGAAGATGACCCACCATATTGTCAAACTACAGAAGATCAGAGCATACAGGATTACCTTTCAGATTCTTCATATGTTTCATGTGCTGAAATGTTTTTCCAAGAAGAGATCTGCTCATCTACTTGTTCAGAACTTTTTGAAGCCCATGAGCATACTTGTACCGAAGCACATGAGGAAGGCAAATCAGAAATTCAAACAAAGGATACCTTGTTCTTTCAGTAGGAGGTGACAATGTCAAGTCTTCATGTTTTTCACGATCCTCTAGCAAGTTTGTTGCAGCCAGCAGTGAAGGTGATTATTGCAGTATTCAGCGATGATGGAGAATATGGTCAACTATGTTTTTGGATGCCCAGTGATAGGTTTGTATTGTTGACCAGAAGATCTAATCAGGAGAACCAATCAAGAAGGCATCTGCTTGATTGGTTGCATTGGCATTTTGATATAGTTTGATGTATATTGTCTTGTAAGAAACACAGGTGGTTGTCATCATGATTTCAAATCTTGATGGACTACTGCCATTCAATAAGCTTTGTAAGATCTTGTTTTAGTTAAGTCAGTCATGAATCATTTGTGAGTCAGTTTTCAGTCATGTAGGTTTCATAATTGAGTCGGTTTGAATCAAGTTTTAGTCAATAAATGAGTCAAAGTCTTGTGTCGTTTGCCGAAATAATGACTCCATCGCCCAATGGTTGCAAGCACTGGTCTGCTCTCCCAGAGGTCTAAGGTTCTTGGCACCTCCAAGGAGCTACCATCCCCATTGGAGCCAATGTTAGAGTCGGTCTTGTTGCCCTCCATCAGCGATCAAAGCTCTTTTCATTTGCATAAGTAGGTGTCTCATCAGTGTCAATTTTTGCATCCCATTAGGCATGCCATAACCCTGATGGAGGAGCTGGTGTCTTTGTTCCCCTCTTGGCATTGCTGGATCAGGTCATTTCAGTCCTTAGTCACTTTCAAGCTTGTCTTGTCTTGTCTTGAGGTCAAATTCCTAGGTCTAGGGTTTTGGTCAAGATGGTTTACAAGGTCATGTCTCTGAAGGTCAATAAGTGCTCAGCAAGCCAAAGGGATGATTTTAAAGATGTTTCTTCGCCAATTCCAATCTTGTACATTAAATTTTCACCTTGGATTTAAAAACTCTGTTTTTAAAGCCAAGGTCATTTTTCAAATTTTTGTAAAAAGTGATGAAATTTCGAAAAGCTTCCAAGGACAGTACGAAACCCTGGCTCCCTTGCCAATATCCCTCAGATGTTGTCCCTGCAAAAATTATCAAAGAAAAGCATCAAATCAACCAATTTCAGGATAAAAGGAAACCATGTGGGTTATGACATGAAATTAATTCAAACAAGGCTATAAAAGCCCTAATCTCCCTCTATCAAGCCTCATTATGCATCCAAGTGATAGAGCAACTGATTGCAAGACAGTTTGAGTGAAATTTGTGAGCTTGACAGGCGCGCGACCCGTCAGACCAGGCGCGCGACCCATCAGGCACCCTCCGCCAGTGCAAAATTATAACGGGCGCGACCCGTCAGTGCCCTCTTTGTAAAACCACCTGAAAATTCACCAAGGAGCCACAAATTGCCAAATTTTGCAAGGTAGGCCCTCCATCATGAAAAATTATTGCTTGCTACAGTTCAGGAAGATCATGATTGTATTTTTAAAGGTCTTCATTTGCAAGTAAAAGTCTCCATTGTGCTTTTGGGATTAAAGTTCTCAAAATGCCAATTCATGTCACCATTTAGCTGAGTCTATCATCATTCAGAGGGTTGTCATCATAATGTCAGGTTCCATAGGGTCATTCTACAGCTTATTCATGCTTCAGTTGCGCCTAGGCAAGGTCATTTCCCTCTCCTAGGGTTTTGAAGGCAATTTCTCTTGGACGGTCAAATCACTGGCAAAACTTGTTTCCTGATGTTCATACACCTTCCCCTGTCCTTCATATACCTTATCAAATGCTTCCCATCACTGAGATCCCCCAAAATCCTCATTTTTGCACAAACCCTAGTTTCTAGCTACAACCTGGCAATTTTCTTGGTTTGGCCTGTGTTTTTCCCTTTTGGACCCCTTCCCCTCGCTCAATCTCTGAGATTCCACTTTCCCCTGCTTCCTAACATCCCTCCCCACTCCCAAAAATTTCCCCAAGAATTTAGAAGCCTCTTATCCCCTTCATTTCGCTCCATTTCGACAAAATTCCTTGTTTCACACATCGGGACAAGTCGCACTCAAATGATGTTCCAGAGCAATCAAAGATGAATTTTGGAAAACTGAGAGAGGTTTTTGTCCAAAACATGCCAAGGAAGAAAAACCTCCTTCACTTTTTGCACAGGTGTCATGGTTTTAAAGAAATGTCAAAAATACCGGCGAGAACGAAGGTGCTCCAAGGACGGTTGGCCAAAGCACAAAAACGAAGGAAAAGGCCCGATCCACTCCAAATTTTGGTCAAAGCCTCTTTGACTGAGCATGGTACTTTATTGGGGACTCCCAGTCCAAATTTCAAGAAATTTGGAGAAAATTTTGTCAATTGTGAATTTTTTGTGCAATTTGCAGGTTTTTCCCATTAACGGGTCTCACCCCGCGCGCGACCCTTCATCATGGCAACTCCATTTGAAAAAAACTCAGCATTTCCAGATTTTTCATGCAAAGTTACACATGCTCATGGATGGACTTGAGATTTGGTGAAGTTTTGGGCCTCCAGAAAGTCAAAAAACTAGCAAAAAATGACTTTCTGCCACTTTTTTGAATTGCAGAAAGCAGTCTTGGGAGATTTGATTTTTGACAGGGCAAATGAACTCCAAATACAAAAATTCCAGTTGGGTTGGAAAGTAGACTCACAGACCTTTCCAACAAGCCTACTCTTGCCCAATTGGGACACCTACAAGTGCCCCAAAAGTTGCTCCAAAGGCGCGCGACCCGTCAGGCAGATTTTTCCAAAATGCACTGTACAGCCCAGAAAAACGCAGTTTGACCCTGTTTGACTTTTTGGGGTGGATTATTAGGCTCTTTGATGTAATTATTGTACTTTTATGACACTTTTACTCTTATGTACCTCTTCTAGAAGATTCATTCATGAAAAGGGTGAAAATTAAATGAATGAATTAGTTTCCTAGCTTATAGAGGCAAGTTGTTTTGACTGCCTAGATTTTAGTGCTCAGTTTAGAATTAGTTGAAACAGCTCCTAGAAGGATGAGCTCGACCCCTAGAGGCAAGGGAAGAGGTTGGCTTGCCTATATTATGATTTTTCTTAGTCATTTTCAGAGGTTGGAAGGTTGGACTCTTGAGGGAGAAGCTATCATTGTATTATTTCACTGTATCTCTGCAATTTTTGGCTAAGGAAGACCAGGGTTTTGCAGTCCTCTTTGGGATTCTTGTGGACTCATGTGTTGATGGTGTGTTTCTCAATGTTCTTGTAAGTGTGTTTATGTGAATCATTTCCTTTCATTTTCTGCTGCACATTAAACAAATGAAGTGTTAAAGTAAGAATTCATGCTTGCCATGCTCTGCTTTTAAATTTGTTTAATTTCAATGTTTTCTACTGTCTAAAGAGAATTCAAAGTTATTGTTTGCTCTCTTTAGCTCTTCACCTTCATTCCTGACCATCCACCTCAATCAAAGGCATCAACACTGTCTCCTACCTCGCCCCAAGGAACCCCCTGCAGAAACTGTGTCCAATCCCCGCACCCAAAATTGCCCTCTCCTCAATTTGCCACCAAAAACCCAAAAAACCCCAAATCAAACTCTTTGATCAGTTTACTAGCCTAATATCAGTGTTACCTTATTGGTCATCTCATCTATTGAAGATTTTACGAGATAGACCGGAGAGAGCCTTCTCCTGCCCCGTAGGGCTAGCTACGAGGCTAAATGGTTTGATGTTGCCTTGAGGTTTACCTTTCTCAGCCTGAGGTGAAATTTCAAGCGCTAACACAGTTAACAAAAGAACTCTAGCCTGTGGTAGACACTATTACAATGGGAGATCAACGAGAGTGTTTCTTTTCGACAAAAGAAATGGAAAGCAGTTAACAAAAGAAATGGAAAGCAGTTAAAAAGAAATCGAGAAATTTAATCATAAACGTTTTGAGCTATGGAAACTCAAAATGGAAGACCTATTGGTGGATAGATAACAATGGATTTTTTTTATTTTATTTTTTATCAGGACAATCATTCAGTAATGTCCTGAGAAATAGGATAAATAGGATAAATAGTATTAAGATAATCTAATTTCAAGGAGATGAGGTGGGCTTTAAAATTTTTATTTATCTTATTATAAATTGTATTTATTATTTATTATTTTTATTATTAAAAGATATTTTAATAAATAATTTAATAAAAAAAAAATCATTTTTAGTAATATTAATAGATTTCGTATAACGTTATTATAATGTGAAATTTTTTTAACGATTAATTAGTTTAATTAGTTAAATGGATACAAAATTAGTTATTATTATATATTAATTCTAATTAATTAATTGATTAATAATTATTATAATAATAATTGAATTCATATTTAATAATGATAATTAATTTTTAATTTTATTAAAAGATAAATAAATTTTGTTATTATAATAATAAAATAAATTTTATTAGGTTTAATTAATGAATTAGTTACTAGATATTATAATTAGATACTAATTACTATTGTAAATGCTTAATAATTAATGTTGATATTTAATTATTTTATTTTGATATAGGATAAATTGAAAATTATTTATTATAAATTAATTGATTAATTAATTAATAGATATTATAATGACTAATTGTTAATATATGTTAATTCTAAAATGGTTGATTAGTAAGCTAAATGATATTATAATAATTAATTGTTATTATAAATATTTAATGATACTAATAATTATTATTATAAATGAATTATTCTTATTATTAATATAAGTAATCTTTAAATAATTATTATTATTATTTAATTACAATATCTAATAACTAGTTAATTGATAAAATCTAATAAAATTAGTTATATTATTATTATAACTTAATACAGTGATAATAATTATTATTATAAATGAATTATTCTTATTATTATTATAACTAATCTTTAAATAATTATTATTATAAATACTTAATAATTATTATAAATACTTAATAATAATAATGATGATGATGAATTTTTTTTTAACTATAACGGTTATATTAATTTTTTAAAACCAATTAAGTCGAAACCAAAACAACCATCATTACAATATTCATAATTCCTTTTAGTTGCAGCTCTCCATTTCCTTACATAGGTGTAGATTTACTCTAGATTACGGGATCA
Organism: Pinus tabuliformis; assembly: GCA_031772625.1. Classification (NCBI taxonomy): domain Eukaryota; kingdom Viridiplantae; phylum Streptophyta; class Pinopsida; order Pinales; family Pinaceae; genus Pinus; species Pinus tabuliformis. The sequence continues at coordinate 909,027,854 of CM062814.1, read as the reverse complement.
GGTTCCATGTAGGTTCTTCATCATTCTAGCTTAAGGCTCCTTGTGGCAGGAGGCATGCCAGGTTTGCTTTTGCGTCTGCTTCCTTATTTGAGCCACGAAGAATATGGAAAAGGAGATAGGAAGAGAAGTCTTGGAGCACGTATCTCAGCCTTTGAAGTGTCTTGTTGAGTGTCAAATTGCTGAAGTTGTCCTCCAAATTTAATATCTTTATCAAAATTTATCAGTCCCCGAATACTTGTATTTCCTTAATGCCTTTTTCATGTGCTATCTGACAGGCTTTTAGCAGCCCAAGGATTTCTGTCTGGTTGTTGGTTCCTTGTCCAAGTCCCCAGCTGAAGTTATCTTCAGGAATACCCTCCGGGGAGTAGATCACTCTGCCTGCTCCTGTTGTCCCTGGATTGCCTTTGGAGGCACCATAAAAAAGGATTGTTATTTTACCCTATTTCCTCCTCTAAGCATGGAAATCTGCGTCCGCTTCTTGTAGTCTCCATACAAGAGTTTTACTGGGGAAAGTGGTGTTGTTTATCCTGTCTCGAAATATATAAGTTCCCATCCATTTTTTTCTTCCGGGTGAAGCATGTTATCGTTTTTAAGGGGATGATTGGCCACAGTCTCAAGGAGTAATGCTTTTGCTTTTGTTGCCACCTTCAAAGGGGAGTTCAGAATGTTGTTGAAGATCTAGTCGTTTCTGGCGAGACATATTTTCCAGCAGATGTATTTAGGTACTGCTTTCCAGATTCTATTCCATGCTATCTTTCTTTGGGCCATGTAAGGATAACGCATTCTCCAAGTGTTAAAAAGGTTAGCTACTTTGACTTGCGATGGGGCAAGGACATTAAGGCCTTGAAGGATGCAGTCCCAGGCTTCTTGAGCAAAAGAGAAATCCACAAACACATGCTCCATGGTTTCCTGGGCTTTGCAGCAGAGAGAACACCAATGTGGCCCGTGAATACCTCTTTTACTCAGATTGTCACCAGTTAGCACTTTCCCATGCATTAATACCCAGGTGAAGAAATTTATTTTAGGGAGACTGAGAGGGTCCCAGAATTGTTTCCACACAAATGCAGTATGGCTCGAAGCTTGTTGTGGTTGAAGAGAGGCAAATACATGCCTTGCAATGTAGATTCCAGTCTTTCCCCATCCCCATTTGTCCATCAAATGCATATGAACCGGTGCCAGTCCCGTTAACGCTTCTTCCAGGAGGGTCTTTTGACTGCGCATTTGATCTGGAACTCGTTGGATTTCCCAAGTTTGCCATTTTCCGAAGTCATCCCATGTCAAGATATCTGCCAGGGTGAGGAATCCTTGTTGAATGAGCTAGTTCATGATTTCTTTGGTTGCTTCATTTTTGCTCAAAGGCAACTATCCCATTATGTTGTCTTGCCATAGCATCATGTTTTTTCCATTGCCAGGAATGCGATACAAGTGCTTTTGGAAGAACTCTATCCCATGGCAGCAGAGATTCCATATCGATGTCCCTTTGATGTTATTATCTATATGAATGTTCCTTAGCGATGAGCCTTTTAGATATTTTTTCTTTATGATCTGACTGACAGGGTGTTTGTTGTTTGAGAAGAGGGTCCAAAGTATTTTACCTCCAAGAGCCAAATTGGCAAGGCCTGGGTCTCTTATTTGCAGGCCTCCTTTAGAGATGGGGCATTTAACTGTATCCCAATTCACTACATCGAATTTTCTTTGGTTTCCTCTTCCTCCTCTCCACAGAAAATCCTTGACATGTCTGCAGATCTGTTTCGTGATCTTCTTTGGAGCTAGAAGAAAGGAAGCCTGATAAATAGGCACGGAGGACAAAACAGATTTTATAAGGATGAGTTTTCCAACATTGGTGATCTATTGACCTCCCCAAGTTGTAATCTTGGACTTAATTTTGCTTATTACCTCTTTCCACAACAATAATTTGTTAGGGCCCAGGGTTATTGGTAACCCGAGATATTTGATTTTATCTCAAGAAGCGAATCCTAAAAAGCCTAAGGAGAGGGTTATTCTCTGAATGGCTTGTTGATCCACATTCCACTCGTATATTGCACTTTTCCTTTTATGTATAAGAGCTCCTGATATGCTGCAGAATTTTTGAAGAATTCCACTGTGAACTTTGATTATCTTGATGGAGGCTTCGCCCAAAAGAAGAGTATCATCTGCAAATAGTGCTTGATTGAGAGGCTCTAGCCCTTTCGTCAACCTAACTCTTGGAGCTTCCCCTGCTTTCTTTTCAGCTGTCAATTTTCTACTTAACGAAACTACCATCAAAATGAACAAGAAAGGGGAGAGGGGGCAGCCTTGCCTTATTCCCCTCAAGGCTTGGAAATAGTTTGTTGGCCTGCCATTAACTAAAGGAGCTATCCATGGCTTTTCAGTACAAGCTTTAATCAAATTGACAAATTAGAGCTGAAACCAAAGGAAAGGAGGACTTTGTACAGGAAATAAAGATTTACCCGGTCGAATGCTTTTGCCATGTCTAACTTTATGAGCATACCTTGATCCTGCCGAATATAACTGGAATGTATGACTTCTTGCACCTATATTACATTGTCCAATATATGTCTCCCTTTGACAAAGCCACCTTGGGTGGGAGAAATGAGTTTCCCAAGCAGTTTCTTGATTCTATTTGCCCGCAATTTTGTCAAGATTTTGTATGATGCATTGCAGAGCGAGATTGGCCTAAACCTATCAAAAGGGCTCGGATTCACTTCTTTTGGTATTAATGCAAGGAAGGTAGAGTTACTACTGCCTCCCACTTTGGCTTTTTGAAGAAAATCTTTAATCATCATCAGAAGATCAGTTTTTATTATTTCACAGCAGATTCTATAAAAATGAATTGAGAAGCCGTCAGGTCCTGGTGCCTTGTCTGGTTCCATGGACCATATTACTTTACATATTTCTTCCTCGGAGAAAGGTTTCGTAAGACTAGTTTTGTCCTCCTTGCTTACCAAATATGGAATGTGGGAGAGAAATTCAAAGATGACTTCTTCGCTCCCATTCCCATCCTCTTTATACAAATTCTGGAAATGATCTTTCGCTGCCTTTTTTCATTGTCTTGAACTTTGAGCACTGTCCCATCTGAGAAAGTGATTTCAGAGATATGATTTCGAGATAGCCGGGCTCTATATTGCCTATGGAAGAAAGAAGTATTTCGATCTCTAGCTTTAAGCCACAGGCTACGAGACTTAAGCCTCCAAGTCTCTTCTTCATGGCGGAAAGCGTGAAATGATTTGATTTGGGTAGCTTGTTATTTTTGTAAATCTGAAACAGAGATCTCCATACTTTCCAAATCCATTTGCAGATCTAATAAAAACTAAATTGTCTCCTCTCTGTTGCTGGTAGGAGAATTTGAGGGTTCTTTAATCCATTTTTCAGAGCTCTCTTGGTTATTTTTAGTTTCTGCTCCCACACAAAGCTAGAAGATCCTGTCATGGGTATGGACCATGCCTCCATAACAGTTTCCATGAACCCTTCTTTCCCTGACCAAAGCGGGTTGAATCTAAAGGGGATAGGGCCCAAATTTTTTCCTCTTCTAGCTGTAAGAGAATAGGTTTGTGATCTGAAGCCAGCTTTGGGAGAATTTTCGAGGACATCAGTCTTTTTCCTAGCAACAAAGAGCTCTACGCTAGGAAATGATCTAGGCGAGCAAAGACGTGTTTTTCCCCAGCTCTATTGTTTGTCCAGGTGTAAAGACCTTTCTTCGGTTTGAAGTCAAGAAGATCCCAATGAATTATTAGTTCCTCTATTAATGGAAGCATTTGGTTCCTGCCACTATTGCCACCTCTCTTTTCTTTTGGATCAATGCCAAGGTTGAGATCTCTAGCCACTATTATATTCTGAGGGGAGTAAATGTCTAAGAAATCAGACAAGGTTTGCCAGCATTCTTTCTTCTCTGTAAGGTGGACTGGAACATAAAGGTTGAAGAGAGAGATGGAGAGCTTACTAGAGAGGTGTCGAAGTTCGATGAATATCCAATGTTGGGTCTCAAAGGAGATTTCTAGTTAATATTTGTCCTCTGACCACAAAGTTGCTAGGCCACCAGAGGAACCTCTTGCACTAATGGCCTTTCCCACATTTTTCCCCATTTTAATTTGTTTGTCCCAAGAAGGGTTTCCCCTTCAATCTTAGTCTCTTGGAGCATGAGGACCTTGGGAGTTTCTATTTTCAGAAGATCTTTGATTGCTTCAGCTTTCAAAGGGTTCCCCAAGCCTCTGCAATTCCAAGAGACTAGTTTCATTATTTAACAGGATTGGAGTGAGTTGATCCCCCCTTAGAGGGCCTTGTTTTGGTGTTTCTCCCGATAGATATTTCAATGGTGGATTGGCTGCCTTGCATTTTTCGCCTCTCTACCTCTTCTTCCATGGCTTCCTTATGAGATTTCATTCCAACTCTTTTAGAGGGTCTCTTGAATGTCTCGTCTTCCGATGACCCAAAGGTTTCTGGGGGTTTTTTCCTTGTCATTTCTGCATATGTTGGTGAGGAGGAGGTTCTTGCTAGGGAGTCAAGTTGGGTTACTTCTATGTTCTTCTTTTCTGCTTCGAGTGAGGGAACTTGGCATTCAATCTCCTCTATCTCTATTTCTGGAATTTCGATTGAAGTGTTGAGGGTTTCAAATGGATTTATTGAGGCTTTTGTCTTTGGTTGTTCTCCTCTTCCTTCCATTTGAACCATTCCTGTTAAGGGAGTTGCAGACTCCATCGATACATCTTTCCCTTTATTCCCGTTACTCTCCGTGGCCTTGATTGCTTTCTGCACCTGGATCCATTTTTCTCCTTTCGACTTCTCTAGATCTTCCTCCTCCTTTTTTTTTGCAGTACCTTGTGAAATGCCCATATTCATGGAAATTTCTGCATTTGAATGGTAGCTGCTCGTAGTCTAACTCTTGGATATAAGACCAGTCTGCTATTGCTAACTTTATGGCTTCAGGTAACCCTATTTCCAAGTCGACTTCAACATATATTCATGCACATGAATACTGATCCCTTCTCTCTGCTTTGTCTATGTATTTTCCCAAGGTGTTACCAATCGTTTCTAGTGACTTTGGGTTCCAGCAGTGCAGTGGAAGATGAGGGAGGCGCACCCACACTGGAACTGTTGATGGCACATCTTGTGTCGGATCGAAATCTGGTGACCAAGAGTTTAGATACAAACCCTGAGGTCCCATGAAATACGGTCCATTCCTAAATATGAGATTTTTGTCTTCTACTGAATCAAAAACAAAGACAAAAAAGCCCTTACCAACCAGAAAACTTTTGATGCCTTCCTTTACTAGTGGTCGTCAGTTCCTCTGAACCCACGCCTCGACAACCTTGGGGGAAGGCCATAGCCCTGTAAATTGACCAATGAGCCCTCTTTCAGCTAAGTTCATAGCAGATCTACAAGAATCTTCAACGGGCAGGGCGACTGTGGGGATGCTGTCAAGTTTCTTGTGTTGAGTTTCCCTTGCTGGGAGTTTACTACTATCGCCGATCAGCTTCCTGAACGCAAGGATCTTTGATGGAGGAGGAGGGGCCTCAGGGCCCCCTCCCGGGGCCATGGTGATGAAGGGAGTACTCAAATTGCACCAGGGGCTACTGCGCACGCAAAGCGGAGGTTTTTCTTTAGCTGTTTCATGTCCGAAATAGGAAATATAATTTTTAGGAAATATAATTTAAAATTGTTAAATTTTTCATAATGATAATTATTATTAAGAATCATAATAATAACTATTTTTAACTATTTTTATTTTTTATTTTATTTTTAATATGAGATCAGAAAATTATAATAAGAGAGGAGCAGTTACCTGATTACCTGAGATATACTGGTGGTCCTAATCCCCTTGATTAAAGGAATCCAACTTCCACTAATCTCGATATTGTTGTCTCTGTTGAGATTCTGTGGATGTTTTATAATTTCAAGAGCCTCCCTAATCTTCCGTCTTTGATATTGTTCTTCTCTTGCGATAAGAAGAATGGATTTTTGTGTATGTAGGTATTGCATCGACAGGGATGTCAACAGAATATTGGTCAAAGTTGGATCAAAAGGCAAAGAGCATAATACAATGTGTCTCTTAGATTCAATATTATTGAATGCAATAATGGATTTTTGTGTATGTAGGTATTGCATCGACGGGGATGTCAATAGAGTATTGGTCAAAGTTGGATTAGAAGGCAAAGAGCATAATACAATTGTGTCTCTTAGATTCAATATTAATGAATGTGTCAAGGGAAGCAACAATAAATTCTTTGTGGGACAAGTTAGGGGCTTTGTATCACTCTAAGTCCCTAGGGAACAAATTATTCGTATGGAAAAAGTTTTTATAACCTAAGGATGAAGGATGGAGACTTGAGACAGAGCATATGAACACCTTCGATATTATGGTGAGTCAATTGTTAAATTTTCATATTAATATTTCAGATGAGGATAAGTGCATTAGTCTGTTATGTTCTCTACCAAAATCATGGGATAGTATGGTTGTTTCCAAAGGTAGTAATACAAATACCTTAAAATTTGATGAAATAGTCTCATCCTTGTTGTCGGAGGATATGAGTCAAAAAAAAATTGAGAGCTAGAACAAAGATTCCATGTCTGTAAGAGGATGCTCCCAAAACAAAAATAGAAATAATTCTGTTGAGTGCAAGAATTGCGCTTGAGCAAACTCCTCAACACTTAATTGTCAACCCGAGGGTTTCGTAAACTTAGAGACAAAGCATAGGCAATGCCAGAAATGGTATGAACTTTTCCTATTTCTAATCCTACTTCTTGAAGGGAATTTTTTGCAGAATCAGATAGAAAACAATTGGAAAGGCAATTTACACCAAGGAAAATCTAGTGCTGGAATGTAAAAGACAATTTGCAAGTAAATCAAGTAAAGAAATTCCACACAACAGAAACAATCTTAAATGCTGAATGAAATGCTATGTTAATCTCCAGATGGATGATAAGCAGTCTGACAAGTGGGCCCTTGCAGAGTTCTGCCTTTCTTCTGATCTTTCTCCCACACAAACAACCTATCCTTGCATAGTTGCAATCTTGCTTGCACTAGTGTAGGTACAATATTTCTGTGTAAGAGTATATTCAATCTTCCTTACTGAAGACTTATGTCTGAGTGAAGGTGCTCTAAGCCTCAGGGCTTGGAGCACTCTGTTCCGGTGTCAAGAGACTTGCTCTTGCCCCGAAGCAGGGTTCCCTTTACTCAGTTTCCGGTTTACTTTCAAAAGCTGAAAAGATATGCTGAAAAGGAATTGCAACTATAATGAAATTCTAAATTAACTAGCTGTGAGAAAGAAAATGCTTCAACTCATTAAACTTCATAAGGGAAATAAACTTCATGAGATAAAACACTTACAAAAGAATCAATCAATAGCCTAAGTACTTTGCATGTGTCAACCAGTTTTGGTACTTCACCCACAATAATGATATTCTTTGCAAGTATAATTTGGTAGTTAATATAATTGCTTCTAGATCTTTTTAGAGATGAACTTTTAATACCAAAAACAATTACTTGATTTATTGATTCATTCACTTGTGAAATAATGGGAAATAAAATGCAAGTGAGTGATTTAATGTTTGCTGCAACGAATGACTGAGCACGGTGCAAGCAACAACACGCACTGGTGAAGGAAAGAGTTCCTTGCATGATCTGCTTCGAAAATGAATTAAAACAGAAAGCAAGAATAAAGTAAATGCATAAAAGATATCTTATAAACAGAAATGAACACAAATACTCTGCAAACTACGGATCCGTTCCACACATAGGCTACAGAAGATAATTTAATTCAGAACTCAAAGATTAATGATTAAACTATTTCATCACACAGCTGCTACGAAATAAACACACCGTCTTCCCAAATCACGAAAGCGAGAGGGGTCAACGAGCTGGGTTGGTCGGGCCTTGGCCAACCAGCTCGTTCCCCTTCTAAGGAACGAAAGTGATCAACACTTCAAATAACACATCAAAGACGAAATTACACGTTGTGTGTGCAAACCATAATGATCCTCTTGTATTTACTTGATTCGGCAAATTACATTACGAAGTAGTCCAGCCCCAGAACAAGGCGATAACCAAATTACATAAACCAAAATAATAACCAATGGTTCGCTCCCTTTCCTATCTACAATTTACATCATATATATCCTTCAGCTCTAAGCCGTTTACACTAATTACAGATAATTGTTGTTCAGGCCTCTCGGCCAAACAGACTTAGAAACTGAATTACAAACTTGGCCAATGGTTATAACAACACGAGCTTCATTGGGCCATGATATATCTTTGGAGAAAAATTCCTGGATGCGCGCTACCTACTTCATTTTATTAGTAGTTAAACTTAGAGTCGAAGATCGAGATCCATCCTCGTGGAAGATAGCTCTCGGAATCTCGGACAGTGGCAATGCAGGAATCTTCCTACACTAGTCAACTCATACATTATTAACACTATGTTCCATGATTACTTCTAGGAAATCAATATGAGTTGCAAGAATATGTAAATAGCATGAAATCTACATAAAAAGATTAATAAAGTGTTGTAGCAAATTTTATGTAAAGTATGAGCATGTGCAGGAAAATGGTAATGATCTTGTACTAGTGTAGGGAAGAAGGGTCTTGTATTAAGGTAAAACAGACGTTGATATTGATAGAAATGGGGTAGAAAATAGGCCAATTTAGGATACCAACAAAGTCCTCAAGTGACAGATCTAAATCTAGAGGAAGATTGAAATCACCATCAAGGAATGAAAGCGATCAGCACTTCAAATAACGCATCAAAGATGAAATTACATGTTGTGTGTGCAAACCATAATGATCCTCTTGTATTTACTTGATTCGGCAAATTACATTATGAAGCAGTCCAGCCCCAAAACGAGGCGATAACCAGATTACACAAACCAAAATAATAACTAATGGTTCACTCCCTTTCCTATCTATGATTTACATCATATATATCCTTCGGCTCTAAGCTGTTTACACTAATTACAGATAATTGTCATTCAGGCCTCTCGGCCGAATAGACTTAGAAACCGAATCACGAACTTGGCCAATGGAACAATACGAGCTTCGTTGGGCCATGATCTATCTTTGGAGAAAAATCCCTGGATGCGCACCACCTACTTCATTTTATCAATAGTTAAACTCAGAGTCGAAGATCGAGATCCGTCCTCGTGGAAGATAGCTCTCGGAATCTCGAACAATGGCGGTACAGGAATCTTCCTGCACTAGTCAACTCATACATTATTAACACTACGTTGCATGATTACTTCTAGGAAACCAATATGAGTTGCAAGAATATGTAAATAACATGAAATCTACATAAAAAGATTAATAAAGTGTTGTAGAAAATCTTAATGTAAACTATGAGCATGTGCAGGAAAAGGGTAACCATCTTGTACTGTGCAGGGAAGAAGGGTCTTGTATTAAGGTAAAATAGAGGTTGATATTGATGGAAATGGGGTAGAAAATAGGGCAATTTAGGATACCAACAAAGTCCTCAAGTGAGAGATCTAAATCTAGAGGAAGATTGAAATATCCAGGAAAGTTCATAAAGGTGTGTTGGAGATGTGGAAAATATGGGCACTACAAGAAAGACTATAAAGCAAAAACTGCAGAGAAAGGAAATGCGTCTAAAGATGCTCCTTCTGTAGAAGAAAAACCTCCTCATATGAAAGAGGGCATGTGTACTTGGCCTCTTCAAGTACATAGGTAGATCATGAGGCATGGTTGGTTGACTTAGGCACATCTTTGCATATGACTCTTCACAAGGAGTGGTTTCGTGAGTGTGAAATATTTGATGGTGGTGATGTTTTCTTAAGAGACAACTCAAGAGCCAAAATCACAAGATGAGGAAAATTCAAGTTGAATCTCATGAATGGAAGGATGAAGACACTCCCTGGTGTTCTGTCAATCTAGGATTAGCCAAAAATTGATTTCCGTAAGCAGGATGAGTGATGTAAGTGTAAAAATGGTGTTTGAAATGATACTTGCAGGATGGTTCGAGGAGTAATGTTATTGATGAGGGGAGTTCATATTGGAACTTTGTACAAGATCTTAGGAAGCAATATTAGTATTGGATGCAATAATTCCATTATTCCTAAGAGTGGAGCAAAAGAAGGAAAAATCCATGCATCATTAGGAGAAAAGATTATTTTGTGGCATCAAAGACTAGGACATATCAAAGAGAAGAGCCTTCCAGTATTGCACAGGAATGGTATGGTAGAAAGTATGTCTAATTTTCTTTTGGAATTTGATTTATGTGAAGATTTTTTATATGGGAATCAAAATCATGTGAGGTTCTCCTCTAGGGCTAAGAGGGTAGAGAGAATAATATAGCTAGTGCATAGTGATGTGTTTAGACCTATGTCAATTCCTTCATTGGGTAAATATGTGTACTACGTCTCATTTATAGATGAATTATCGAGGAATACATTGATATATTATATCAGGAACAAATCTGAAGTCTTTGACAAATTTAAAGAATTTAAGGCTCTGGTAGAGAATTAGATAGAGAAGAAAATAAAGGTCTTGAGGATGGATAATGGTGGAGAGTTATACGAGAAGGAATTTGAATAATTCTATAAAAAGTATGGTATAGCACAGAAATAAACTACCCACACACAGCTTAATAGAATGGAGTTGCAGAAAGGATGAATGAGACATTTATGGAAAAATCAAGGAGCATGCTCATTGGTGTTGGGTTATGACAAGAATTCTGAGCAGAGGCGGTGGATATTGCATGTTAATTGGTAAATAGACCACCCTCTTCAATGTTGGATAATAAGCCTCCACATGAGGTATGGACTAGTAAGAAACCATATATCACAAATTTTCAGGGTATTTGGTTGTGATGCATATGTAAATGTTCCAAAGGAAAACAAAACTAAGTTGAATAGAAAGTCTAAAAGGTGGAGCTTTATTATTTACAAAGATGGTTTACGAGGTTACAAGCTTTGGAATCTAAAAACAATGAAGGTTGTGTATAGTCTGTTAGAAACTAAGATAACATTGAGGGGGGTGTGAATCAATATCACATAAATTTTAATACTATTTAAGATTATTTATGTTATCACTAATAAATCACATCACAACACCATAAATCAAACATGATACACATTTGAGACACATGCATTTATGTGGAAACACATAAATGGAGAAAACAAAAAAACTTATGTTTGAATATTGTTGTCGTCTGCAACCTATTGCTACATAAGCTTTGTTGGCACCAACCAGAAGGAGACACACATCCCCTGACTTTACATGCATTCATTTGAAGCAAGCACAAACTCCCTGATGTTTACATGCACCAACCTGAAGGAAACACCCATTCCCTAATATGCAAGCACCAACCTGCTCTACTTAGCAGATCCCTCTTTCATTCATTTTCATACTTAGACCCATAAGATAAATTATTTGTGCTACTCTCACTACTTCAACTCTTAGTCAACTAGATATTTTGTTGTACTATATGCATGCTTAGACTAGCAATTTAAATCAATTAAGACAGATATAAATTATGTCGTTCTTGGAAACTAGTATCCACTTTTTTTCCTCTAAACCTAACCTCCCCACGTCTAATGGTAGTAACCTTTCATCCCTCACTTAATCCCCTTCTGTCCTCCTTATATTTCTTGTTCCCTTTAACAACGCCCCTCCTACCCCCCGCCTTTTAGTAATTTAATCCTCTAATTCTATCTAATCCTAAGGAAATATTTTTATTCCTACCCTTTAGTTCTAATTTTATAATATTTTAATCTAATTTTGATTAATTTTGATTAATTTTAATTCAATTTAACTAATGTTATAACTCTTTAATATAACATCAGATTATATTTTAGCATCTCTCTGATTCTAATGCTTTAATACCCTAATAGTTTACCCTTTTTTTGCTTAAGCGAGAGTGGGTCCTTCTATTCAATTATCTAAAAAAAAGTTACATAATGTACATAGTAAGCAAAGGAGGTGTGGCCCACCAAAAAGTCGAGCCAACCATAACCTTTGTTACCGAGCCTTACTCTCATACCCTGGGCCGAGGGCCCACAAAACATTACAAAATATGCCCCGTAGAGTGTGCGGTCTTCCTCCAAAGATCTAACGATCGAGAAGCATTTCGGGTGGCAAACATGCATACCCCTTAACCTTTTACTCGAACCCGAAAAGACCTATGAACCAACATTAAAAACATTTCAGGTCTGCCTGGGGAGTTAACCCACAAGCATCTTACCTGCCCAAAATCCACCAGAAGCTTGTGATCCCGATGAGACTGTGCGACAAGCACGAAACTTAACCACTATATCGGACCCGAAGCTTGATAAATATCCCGCCTAAGTGATTTCGGGTCCGATTTTAATGTTAATGTTCTTGTTGTTATCCATGCGAAATTCATGGGATTGCTAGATTTCACCATCTTGCCACCATTTTAAATGAGTCCGCGACACCATTAATTAAAAGGCCCTTCTTAATGTAATTAGGGTCCATGCGAAGACTAGTCCTGTTTATAGTTTCCTGCTCGAGAACCATAAGTTTATATAGTTCCGGGAGCATTTTCCCGCCCAAAAACCAAACACAAACTTTAGAGGGGTACCTGACCTCCTGCTCGCACTTTGCCATATATTGCTTCCCCCTGTGGACCAAAATTCCTCTGTCTCCATCAGTCTTCATCCTGCCTATTTTCCTTGCTTTGATAAAATTCTTTGTCTAATGTCGCCTGTCTGGAACATGCTTCCTGAAAATGTCCTTGGGGAGTCCCTATCCAGTCATATCTTATATTGCTTTTGGAACAGAGCATGCCTTCGTTTGCCAAAATATCCGCTAATCTGTTGGTTGTTCTACGCACATGGATAAAACTAAGGGTTCTCATGGTTTGCAGGTGGGATTGAATACATTGATAGACTTGCAGTAACCTCCAGTGTCTCGACACTTTGTCTGGTGCTGAGCCATTGCCAATTTTCTTGACCGAATTAATTATCAATTCGGAATCAGCTTCAATTATGGTGTTATGTAAATTTGAGTCCCTCAAGATTTCTAGGCAATGCTCCATGGCCATGAGCTCTGCCATATTATTGGTGGCCTTCCCCAAATGACTGTGAAAGATGGTTTTTATGAAACCCTTTTCATCTCTTATGACTCCTCCATAACCAGCCATACCAGGGTTTCCTTTTGAGGCTCCATCTATATTGCATTTCATAAAACCCTAAGGTGGAGGTTGCCAGAATTCCTTATCAGCTGTTATATGAATTACAGTCTTGTTTGTGTCCTGGGGGGGAAAGCCCCTGCAGTCCCAAATTTAGAAGTATCTGCTCATCTTGATCTTGAGGTTGGTTTTCAGGGAGGTTTTTTATGAGGTTTCCTACAGTCTCTTTGAGTTGTTTTATAATCAGAGCCATGATGCTCTGGGGTGTCCCAATCATGTTCTTGAAGATTCTGTTGTTGCGACCTTTCCAAACATCCCAGATTAAAAAGCCTGGAACCAAAGCCCGTGCTTTGTTGATTATTTCATTTGCAGAGAAATTTTTCCTCCAATTCTTCAGAGTACTGGTGATGCTGCCAATGTCCCTATCTGTTTGTCTAAAGATTGAAGCCACTCAATTCCACAAGGTGGAGGTGAATGGGCAGAGATTGAGAAGGTGTTCCATAGTTTCTTCTTTTGATTCACAAAGCTGGCATCTAGATGGACCGGCTACCCCTCTTTTCCTAAGGTTTTCCCAAGTCAAAAATTTTTTATGCTGCACTAACCACATGAACAGATTAATTTTCATCCAGTTTTGGTTCTGCCATAGGTCCTTCCATAACTTATCAGGTTTTGGGAAGTCGAGTCCCAGGGCTATTCGCTTGGCCTCTTTGAGGTTAAATTTTCCTTCATTGTTTTTACCCCATCTTAGATGTTCTGAAGATGTTGATTTTGGAATCTTTCTCTATTCCAAGATGACTGTAACAGCTTCTGCTTGGGCTTTCAACAAGGAGTCATCATTGTATACTAGGTTCTTCCATTTTCTCCATTTTCCATCACTTCTATCCTGATCCCAAAAGTCATTTACTCTGAGTAACCCTTTGTCGTCAGTATCATTCTTGAGATTGGCAAATTCTTTTGTTAATAGTTTAGGTTCCTGTTGCAAATTATCTTCCCAAAACCAAGCCAGGCTTCCATCTCTGATCTCCCAGAAACTGTGTTTCTAAACTATGGCTTTATTCTCCCAAGCTTTGTTCCAAATGTGGGAGCCTTTGATGAGTCCAGACATCCTAATCTAATCCTTTTCCTGCCAATTGTTTGGATATTTCTGTTTCCATACTTTGGCCTAAGGGGAAATCGATTCTTTTAGACATCTCCACCATAGTTTTGCCCCCAAGACTTTGTTTAGGGTTTCAGGGTCATCAAGCCCCAAACCTCCATGTATCTTTGGTTTACATATCTTATCCCAGGCTACTAAAGCCCATTTCTTTTTTCTTCCCCTTTGCCCCAAAGAAAATCCCTTTGGATATTTCTGATGTGTTGCATAACTCCTTTAGGAGCTGGAAGGACTGAAATCATGAAGATGGGAACAATTTGTAGAACCGCTTTTGTAAGCACTAGCCGTCCTGCTAAATTTAAAGACCAGTTTGTCCATTTCCAGATTTTGTCCTGTAGTTTATTAGTAACTGGCTCCCAAACTGCCTTGCTCAGAGGTTTGTCTGTTAGAGGTATTCCCAAATATTTGGAGGGTAGCATATCTCTTTGGAAGCCTAGAATTCTAGTGAGGTTTCTTTGAATAGCAATATCAGTATTAAAAAAGAAAATCTTTGATTTGTTTAGGCTTACCTCTATCCCCGCAACCATAGCAAAGTCGTTCAAGATTTGTTTGAAGGCTTGAGCTTCCTTGACCGTGGGTGTACCCTGCAGCATGGTGTCGTCCACAAATTGTTGATGGGTCAAGGCATCCCCATTTATAGTGAGTTTAAGACCCTGGATTTTGCCTTCTACTTTGGCATATTTAATCGCATTGCCTAGCCCTTCCATCATGAGAATAAAGAGGAAGGGTGAGAGTGGATCTCCTTGTCTGAGTCCTCTCGAGGGCTTAAAGGTCTTGGATGGTGAGCCATTTAGCAGGATTGAAAAACTTGAGGTGGTTACAAGGGCCATTACCCATCTTATCCAGTTATGGTCAAAGCCATATGCTATCAGTACTTCCTTGATGTATGCCCAACTCAGCTTATCATAAGCCTTCTCTAGGTCAATCTGAATGATCATACCTACCTACTTATTACTCTTAAGTGAGTGAACCACCTCATGAGCTTGAATGATGTTATTAAGAATTTGCCTACCTTCCACATATCCAGTTGCTCCTCAGACACGAGAGTTGGGAGAAGGGGCTTAAGTCTGTTTGAAATTACTTTAAAAATAATTTTGTACACCACATTGCATAATTCTATTGGTCTAAATCTATCTGTTGTGATAACATTCTCCTGCTTTGGAATCAGGGCTATGAAGGAGGTGTTGAGTGCTTTTAGAACAGTTTTGTTTTTCCTTGAGTCCTCCACCACATCGAGGATATCTTGCTTGACTATTTCCCAGCATACTTTTAAGAAGTCAACATTGAACCCATCCGGACCTGGAGCTTTCCCATTTTGCATTTCTTTGATGACTTTGTTAATTTCCTCTTCATTCACTGGCCTGTTGAGATTATAATTGTCTTCTCTTGTCACAAGCTTAGGAATATGCTTTGTGAAGTCCTCGATAAATTGTGATCTATCTATGAGAGGCTCCTCGGCTATGCCTTGGAAATGTTGAACCAAAACTGTTTCTATTTCTTGGTGTGTAGTGAGCTGTTTACCTTGAGTATCTTTGATTTTCAAAATTATGTTATGAGACCTATGATCCATGGTAGATTTGTGAAAAAACCTTGTATTCCTTTCTCCTTCTTTTAACCATTGTACCCTCAATTTCTGTTTCCAGAAGATCTCCTCTTGCTTGCATAAGCCTTCCCATTCTTGTTGAACATAGTCAGCTTGTTCCTTACTCTCCTCGGTGAAGCCCTCTGTGATGAGGGTCTGGTTAATTTCCTGTAGTTTCCATTCAACTGCTTTTTTGGCTTCGAATATATTGCCAAATTCATTCTTATTCCAATCTTTAAGCCTGTGTTTGACATGTTTCAATCTCTGATGCAGAAGGAACATTTTAGTACCCTGAACTTGTATATCTTTTGTCCACCATCTTTCAATATTGCTGATGAAGTCAGGATGGGTAAGCCAAATGTTTTCAAACCTGAAAGGTCTATTTCTTGGAGTTCCTATGAAGGACGCTTCAAGTTGAATAGGCCAGTGGTCCGAGCCTCCAAAAGGAAGTATCATAGCTGACAAGTTATGGCCTGTGAGGATGAGGTCCTCCGAGATAATGAATCTGTCAAGTTTAGAGGCCACTTGAGACGCTCCTCCCCTCTTATTATTCCAGGTGAAGATACCATTACTTGTCTCTATATCTACTAGCCTCATGTTGTTTATGAAATTTTGAAATGCTATGGAATCTCTGCCTAGTGATCTGGTCCCACCTTTTTTTTCCGATAGAGACCTGATCATATTAAAGTCCCCTCCCAGAATCCAGGGGATACCCGGATGTCTTTCTCTTAACTCCTCCAATGAGGTTAGAAGTCTGAGTTTATCTTCTAGCTTTTGTGGACCATATACATTTGTGAGCAAATAAACTTCCTTGTCCCCCAAAGGTTGGATGACCACTGATAGATAGTTCTTGGATGCTTCAGCATCTAGGATTCCAAAGTGTGAGAATTCCTCCTGCTGCTTTGTCTGCTTTAACTTCTAGATATTCATATTTGATAAGCCATTTGCTATGTATCTCTCTTATTTTGTCTATTGAACATTTTGTTTCCTGGATAAAAACCATATCTAGTTTTTCTTCTTTCATTCTATTGCTAAGATTTCTTTGTTTCCTTTTACTTCCTAGACCCCTAATATTCCATGTTGTGAGCTTCATTAAGAAAGATTTGTAAATGAGTAACTAGTTAGGTCTTTCATCTTACCTGAGTTGATCATGAGTTTTCCACACTCTATCAGCAGCTCATTCTATTTTTTCCTTCCTCTTTTCCTACCTGGGTTCTTAGGAGCTTGTCCCAATGTTGCCTCCATCATTTTAACCCCTCCGTTGTCCTAACTATCATGGTTTCTTTTGACCCCCAAACCTTTTGCCTAAGTTCTCCAGAGGAATAGTTGTTGTACTCTGTTAAACTCCTCTTGAGGTAGTGAATCCATTCCTTTGGTAGTTCCCTGCTCTAGGAACTTTTCCAGATCGAGATGCTCCCTTTCAAGAATATCCTGCAGTTCATGATCCTCTATTCCCACCTCACTCGGGGTCATCTCTTGGTCCCTGTCAAGTTCCATAGTGTTCAACAGATCCTCCTTTTGTTGGTTGTTTTCAGTTATATCCTCCATGCTATCATCCTTTTCCTTCTCTGCAGGGCTGTCCTCCAGTATCTGGTTTGCTTTATAGTGCTCCTCCTCTTCTTCTAATACCTTGAATCTATTATGATTGATCTTCTTTTCCTCGTTGATTTTCTTCTGGTTCTTTCTCCCTCTTTTACCTCTGCTCCCCACTTTGTTAAAGCTTTCAGTTTCTTTCCCTGAGGTTGCTTTAATTCTACTCTCCATTTTGTTTAAGGGGCAGTCTCTGAATAGATGCTCGTGTTCATGGCATTTGCGGCATCTGAAAGGAACATGCTCATAGTCTAACCCTTGCACCCATTCTTCATCATATACTTCTAGAATTATTTCATCCGGTAGAGCTCCAGAAAGGTCCATCTGTACGCATATTCGGGCAAAGGAGGTATATTTTCCTCTCATTGTGGCCTCTGATATTTTTAAAAAATGCCCTAGTTTATTGCCTATGGCTTTTAATGATTCTGGCTGCCAATAATCTAGAGGTAGGGAATAGAGCCTTATCCATACCGGCACCGAAGTGAATGTCTCACGCTCCGGGACAAAATTCGTCACCCATGGCCGCATATAGAGGCCTGCAGCAGCATAGAAGTATGGTCCTCCTTCAAACACCCTGTCTTTATCCTCTATGTTTGTAAAAACTACAGTGAAGAAACCCTTGGATCCAAGGTGCAGATCTATATCTCCCTTAGGTTTCCAATGATTCTTGATCCAGGCATGTAGAGCCTTCTCCGTTGGCCATAGTCCCCTGAATTTACATGTCACTGCATAAGTCGCCATGTGCTTCCTATGCACCTATAGAATTGGATCACTTAACACCACTCGGGGTTTGATGGTTGCCCTAGGCTTACATGGTCCAGTCCGATTTCTGGGGTCAGCTTTTTGATTATCTCCTCCTATTCGCTTCTCTTGTCTGACTTCTTCCTGCGTATCTGTCTGCCCCTGTGAACTTTTGTTTTCCTGTTTCCCTCTTCCTAAAACCTCGGTTTCAGCTTCCAGTGGTTTCTTGAATTGATTGGAGACTGCCTGACTATAGGAGGGAGTGGAACTCCCCCCCTCTCACCTCTCCATGGTGCCCAACACTGTTCTCCTGCTCCAAACCCTAGCTCTACGTGTTTTTCTTCACATCCTGGTACTGGAAGATTCATAGGTAAGCTCGGATTTACACCCCCTAATAGTTTACCCTTGCCTCTTTAAGATTTATATAATTTATTTTCATTATATTATCATTTTTCTTCTTCATTGATCCTTCTTGTAAATTATTTTAACCCTATTTAATTCTTTAATCCTAATTAAACTATGTTCTTAATTCACTTTGTTAAAATTTTTAATCCCTTTAAACTTCGTTCTTAATTCATTTATTTTATTTTAATTAATTTAATTAATTTCAATCATATTTAAATTATATTTATAATCCATTAATCTAATAATTTAACCTTTATCTCCCTATTATCAATATCACTTCACAGTTATTATTATTTTTTACTCTCACAAAATTTTTCCTCCTTAAGCCCTTCCTAATCATTAAACTATTTTTATTAATTTTGTTTATTAGCATAATTAATTTCATTTATCTTCCTCCCACCATTTCCCTTCCAACTCTCATCATTATTATTAATCTAATTATTAATTTAATTTGATTAAATTATTATAGAATATAATATATTTAATGTTCTCATTCTTCTCCTCTATCGTAACGATCATTTCTCCCTAAAATTAATAATTAATAATATTAACTCATCAACATTCTCATTCTCATCCAAACGGTGATATCCCTTATCTATTTATCCATGGTCCAACACTCTTCATAACATCATTTTGAGCTTTATGTCCATGAACATGGGTGAAGTGTTCACCCAAAACGTTGGACACCCAAACAAAAACACATAATATTCCAGAAGCTCTCACAATATGAGATTTTTGAAGCAAAAATATCATGCAATGGATCCGAAAGCATTCTAACCAAAATTTAGATCGCAAAAGCCCCAAATCCATAACCCTCATCATCATTTTCTCTCTTTTCTATCATTCTTCTGCTCAACCTTTCACTAGTACCCACCGAATTCTACTCTCATACACTTAGTCCCAATTTATTATACTCATGCAGCTCACACAATGACTTTAGATTTTTTATTCATCCACAACACAATCCAACTTTTACATCTCCAACACTCTTTCTTGCACATCCTTAATTTCTCATGAAGACAAATAACCTTCTTTCATTGTTCTCTTCATCTTTTATATGTTTGTCCCTTCAATTACCATGGGCATAAATCCATGGTTTTACCCATGGGAGTTATGTTTGGCTGTATCAATAACCATGAGGATTCAAAACATTTCACATTCTTTCATCGTTTGATTCTAAATCAAGAATGTGGACTCAGTAAAAATGCAGCGTCGTTAGTGCCTTCTCTTAACTGCTCACAAGAGTCACAACACTAATAATGTAAACATCCTATGCGTGAATCTCCAATTTCATAGCCTAAGGTCCTTTACAGTGTTATTGTAACTCGATAG
This sequence comes from Pinus tabuliformis, assembly GCA_031772625.1. Lineage (NCBI taxonomy): Eukaryota > Viridiplantae > Streptophyta > Pinopsida > Pinales > Pinaceae > Pinus > Pinus tabuliformis. The sequence goes on along the minus strand of CM062814.1, from coordinate 909,007,957 downwards.
GCCCCTTGGGAAATTACTCCTAAAACCAATATAACCAAGGGTCATGACCAAGGGCTACTTCTCCATTGGCCCACCACATTGTCGCACATCGGCCTTTGTTTACATCGTTGTTGCTCCCATTGTTGATAGTCAATAGGCCAATAGGCCTTTGGGAGCTTGCTCGTCTAACACCAACAACTGGGGGTTGTGACCATTTCCCTATTGGTTACCTCTCATTGCTTGTTGTTAGGATTAGTTAATATGATGTTATGAGATATCGATAGCCCAAGAGACTGAGGGTCACATCACTTACCAATTGTTTTCTACATCGACCAATCTCTGACTTCCATGTGGCACTTTTTCCCCCTCATCTCTACAATGTCACGCCTACCACATCACACTGAATGCCAGCTTTAGAATTTTACAAAGGAATCTACACTTCAAGTGCCTGGTGCCCTGGTATCCCAATATGGGACCTACCATGCCCACATTACCTACCAATATGCTTGCCACATCAACTGTCACATATAATCAAGACTTGCCACCTGTCCTTTACCATGTGTCTCACTAGTTCACCTACCATATGTTCACTTGGGTGACCTAAAGTGTCATTTCCACCTAACACGTGTCATCCTCACATCTTGCCACTCATGTTGACATCATGCTATCATCATGGTGATGTCATCATGCCACATGACATCCTCTGGGTGGCGCCATGTGTCACCAGAACCAACCCACTTGGCCACCCAAAAACACCAAATACGAGTGACATGTGTCACCCTTTGGTATGTTGATTTGTCAGTTGCCACATCATCTTGATTAGTAATATATCGTGTAAATGTTGGCTAGGACCACTTGTCATGGCAACTATCACCTCAAAACCCATCCCAATGTTTGCCACATGCTGCTTGTTGCTCATTGATGTTATGTGAAAACTAATATGGCTTGGTGGTCCGACAAGCGCCTAGGCATTTTAACCACCCCCTATCACCAGGGGTTGCGACTAGGGGCTTTCCTCCCTACCACATGTCATTCTTCATTAACCAATAATAACATTTCAAAGGCATGTCATGTGTTTCGAATGAGATCAATGGCCCAAAGTCATATGTACTCTCCCCCACTTACTTGATAATTAAAAAGGGGGGGTGGGGGGGAGGGTTAAGGAATTATCGCATATGTGACTTAATGCACCCCTAAGTCTACCGAGCTCAAAACGCAAAACCTATTGGCCTATAAAATCAAACGAAAATGGTTGTACTTGGGGGCCCCTTGCTTTTCCAAATTATAACAAAGGGGGCGGTACAATATTTGTCATATGTGCCCACACTCGAATCCATAGCAACGAAAACCATGCTTTACTTGCAACATGTCAAAATTAGGTTTCTCTCCATGCCTTTGGAGTTAAATTGAGTGACATATAATGTTGGAAAGGTCTTGGAGAGGGCTATCCAACTAAACATTTAGTTTCCTCATTAGATATCAGGAGCTTAATAAGAAATTATTTCAAATATATTACCTTCATTCATGACCTCAAGCTAGATAACAACACACATTAACACATCAATGATGACACACTTACCAAGCTCCACCTAAACTTGACACTTAACATCAATGACAGTAGCTACTCAACATAGTCGAGGTGTAGCATTTAGAGAAGTGAAAGATTTTATCAAACAAGAGGTCCTATCAAGGGTGAAAGAACTTAGGAAGATAGAGTTTGAACTAAAGGATGATGATTCATACTCAACATAAGAACAGGAATCAGAAGAAGAAGAAACACATACCCTAGTTTTGAGGAGATCGGCTAGGAAAGAAAAAGGCCAAAAAGGTATACTCCACTTGATTTCCATTCAAATTTTACTTTTTTATTACTTATGATCATCCTAGAATCGTTGGGGGGAAGTAGTTTCAAATTAGGATGAAAAATATAGATAAGGGCCATGGTTGAAGAAATAACAATTTTGGACAAGAATGAAGCTTGGGATCTAGTGAAGTTGTCAGTTGGAGGAAAACCCATTGGCAACAAATGGGTGCTTAAGAAGAAGTTGAATGCAGAAGGAAATGTGGAGAAATACAAATCTCAGTTAGTATTAAAGGTTATTCCTAGGTGCATGGAATTGATTTTGGTGATATATTTTCTGTTGTTTCAAAGTTAGTTTCTATTAGATTTCTTTTAGTTGTTGTCATTGCTTTGGTTTTGAGGTAGAATAAATGGATGTGAAGACAACATTCCTACATGGGGATCTAGAAGAAGAATCCACATGAGGCAACCATAAGGCTTTGATGTGAAGGGTAAGAAAGACTAGGTATGGAAGTGGAAAATGTCCTTGAGTTAGTTGAAGCAATCACCAAAGATGTGGTATTAAAAATTTGATACATATATACAAGTATTTGGTTTCACAAGGAGAAAAGCAGATCATTGTGTGTGTTTTAAATTAGTTGGTCATCATCTTATTTGTTTGGTATTTTATATAGATGATATGTTGTTAATTGTAAATGATAGGAAAATCATCTAGGAAGTGAAAACCTAGTTGCCTTCTAAATTTGACATGAAGGATCTCGATGCTATAAATTTCATTTTGTGCATGGAAATTAAAAGAGATCGAGATAAGAGGAAACTCGAGTTAAATAAGAGGAAATATATCTAGACAATATTTCAAGGGTCGAGTATGTAGGAAGTATACAAGTGAAGGTCCCTATTCCTGTAGGTGTAAAGTTATTTGCAAATCAGTGTCCCAAGACATGGAAAGAAGACAAAGACATGTCTTGTGTTCCATATGCTAGTGTAGTTGGAAGTTTGATGTGTGAAATGGTTTGTAAAAGACCAGACATCGCACATACAATGGGAATACTTAGTAGGTATATGTCAAAACCAAGAAAGGAGAATTGGATAGTACTGAAGAGAGTTTTCAAGTATTTGCATGGCACTACTAATTATGGATTGTGCTACCAAGGAAGATCAAGACTGGATAGAGTGTTGGACATACATGTCTTTGGTGATGCACACTAAGATGGATATCTAGATCATAAAATATCTACAAGTGGGTATGTTTTTAACCTATTTGGAAGAGAGTCCTGGGGGGGAAGCTCAATTGTCTAATCTGAGAAATGTGAAATCGTTGAAGCTTGAAAGTCTCGGGTTCAAACCCACCCTGTTGTGACTCGAGATACAGGGAGGAGGACATATCGTAGCCCCCTAGAGGCTTAATTGTAATCATGTGTCAAGTGGGCTGCTGGGTTCCTTTGGGTCACAAAAAAAAACCCATTTGGAAGAGCTATCAATTGGATGAGAAAAAGACAGTATGTAGTGGCACTTTCAACTACAAAAGTTGAATACATGGCAATCACTCGTGCATTCAAGGAAGCAATTTGGTTACAAATATTATGCTCAGATATAGGGTTGGTACAACAAGCTATAAGGATAGATTGTGACATCCAAAGTGTAATTTTTTTGGCAAAGAACACTACTTATCATTCGAATAAAAAGCACATTCATGTTTAGTATCACTTTGTGAGTGATATGATTGAATACAAGAAGGTGTTGTTAGTAAAGGTGGACAATTTGAAGAACATTGCAGATGCAATAAAAAAATCTATGAGCACTAAAAAATTATGTTAGTGTAGAGAAATAATGGGCATCGCCACCCTGAATTATTGATTGTGTACTTTTGTGGCCCCCTGTATGCAAAGAAAACAAGTGTGAGAATGTTGGGTATGTGTTATATTCTTTGCATGATTTACATGCACCATGAAAAAAGGGGGTCCAAGGGAGGGTTTTTCAAACCCTCTTAGTTGGGGGGTGTGTAGGGAAATGGGAGCCCCCTACATGGGGTTTGGAGCAGTGCCCTGATAATAATAATAAAAAAATAGGTTGTTTTTTGCGTCTATTTTTGGTGGTTTTCAACCAATGGTTTTGCTAAAAGTCGGTTTTCTGCACATGATGGTTTGTAGTTTCGATTATGGAATTATAGTTAGATTGTTGGTTCATATATTGTGGGATGTATATCGTATTGTAATAATGTACATAAGATATAATAAGAAAAATCTTGTTGGCTTTCCCAAGTTTGCATTTCCAAGATAAAATCTATATGTAAATTTGTGTGTTTTTCATTGTACATTTTCTGTTATTATTAAGAATCAGTTTGTAGTGATTAGTTGTGGAGGGTTAAAACCTACAATTAACTATACTTTCAGAGATATTCCTTATGAAAGTTAGGGTTTTTGAATGATCCTGAAATTAATTTCAAACTTGTCAACTTGCAATTTTTGTTGTAACTTCCTTTCCGGGACTTTTGAAACTATGAAACTTTTATAGATCTTAGGAGACATATAGAAGTTCCTCCAATAAAAAAATTATAATCATATTTGCAAAATTGGATATGTGGCATGATGTACAAGTTTGTTCTTTGGAAGAGGCCAAAAACAACAAGCTTTAGTAGAGTACCATAAGTTTCATTTGGAGATTCAAATTTTTATCAAACCTGGTGAAGGAAAAAGTAGTGAGTATACCTAGTGAAGGTAGAATTAGCAAGAAGACCTAGTGAAGGCAGAAGCAATGACCAGACTTGTGAAGGAAGAATTAGGAAGTAAACTTAGTGAAGGTAATGTGAATGTTATCATCTTTTGAAGAAGCTATATGCACCAAAGAAAAGTTATAATTGAGGGGTTTTTCTTAAATAAAGCGATTAGTGTCCCTTGCTAAGTTCGTGCTTAGCATTGGGGATTGGTTTCTCCAGTAGGATGGTGCCAATGAATATTTGTAGTGGTGTGGATTGGTGAGTCCAATAGGTTGATGCCTACAAATATTTGTAGTAGTAGGGATTGGTGTCCCCGGTAGATTGGTCTCTACGAGGGTATGCAAGAGTAGGTTGGTGCCTACTAAGGTTTGTACCAATGGGGATTAGTGTCTTCAATAGGTTGGTGCCTACAAAGAATTATAAAAATAAGGTTTGTGGTTTTCTCCCCAAAGGGTTTCCACGTAAATTCTTTGTTCCATGTTCTTCAACTGATAGATCTCATATGTGACTATTTTCTTATGATTCATGAATGTTTAAGTAAGTAAAAATTGGGTTAAACTAATTCACCCCCCCCAACCCCACCTTCTTAATAAAAGTGTATGTTCAACAACATGGTGCCTAGAAAATAACATTTGGAATAGATTGGAAGATATAAAAATTCCTTCAAAATTGAAAGGTTGTGATAAGACTATATGAGAACATTATTACCAAGTTTAAAAACACTTACGGATGGTAAGAAGAAATTAATTGTAATGTAGAAGCTAAGCAAGGTTTCCTCCTGTCTCATACCCTTTTGGCATATATGTTTATGAGCTAGAGGGTTTTCTAGAAGAAACAAAATGTGTTGTCACATCTCTAGCTAAAATAGTCATCATCCATCTTATTTACACTAATGATATTGGTCTTATGGTGAGGAGTCCTCATGATCTTGACAAGCAACTAAAACGTCTCAAGAATTTTTGCTCCAGTAAGGACATGATTGGGGACACTAACAAAACATAGGTTATGGCAATAAAATAATAAAAGAATTCATGCTAATTTCATGTATGACAATAAAAACTTGGAGGAAGTGACTTCATATGGATATCTAGAAATCAATCTTCATCACAAGACTAATTAGAACTATGGCATTGACAAAAGGATAAATTTTGGTGGAAAGGTTATTATGGACTTTAAAAAAATTGTAAATCAATGGACCTTTGGCTTTAGGATAAGAAGAAAACTCCTCTTTGATGCCTTTTTCCACTCATGTTATCTTATATGGTCGTGAAATTTTGGATATCTTTAGAGAATCATGCAAAAACATGGAGTAAATATAAAAGTGTTTTATAACTTATAATCTTAAAATTAAAGCAATACATCCTATCCTATCCTCCTCATAGAAGTGATTTCTCCCCCCCCATTGAGAGCATGATTGTGACTAGGTACTTAACTTAGAAGAGCAAGATTTACAACATGGAAGACAAGAGGCTTCCTAAGGTTTCTTCGAGGTCTAGTTAAAACCACTTACAACTCACTTTGCAAAATAATGACAATATTACAAATATTATTACATCTAAATTTAAGGAGAAATTGTGGTGTGATAAAGAATTAAGATAAAATTAAGATATTATAAGGAAGTGGTCAACTGTAATCTAGAAGATCAAAAGTTCTATATTTTTTAACTAGCTTAAAGAATAAAATTATTGTTTGTAATGTTACATTGTGAGTGCCTAGATAATCACAAATTTTGAGAATACACTTATAATTCTTATCATGATGAGGTGCCATGATGATCCACTAATGAGTTGTCTGTGTGATCTAGTTCTAAATATAGAAGATCTAGAAGGTCAATTGAAGTATTATAAATTAATATATTGAGATTAATACAATATATGAAAAGGGAATTAAGCCTTTTCCGCCATCTTGCTTATCTCATCTCACCCATGTTAATTCTTAACATGGTATCGAAGTTTCTTCAATCTTAAGGGCTTGGTAATTTCATGATAGATTTTCATGGAGGATTTGTAATTTGCAGTTGATGCTTGAGAAGTTTGATAGTGCTAAGTTGAACGTGAAGCCATGGAAGTGTTCTATGAGTGATTCAAAATCTACATTGATGGATTGTGGCTCTTTTCGACATAATAAAGAAACCCAACTTCTAAACTAGAAGGTATTCCATTCTTTTGTTTGATTATATGAGGCCACAATCAATGAATAGTGCATATCTCATATGAATAACACTGATTTGGTGTATGAAGTGGCTACCACATCTCATTTGTGGATCTAAACCATTTTTGGATTTGGGTTCCTTAGTAGATCAAATATATGTGCAAAATAGTTTGTTTGGCATCATTCAATAATATTTCTAGTTTTGTGAGTTGATGAAAATACCAAAGCCATGCTATATCTAAGAGATTCGTACTATAGCCATGGTTAAGAGAGCCATTACTTTTATATGGTGAAGGAGGACTACATTATCAGAGGATGAAAGCTCCTTCAAGAAGGAATAGTAGACCATCAATTTGATTTATCTATTGTAGATGAGATCTTGTAGATCTCATATAGATTTGGTTGAGAACTCAATATTTTGTGCTAAATTCACTATCATATCCATGCTTTTTCTACACCACAAGTGTAATAAATTTATTCGATTCAAGTGTCTTATTGATATATATCTCTACAAGGTCTCACAGATTAGAACGATTCAAAACTAGAGGCATAAAAGGTGGCAAGTGCATATTGCAAGATTGCATTGGAATAGATTCAACATATTGGTCCAAATTTGAAGTTTTATTTGTATTTTGAAATTGTGATGAAGGTAAAATAGCAATTAGATTTGTTTTCAGTAGCCCCGACACTTTTCTATGAAAGAATACCTCCCCCCTGGATTGAAACCAATGGCAGTAGTGAGAGATCAACACTCATATTGTAATCACATATGGATCTATAACTCACTTATTAGAGACATGTTACAGCCTCACCACTAGTAATTTCATATGTAAGATCTATGTTATGTAACATGATCACCCATACTGTTGCAATTGATTCAACAAATGGTGAAGGGTTATCTATTCTCGTAGCAAGATAAGCAGTTGAGGACCAAAGTTATATTTGATCCTTTGGATTTTTCTTTAATCAGTTAGCCTTCGTCAGATCTATACAAACATAGCTTAGTATATTTTGTATGAGATATGTAGCTAGTATGCAGGAATTTCACGTTGCGCATTATTTCTCTGACATGATGATACTGCTTAATTTTCTCAAGTTGATAATGGTCGTGTTTGCGGCAAAAATTATCTCAAATTGCAGCGAGTGTTGAACAAATAAAATGCAATGTGTCGGTGTTAATGGGTTATTAGATCGGTATCAAGGATCTGCATTGGCCAATTTCCAACAAACCATGTGCTATTTTGTAACTGAATTTTGTTGATTGGATTTTAGAAAATATTGAGAATAATAACATGTGATGAAAATTTAGTTAAGAAAGTTAATTTGATTTTTTTTGTTTATGAGAAATCCAAGTTCAAAGTTTGCTACCTACCATTTTATTGGGGTCATGTGTCCTAGATCTGTCTCAAAATTGAATAAGAGGATCTTAGCTACACCTTGTGTAGTATGTGGTGGTGATTTGTTTCAGTTCTCTTATGTGATGTTTTATGTATAGTTGTGCAACTTCCTTTTAATTTGTCAAAACAAGCAACAAGTAACAAGGCATTCAAATCAACTTAATTATTGCACTATCAACATTGGAGGATAAATCATTCAAATGCACAAAGGGTAAATTCCAAAACCCTCTCAAAGTTTAAAAAAAATTATCACCTAGACCACCATGAAATTGAATGAGAGGGTCTAAGGACAAATTGTATGCTCTTGTGTGCATTAGCACATAATTCCCTAAACGAGGACAAATAGCTAGTCAACCATTGTTATCAAAATCCAAGTCATTGTAACCAAATTCAAGATTGTAATCAAACTTTACGGTGCATGAACGGTAGTACCTGACACCCTTAAGTAACATAAAATCAAGTGAGTGTGATAGGCGAGCAAGTAAAGTGAAAAATGGGTAAAGGTGCAAAACATCTACTAAATGCCTCTCAATAAATTAAATATTTGTAAGAGTGCAACCATGATATGCACAATAAAATCAAAGTACTTGAGTCGAAATTAAAGAAAAATAAAACCATATTGATTAATCAATTGGATGACACAATAACAACAACAAAAGATCTTCAAAAGGAAATAGATATGAAAGAATAATTGATTGATGCACTCCAAATAAAATTGAGGAAAAAGCAAGATCTCCTTGATGATATGATTGACGCAAGATCTGCAACAAAGATGCAATCTGCGAAAAACAAAAGATCTCATCCAAACAATGATTGAAATTTGTGAAACAAATGAAGTCATCCAACAAGTTGATGAAAGTTGTGACACAATGGAGCTACTAGATAAAATTGATGCAACAAGTTATACTGAAGATCTAATCCAAAGGTTTGATGCAGCATGTGATTGATTGGGATTTAAACAGGAACGCAACAAATTACAGAGATAACCATAAATATAGAGATGTAGCGGAAATAATACTTCATTTCATTACTGTAAAATATTGAAATATGCTTACAAACAGAAATGGAAATAAACCAACTAAGGCGATGGTAGCTAATCTCTGAAAACAGATGTCGCGTTTACATGCCTCTGAACTGTGTGACAATGAGGCTCGAAGGCCTATTTATTGTTGAGAAACAATGGAAAACCCTAAATATCCAAAAACCTAACCCTAGAAGATGAAATGCCAAACTTTGGGCCCCGTTTGGGTAAATTGGTACTTCAACTTCTCGGGGTCGTAACTTTGGCATACGATCTTTGTTTGACGCGTACAATATCTCGTTAGAAAGATCTATCCGAGAACTACAACTTTGGGAAGAGCAACATCAATTAATGGACCCATCTTGCTCCCAATTTTCCCAAAAAACATCGTTTAGGGCCTCAAAACGATTCCGGAAGTTTAGGACCCAAAAAATTGCTAAAAATAGTAAACTGTGCTACAATTAAGGAAACTGAAAAGCTGAAAGAAACCAAGTGGACTTGGCGGGTGGCCACCAATATCCACCTAGATCATTCCTCCCCCTTAGGAAGCAATGGTCCCCATTGCATTGAGTTCCTCCATGAGATGAGGAAACTTCTGTTGAAACCAGTCCCTAGTGAGCCACTTGCCCTGGTGAAGGAGTTGGCTTGCTTTAACAATTCGATATAGTTGGATATTCTGCTAGCGAGTGTGCTTGATCTATGTGTCCATGATCCGATCAGTTGCAGCTTGTTCCATGCAATTTGGATTTAACTTTGTGGGTGTGAGTTGTTCTGCAATGTCAGATGTGTCTAGTAATGGTGGAAAGTATGGTCGAAGGCGGTCCACATTGAACACTGGGTGCAGGCCAAGGAATGGGGGAATGCTAAGCTCAAATGCATTGTATCCCACAGCCTTGGTAATGGTGTAAGGACTATATCAGAGTGGTATAAGTTTCTGATAGGCTCCAGTAAGGCGCTCCTCTTGCAAATGCAACCAGACTTTGTCGCCCACTTGAAACTTGTGTGGCATCCGATGTTGATCATGTCGCTGCTTGTACTTGGCATTTGATTTCTCTAGAATGTTGTGGACCTGCTGGCAAATATATTGGATGTGATCAATGAAGTTGTTTGCCTTATCTGTTTCGGACTAGACATGAGTCGAATCTATGTGAATAGCAGCAAATGGCATGGCCACATCAATGGGACATAGTGGCTGGAATCCCAAGCCCACCTCAAAAGGGTTGTGGCCAATCGAGCTGTGGAGAGCCCGGTTGTAGCTCTGCTAAACATAAGGGAGGCTCTCATCCCATGTGCATGGATGCTTTGAGTTGTACATGCGTAGAATGTGTACTATCATTCTGTTCACAACCTCTGTCTGGCCATCAGTTTGACGATGGAAGGCTATGGACTTAGTGAGTTTGGTGTCCAGCATCGACCAAAGGCTGGACCAAAATGTACTGAGGAACATGTTGTCCCGATCTGAGATGATAGACTATGGGATCCCAAAGTGTACCCACACTCGTTCAAAGAAGAGTTTAGTTGTGGCTTCTACTGTGATATTCTTCTTGCAAACCGCCATAATGGCCACCTTCGAGAACCTGTTGACGACCATGAAAACAAAGTCTTTTCCATGCTTAGTAGAAGGAAGGCCTGACATGTAATCCATGGAGATGGATTCCCAAGGTCGACTAGGGGTAGGCAGCGAGGTATAGAGGCCTTACTTCTTGATGGTCGGTTTGGCAATGGCGCACGCAGTGCATGATCTGATGTACTTCCTGACATCCTGTCGAAGATTGGGCCAATAGAAATACTTCTTCAGTACTACCATCATTTTCTCGACCCCGAAATGCCTAACAGCCTAACTGTAGTGTGCTTCCCAAATCATCTTGGCATGCTCGCTTGAAGGAACACAAAGGTGACCCAGGTGGCATAACAGGGCATCCTGGAGGTGAAAATCTAGAACATGCTGACCCTCCAAGAGTGTCTTGTATGTGTGGCCGAATTTTGGGTCACTTTTGTAGAGAAATGGCCAATCAGAAGTCTCGTGCCCACAAGAGTTGAGCATGATGGTTAACGCCATGATTGATGGTCGACTGAGGCAATCTCCAACATTATTGGTGCTTCCCTTCTTATACTTGATATTTAAAAGGAATTGTTGCAAGTATGTGGACCACTTCTGATGGCGATCATTCTGTAATTTCCCTTGGGTCTGTATGAACTGCAGGGGTCAGTGGTCTGTGTGGATGACCGTTTCCTTCCCCAAAATGTAATGCTTCCATTATCGGCAGGCCTGCACAATGGAATACATCTCTTTGTCATAAGTGGGATACTTCTGGACTGTGTCTGAAAGTGTCTCACTGTGATATGCCACTGGATGCCCGTGTTGAGTAAGGACTGCCCCAATAGCATAGTCAGAGGCATCTGTCTCGACCTCGAATGGTTGTTTCAATTCTCGTAATGCGAGCACTGGTGTCGAGCAGACGCGATCTTTCAACTTAGTGAATACCTTTTGTTAAGACTCAGACCAAAAGAATTTTTCTTTCGCTCCTCCCTTGGTGACTTGACTCAAGGGCCAAGTGATATGAGAAAATCCCAACACGAACTTGTAGAAGAAGTTGGCAAGACCTAGAAAGCTGCGAAGCTCTGTCAGAGTGGTTGGAGATGGCCAATCCCGAATGACTTGGATCTTGGCTAGATCCACATGAACCTCCCATTCATCAATAATCTATCCCAGATACTGAACCTAGATCATGCCAAAAGTGCATTTCTCCAAATTGGCACATAACTTGTTTTGTCGCAGTGTTTGGAGAACCTGTTGGATGTGGTGGAGGTGCTCTTCCCAACTTTGACTGAATATCAGGACGTCATCCAAGTATACCACTACAAATGAGTTGGTGAATGGCCACAAGATGTCATCCATTAGACTCATGAAGGTTGCAAGAGCATTCGTCAATCCGAAAGGCATAACCAACCATTCGAAAAGGCCCTCCTTGGCTTTGAAGGCGGTCTTCCACACATCGGAGGGTTCGATTGGTACCTGGTGATATCCTAACTTCAAATCGATCTTGTTGAAATATTTTGCCCCCTTCAGTTGGTCCAGGAGGCCATCAATTCGTGGGATCGGGTACCTATTACGGACAATGATCTTGTTCAGCGCCCGATAGTTAATACAGAGTCTCCAAGTCCCATCCTTCTTCTGTACCGACACGATTGGGCTCCCACAAGGCAATGAACTTGAACGGATGTGACCTTTCTGCAACAGTACTTGAATCTGCCTCTTGATTTCATCTTTCTCCAGAACGGAGCGTCGATAGATTAGTCCATTGGGCAGCGGCGCACCTAGGGTCAGATCGATGGAGTGCTTGACTTGACAGTGCAAAGGAACCCCTGTGGGGGAGGTGAAGATGTCCTCGTACTCCTCCAAGACCTTGTCCATTTGTAGTTGTTGTGCAGGGGGACCCTGTCTAGAGGTCGTGGCCACTGTCTTCTTCTTTCCTTGAGGGCGTATCATCAGGGAAACAAATTTCCCAGTTTTGGAAATGAGCTTGCTGCATTGTTTTGTAGTAACCAAAGAGATGGCGGTAGGCGGTGCTACCTCTGGTATCCTGTACAACTTATTTCCCAAAGTAACAATAACAGCACGAGGCCTTGATTCATACACAACATGTTGCTTCCACAAGTATGGTTGTCCTAATAATACATCACAAACATCAAGGGGAGCAACATCACACAATACCTCATCCGTGAAGGGCTTGATGCTGTATGGAAGGCGACATTGTTGGCTTACGTGAAGATCCCGTCCTTGGTGAAGCCACCTGATGGTGTATGGTTGTGGATGTTACTGAAAATAGCAACAAAAAATGCTAAAAATAGAAATGCTATAAATAGCATTTCAGGTACCAGTGTTGGAAATAGCAACAAGGAATGATAAAATAGAAATGCTAAAAATAGCATTGCTATAAATAGCATTTTGGGATAGATTCCAATTTTAATTAGTCCCTGAATTAAAATTGAGAATTAAAATTTGAATTTGGTCTCAGCAGTTGTTTGAAAAATAATTAATTAATTCATCTTGAGTTAATTAGTTGGATAAAATCAAACATGAAGTCTATGTGAAGACATGCAACAGTTATCCCTTTGATTGAGGAAGTTATCCCTTAATTAAGGAGATAAGGATGAGTTTTTGAGTTGTAATTAGTTAGCTCAGTTAACTGAGTTAAGTCCAGTTAAATTAGTTCCAAACAGTTGGAGGAACTAATTGTGTGTTGAGTCAGTTAATGCATGCATGCATGCAACTAGTGTTCTCCAGATAACTAAATATTATCTCATAAATAACTCATGCATGTCAGTTCAGAGAAAGACCCAGTTGAGATTAAAGGAAGGGATAGTGTACTATCAATTGGAGGAATTTTCCTATAAAGGAAACTCATCCATGCAGAAGGAATTGTCTCCTTCAGGTTTGTGCAGTTATTTCAGAGGTCAGAGCAGTGTGTGAAGGATTATTACACACAGGTGGCAGCTTGAGGACCGAGGAGAAACTGCGCAAGGATATAGGAGGCTTGGAGGGCAGAGGAGAAGGTTTATGAGAAGCCTTTGATTGTCTATGAGCAACATTATTTGATTGCAGAGAGAGCAAGATAGCTTGTGAGTTGATTCTTTTTGTAATCTAAACATATTTCCACTTGTATGATAATACAAAGATTTGGGTTTTAGGCTAAGGCTTTCCCCGAGTTATTCTTATGTGTTCATGTGTGATTGATTTCTCATTCTCATTTATATGTGTTCTATTTGATCTTGCTCATATTCGATTAAGCTTCCGCAAGTTTGTTGTATAAGTAGATCTTGTATTTTGCTTTAGTATATTGCATAATCTGTTGAGCTACAGTGGGAATTTCTACATGGTATCAGATCAAAGGTGATCAAAGCGAAGAATAATATACAAAGAAGGGAGAAGTTCGAAGTTTCAAGTTCCTGATTATAGACTTCGAATTCTTATCAATCTCAAATTTCCCCAATGTCGTTCAACGGTTTAAGACTCGAGTATACCCTTGATGGCAGCTCGAATTATATAGCCTGGAAGGATCGCATGGAAGCAGTATTAGAGGACAACGGTTTAAAGGACTTCATTGATCAAGAAGTCCCCAAGCCGACAACAACTAATGCTACAGAATTGGCGAAATGGAAGAAATGTGTGGCTAGAGCGAGGAGAATCCTTCTAGAGGGAGTTCGAGACCACATAGTCTCGAGTCTCCATGGGAAGGAGACACCGTTTTCAATGTGGAAAACATTGAAAGATCTATATCAGAATAGCAGTGATCAGAGGAAGCTGGCGCTGAAAGACAAGCTTTGGAAAATCAAGTGTGAAAAGGGCGACACAATCTCTACATATCTGAACAAGCTCACCACCTGCAGGGATGAGCTTGGAAGTGTAGGGATCATGACAATCGATGATGACATGGTGAGTCTTGCTCTCCTCGGTCTTCCTAAGAGCTGGCATAGCTACCAAGACTCGGTAAATGGAAGAGAGAAACTGCCAGATTGGGAACGACTTTGGTCGGATCTGATGCAGGAGGAGATAAGAAGAAGCACCAGAGATTTTTCTTCATCCAAGGAGGATGAAGAAAACTGTGCCTTAGCGAGTAAGGCAAAGAAAGGGAAGGAGAAGGATTCTCATCCCAAATTGAGTTCTTCCCATGGTGGGAAGAAGTTTGACAAATCAAAAGTGCGATGCTTTCATTGTCATAAGGTGGGCCATTATGCAACAAATTGTCCACAGAAGAAATCCAAGAAGGGATCCTTGGAAGGATCAGAAGGTGAGGCACTGGCCTCACATTTCGAGTCGGATTTCACCCTCATCGCATGCATGGTTTCATCAATGATGGGTTGCAGTTGGTTTCTTGACAGTGGAGCTTCATTCCAAATGACCGGCGATAGGATTTTGTTCAGTACCTTGGAGGAGAAAGACCTCCAGATACTCATAGCGATGGGTAATGAGAAAAAGTATAGTTTCTCATGTGTAGGCACGGTTGTTTTTCAGAGGGAGCATGGAGCTCGCATTACCTTGACAGATGTGAACTATGTGCGAGGATTAAAGTAAAACTTGGTATCGATTGTGATGCTGGAAGATAAAGGCTATGATGTAGTCTTCAGTAAGCGAAAGGTTTTCCTTAGACACATCACCACGAGACAGGTGAAGCAGATTGGTTCACGAGTCAAGAACATGTATGCTCTTAAGGTTCAAGATTCATGCAAAGCCTTGAGGAGTAAGGAAACTGTTGGAGACTTGGTGGTTGAGAGGGAGAGTACATTACCTCTCAACATGAAGACCCAGAAGAAGTCTCAGACAATTGTGGAGGTGCCACAATTGGACAAGCCGAGAGTAGACCGAATGGAGGCATCCATTCATGCAAAGGCCTCCAGTAGGGGTGAATTTCGAGCCAAGTGGGCAAAGGGATCACATGCATCCATACCTCCAGGTGCGAGGTGGGGTGATGTGGAGTGATAGTCCCAAGAAGGTTGGAATAGAGGCAGGATCCTTGAGGTACCCAACCTCTTTGACTAGACCTTGCTATAGGAGCCCCGACGAGGAGTAGCAGGACTGACTGAGTGGGTAGAGACAGATGTGGATGGAGTGGCAAAGGGAGCTTCAGCATCAGAGGGTGTTTCTAGCCCAACAGGGAGGTCAGTTTGGAGATCAGTTACTTACTTCTCAGTAACTGAGTTGCAGTGCAACATTGGGCAGCACGATGCAACATGATGAGAGGAGGTGCAGTGCAGATGCAGTGATGGGATACAGGACCAGCAGCAGCATGGATGCAGCAAGAGGAATCAGTGTGATTGATGCAGTCAGAGATCAAAGTGACAGAGGCTAGAGCAGTTAGATACTGAAGAGCACAGAGGTGCAGAGTTTTCAGTCGACAAAGGCAATAACAGTTAGAGACTTTGATAGCAGAGGCATCATTCTAATTCGGGTTGGATATTTTTTTTGTTTCTAGATTTGCTGGAGCAACAACACTTGAGAGAAGTGTTGCATGTTTAAATAATCTTCGGCAAAATCACATAATCAATCGTTTGTCGACGCGTTTCGAACCAACAAGAAGTGTTGCATGCTGAACATTCTAAAGGTTCAGGATCGTGTTTGAGTTGAATGCCTTTCTTATTGAGAGGTAGTGTTGAAAATAGCAAGAAATGCTATAAATAGCATTTCAGGTACCAGTGTTGGAAATAGAAACAAGGAATGATAAAACAGAAATGATAAAAATAGCATTGTTATAATTAGCATTTCAAGATAGATTCCAATTTTAACTAGTCCCTGAATTAAAATTGAGAATTAAAATTCGAATTTGGTCTCAGCAGTTGTTTTAAAAATAATTAATTAATTCATCTTGAGTTAATTAGTTGGAGAAAATCAAACATGAAATCTATGTGAAGACATGCAACAGTTATCCCTTGATTGAGGAAGTTATCCCTTAATTAAGGAGATAAGGATGAGTTGTATTTGAGTTGTAATTAGTTAGCTCAGTTAACTGAGTTAAGTCTAGTTAAATTAGTTCCAAACAGTTGGAGGAACTAATTGTGAGTTCAGTAGTTAATGCATGCATGCATGCAACTAGTGCTCTCTAAATCACTGAATATTCTCTCATAAATAACTCATGCATGTCATTTCAGAGAAAGACCTAGTTGAGATTAAAGGAAGGGACAATGTACTACCAATTGGAGGAATTTTCCTATAAAGGAAACTCATCCATGCAGAAGGAATTATCTTCTTCAGGTTTGTGTAGTTATTTTAGAGGTCAAAGCAGTGTGTGAGGGATCATTACACACAGGTGGCAGCTTGAGGACCTAGGAGAAACTATGCAAGGAAATAGGAGGCTTGGAGGGCGGAGGAGAAGGTTTGTGAGAAGCCTTTGACTATCTATTAGCGGCATTGTTTGATTGCAGAGAGAGCAAGATAGCTTGTGAGTTGATTCTTTTTGTAATCTGAACATATTTCCACTTGTATGATAATACAAAGATTGGGGTTTTAGGCTGAGGCTTTCCCCGGGCTATTCTTCTGTGTTTATGTGTGATTGATTTCTCATTCTCAGTTATATGTGTTCTATTTGATCTTGCTCATATTCAATTAAGCTTCCGCGAGTTTGTTGTAGAAGTAGATCTTGTATTTTGCTTTAGTATATTGCATAATCTGTTGATCTACAGTGCGAATTTCTACATAGTATCATCGCAAAGGTGATCAAAGTGAAGAAAAGTATACAAAGAAGGGAGAAGTTCGAAGTTTCAAGTTCCTGATTATAGACTTCGAATTCTTATCACATCTCAAATTTCCCCAATGGCGTTCAACGATTTAAGACTCGAGTATGCCCTTGATGGCAGCTTGAATTATATAGCCTGGAAGGATCGCATGGAAGCAGTATTAGAGGACAATAGTCTAAAGGACTTTATTGATCAAGAAGTCCCCAAGCTGGCAACAGCTAATGCTATAGAATTGGCGGAATGGAAGAAATGTGTGGCTAGAGTGAGGAGAATCCTTGTAGAGGGAGTTTGTGACCACATAGTCTCGAGTCTCCATGGGAAGGAGACACCATTTTCAATGTGGAAAACATTGAAAGATCTATATCAGAACAACAGCGATCAGAGGAAGATGGTGCTGAAAGACAAGCTTCGGAAAATCAAGTGCGAAAAGGGCGACACGATCTCTACATATCTGAACAATCTCACCACCTGCAGGGATGAACTTGGAAGTGTAGGGATCATGACAATCGATGATGACATGGTGAGTCTTTATCTCCTCAGTCTTCCTAAGAGCTGGCATAGCTACCAATACTCGGTAAATGGAAGAGAGAAACTGCCAAATTGGGAACGACTTTGCTCGGATCTGATGCAGGAGGAGATAAGAAGAAGCACCAGAGATGGTTCTTCATCCAAGGAGGATGAAGAAAACTGCGCCTTAGCGAGTAAGGCAAAGAAAGGGAAGGAGAAGGATTCTCATCCCAAATCGAGTTCTTCCCATGGTGGGAAGAAGTTTGACAAATTGAAAGTGCGATGCTTTCATTGTCATAAGGTGGGCCATTATGCAACAAATTGTCCACAGAAGAAATCCAAGAAGGGATCCTTGGAAGGATCAGAAGGTGAGGCATTGGCCTTACAATTCGAGTTGGATTTCACCCTCATCGCATGCATGGTTTCATTGATGATGGGTTGCGGTTGGTTTCTTAACAGTGGAGCTTCATTCCACATGATTGGCGATAAGAGTTTGTTCAGTACCTTGGAGGAGAAAGACCTCCAGATACTCATAACGATGGCTAATGACAAAAAGTATAGTGTCTCAGGTGTAGGCACAATTGTTTTTCAGAGGGAGCATGGAGCTCGCATTACCTTGACAGATGTGAAGTATGTGTGAGGACTAAAGAAAAAATTGGTATTGATCGCTATGCTGGAAGACAAAGGCTATGATGTAGTCTTCAGTAAGGGAAAGGTTTTCCTTAGACACGTCACCACGAGACAGGTGAAGCAGATCGGTTCACGAGTCAAGAACCTGTATGCTCTTGAGGTTCAAGATGCATGCAAAGCCTTGAGGAGCAAGGCAACTATTGGAGACTTGGTGGTTGAGAGGGAGAGTACATTACCTCTCAACGTGAAGACCTAGAAGAAGTCTTAGACAATTGTGGAGGAGCCACAATTGGACAAGCTGAGAGTAGACCGAATGGAGGCATCCACTCATGTAGAGACATCCAGTAGGGGGAAATTTCGAGCCTGGTGGACAAAGGGATCACATGCATCCATACCTCCAGGTGGGAGGTGGGGCGATGTGGAGTGATAGTCCCAAGAAGGCTAGAATAGGGGCAGGATCCTTGAGGTACCCAATCTCTTTGATCAGAGCTTGCTACGGGATCCCCGACGAGGAGTAGCAGGACTGGCTAAGTGGGTAGAGAAAGATGCGGATGGAGCGGCAGAGGGAGCTTCAGCATCAGAGGGTGTTTCTAGCCCAACAGGGAGGTCAGTTGGGAGATCAGTTACTTACTTCTCAGTAACTGAGTTGCAGTGCAGCATTGCACAGCATGATGCAACATGATGAGAGGAGGTGCAGTGCGGATGTAGTGATGGGAGACAGGACTAGAAACAACACGGATGCAGCATGAGGAATCAGTGTGATTGATGCAGTCAAAGATCAAAGTGACAGAGGCTAGAGCAGTCAGATACTGAAGAGCACAGAGGTGCAGAGTTTTCAGTTGACAAAGGCAATAGTAGTCAGAGACTTTGATGACAGAGGCATCATTCTGATTCAAGTTGGATATTTTTTTTGTTTCTAGAGTTGTTGGAGCAACAACACTTGGGAGAAGTGTTGCATGCAAAACATTCTAAAGGTTCAGGATCGGGTTCGAGTTGAATGCCTTTCTTGTTGAGAGGGAGTGTTGAAAATAACAACAAGAAAGGCTAAAAATAGCATTGCTATAAATAGCATTTTGAGATAGATTCCAATTTTAATTAGTCCCTGAATTAAAATTCGAATTTGGTCTCAGCAGCTATTTGAAAAATAATTAATTAATTCATCTTGAGTTAATTAGTTGGAGAAACTCAAACATGAAGTCTATGTGAAGACATGCAACAGTTATCCCTTTGATTAAGGAATTTAACCCTTAATTAAGGAGATAAGGATGAGTTGTATTTGAGTTGTAATTAGTTAGCTCAGTTAACTGAGTTAAGTCCAGTTAAATTAGTTCCAAATAGTTGGAGGAACTAATTGTGAGTTCAGTCAGTTAATACATGCATGCATGCAACTAGTGTTCTTCATATAACTAAATATTCTCTCATAAATAACTCATGCATGTTAGTTCAGAGAAAGACCCAGTTGAGATTAAAGGAAGGGATAGTGTACTATCAGTTGGAGGAATTTTCCTATAAAGGAAACTCATCCATGCAGAAGGAATTATCTCCTTCAGGTTTGTGTAGTTATTTCAGAGGTCAGAGCAGTGTGTGAGGGATTATTACACAAAGGTGGCAACTTGAGGACCGAGGAGAAACTACACAAGGAAATAGGAGGCTTGGAGGGCGGAGGAGAAGGTTTATGAGAAGCGTTTGACTATCTATAAGCAGCATTGTTTGATTGCAGAGAGAGTAGGATAGCTTGTGAGATGATTCTTTTTGTAATCTAAACATATTTCCACTTGTATGATAATACAAAGATTGGGGTTTTAGGCTGAGGCTTCCCCGGGTTATTCCTCTGTTTTCATGTGTGATTGATTTCTCATTCTCAGTTATATGTGTTCTATTTGATCTTGCTCATATTCGATTAAGCTTCCGCAAGTTTGTTGTATATGTAGATCTTGTATTTTGCTTTAGTATATTGCATAATCTGTTGATCTACAATGGGAATTTCTACAGATGTGTTGTGGTCGGTAAGCCCAACCGCTTCACGACCTTTGCTGAAAAGAGGTTCTTTTGGCTCTCGCTGTCGACAATGAACTGTAGCAGGGAGCCCTTTACCCACATCTGGGAGTGGAAGAGACGCTCCTCCTCCTCTGGGTCTTCAGGTTCCTCCTTCTGGATCTTCATGGTGGCAATGGTGGCATTGGGTTGTGCATCGATAATCTGCTTCCCTTTATCATTCCCCTTGTCAGGTTCTGACTCAGAGTCGGAACATGCATCTGATTTTGAAACCCTTAGCTCGACCACCAGTGATTGCTTGGCTCGACACTCACTCGTGTTTGTAGTGGAGCTCTTATGGAACTCACACCACTTTCCTGTGTCCTTTTTCAGCTTCGCGGCACTATTCTTTGCTTGCAGCTTTGGCGGGTTGTCTTGGGCCGCCCCGCCTTGGCTTTGTCCTTTGTTCTGCGGTTTGGGGGCACCTTTTCCTTGCTTCGGATTCGCAGATCCAAAGTCTCTCTTCCTTTGTTTAAACTTTTGCTCGACCTTGACGGCATATCGGTATGTTGTGCCGAGCGAGGAAATGTTCAGGAATTCTATTTCTTCCTGGATGTACTTGTGCAGGCAACCGCGGTATTTGAGTACCAAATGCTACTCTGAATCCTTGATACCCAACTTTGTGCGAAGGGTATGGAAAAAATTGGTAAACTCCGGCACGTCTTGGTCCCTTCCCTGCCACAACGTGGTCCACTTTATGTATTGGTCCTCATAGCTTCCGACAGGGTAGTACTACTCCTTGATGGCAGTCTAGAATGAATTCCAAGTGGGTGTGGCTGAAAATAGTGAGCATGTACTTTCATCCTTCTACTCGCAGTAGCTTTCCCACTAGTCCTTGACATGGGTGGTTGCTTTGAGAAGGGTGAAAATAATATTTTCCCGACTCGAAAAATCATGAACAGAAAATACCCTTCTAGCAAATTTAACCATTTATCTACGACATCTGCGTCTATTTGACCCTTGAAGATGGGGATTTCAAAATTAACTTGTACCTTAAAGGGTGTGGCGTTTCCAGAGTAGCTATTGGAAGTCGATGCGTCGCCTCTGGGTAGCCACTGAAGGATTTGGACAAAGTTGTCCATCATCATGTTTCTTTGCCGCTCGAGGGCTTCTTCGAGCAAGATTTTGATAAGATCTCCTTCCCCCTCGTCTTTCTTTTCATTCGCCATGGAAGGTTGTTGGGATTTGCGAGGCTGGCCTTGCAAAGGTTCGACTAGTTCAAGCCCTAACTTCTTATATCCCGATCTCATTGGGGATATGCAAAAAAAACAAAGAAAAAGCAGACCGCTCTGATACCACTGATCTGGATTTAAACAGGAACGCAACAAATTACAAAGATAACCATAAATACAGAGATGCAGTGGAAATAATACTTCATTTCATTACTGTAAAATACTGAAATATGCTTACAAACAAAAATGGAAATAAACTAGCTAGGGCGATGGTAGCTTATCTCTGAAAAGAGATGTAGCGGCTACATGCCTCTGAATTGTGTTACAATGAGGCTCGAAGGCCTATTTATTGTTTAGAAACAATGGAAAACCCTAAACATCCAAAAACCTAACCCTAGAAGATGAAAAACCAAACTATGGGCCCCGTTTGGGTAAATTGGTACATCAACTTCCCGGGGTCGTAACTTTGGCATACGATCTCCGTTTGACACACACAATATCTCGTCAGAAAAATCTATCTAAGAACTACAACTTTGGGAAGAGCAACATTGGTTATTGGACCCACATTTCTCCCTGTTTTCCCAAAAAGAACGTCGTTGAGGGCCTCAAAACGGCTTCGGAAGTTCAAGACCCGAAAACTGCTAAAAATAGTAAAGTGTGCTACAATTAAGGAAACTGAAAATTTGAAAGAAACCAAGTGGACTTGGCAGGTGGCCACCAATATCCACCTAGATCAGTGATACAGTTGAAATATGGGAAAAGTTGACGTAACTTGTGATACATAAGACTTAATACATGTGATTGATGCATTGTGTGATACAAATGACTTAATGGAATCAATGGCAGAATATGAGCAGCAATAGAAATTGTGAAGAAGAAAAAGAACAAGAAAATGGTTTTTAAAAGATGGTTATTTGATCTTGGGAAGAAATATCATTCAACGAAAATCGACACAGATTGGGATACACCAAAGACAACATTTTTCATATTCCAAATTACTCTAAACCAATTCAGTTTGTGAGTGCAAGTTTCCTCGAAGAAGTTTAGAATTTTGCTAGAAAGTGTCAACACTATAAAAGAGATGGTCACATGGAGAATCAATGTTTTGATCTCCATATTTGTCTTCATTGTGGGAAGACAAATCACCTATCAGAAAGATGTCGAAAGTAGAAGAAAGCTAAGAAATCAATTCAATATGGATGGATAAATTCTTGGAGATGGAATCTAGAAGTAAAGAAGTTGCATAAGTCCTACATTTTGGTCAATACATAGGTAAGGATAAAGCTTCGTGGAGAAATGAACAACGAAAAAAGTTTTCAACCAATAATTCCAAATAAAGATGGTACTCTCCACACCTAAGGGGTGGGGAGCACAATGATAAAATAAACCTTCTGACCCCTTTAAGGGGCGAAGTAAATTGATGAAGTGAAGTTGGTTAGTGGCCATCCAAAAGCCACTACATTATTGAAAGAAGATTAGTTAGTGGTCATCCAAAAACCACCACCTTATTCAAAGAAGATTGGTTAGTGGTCATCCATAAACCACCACATTATTCAAAACAATTTGGTTAGTGGTAAATCGAAAACTATTGGTTTCCATGGAAGATTGTTTAGTGGTCAACTAGAAAAACCACCACCTAAAGAATATAATAACCTAGCTTGGATCCTTTCAATAATCAACTATTGAAAGTCAAATCAATCAACATTTAGTTAGCAATGGAGAATTTTGGCATAAAAGTTGGTCGCTTCAACAATAATTTCGACAGATATGTCCAGGCATAGTAGATGATCACTTCCGGATATTCAAATATTAACGGTTTTTTCAAACATATTTTCATCGAAACTCAATTTAATAGTTTTAGATTGAAGATAAAAAAAAATTATTGGTAAAATTATTTGTATTTGTGATTGAGGGGGGAATGTTAGATTATGAGTCCCTAGATAATAAAAAGGTTTGAGAATACACTTGTAATTCTTATCGTGACGAGGTGTCATGATGATCCACTGATGAGTTGTCTATGTGATCTAAATCTAGATCTAGAAAATGTAGAAATTCAAATTATGTATCATAAAATAATATATTGAGATCAATACAATACAACAAAAGGGAATCAAGCCTTTTCCGCCATCTTGCTTGCCTTGTCTCACTTATGTTATTTTGTAACATGTAAAAAAAGAACAAATTCACACAGATATTTGGGTTTATCGCTTGTGGGTTGGAGGAATGTTTGTTGTCCTCTCCACCAAGGTTCAATTTCCACAAGTGACATGTTGAGCTCATATTGAGCATATTGGTGTAATGGCTTGTACGACCATGAGACTTAAAGAATATATTACCCTTGCCTACGGGTGGGAGGGTGGAGTGTTTGGTTACATGGGGAAGAAAAAGAAGAAATTCTCACAACCTCCATAGTGATATAAGCGTTGGGCAATTCCTAAAACATCATAGATTGAAAAAATTGTTGTCTCTGTGGCACTAAAATGTTGAAGTTCAAAAACACTTTCTCTTAAAATGTCTTGCATACACCCATATTAAATTTCAATTTCAAAATATTTCTTACATACCAACCTTCCTCACCTTTTAACTCCTCAAAACTATAAGGATTTAAGAATGTTTATTTCAAAGCTTTTTTCACATGAAAATGAAATTTTAATGTAAACTAAGTAATTCTTTACCCTTTTTAAAGGTTGAATTGACGAATATTAGTCTTAGTGGACATTAATAACCATCACCATAGTCAAAATCATAATATAAATATTTTTATTCTCTAAATAGTATTAGAAATTATTGGTGTAATATGCGTTTCTTAATTATATTTTAAATGATAAATGTCAACATCGAATTTTTTATTTGAAAAAAAAATGTTTTTATTTGAAACAATTTTATTTGATTATATGTATGATTAATATTACTTAAATAAAAGGCAAACATAAAATTCATCTTATTATTTGGGTGAAAAGGAAGTTGGGAAAAATATTTCTATAAATGGTTAATTTTTTTGGATATCCAAGATGATATAACCATCTCTAATGATAGAAACCCAAAATTGAAAATAAAGCATCTAACTTCTTATGGAATGCTAAAATACTAAAGATAAGATAAAACTATATTATTATAAAAATACCATCAAGCCCAAGCTTGATCTTCCTACCCACCTTAATAAAGTTGCAAGTCTCAAGAAAAATGATGATTGCTAAGGTAAGAACTAACACGCGTGAGCTGCATAATGAAACCAATAGATGGACTCTTCTAAAAACTTTATGGTAAGAAGAATATGTAATCTATGTAACTTATACAAGATTGGAGTCAATTAGGTCTATCTTGAGTGGTTGTGGGATGAAGTGTCATCCTCCCCACCCTATTTCCATAAGTGAAATGTTGAGCTCATAAAGAGTATGTCATTTAATGACTTTGATCTCTATTGTTGACCCAACCTTTTTCCCTAAAGAATCTAGGGTTTACCTTGGGTACCATTCCATGATAGGAGGGAGTTAGGGGGTGTTCCCCAAGATAAATGACCTAATAAAAAATAAATAAATAAGAAGAAGAAGAAAAAGAAAAAGAGAGAAATAAACATAGTTGAAAGACTTTATCATTAATTTACCACATTGAAACAAAAGCTATTTTAAATTCCTAATTTATATATTCTCCCTTTTTATATATATTTTAAAGATCATACTTGTCTAAGCGATATTAAAAGACATCATCATTTTATTTTTTACCTAAGAAAAAAGAAAACTTATTTTATATTCGAGTTTAAAACAAAATACAATCCAAAGGTGTATTTAGCACAACCTCAAAATAAGGTATCCAATAATGGATTGACAAAGAGTATTTATCCTCATATTTTGTTCTTTGTATACATACCAAAAATTCACATGTAAGAAAGTTGATGAAAAACCTTTAACCAATTACACTAAAACAACGATATTAGTATTGTGAATTTCAAATAAATTATTCATCCAATTAATAACGAAAATCAAATCTCCCATCACAAAAGCCAAATCAATTTTTTTATAACTTATAAATTTTAAAATAAAATAAAAATGAAAATGATATTCTCCCCCATACATCATCATTGTATTTATATAAATAGTAAATATAATTTTGGTTACTTAATTTCCATTTTTTTTTGTAGGTAAGCACTCATGGGGATTTGAACCAATGACCTATCGTGAAGAGTGCCTTAACAGTGCACCCAATCATTGTCAATCCAAAACCCCGTAGGCTCTTAATTTCCGTTTTAATAATATAATATATTTTATTAAAAAACACTATCATTTTGTATAAAAAATATTTTTATAAAAGCAAATTAAATGTTAAAATTTTTAATCATATTTTTATATTTAACTGCTAAACAAGTCAAATTTCATCCTTAAAGATTTGAATATGGTATTGGATTCATTAAAAAAATATAGTATATTTAACCATTAAAAATATATTGATATCACATTAGTCTCATTGTACAGTGATATATCATGAAGAATTACTGTATTATTTCCAAAATTGGAATCATGTGATGAACAACAGTTCAATTGTACTCACAAAGAATATTGTTTCCATAATTGGAATCACATGGGTACCTCAATTAATAAATATTTGATGCGATTAATAAAATAAATAAATAAACTTTTGATGATGGGGAAATGTTGATGGATTGAAAATTCTATTCGAGTGTGCCCCATGTCCATGAATGAATATTAGATCATAATTCTCCCAATGTGAAAGTCATTTAATGCTATGACGAGAATCCATTAATTCGTTGAATTTTTAATAACAAATGCGGTGAATGTTTGTGGACAGAAAGAGCAGTGTTGTTGCAATGACATTACATAGAATTTTCACAATATTCCTAAAGAAAAAACGTGGCTGACAATGTCCTCCACATTCTTCCACTCATTAAGTCCACATGTTACATGATAAGGATGGAAATGTTTGGCCAACCTCCATGTCTCTATTGAAAACATTAACTTTATTTCATAAATGGTAGATAATTGATGGACTATGATGCAAAGAGATTTTGCCCATAAAGGACAAATGCATTTTCCTTCCCTTAAAGGTCAAAAATAATAAGCTTTGAGTCGCAGTAATACCAGCTGTCCTGGTCAAACATGTAACATAAGGTTAAGCTCTATGAGTGTAACAAGGAGCCACTACCGTGGCGGTAGTCCCTGGCGGGGTCTGCAGGGAACTTAGAGGAGGTGGCAACCTTGCAGAAACCATATTTAACTTTGCCTTTGGATGACCAAATGTGATTAATGAAGAGTTTGGTGGGTGCGGCAATCACATTTCATCCAACATAAAACTCAGTTTTGTGCTTTGTGATACGAATATTATATTTCTACTGTAATATAATTTACTGTCTAAATATTTGTTAAGAATAAAACTTCTAATTTAAAAACAAAAAAATCGAACTTCCGTAAACTATTACATTAATTTATTAAGATATTTAAATTAAAACATTATTTTATATAATGAATATGCTTATAAAATGTTTAAATTAAAATTTAGCAAACTGTCTATCCAGAAGTTATGAAATTGACCAATTAATTGTTTCCCTAAAAAATAGGAGGTTGTATTTGGGAGTGGGAAACAAAATCTCATTAATGATCTAGCAACTACCTGCCACTTTTTGGTGAGGTGGAGGTAGTTACTAACCACAAAAGAGTGGTAGATTGGAAATTGATAAAAATCTTGTGTTTGATTTCTTTTGGCTCATTGTGAGAGAAAATGCTAAAGAGAAGCAATATCCTTGAGGGGATAATGGTTGGATGCAATATCAATGTTGAGAGGAGCCAAGTACTCAACTACTAGTTTTCCCAAACTATTGATTTTGAAGTCAGTGTCCTTACCTATTGTTCTTTTTTCTTTGGAAAAAGTAAATAATTATGTTTTTCATTAGAAAATTCTATGTAGAAGAAAGAAAATAATTTAGTTACATTTTACTTACTCATTTTCCATAGTAAAAGAAAAGGAAAAGAGTTAGTTATAATTTTATTAGAGAATTTTGAACTGTAAAGAGAAAAGGGCTAATTGTTTTGTTTTATTTTATAAATTTTATATAGTAGAAAACTTATGGTTATATTTTTATTCATAAATATTGTGTGGAGGACTATTAAAGGAAGAAAACTAGAAATTATGCTAAACAAAACAATCGCATACATAGTAGACATTTAATGTGTTAATTGAGAAATTAAACATGAAGGTATTTGTTGAAACTAGATAGGTATTGGTTATGTATACAAGTCTATCTATATGTGTTATTTCAACACACCGCACCTAGTAATACAGGATTGGAAAACCTTGTTCGATTTTGAAGAGTAAATATGTATACAAAACAATAATAAAATATGTATATAATAAATTTTGATTAACGTAATAACTCTTAATCTTCACTTTGCGAATATAATAAACTAGCCTAGATACACAATGATTGAAAATACAAAAGTATCAATATTTACCATTGTTTTCACAAGAAAACACAATGGTATTGTTTTCCAAAATTATACAAAGTTTCATTTATGATCTAAAAATATCATTACATGGAGACAAGATTTGGAAGAGCTCTAACCAACCTCAAGAAACATGTAATTAGAAAAATAATTATATAACTTAAATGTTTTCTTCATAATCGAAAACAATACTCAATACATGAGAGGCTCATATCATTTTATAAATAATTATGTTTCAGAGGAACTACATGTCCCAAAAGACGTGAAAGAAAACAATTAACAAACATTTCGGAGGTTAACAGTCGGGAGATTCCTCTTCGAACAAGAGAAATCACACCCATGTAGAATGAGAAACCAAAATTTGGGTACCTTAGACGTGGCGGAAGAGTTGAATAAGTTGAAATCAAGCCATGCCAAATTTGGAAAAGTTAAAGGAAAACGCTATGTTCAAAAGAGAAATCGATACCTGAAATAAGCATATACGAAATTAATAATTAGTAAACAAGAACTAGATAAATAACACAAAGAAAATTTAGCATTAAAGGAACAAATGTGAAGAGGGTTATAAAAATAACTTGAAAATAAGTTACAAAATTTTGATGGCTTCTTCCACCTATACAAGAGTAAAATTAACTTATTTACTATACATAGAAAAATGGTTGCTATCTAAAATAAAGACAACAATGTTATAGGTAAAAATAATTAAAGATTGAACTCAGAAATTATAAAGTGAATAACAATGTAAACCCGGTGATTACATTATTTTAACCTATGTAAAACAAATAATTGATTTTTGGATAAATACCAATCTAAACTCTGTACAATGTGGGAAGGAAATAATTGCTGAGTAATTAAGAACTTCAATTCATAATTATTTTTGGGTAAATTTACCGCAAGCATATGACTTTATCGCGCTTCATGCAAATGACAAGATGAAAGAAATGAAGAACTTTAGCACAAATTTTTTTTGGATTTATTTGATTTCGAATCATGGAAATGCAAAAAAAAAAAAAAAAGTGTGGCACATAAATTCATGACAGAAAAATGCTAAAAATTCAGACCAATAAAGAATAGAATGAAAATCTTAGGGCATCAACAAAAATGATACACACACCAAAAATTACAATACACGCACCCAAAAAAATACGAACGGCCCTAACCAAAAAAATTAAAAATAGTTACCTGAGCAGTAGCATAGGGAAGAGCGGGAGACATCCCTGCTGCCTTTTCTCTATAGAAAACTGTCCTTTCCGCATCAACTACTGGTTGGACAAAGACGGCATTAGAGAAGCCCAGAAAGATAATAGCTGCGAACATGGATCCCAAAGCATTGAATATATCTTGTTGCTTCTGCCTGCAAACAACATCCAACCACACATAAGAATTGGATCGTTTTGTCCACATCGAACAACACATTAGAATTGGAGAAAGTAATGTTTACATGTTCCGGTCAATTCTGCAAAAAATAGAGCCAAATATTAGGGCGCAGCAAAAGGTGAAAATGAGTCGAACGGTGTTGTACTGAGGATTTCACCAATACGACCAGTGCTGCTTCCAGAAACAAGCCATGGTTTGAACGGCAAAGGATTGACCAAATTGCCGTTCGAAACACAAATCCTTTGAGTCCGGGGCAGGTTGGCTGAGTCCCTGAATGAGAATTTTATTATGCCTGTGCAAAAAATAACGATACATTTCTTTTTCAGTCACATGAATAAATCCACATACATAAAACACAAAAATGCGGGCATTATTGCTAATGGATCTCTAAATTATAAGTCAAAAAGATAATAAATTGGGATAAATAAATAAGAAAACTTTTTTTTTCCGAAGAAAAAAAATAGAAATATGTTTTATTAGATGTGAAGATTGTTTTATATCAGCTTATATCTATGGCAGGCTTTGCCTTAGCTGGATTGTAAACTTCGTACATATAACCAAAAAAATTGATCACTGATATATCAACAGAATATTAACAAAAAACAGTAACAGTAATCTTGTAGTCTAGGTCACAAACCTTACCATAACTTGCGCCCTTCCATAGCTAATTTCCCCCTATGACTGAGATTACACGATAATCGACTGCCTGTTCTGGACGATAGAATCCAACCGCTGGTAGAAAGAAAGAATCAACCCAAGGTTGGGATGGATAATAAACTGGCTTGCTCACTTGTAGATAGCACTAGAGTTGCATGCATGCAGATAGACATGTGGCAGATACAAAACTTTGCCCCAACTGCACTTTGGATAAAATGAACTTTGGATAAAATGAAGGCAAGTTTGTGTCAGTGAATTATATGTAGTTTGGATATAAAAATCTTTAGTGAATTATATTTAGTTTGGACTAGGAATTTACAAAATCTGCTTTAAGTAGGCATCAAAACATGAGAAATAATCAAATTGATAATCACATACTTATTAAGCTTTTTTATAGTATGAAAATAGGGAATATCTGAAAAATAAATAAAAATGGATAGTAAATGAAAGGGTAATAGGTTCCAATAAGTTTATAAAAATTTCAAAGTTAAATCTTGATAATTATAAATTAAAACATGGTTATTAAAAATAAAAGTAAATAAAGAAAAAGATTAAAAAGAAAAGAAGAGTAAAGTATAAATGGAAAAAACATAAAATGGAAAAACATATATTTTATATATTTTACAAAATATAAACAAGAGCGATATTTTTTTGAATATTTAAATGAAGGGATTATCATCGAAACTTTTGTTTACATATTAAAAAAGAAAAAATATTATTTTAAATTATGAATATGAATTCAAAAATAATATGTTTGTCAAGATGAATGAAAATGGATTATTTTTGGTTTAATGGTACAGAAAAAATGATATTTGATTTTGAAATCACTACGAAATGAAAAAGTAGTAGAAGAAACATCTATATTTTAGTTTTTGCATTATCTCATTATGTTACCAGAAAGGAAAATAAGAAAAATAATATTTCTTATCTACAAAATTAACTTTGAATGTCAATCATATATATAAGTGTGATATATTCTAAATTGTTGTTAAAAAGATATTAGGAAAAATGAAAAAATATTTAGTTTTTACATTATTTCATTATATTACCAGAAAGGAAAATAAGAAAAATAATATTTCTTATCTACAAAATTAACTTTGAATGTCTATCATTTATATGTATGTCTGATATATTCTAAATTGTTGGTAAAAAAGATATTAGGAAAAAGGAAAAAATATTAAATTTTCTATGGTTTATAACATTTCATATTTTTGATGTGGTTACTTCAAAGTTATGCCCAAAAAAACATAATACAAGAGATTACACAATGATGCTACCCTTTCAGGGCTCTAATCGGAATATGGAAAAATAGTAATATTTTGACTAAAGAAATTATTAGAGATAACTGTTAAAAACTTACTAAAATATGACGTAAAAAAATGAAATATATCAATTCAAAGTAGCTGCTAGAAAATAAAACTTTTATTTATAATATAAAAATCTTTTGCACGAGAAAACCTTGGATAGCAGAAAAGTTGAATATCTTTTGCACCTGAAAACTTTGGATATCAGAAAAGTTTGCCGCAAGGACACGCAGAAGAGGTACCAAAAACTTAGGATATCTTACTTTTACCCGTCTTGAAACCTGCGAAGCCGGCAATAAGACCCTCAACTTTGTTGGCCAATCAGCAATTACATAATAAATTTTATATTATTTTTTAATATGAAAACTTTGGTTAAAATTGTGATGTATAGCAATATTTTTTGGTCAAACAAGAGATTAATAGGCAGTCAACGCACGATTGATTGCTAAGAGTCCCAGGCAGGGACTAATAATAAATATGAAAATTGAATATATAAATATTATAATTCATTTTTTCTTTAAAATTACTTTATTGAGGATTACAAGGGTGAGGGTTACCAGCGATGATAAGAATGGCTTTTTTTTTAAGGTAAGATAAGAGTATGGGTTTATGATTAATGAGTGAAGATAAATTAGCAATTGTTTTTAAGGGTGTAAAGATACAGTGAAGGAATAAAAGATTTGGGAAGACCACGCAAATTGTGAAGTCAAAATGGATCAGTAAAGATAAAATGGATCAGTTTTCACTCGTTTCTTATACCAATCTCGTTAATATAATTTAGAGGACAACTTCAAAGAGCTAGACAAAAAATTGACAAGGCAAAGATTGCCGAGAAGAGATTAGAGTCACTCTTATAAATCCAAAAAACTATATATATTTTATATATAAATGAAAATAAAATTGAAGATTGGATTTGAATCAAAAATTGCAAAAACAACCACTCTCGAAAATCAAAGAAGATATATATATATATATATATATATAACAAAATTATTGAAGATTGGATTTGAATGAAGAAGTACAAAAGAAATAAAGAAGACAAAACAAATGTATTCATTTATAGTGGAATGAAGATTGATATGTTCGCATTTCTACATCGAAAGAAACAGAATGAGGTCCAAGGAATTTTGAGATGCATAAAGGATTGTATTGTGAAAATTGGTTGGTGGATCTACGTACAAAATTCAATAGAGGGTTTTCCTATTGGTGTCACTCCCCTTGCATCACCCTATTCCCATCAAAGTGATGGTAGCAATGACATTGTTTTTTCAGTTGCTTTCTCTTCCCATGGAATCTTTATAGATGTTTTGTCGCCGACAACAGAAGATCACATTCTTGAGTGTGCTATGTTTTTTAAAAAGTTAGTAATTGATGGAAATGTTGTTCTTCTTACTAATTATGTGGCCCTCAAAATCAAAGCCATGGTTGAGGGTATGATATGTGAAAATGTGAAGGAGTTTTGTGAGAATTTGGTAAGTCCTTATTCAAAAAGGTTTTTGTGGGCACAAAGCACTCTGCATGGCCATAACTGGGTTTATTTCAACTACACAAATAACTTCAACAATACAAACTTTGGCATGATGAAGAAGTCTAGTTTGCAAGGTGACGAAGAACTAAGGAAAAAGAGTAAGGAAGGGGCAAAAGGATTGAAGCTCATCCTGTGCCATAACTCTCATTATGGGAAAAATCAAATCATGAAAAAATGAATTGTAATTATGTTTCAATCTCATTAATTATCATTATGAGCAGGGCAGTGTGTTGGGTTTAGAGGCAAAATTCATGGTTGAGCTCACCATTTTGTAGCAAATTGATATCTATGGTATATTTCCAGCTCAAACTACTTTGTAATTCTCAGTGTGAGAAGCTCAATGTTTTGGTTTTTGGAGGTCAAATTCATGATTAAGTTGTGTCAATGACTCAAATGTTGCAGATTGATGATATGATCATTCTACACCCTTTGTTAAAATAGAAGTTTTGAATTAATTTATAAATGGAAATAAATTTTACAAAGTTATATATTAGAAAAAAATTAAAATTGAAAAGAAAAAAAGTAACACACACGTGTACATCACGTGAGCCAGGACCTCACATGAGGCCCATGTGCCACTTTAGCTAAGCCTAGAGCACACAACACACTCTTCACTCTAAAACCATTGACCCTACACTCTGCAACCACCTGATCCTCTGCACCGCTTTGAGCTTAGCTAAGATTTTGTATCTGCCATTGAAGACCAACCTCATAAATCCATCCTTTAATGGCAAAGGAAATGCACTTAGCTCCATATGGAAGACTTTCACTTAGCAAGGCTTAAATCAATCCTTCGGCAAGGAGTTGTACGACTTCCAGACTTCCTTGTCTATGTTGGGTGTGGAGGAGAGAGACAACTCCCGGAGTGGTATACAGAGAAAGGTACAACACTACACTATGAAGATGGATGATATTAACACTACATTATGGAGGACGCCAGCATTGTGGAGTTCCTTGCACATTGGTGCCATGGTTTTTTGAAATTATTAGTGTCAATATTGATAACCATGGTACTTGTAAGTGCTCTTAAAATAGGTTCAATTTTAGGAGATTATTTGAAGTTATTCCATTTTTTATTTATTCTTGATGAAAGTACCAAGTAAAGTTGGTTGAAAGCCTATAGTTGTAGGTCATAGATGTCAGAGTCAACTGCAACTTGTTGGGTTGGTGTAAGTGGTCTCTATTATTTCTCCCATCAGGGTATAAGTCTATCCTACTACATGTTTATTGTTATTTATTAGAGAAAAGAAAACTAATGCAGATGAACATGTTCGGATTCCCTTAGGGAAAAACCTCCAAAGATAGCTATGTGCCTTACCCTCCTTTACCAACCCTTAGAGCCGATCGACCAACCCCCTCCCTCAACCAACCCTTAGTTGTGGTTGGGCTGGTTTGACCGGTAGAGAGGGTAGGAGACATTACACTTGGCTTGGAGCTTGTTTACTACATGAGTTGTAATGATAAACATGCTTTTCCTATTAATAATAGTCCATCCTCTCGCAAATACCCAAAAGAATCTAAAGGCGAGTGAAGTGGATTTGGGAGAACCACGAATGAATGCCTATTATTATTAAAGTCTCCCTCCCGTGTCTGGCGTGCCTCAGGTGGTGTTATTTTTCTCTGTGATGATCTATGTCATTGTGTTCCTAGGAGGTATAGGCCCAAGAGGTCAGTTGTTCAAGTCATAAGAGATTGAATATGTTTTTAAACACTTCGTATTATTTAACAGGGAACGAGCATAACGTTTTCCATTTATTTTATTGAATATATTATGTATTTTTTTCTTTATTTTATATTTTCTATTTTTGGTTGAGGTTGAGAGAAATAACTTTAATCTCAATCGATTTGCAGGTTTCACATAGAGAAAACATTAACATTGGAGGAAATTGCAGATTTCATGGATTCCTTTGGCTAGAAAGAAGTGGTTGTTGTGTATATGGATGATGGCCATGGGAGAATTGAAATTTCTAATTTAGACAATGCTTTGGAAATGTGGGATTTATTTCCATCAAGGTAGCTATGACTCTTGGAGTTGGCCAAAGCAAGAGTGCCCAGAAAACCCAACTAAAAGTCCAATGGTGAGCGTCTCACGACGCTGGTTTATTCACATGACAGAATATTCGTCCAAACAAGAAAATCCAAGGGAGGTTCCTTCACAGAATCTTGATCACTGGCCATAGTTAATGGGTTCATGGAGCCATAAAGCGACCGAATAGAGTAAAAGAGGAGGAAAATAAGTGTGAGAGAGATCAATTGAAGTGAAGTGCAGTTTATTTTTCAACATCGTTGAGTCGAATTCGACGCAGAGCCAGAGACGAGGAGGAGCGATGGTGGAAAATATGATAGCATGGGTGGTCGTGGGCACGATGGTGTTGGGTATGGGCCTGTGTTGGATCTTGTACTGGTGGGAGCGGGTGGAGTAGCGGGTAAAATAGGTGGTGGAA
The DNA here is from genome assembly GCA_031772625.1 of Pinus tabuliformis. Classification (NCBI taxonomy): domain Eukaryota; kingdom Viridiplantae; phylum Streptophyta; class Pinopsida; order Pinales; family Pinaceae; genus Pinus; species Pinus tabuliformis. The sequence continues at coordinate 908,972,555 of CM062814.1, read as the reverse complement.
CGGGCAGGCCTGCTCTACTGACATTTCCCACTCTGTTAGGTTGAAAAATTGAAGGCTACGAGTTTGAAAGGAGAGTGCCACGTGGTAAAATATGATTGGCTAGAGGAGGATGAAATTGATGGATTGGGATTGGCTGGGATGAATAGTGTTTGCCCATCCAACTCCATAGAGGGAACACCTTCGATGTAATTAAGACCAATAAGACATGGAAATTTGAATGCTTGCTTGAAAGGGCGCCTACTTACTATATAAATAAGAAATAAGAAGGAAAATGTTAGATGGACTTGGGCTAGTATAACATTATGTTTATTATTTTAAAATAATTTTTATAATTTCAAATTATTTATTAATTTATTTATCTCTTAGTTATAGTTTAGTTAATAATTTTTTATGTTATAGAGATATTGTAAAGTTAAAAGAGTGTTATCAACAGATGTAAATAAGTTATGTATGATAAATAAATATATTTTTTAATTTACATGGTATTAGATATGCAAGAGACTTTATTATCTTTATTATAAGTGGACATCAATGTCAATCTTTAAACTTGTTATTGATTTTATTTTCCATATCACAGTTTTATTAATATATTTTGTCAATATCTTGTCATTCACGAAGTAAAAGAGAAATTTTATGGTATATTTGTTTTGTAGCTTAGTAATGTGTGTATGTTTTTTAAAGAAAATAATAGCAGTAATTCTATTTAGAATAACAAAACTGAAGTCATATGCTTCTAAGTATTAAAAAAAGAGCTTACCAACCATTTAAAGTAAATATCCTCCTCACGTTTTTCTACATATAACAACAAGGTGTTTCTTTCCCCAAAAATTACATAAAGTGGGGACATATATCAATATGTTGCTTCTTTATCAAAAAGGTTACATAACAAGTTACATCAAACAAGTAAAGCTATGATGAGTCCTTATTTAGAAAAAGAAAGGTAATTTGTTATATCTAGGGAGAATGTGTAAAATTTGTGGACTGGCCATCTTGTAGAATGGATGTAACCTAGGTACCATAATCTAATCCCAATCTAAATTTTGAAAGCCATCCACTATGTTATTCTTGTCTGTGTACATGTGAGATAAAGAGATATGTGAGAAAGTTGTTATTTACATGTGTATATCATCATAAATGGGATGTAAAGTGAAATTTCTGAGTTATGCTTCCTTTCTAATCCATTTGCTTACCAAGAGATAGTGACCAAAAATTTGCATTTGTCGAAACCCTTCTTCTTGGGCCAGTTGAAGAAGTAATTTGAGTGTCATTAGTTCACATGAATTATTAGATTCCTAGCCAATTTCTACTTTGAAGGAGATATGGTGAGTGGAGGAAAGATATAAAATTCCTCATTCACCTCCTTTAGGGGGGAATTCCTTGTGAAGCTACAAGGAGAGCCTTGTTTATTACCTCCTTTTTGGGTTCATGTATAGATTATGTTTCCCTTATGTTATGTGGATAAGTATTGGTGATATTGAGAGATTAAATTACATTTTGAGGGGAAGAGTCTCCATTCTTTCAAATAAGCTAAGATTCCTTGCAAGCCATACTCCCTAACCAATATTTAGGGGAAGGCCTTTGATCTTCTTTATGTCCTTATTGAAATATTGAGAGATGAAGGCTTCTTCTACATATCCTCCTTCCCATAAATTTGTTGTTTTATCATGAATTCCTCATCTTTCCAAACCTCTTTAGTGAAAGAGCATGTCATAATTAAATGGTCTATAATTCCATATACTTGCATACATAAACTACATGAACCAAGACCCTTAATTTTTTTTTTGGAGAACTTCCCATATAGGATCCTTATTATTTAAAGTAAGCTAGATGAAGATTTTATTTTTGGAAGAACACTTTTATTTCCAAACAATTCTCCACCACTAAGCTTGTTGTCAATACAGATCTTCTTTCACCAGTGCTTTGTAGCCTCGCTTGGGCACATATGTTCTGGTGGGATTGAGTGACCAAATCAATTGATCACCATATTCATGAATTTTAACATTGTTGTCTTTTAAAACTTCCAAATAACCCTTCTAGTCTTCAATAATATTCACTTAGTCCCACTTCCTCCCAAGAGAGCCATAATTGATGCCAATTTGTATATCTCTCCTGGTTCACGATTTGCCTGAGAGTGTAATAACCCTTCGATGTCCTAGATTAGTTGAGGAGGTATCTATGCAATCCTTTATTACTTATCCAAATGTCAAGGACACTTTGAAATTTCTCTCTTTTTCCCACATGCTAGATTAACCAATTGCTTACCAAATGAAAGGACGAGTTGACAACTTTCTAGATGACTGAGATGTTATGTAGCTATATTTCTAGGTTTCTTGCCCATTTTTCTACTATATCTAGGGTTATATATTTTGCACTAATTACTTGGACCCATGGCCATTTTCCTTATAAAACCCTGCAATTTATTTTTGTAGCTAGTGATTTAGAGAAGAGAAATGGATTTTTGTAGTCCCCATCCTCCACTAGCCTTTGGAATAGCCAATTTCTTCCATGAATCTAATACAAGTCGTTTCCTTTTTTAGTCTTATCACTAGATGAATTTGTATCAAAATTTCCTAATGATCTTCAACACAACTTTTGGAACCCATGCCAATTAAAATACAATATACTAGTATTGCTTCCAACGTAGCCTGAACAAGAACTAGTCTACTGTCACATGAGAGCCATTAATGACACCGGTTATTTAGTCTCTTTTCCACCTTGGCAATGAGCCAATTCCATTCACAACTTTTTGTACAAATTGGGTTTTGAGTGGAACCTCAAATACTTTAATCCCTAGTCTAAATTAATCATCTAGTAGGGCAACAATTGGGATAAATAACCATGTTTGTGTTCAATGACACTCTACATGGAAATAATAGATTTTTCAAGATTTATAATCATACCAGTGTTTTTACAAAGCAACTCCAAGATGTTTTTAAATTTCTCAACTACCCATCTAGTACCTTCATAGAATAATAGAATATTGTCCACAAAAAAGATGTGTAATGTTACATGTTGGACCAATTCAAATCCCTTTGAAGCTACCATGAGCTACAACCCCTTTTGTTAGCATACTTAGGCCTTCAACAGTGAGAATAAAAAGGAGAGGTGATAGGAGGCAACCTTGCCTTGGACCCCTACTTTGTTTGAATAAGAGAGATTTTATCCCATTAACTAAAAGGGCAAAAGACATTAAGGTAATGCAAGTTATCACCCATACCACAAATTAATGACAAAATTTTAAGTGAATGAGTATCATTCTTAGGCAAAGACAACTTACTCTACCATGAGTTTTAAAGAGATCCACATTTATGAATGCCACTCTTTGACTTCTAAGCTAATGGAGTGTACACTTTCTTGTGCTATATTGATTTCCTCATGCATTTGTCTTCCCTATAAGAACCCAAATTGATCTCTAGAGATTTGTTTTGATAGTACACTTTTAAGTCTCTCAGTAATAAATTTGAGATAATTTTGTAAATATAATTACATAAGGATATTGACCTCAATTTCTCAAAAGTGATTGGGTTATCCTCTTTACAAATAAAATCTATAAAGGTAATTTTCGAGGCTCTTGGACTTTTGCAAGTGGAACCAGTGCGTCCACCACTCTTCTTAGATCATCTACTATGAATTCGAACTTGCCCAAAGAATTCCATGGTAAGGCCATTTGGCCCAAATATTTATCCCTTTGGACGCTTTGTAAATTTTGTAGTAGTTCCTCTTTCCCCTCTTCTTTCATTAATCCTTGGTTGTCCTCCTAATTGAAAAAACTAGGGATTGAGTTGGATAGCCTAACAAATTCAACAATAGTAACCCAAGAGTACTCCCTAAAAAAAATTGAGAAGTAGTTAACTGCTTCTTCTATAATTTCCTTAAAATATATTGCCCAATTGTCAATTCCTTTATCAAATTTTCAAACAAAGTTAATATTTTTCCAATTGTTTGCATATACATGAAATAACTTAGCATTTTCATCGCCTGCTTGAATCCAAATGGAAATGCTCTTGCCTCCATTATTTCTCTTTTTCTAGTAATAAGTTCATTTTTTTTCCTCCTATAGTTTGACCTCCACCTCATGGGCCTCATTTAGATACCCAAAAATTGCACTATTATATTGTGTCTCCAACCCTTCTTCTAGTTCTCAAAGGAGCTTATCATCTTTTTATATGCTATCCTTATCCCTTTGGAATGTTACCTTCTTTTCCTCTTTCACTTTTTTGGGGAATTGTATCATAGTTGATTGCCTTGAGCATGAATCATAAGATTTCCAACAAGATTTCATATTGTTTACAAACTCCTTTGTATTCAACCATTTGGGATTTAGTTTAAAGAGAATAACTAGATTTTCTTGTGAGGAAACCATTTATAGTACAACTAGACAATGATTAGAGTCTCCTCCTAAGGTGATGTACTAATTTACATGAGTAAATTTATCTAAAAATGCTTTAAAGAGTAAAACATGGTCAAGATCTTAGTGATTCTATCATTCCTAGTTCTTTTGTTTCTCTGGGTGGGAGACACCTTTGCTAGTTCAATGTCCAATAGGGACACTTCCCCTAATTTCCTCAAGAAATATCCTAAAAGATGGAATATTTAGGCCACAGGTCCTCATATTTCATAGACTCTAAAGTGAAATTTATGTCCCCTCTATAACCACAAGATTGCCTTGGATGCATTCCAATTTGAAAAATTTGTCATGGTACTCCACTTTATCCTAGTATAACACATACACATTTTGAACAAAGAGTTATTTTCCCATATCCATAGAGAAGAGGGATATTAATAGGCATAAAGAAAAATTCTGAGATTTTGTTAGATTCAAGGATCACCTCTTCCATCCACTTATATTCCCATGGGAATTCCTAATAGCGTGAATATAGTTGAAAACAATAGTTCCTAAATTATTTTCTCTCCTTCAATATTAATTTATTTATACATGATATTTAATGGTTTTAATGAATTTATTAACCTCTTGATGACCAATTTATTAGTAGGGAATAGCCAACATTGGGATGTTTAATGTTAGATAGATTATTTGAGACTGTTACAAGGGGCATTTGCTCTAAGGATCACTATTAATGATAGTTTCTTTCCACATCAAATCTTTAAGGATGCTTGTTTCTACGCCATGGACAAGTGAGACTTTCCACCTCTTTTGATTAGATTTTTTACCTTCCTCTTAAAGAAATTCTGACCCCCCTACCACTTTCCTAGCGGATTCAAATGTTCTCTCATCCTTGGATTTGAGGTTGTATTTGGGGGATTCATAGGGAGCAAAATATCAAGAAGGAACTTGTGCCTCTACTCCTTGCATATGGGATGCAGATATTCCTACTTGGAAATTAACTTATGCTAGAGAAATTTGAACAATAGATAAAGGAATAAGAGTTAGGCATACAATATTTTTAATGTCTAATAAACCGTGAAATAATTCATTGATAGATTCCAACCTTTTAGATTCTACCTCTAGTCCCCAAGACCCAAAAGAAAAAAATTAGTGGGTTTTCTTTTGAAAGAGGAAGGAATCTAAGACGACTTACCCAAATATAGTTTGTTGATTTTTTTATCATTAATCACATCAAAAATCGGTTCCATGTGAGCTCTTAACACCAACAGTTGCTCCTCTGATTCCAGTGGGGTAATTGAAGGTCTTTTGCTAAACCTTTTATTTACAGTTACCTTTAGTCTTCTCTAAATGATGGGGTTTTGACCATATCCCCTCATAGCTCTTTCAGTTAATATCCACTACTAAATGCCCATAATTGTGGAATGCCTTCATAGTCCAGATTGAGTTGGTAAGCGTCTGTGTCACACTTAATGACCATTTCCTTTGTTAACCCCTTTTTATCTATAAGAAAACTAATATTCTTTCCATTCCATAGTAACTCATTTCACAAAAGGCATAGTCTTATTCATAGTACAAGATGAAAGCATTCCTTATTGCTACAAATACTTCATTTCACCATAAAACAAGAGGAAGACCTAAAATGAAAACCCATATTAGAAGAATATCAACATATGTGGTTCTTGCATCGAATTACATGTGTCCTTTCTTCAAAAATAAATTTTGAGAACTCCATCTCAATCTATTGTGTTAGACTTCATCCACCTTAGCCATTGTTTTGAAAACATGAACTAACTATCATTTAGTCAAAGTCATAATGTAGGGAGAGTATTCAATCATAAGTTCAAAATTTGACTTGGTCCACTCCTTAAGGCAATACTTATTCATCTTCCTACTAGGGAATCAACCAATATATGCATGTTATTTGAATTCCATCATCTCATTGAGCCTAGTTTTGGTTCCTAACTTTAGGCTTATCTGCTTCTCTAGTTTCATAATACATTTCAATTTTTGATCTAATTTCTCCTTCTAGAGAAGGATGCCACTGGATCAATACTTCAATTGTAGAGGAGTTTCTCATGAGGGTAAAATATAGGGATTTTACAATAAAAACTTCCTCTAGTTTGACCCCTAACAAACCAAAATGATTGCAAATTGAGAGATCAAACTCCCTGTAGGAGGCCAAGGTCAAGCCAATGGTATCAATGCCTTTGAAGTGTTAAACAAATTCTCCATTCTCATTATCCTAATGGATTGATATGCTAATATTATGTGTGCAACTAGTGTGACTGATGTAGCTTTAATTCCCTTAGGGAAAACATCACCGCAACCTTGTGGCCTCGCCTTTAACTTAGAATCCACCCTATAAATGATACTTTATTGACCTTGTGCTAGCTCCCTGAGAATGATTAACATGCCCTTCTCCAATTGATCTCTCCCCACATAGGGCACCTCCTCTTTACACCCACTGAATTCTGTGTGTATGTATGATTGGACTTGTCTAGATTGATCGACCCTTTAGTGGATCAACTAAGTAATCCAATTCCTCTTCCATTTCCATCTTTGGTGCAACATCATCCACCCTACAAAACCTTGATATTTTTTTAGCTCGTTATCGACAAGAACCCTAATCTATTCTTATAGAAACCCTTATCCATATCCTGCCATAGAGCCCCTCTTGAACCATCACTCCTAATAGTTGTTGATTATACCTTAAGTATCTCATTCAATTCTATTTTCTCAATGTCAATTTATTATAATCAAAGTAATTGATTAGGATGGATTTTGTATGTTAACATGTTATCAATGTCAAGTGTAGATCTAGATGGTTCTTCCCAAGTAGCCCATGGGAGCTTATATCTTCCTAGATAGATCCATTAAACTTATTAATTATGGGGAATCCTAAACACAAAACTCAAACATTTTTTTTTTCTTCTTCGAGGGAACTGTGAGCTAAGAAGTCCATTAAGTTTTGTAGTCCAACACGGGTCGATGTTTAAGTTGTGGCTTAGAGGCTTCACTTGTAAGCAATAATAGTTCCATTAAGCTCTTCTTCGTCCCCATATGACAACAATTTAGTAAGCACTTGGGCATTTACTCTGCTAAAAGTGGGCTTCTCATGCCCAAGGGTTTGTTCAGAGAGGGTAGAGTGCTACCATATCCTACAATGGAGGAGAATCACTATTCACTTGTTGAAGAACTACATTGCTAGTCATGTGCTAACTTTTTCATAGTTTAATGATGTAGTATAACATAATTACATTTTAACTTAGAATCTAAAAGTATTGAGAAGGATTGAAAAATGAAGCAAAAAATTTTTGTTGGTTAAAATATGTAAATTAAGATAGGTCTATGATTTTACTTGTTTTGTTTTTTTACATTAGATGTCAAACATTGTTTTTGTTGTTTGTTTTTTATTTTTAACTTTACAAACATGATACTCTTCGCTTCTTTTGATGAAACAACACTTTTTTTAGCATGATCTCAAAACTAGAGATAAGTTTTCCTCTTACATGATAACATAATCCTTAGTTATTCAATTTCAGAACTCAATTAGTGTGAAATAAGACAATAGTTAAGTAGAATTTTTTTTCCATGTAATGTTAATGCATATGATAGTGACTAACATTAACTAGTCTTGGGTAGAAGAAGAATAATGAAGATAAATTTTAGGGTTCTTGGTTTTTAGAAAATAGAAAACTCCAAATTCATGGTCAATAAGGTTTTCTTGAGCAATTAAAACTTAAGTACAGTTAGAGCTAGAAAATAGAAAACTACCTTAGAAAAATGATCATGATGTTTTAAGATGGGGTTAGCAAGGACACAAGAATTTTGCAATTAGTTGCGCATATAATTAATTAATGTATCACTTGCATTGGGAAAAAATTTATTGAGTATCTAAGTGGATAAGTTTAAGCTAGCCTCATGGGGGACATATCTTTTCAATTTACTTAATCACATGGTTGGAATAAATCACTACCTAGTACCCCACATGCTTAATATATACCATCTCAACCCTTTTTCAAGTTGACCTTTAACGGGGCCTCAAGAGGAAATCTATGTCATGCAAAGATAAGAGGTATCTTAAGAAATGACATGACATGGGAGAGACACATGTTTAATCTCTACCACCTCCACATTTTTTCATGTTAACCTTGATCAGGACTCAAGATGCAATATAGGCCATACAAGGATAGTGGGGATCTTATGAAATGACATGGTTGCATGGAATATTGGTATATCTACAAATGACGGTATTGAGATCATGGCCCTACCAAAAGGCTTGAAAATAGCTAATAGTATAGGCATAAGATACTCATAATTACAAGTGATTCTCTACTTATAGTTGAAAACATAAAGTAAGGTTGTTAATGTAAGGAAAACCTCAATCTAGTTACCAATTAGAGACTAAACACGATATTCCATGACATCTCAATCTGCTACAAAACTTCTAGTGCTTGAGATTCCTTCCCACTTTAATATTTATAAAACTTATGGTCAATGATCTTGCTAATAAAAGCGTTGATCTCAAGTGGGACAATCAAGAGGTTTAGAGAAAGGACCAACCAAATAATATTTGTATTAATTTCACTAACCTAAAAGAACTAACCATACAAGGACCCAATGGAAGTTGCACAAACTCAAAGATGTATGCAAAAACACCATCAAACACATGGAATTTAAATATAACCTCCATTATTTGAGTGTTATAACAAGGGAACACTTTACCCATGATTACTTTTATAGGGCATAAGGCCCCTGTTGTGTCATTACCTCTCTGATTATGATGAGACCATGGATGAAAAAAAAACATTGTTCACATCATATGTACACTATGAGTTGTGATCACATATTTATTTCAAGGTTTAATTAATGATTATTTTATCTTCGATGCTCTTTCAAATGCAGGATAAGAGGTGTATTTGTTGATTTTTTGTAGCATTGAGACGTATTACCGCATGTCTAAAAGACATTCAATTTGACCCTAGATGCTTTATGCAAATTATTATTTTGGAAAAGTCAAGTCAGCCTAGGAGAAGACAAGTCGGCTAACCAGCGAAGGGACATATTCCTTGGGTTTTCACACCCCCTAGATGTGTATAAATAAGATGTTAAGATGCCTCATTTGAAGACCAACGAAGATAAAATCCTCCTCTCTCTTTATCACCAAGTTTGACCAACATTCTTGAGGTTGAATTTGTGAGAAATCAACCAAGTCTAGCCCCAACACCGAAGTTGACTGAACTTGGCCACAAATATTTGATCATATTTGGCTGTAGGTCATTTACCAAATCTGTCCACAAACCACAGGCCAAAGTTTTGACTAGAGTTGACTTTTGAATGGTTTTGACCAACATTGACCAACTGTTGAATTTGACCAGGTTTGACTGGTATTTTGACTTGGATATTTGCACTGATTTCTAGAAAAATTGTTGATTTGTAAACCTTGCTAAAGAATAATTTCTCTTAGAAAAGTTGTTGGGTTTTCTCCCAAGGTTTGGTTTCCCAAGGTAAAATTATTGTCTCTTTTGTGCATGCTTATCTTTATATCACCTTTACTGTTTCTGTTGCATTTACTATTGATATTTTCTATGTGTAATTGCTCAATGATATCAATGGCAGGAGAAAATTGTTTGAAAAACATTAAGCATTGTATGAGATTAGAAAATTGTATTCTACTATACTTGTCATAGAATTTCAACAATATTGGGGTTTTTTTCGAGAGATTAAGTTACATGCACTAATCATCATCTCTTTGGATAACCACATAGAACAATTATTTGAGATTATATATTAGTTTAGAGTTTAGAGCAACTAGAGGAATTTAAGCATGTTTATATTGAAGTTTCTGATGATGATAATCAAGGAAGAAGAGTCACTTGTAGACTAGTGCAAGATGGAGTTATCCACTCTCGCAAATGCAAAATATTAGTTTATAATTTTGGTGTACACATTCCTTTGTCATGCTTCATGCTACATACCCCTACTAAATTTATCCTAACCACACTAGCAAAAGCTTGATTTTCATCTCTCATACATTTTTTCAAACATTTTACATGTAAACATTTCTTCAAATACTTTGTATACAACCAATTAAGTAGTCTTTTACTTGTAGACATTTTGTATGAAATCAAATAAGAAACATTGCTCTGATCTCACATGTAACATAGCAACTGAAATATACCACTCAACCATACAACTTTTGATTTATGTCTTTGAGGTATTTTATCAAATAGTTTGTATGCAAATCAGAATAAAACATCTTTAACACATTTTTTCAAATGCTTTGCATGAAAACATGCATAGATCAACTACAACAGTATTATCATGCAAAAATGCTAACATACAACTATATTATCTCCATTCACAAAACAACATTTTTATTAGGGAATTTCATCAAAAAAATTGTATGCAATGAATAATTAAATCATTTAGTCATTTCTTCAAACACTTTGCATGCAAACTAATATAACAACTTTCTCATGGAATATCTCCTAAATTATAGCATTCCAAGTTATGAAAACTGAACCAGATGATTAATGGTATTTTCCCTCACTATGGTCCAAGTTTCATCCTCTGGAACCTCCCGATGAAAAGTTATAGCATAAATGCCAACATGACCTGTTTGATGCATGCTTTTAGGAGCATATAGGCAGCTCGACTTCCTCTGATCATATCTCCTAAAATATCGTAACCCAAGATCTAGAAGCTGGACCAAATGATCAACAAGATTTTTTCTCACTATGGTCCACCTTTCATCTTTTGAAACCTCTGAGAAGAAAAGTTATAACAAAAATTCAAACATGGCTTGTTTGACGCATAATTTTAGGAACATCTAGGAAGTTCAAATTCCTATAATCATTTGTCCTAAAAATCACAACCCAAGATCCAAAATTTGGATTGGATGATCAATGGGATTTCCCCTCACTATGGTCCAAGTTTCAGCTTTTGAAACCTCCTAGAAGAAAATTTATAGCATAAATTCCAACATGACCTGTTTAAAGATGCATTTAGAAGGCCCAACTTTCTCTAATCATATTTCCTAAAATTTTGCGAACCAAGATTTAAAAATTGGACCAGAGGAGTAACAAGATTTCCTCTCACTATTGGCCAAGTTAAAGCTTTTGGAACATCCCAAAAGAAAAGTTATAGCAAAAATTCCAAAATGACCCACTTAAGAAGAACTTAGGAAGGCTATTCTTCAACTAGTGTTGTTACAAAATTTAGTACATATGAAAAGTTACAACCATATAGTATAATAGCTACAACCATGATAAATTTGTTGAAGGGTAAATGCATGTACATATAGAGCTGCTGAAAAGAGTAATTACATAATCATGCATAAGAGATACTTTTCTCGAGTCAAGTCTTTTGCAATCTAGAACTGAAGAGGGGGGAGCCACTCTCCACCCAACAATAAGCTCAGCTATGCTACAATCTTTCTCATATATGGCCATCCCTGAGTCAGATATTGATTCCTTGAGGGAAAAACTAAACTCATGGTTTTAACACACAATTGTAAGACCAAATTTAACACAAAAAGTGAAGGCCACTCTCCTCCACATATAGGAAATAATCTCAGTGTTCAACTTTTTCATTCCTTGACTAGGCCCATATACATTCACAAATAACAATACAGGTCTACACATCACAAGAGATTCCTTCTCTGATTTCTGCAGTCCCTTTACCATTCCTTCTTCAATGCTCTCTATGCCACACGAAAATAGGACAACTCCCAGTCGTCGAAGCCATCCAATCCAAGGAAAAATCTCTACAACACATTCAATTCCTATTACATAAGTTATCACCAATTCTCATGCTAATTCAATTTTCTAAGTGAGAGAGAAAGATGTATGAGAAGGTAATAGAAGAAAGAAAAACCAAAAGCTTAAGAACCTTGAAGAAGAACCCCTTTGTTGTTCCTACCTCTTATTTTTATAACCACACCTTCACCCTTGATCTTCTCAACCTTTCAACTTCTTGGGAAGATTGACCATCACATCAAAGGGAAATGTTCACCCAAGGTATATTTTTCCCCTTAAGTCAAGTTTTCCTCCTCCCCAAGGCATCAAAATCTGTCGGTTGTTCCCTTTCTTCAGCTCTGACATTTTTATTAATAAAAATAAACATTACATCATATAATAGAGTTTGACATCATAACATAAATGTTGGAACCCCAAAAATGTACATTCTTAATTACATTACAAAATTTGGGGTAATGAAAGGGGTGTCACACTCCATTTTTTCTTTACTATTAATTTCATGTCGTATTTCCACTAATAGTGATTTTTCCATGTCTCCATAGGTGTGGAGAGATTATTTCCATTATTGGTGGAATTTTGATGTTTCCATAGGCGAGAAGAGGTTTTTTTATGCATATTGATACAATTTTAGAGGAGTCCATCTCAACGTCTTCATGTCCTCTACTAATATGAAACTTAATTGCAGGGCAAAGTATTCCTTGTGATACATTGATATGTCTATGTTCTTCACTTTCACATACTCTTATCTCTCTATCTCATCAACTTAGTTGGGTCAGTGTTCATATGTATGTTTTTCCTTTCCAGGTTGGTAACATACTAGAAAATGCATAGAGACAAGGATTCTCATTGTCTCTTTCCTCATTTTTGTGATGTTTACTTTAATTTTACATAGTAAAGGATAAGTTTTTTGGCTTCATATAGTCAAGTCTTGTCGATAGTATTCTAGTTGTTCGTTTCATCCAATATACTTAGAGGCTTAGTGAAAAGGCAGGGTTTGATTTTAAGTTTCCAAGCTTTGTCTTGGATTAAAGTCTTCATTGAAGTCGATGTCTTATTCTTTGTGAGGTCGTTGTGTTTGTTTTCTTGTAACATGTCTTGCTAATGCTAAAATTCAATCATCACATGAATCAATAGTTTAGTTTCCCGCCATACAATGTTATGATCACCTCTCTAATGCAAACATTGGTCAATGTCCACACCAACTCCTTTTGTGCTCACTAAGAGTATCTTTGGCCTACTAAAGAATTTCATCTGGCATTATGAAGATAATACACTTTTTATCCAGTTTTGCTCAATTTTGCTATTGTTGCTTATTTAAGCTTGTGTTGTGTAGCCTCAAGTTATGTACTTTTTTTGTTGCAAGAAAAATAAATCATATAATTATTCTTTTAGTAAAAAGTGTAGATTATACACATAAGTTTAACATATTTTATTTGACAAGCTACCTAAATAAACAACAATTATTTGTTCTCAAAAAACATGTCGATTTTTTTGAGCCACAAAGGCCAAAGTAGTGTGCAAGGTAAGGTTGCGTGTTCCTTTAACGATTTCTCCTTGAACCATATGCCCAAGTAGATCTCTTCTAAAACTCCTTGCAATTTCCCTATGCCTCCTATCATCTCCAGAACTTCCTCCCCGACTTTTCTAGTAAAAGGACAATCTATAAACACATGACATGTCGTTTCCTCAAAGTTTTACAAAAATACACCTTCATTGACCCTAATAAGGTCTCATTTTATAGTTATCCCCTTGTTAGAAAAAATTTGAAAAGGACTAACCCGAGACATACTCTAGTTTTTAAGGGTGCCCTGATTTTCCATGTACTTTTCAACCCCCACTTCTTTTCTTCTTCCTTTACATTCTCAAACTTTTCTTGATAACCTAACTCCATTATGAATTTACCTCCTTAAATGTTTTTGTATCAAACCAACCAATCATCTCCCTCCCTAATACTTATTGCACTTTGTTTTAGTCTTTTCTCACAATGAGACCAAATTCTAGTTTCTCCCCTTACAAACCTAGTTTGTTTGCTTCCATCCATCCTTGATTCCAAATAGAATTGTTCACTAAATCTACTATCTCTACTAAGAAATGAACCCCTTGTATATTTAGAGAGATTATCAAGGTCTAGGGGAGTTTAAACAAGCATACATAACCTATCTAAGGGTCTTATTTTTCCCTTGCCTATTATTGGAAAAGCTCTTACCAATGCCTTCTATTATGGAAACTCTTGCCATAGATTTTTCTAGTTGTCTTACAACCATAACCAATTTCGTATAAGAAACAATGGGTGTGTTGTTGGGTGCCATGACCCAATAGTGTTTATGGGCATATCTTTTTAAGTTGAAAAATATATCTTATATTAATAGAGAAATATTGACAAAAGAGAAAGAAAACACAAGGGTATATCTTCTTCCCCATTATTATTAAAATAAAGATAAAAGTAGAATATGATGGAGCACCTAAAATTCTAGAATCCCTTATAAGAAGAAAACCTTCAACCAATAATTACTTACATATCTCTTCTTGCAATTGTACTAAGCTCATTAACATTTAGCTAGAAGGAAAATCTTTAGGGCGGAGTTTTCTTATTGGATCAATATACACATAGAGGTGTGAGTTGGAACTTAAGGAATTATGTCAACCATTAAGGATTACAAGCTTACCAAATATTTAAGCAAAGATATTCACAAAAAGGTGGAGATTAAATTGCATCTTAGGGAATTAAAGCTGCAAAGGACAACGCACATGAGATCTACCATCACTATCAAAGTTTGAACTTCAACAATGGACATATGCTAAAAAACATGAAATATTCCAAGTGCTATATTGAAGGACATGTTAGGAAGCATAGATATATTAAACATAAAGCACACATATTTAGATTCAAGGCCCCTATACAAGTTAAGGGTCATCCCTTTAGCTTCCAGTTCAAAATACATCATTTATTAAAAAGAGCATAATCACCTCTATGTGTTCAAGATTTTGCACTCTATGTGGATGCTTCACTCTATTGTAATAACAAACTTTAGACAATGGTTGAAGAAGTCATGCAGGTGGATTCATGATGGATTGCAATACGAATGCAATGATCCATGAGTTGTTACATGGCGAGCCTTCCTAGCTTGCCAATTTGCCTTCACTAGGGAATGATTCATGAAATAGTTCCTTGCTTACAAACGAGTCTAAGCATCTACTTGTTCCAAATCGATTTGCAACAATACTATCTTAGCTTAATTCCACTTCTAACACTCTATAATACTACATGCAAACATTTAGTTAAGAATAATACATCCCCTCCCCCACTCATTGCATTTATAAAAACCAATTCTATGAAACTTTGATTTTGCCTTGCCTATCCTCTCATTAATGATGCGATGATAATGTAACAAAGGTATCATTATATTGCCTCTTCTCATTGTGTAGGAGGAGCTTTACAATCTAATAAGAAGGAGATGTTGTCAAGTTAATGTTATATATATTATCTTAAAAAATAATAAAAAATATTTACATTAAAATTTAAAAAATTACAAGTTTACTTTAAAGTAAATTTAAGTTTATGTTTTTGATTACATTTAGAAGGTGCTTTAGAATCAAACATGAAAGAAATGTTATTGCTTATATTACATTAAAACATAATAACAACTACATACATTTAAAAAAACACAAATTTATATTAAAGTAAAATTGAATTTATGTTTTTGAGTTAAAACTAAAACCAAAAAATAATATTAATTCTACTACATGACAATAATAATAACAAAAATATAATTTTGATGATGAATTAATCATGGAAATAAAAAATGTTTATTTATTTAGTTTATAATAAAAAGTATTAAAAACATATTTATAATCACAAGTTATTTTTATTTATGAAAATAAAAATATATTTTTTTAATGGTTTTTGAATACACTCAAAAAAAAATAATAATATTAAAATGTATTCATAATTATATATCCAAAAAAAACTTACTCTATTTACAAAATATTCTATAACAGAATATGGGTTTGATTGATGTTATCAAATGACATTGTGACCACAAAACAAAAAGAAGAAACAAACAAATATTTATGATTAAAAAAAGACACTACTTCTACTTTTTTTTTTTTTTTTTCAAAAGGTGGAAAAACCTATCAAACTCAGTTTGTCAAACCAACAGTGAGGACAGCCATCTCTGGCTGCTATCCGCGAATGTCAGTTGACACATCACTGTTATCAAGGAAAACCACGCCACCTGAAATAACCCGCTGGTGGTCCGTAAGGGAGCAGGCTTTCACTCCTGCCAGATGCCTCTGGGTCTTGGGCCGTTAACCTGTTTCCTTACGTCCGAGGAAGACGAGCTCTTAGCCAAGCAGAAGCAGTTTTAGGGCATACTCCAGGCCCAACACTACCTCTACCTACATCATCACAACATTAATTTTTTTATTAATATATTTATATCACGATATTAAATAATTAATAATATATATACATCACAATACTAAATAAATTAATAATATATATATCACAATTTTAAATGTATATATAAAGTTGAGTAAAATTATATTTTCATTATTAAACTAATGACTTTATATTAAGAAGTGTTTTAATGGAAAACTTTATATTAAGAAGTGTTTTAATAGAAAATAACTGATTACCATTTATCTAAAATCTCATGGATATATTTTAAATTAAAATTAATATATATATTAAAATTTAAAATAAATTTAATTAATGATAATTTTTTTAAAACTAAATAAAAAATAAATTAAATTTTAAAGAATTTAATAAAAATAACTAATCACCTTCTATCCAAAATCTCATAGACATATTTTAAATTAAAATTAATACATATTAAAATTTATTTAATTAAAATTAATACATATTAAAATTTAAAATAAATTTAAGTGATGATAATTTTTTTTAAAACTAAAATGGAAAATAATTTAAATTTAAAGAATTTAATGCATATCAGTTTAAAATGAATTTAATGGGTTCTAATAAAAAAAAATAGAAAATTCAAGGAAATTCATTTATGAAAGAATTTCTATTTCTAATTAAATTGATGGAAAAAGTAGTTTGGTTAAATGGTTGCATCGAATATTTTTGTTCATTTCAGTGACAGTACTATATATATATTTATATAGTTATATTTATTATGTTGCCAGTAATTTCGTTTTCCTTTTCACAATCATTTTTCCATTAAAAGCATAAATTCGTTAACCAAATTGGCATACTCCAGGTTACCCACATGCTTCGATCGGGCTGTGGCAAGGATATCTGGAATTACAGCCCTCCGACATTTGTCGGCAAACCACTATGAAATTTGTTGATGCGACCGCTGGTAGGAAATAACAAATCAGGGGAACTGCAACCTCCGCAGGTACACGTGAAGAACCTCGCTCCGTGTCCAATATGGCGGGCCATACTGTTTGCCACGTAAATTCCATATGGATCTGAGACGATACGGAAAATTCAGAAACGGACACGTCAGTCCCTGCAAAAGGGCAGGACGGGTCACCCACAAACAGGCTGTACGACGTGGAGGATTCATTACCTCTGGACGCTCCGATGGATTTCCCACAATGGAAATGTAAATGGATTCGGATTCTCAGCTTTGCTTTTCTCATCAATATGAATACGTGTATCCGAAGTTTACAGAAAATTTCGAGCGCTGCTATGTGGCCAACGAGAATTTCGAAAGAAGAATAGGAGGGGAAAACACCCATCAACTGAGCCACAGGGATTCTTAAATGATGGGCAGCAGGTGCGGAACAATGGCCATATCGCTTTTCGAGGATTTCCGAAACGAGTTTTGAATTTGGATTCTCGGCGCTTCGAGGATATCCCGAGAAGATAAAGAAGGTTACAACTGTTAATTTCGCTTCACCATTTGAAATTTACATTCACACTGGCAAAAGCGTCTGATTGATTAAGGATTCCAGCCTTCGAGTTTCAGATTCGGGGGTAAAATAAGTTAAAAGGTCATAACCTGCAGCGATTGAATTAATATGATGGTCCAGCTCCGTACATGCTCTGACCTAGATGTGAGTTATTAAGTACGTTCCTGCCACGGTGGTTGAAAGTGATCTGCAGCCTGTCATGGCTGTAGGCTTTTTTTTCAAAGTGCTGCTGGCCGAGCGTCTGAAGCCAATGGAGGGGTAGGGGTGTCGGTAAGGGTAAGGCCTACTCTATAGAGGCTGCTAATTATTGCAAGTATCTGAATTTGGTTTTCATTCTGCTCCACTTCTGTACACGTATTTTGGGTCTGGAATTTTAATGGCAATACATTCATTCCAAATAGCACTGCTATTACATTTGAGGCACTCTGCAATTCTTACTGTAACCTACTATAATTTAGGGTTGTATTTTCACTATTGTCTGTCAGGGTAATCATAGGGGATGAATGTAAATATGGCTCATTTTTAGTGATATCAGGTCAACTACTTGTCTGCTGTTGCTCTGTTTTTTCAGATTAAGCAAATTATGAGAATGTTACTGAATTTGTTCTATTTGTCCAGTGCTAAGAATGTTGAGGTTATAGGATTAGGGTATACTTGTGCCGTCAGATGTAAATTCTTTATCAAATTGTTCGATGTTGCACGGCGGAAAAATTAGATGATTGTAAACATCGTTGTAAACTCTCCCCTTCTATACATGTATGTCTAATAAAGAACAGAGATAGTCTATTAACCCCCAATCCGAATGCTTTGAAAGCATGGTAGATCCTATCTAGTAGACGTAGAAGATAGCAATTCTCACTTCAGTGGTGCCCATCATGAATGAGCTTGTAGATCAGTGGTAGAGTTAGAAGAGCCCACTTGCTAGGTTCAGGTCCTGGGTTCAGTTTTTTAGCCTGTGCAATTTTCAACAGTAGAATTATCAAATAGATAACTTTCCTTCACCTATATATTAAGCTTGGGTATTCCAGGAAGATTCAGTCCTCAGAGTCAAGACCAAGTTTCTTGTTGTCATGTAGACCCACTTTTTGGCAGTATCGTTGATATTGTCCCAGCAAGTGTAGTAACTAGGTGGGATTTGCATTGGTCTTCATTATTTAATATTCAACAGTCACTGGCATTTAAGCCAACTCCACGTTTTTTTTAGAATAAAGATCTATACGATGAATAGAATTTTAAGAGATGTCTCTAAGTTATTTCTAAAATATGTATGATAAAAATAAAACAAATAAAGGTCACTTCAGATTCTGTGATAAGAGGGATGATTAAAGAAACATGATAATCACTTGCTTAAATAATGAAGAGATGTAGGTCAAAGCTATTTGTACAGAAAAATAATGAACTAAAGAGCTGTCTGTGTAATGCTAAAATGCACGCAAAATCTTAATTTCCTTTCCAGGGGAAGTTGCCTGGATGAAACACAGAAAAATCAGAAATGGCAGTTAAGACTGGAGATACTAGTTAAAGCTTATGGATTCTTTGCGAATATCTATTATGACTTTGTAAATTGAAAAGTAAAAGTTGCAACACGATTACTTAAGATTTATAAGGTATGGCAGTTAATACCTAAACTTGTTTCCCTGGTCTGAGAGAGTTTCTCTATCATAAAATGTGTCTTATTTTTATGGAACACTTTAGAATGCCACAGTGCCATGGAAGAAGTCTCCGATGCAGAGGAAGTTGCCTGGATGAAACATAGAAAATCAGAAATGGCAGTTAAGACTAGAGATACTTGTTAAAGCCTGTGGATTCTTTGTGAGTATCTATTATGACTTAGTAAATTGAAAAGTAAAAGTGGTAACGTGATTACTAAAGATTTATAACACATGGCACTTAATGCATAAACTTGTTTCCCTGGACTGAGAGAGTTTCTCTATCATAAACTGTGTCTTCTTTTCATGGAACACTTTAGAACACTACAATGCTAGGGAAGAAGTCTCTGATGCATAATGTGGACCAACCAGATGAGTAGTTGATCTAACTTGATGAGGCACTTGTTTGGAGCAGTCAATTAACATTTTTGGATCCAACAAAAGCCCATCACTGAGTCACTTCCCTTATTTGGCATCAGCAAACAAGAGTGTATCATCAAAGCTAGGATTAGGATTCGACAAAAGCATGTCACTGAGGCACTTCTCTCATTTGGCACCAGCAAACAAGAACATATCATGAAAGCTGGGATATGAAGAAAGATAGTTTCACCTCTGATGGCTTGCCACTTATTCATTCTATCAAGTGAAATGACAGTATAAATTTTGTCAATGGAATACAGTTCAAATTTTGAGTCTAGTGAGTCAATATAGTTAGATTTTGAAAACAATTCAAATATAATTGGGAAGATGCTTGTAGGAAAACTCATTAGGAGGATTGTTGTACTTGTAACAAAAGTATTTATTTATTGGCCTATTTATCCAGCAAGGATTGTGATCGTGTGCATCAGTGTACAAGCGATGTTGGATGGAATGTTTACAGTTAGACTGGTTTCATAAATACAGAAGGTTTTGTTAACCATCTTTGAAAGCCCCTTTTCCTTACACTTCCCTGTATCAACATATCCTTTCTTGTAAAGATTTTTTTCCTTTTCAGATCATGCTGAGATTTTCTTTATCCTTTAACAAAACTTTTTCCAGCCATAAACCAATGTCCTTCCATTCCCTTACTTCAGAGGTGGAAAGCTACTATATTTTTGTTTATTGAAAGTAAATCATTCACCTTTGTCTATCCTTGCCAGAAAAATATTTCTTTGTATTTTTCCATATCGGCCCAATTTCCCAAGTGGGGATTTGATGTTAGGAATTTTCTGAGGCATTCACTAGTTTGCTATATCCTTTCTTCCAAAAGAAATGGTCCTGTATGATCCTTTACATTGTGCTGTATTACTGTAAATAGTAAACACTAGTTCATTTTGGAAAACTACCAAATTCTGCATAGGTCATGTGGCTGGACTTCCTAAGCATATTTAGCTTTGAGAACTCTAACCCAAAGTTGTTTTATCTCTTTATGTAGTCTCCAAAGCATCTTTGTTTTAAACTGAGATTAGCCCTCTGACCTCAAGGCCTCTTGTACTTTCCAAATAACTCACTGTTTTGAGGCTAGTAGATGCCCCTCTTTCTCCTCCTTGCCACTTCTCATAAAAGTCGTTGTTGATTTTTGCCACTGCCTGCAGCTCTTTTCTTGGATCAGCTAAGATTGGACATGGCAAAGTTGCATTACTCCAGGTTTGCAAAGTGCTGCTTATTACAGAGGGTTTGTGGGACTTGGGCAACGTTGATCCCAACTTGTGCACCTAGCAGAATTATCACATCCACAACTGCAGTTGCAATATATTTATCTAATGCACAATCATTGTAAAATGACAGACATTGAAAAAGCTAACTCAGAGAAATAGAAATGAATGCATATAGCAGCATATACAATTGACCAGAAGACTTTTGCAGATTATTAACTCCCAAGGCTGCACGAAACAGGGAAACGGGTACGAGTTTCCGAAACGGGCACGGGTATGAAACGTGACCCCCCCAAATTTTGGAAACGGGGAAACACGATATATATATATATATATATTAGGACATTTAAGAAATATGTGCAATCATAAAGCATATATGATACATTCTAATTTATTACATTATGATAAAATTGTCAATTGTCAATGCATAAACTATAAGTCTCCAAATTTACATCACATTTACTCATGAATGATCACATAATGAAAATAGAAATATCCAAAATCAGCCACAAGAAATTTCTAATTTCTTGTCTCGTGCTTGATTGGGAGTCTCCTCCTACATAGTCGAACGACCTTAGTGCTCTTGATTAAATACAAGTTTCATACCCTAGTATCCTACATGCTCTTGATTATTGGGAGTCTCCCCTGCATAGAGGGCTTGGTTCTCTTGATTAAATACAAGTTCCATACCCTAGTACATGATAAAATCCAGTGGAAACATTGCAATCCCCCCAATCTTGAAATCCTGAAAAACAGAAAAGTCTGCTGGATTTTGAGTGAGATCTAAAATTCTACTTTCTCCATATGAAATCCAAAGAAGGCGAAACCACTCTCAAACATCCTGAGTCATTTCATGGTAATGTTAAAAATTTAAGTAAAAGTGATATTCTCCTTTATTTTTCATATGAAAATGAAAAATAAAGGAGAATATCACTTTTACTTTAAGAATTTAACATTACCATGAACTGCATATGCCTCAAACTTCCTGATGAACTGCATATCAACACTAGGGCAAAAGTTCACTTTTATAACTTTAGACAGGCATCTAGAAGCAACTAGAAGGCATTAGAAAAACCTAATTAAAAATTAGAAGACAAATTAATAAAAAAAATAAAAAAAAAGTCAAGTTGCATGTGGAAACGACGTCGTACGGCCTAGAAACGCGTTTCCGGCCGTATTGGCCACGTTTCCACCTCGAGAAATGTGCCAGTACGGCCAGAAACGCGTTTCTGGGCCGTACCGTACACGTTTCCGTGTTTCGTTTCCGTTTTTGTACGAAAACTCCTCCCCTGCCAGCATTTCCTGCAACTTAGTTAACTTCGCATTTCCTGCAACTTAGTTAACTTCGAATTCTCGTTATGGAAAAAAGTCCACACAACATTGATTAGAGAATCATGAAGCTCATTACAAGCTAACAATTGGGACGAATATCTACACCAATCGCCAATCTGATTGCAATCTAAAGGGGGTGCAGAAATAATATAGGTTGGGGAAATACAAAGCATTATGTATCTCGTATGTTCATATCTTGTCATTACATTAGTGTACAAAAGTTAGGAAGATGAAGATACAGAGAAAAGGAGCTGATGGGTTGTTGCAAAGTTCAGGTTTCCATCCATAGTTGTTTGCTGGGTTGCCCTTCTTGTGAAAATTCCTTGAATGCAACAATTGGATATTTATCTTCTAACTGTTAACAGTTTATTTGTCTTCTGAATTAATTATTAGGCAAATAACGATAATTCATTGATGCATTCTTCACAAAAAAAACGCTGCGGAAATATAAAATACGAAACTAAGAAATAGATGTACACACAAAAATTGACACTGCTATTTTTGAACAATTGTCCCTGGAAAAACCCTAAAGGGAAAACAATGGAACATATGAGGGTTTTATTATTATTCAGCAATTTGAGAGTACAATCAATTGAATGCCTTCCACTGGAAATCCTCTTGCAAGTACTGTTCTCACTGTCAAAATAAACTGGAGATCCAAGATCTTGTTTTGCAACTCGATCTGGCCTTCTCCCAACAACTTGTACTCTCTTAGGCTATTCGTACTGCCTCTGGGAAATGCGCACTGCTGCTCAAGATAAATTTGTACGACCTCGAGAATGGCTCCCTCCTAGTCATTTTGTCTCCTATTGCTGCTTAGACCACTCGCGCTGCCTCCGGAAGATGGATCTAGCCTTCGGCAACTGAAATGTGGTCTCCCTGACAGCTCGCACTAGATAAACTGGCTACTCGCACTACTGTGTACGACCTGTTCTGTAGATAACTAGGCCTCCTCTTTCTTGTCTCTTGGACATTGGAAATACTGAGTAAATCTTCCACCTGAATTTATGCTCCCAAATCTTTGATGATCCCTCTCTCTGTTGCTTTCCCTAGCTTCAACTGTGCCCTTGCTGAATACTTGCAACTGGGCAATCGAATTGCTGAACTCTTTCTTCTTCCCTGTGTCTATCTCGGAGCCCTTCAACCTGCTCTTATATTCTCTCGTTGGAGTGTCAACAACCAAGATCTCATCCTGATTGATGGCTCAGATCAATCTGGCTTCATCAATAGAAGCCTCTAGAGCAAAATCAAACTACCGTAATTAAAGCACTTTAATTTACCACTTTCCTAACTTAGACTTACAAAAATTTTAATTATGGCAAATTAATTTAATTAAGGTGTTTCTGAGTCCTATCTTGCGAAACCTTTTCTGGGTTTTGGAGATATTGTGTTCCTTAGCCTCTTAGACACAAACAAAGATGTTGTACCTTGGGCATGTGATTGGGGAGGACAGAGTGAAGGTACACTAGGAGAAGATCAGGGCCATCTTGGATTGGCCAACACCTAGGAATGTGACTGAGTTGAGAGGGTTCGCGGGCATTTGCACTTACTACAAGAGGTTCGTTAGAGGATTCTCATAGCTTGCAGTACCCTTCACTGATTTGACAAAAAAGTGGGCTTTTGAGTGGACACAGGAGGCCTTTGAGCGCCTCAAGAAGGTTATGAGCAACTGTCCTGTTTTGAAGCTGAAGCTGAGTATGAAAAGGCAGATTGTTGAAGCTGAGTATGCAAGTGATTTTGAAGAGGCAAACATCCTTGTGAGTAGCTGATGTGTAGAGGCTTTGGAGTAGCAAAGTTCTTTCTCAGATAGGTGGAAAAGGACCTGTTAGGTACACCAAGGACAAGAGGAAGAAAACACTGTAAGTGAAGTGCACCTTCAACTTGTAAGTAATTGAATTTGTTTCTTGATTGTGTGGGCAGATTGAGAGTCAAATGTTGTTGACCTCAAATCCTAGCTATTCCTTGTATTAGGGCTTTGTAAGGGCCATGATCCCTAGTATAAGAGCCCTATGTTTGTTGTATTAAAGTTGTAGTATAATCAAGTTTTGGGTTTGCAAAAATATTGTGTACTTTTTTGATTCATTGCTGTTACATTTCCGTTGTGTAAAGTGCTTGGACTTGTTGGTATTTCAGTGTTTTTGTGATAATGTTTTAGACATAGTCCCGATTCTGAAGTACTAGGAAAAATCAACAATTAACAATCCCTTTTAGAAAGGGAGGTACTTCTACCTCCTAGAAATGGCTCCGATCTTGGAGTTGGTACCATCACTGCTTCCTCTAAACTAGAATCCTTCCTTGTCAATTGGTTTGAAATTATCCTTGAAGACCTGCTCCACTTGGAGTCGTTCCTAAAAACATCCTGCTCCTGAACATCTTGTAAGGTCATCTCATACCAAGAGACTTTCTTGAAAGACTTGGAAGGATATGTTGACCGCTCCTCCCCATCTGAACTTGAAGGTTGACTCCCTTTGAACTGCTCAACCTTAGGAGCTTCCCACTTCTTATTCTCTGTCATTGTTATGCTTCTTGCCATTGCTTGAATAGGCTGGCCCTTTAGCCTATACAGGTTCCTCTCTCTAACTCCAATGCAAGACCCTTGTCAGAGCTAGATCCCATGGGTCTAATCAGTGCCTGTCCATCTTGGAATGCTACATAGAACCCCTTCTTCTTTATCATAGATATTGAGAGCAAAATCCACTTGAGTTTTAGCACCCATGGACATCCTTCACTTCTAAGTTACGTGTCTCTAGACTCGAGCTGGAATATCACTGTACCAACCCCCTTCATTGCATGTTTTGGTATCAACATCAAACTGCACATGCAATTCTGAATCCCACTCGGTTAGGCTGTCAAACAGTTCTCGTGCCGCTGTCATATGTCGTGTGGCTCCACTTTCTAGTAGCCATGCACCAAATGGCAAGGCGCCTGAGGAAAGGTGGGAAGCAAGTGTGAACTCAGTTTCAAACTTCTTGGGAAACTCTTCCTAAGCTTCTACTGACGCATCTACAGTTGATTGTAGACCCTTTTTTCCCTTCTTCCTCTCTGGACATTGTGAAGCATAATGTCCCCTCTTATGATACGAAAAACACTTGACCTTTGTCAAGTCCTTCTTTGATTGTGAAGCTGACTCCTCACCCTTGCTACTTGGACCTTTTCCTTTGCTCGTTACCTAAGTAGTAAGAACAAGATTCTCATCATCACTGTTATGTTGACCTCTTGATAGAGATTCCTCCCAAATCTCCTCTTAGATGAAATCATCCCATAGTCTATCCCAATCAAGAAGTTTCTCTCGTGCTACGATGCCCTTAATGAAGGGATCCCATGGCTTGGTGAAACCATTCAGGGCCATTCTTACCATCTCTCCATCTGTCATAGCTTCCTCGATTGTGGCCAACTCATCACAAACTTGTGTGATCTTGATGAGATAAGGAATCAGTGTATTTGATTTGGTCATCTTGGGTTCATGAACTTTTCTCTCAACACCATCTTCCTGTTGGCATTATTTCTCTAGTATAACTTCATCAAATCCTCAGACATCTCTCTTGCTATATTCTTCTCGGATGGGTAAGGAATCATGTGATCCTTCACCAAATCCAAGCTAATCCTTTTGGCTTTCACATCTTTTTAATTGTGGATGGCCAGATCTGCAACATCTATAGGCATGGTGAGTTTGTTGTTAACAAACTCCGATATGCCATTCTCCATGAGAATCAGTGAAACCCTCACCTTCTAGGGAATGAAGTTATGGCCATCCTCCAACCTGTCCTCAAACTTCAAACCAATTGTGGCCATCTCCAAATTAGAAATTTAATTGAAAGGTTTTGCCTGGTCTTTTAGACACGCAAATTTGCTGCCAAACCTTGATTGATATGGTTTCCCTCTCTCCCTTTGAGGGTTGATCTCCACTAATCACATTGGTTGTATCTTCTGCTGTCTTGTTGACTAGATTTGTAGCTACTACTGCCTTGCTGCCCATTTGTTGATTGCCTGCAGCTTCATAGTGGCCGTTTTGGTTGGGTTTGCTAGCACATTGACCCCCCCAATTTGTGGCTGTTTGTTGTTGTGGTGCCGTGGCTTATTATTGGCGTGCACCCTCTATCAACTACCTTCTTGGCTCGATTGTTATCCTTGATTTGTATGGCCATAGGTTTGTTTTGCCCGACCCTTGACTTGCATCTTATCTCATGTCCAACTTCTTGACTAGCCTACTCTTTTGCCACTGATCCCGCCATGGCTCCACTTCACTTTGCGTCAACTGCTTGCACCTTGGTTTTGGTTGATGTATCCTCCACTCCACTCATAGTGTTGTCTCTGCAGACACCCTCCCCTGTAGTCACCCCCTGCCTGAGCTCTATTCGACTGCACTCGCGATGGAATCCTGTGTGTGTAGCCTCATTGCATGCCCATTCTGTGATTTGGCTATACCATGACCTACCTTTGACAGCGTTTTGTCTCTTCCTTTCGTGCCACAGGCACGAAAGGAAGAGACAAAACATTGTCAGGGGTAGGCCATGGCATAGCCAGATCACGGAACGGGCCCTTACGCGCAGGCGTCTCAACAGGGTCTGACATCCCTCTGGCTGTCGACTTGGTGGCTTTTGCTCAACCACCACTGGATGCGTGCTGGAAGCCTCCTTGAGATCGATACATTGCTAGAGACTTGTATCCTTTGGTGGCTAGGTGGCCCTGTTCGCTGACGGTCTTGACGATTGACTCAAGGCTGTTGACTACCCACTATCATTTCTTTTTTTAATTCATCTTTAGTTGAATCTCAACGATTTTTTTCCTTTTCTTTTTCACTACCTTTCTCTTTGGCACGGTACTCAAACTATGTTGTACATTATGTGGCCTTTGTACGACCCTCTTGACTTGAAAAAGCTTTTATGACTCATACAATCACGACCAAACTTGGCTTCGGTGATCCCTATACGAACTTGGCTTCCTTGTGATTCAAAGACTTGGTTCTCAGAGTTTCGAGCTTTGATACCATGTTAAATTTCTATGAACCTAGCACTCAACACTTTATTAACCTAGTAGATGACAAATCCACTGAATAAATGTGGAACTAGGTTCTTAGCATAGTTAGTGGTGTTGGAAATTTTGGTAGCCATGGTCGGTATTTTCATAAAAAAGAAAAGAATAAATATTTTTGAAATAATGACTCAACAAGTGCTTAAGTCGGCCCCTAAAATGACCAAGTTGGCCTACCCAAGAGTCAGGACTATTCGCATGGACAAACAACTATATATTGTGCCTATTCGCTCCCCTTCTAGCAGATTTCGTATCATCTTCTCTGAGGTATGCGAGCAAGTCTGAGGCACTCTTTTGTGTGGCATGCAAGCTCTTATGTGGCAATATAATTTGTGGCATGCAAGCTTTTTCTGTGACAATATACTCTCTGGTATGCGAGCTCTTTAGTGGCAATATATTTTGTGGCATGCGAGCTCTTCTGTGGCAATATATTTTGTGGCATGCGAGCTCTTTTGTGATAGTATACTTTATGGCATGCGAGTTCTTTTGTGGCATGTGAGTTTTCTATGGCAGTATAATCTTTGGTATGCGAGCTGATCAGTGGCAGTATTCTCCTTGTGGTATGCGAGCTTCCCTATGTCATTATTCTCTATTGTGTACTAGCTTCTCTATGGAACTTACCTTTGTGGTAAAGCAAAATCCTATGGATCCTTATATCTATGATTGAAAAAGAGGATGAAGTTTTGTCCATATGATATTATCAAAGATATGTTGACTGATGTACAATTGATGAATTGAACTCTCTCTCTCACATAAGGAAAGATTGTTGGGTTTTCCCCTTGAGGATTTTTCCCTGGCCGGTGGCCTAAATCTTGGTGTCTCTTGTCTCATTGTTTACTGTGATCTCTATTGATCTATTGTAGAAGTGAATGGTTGAAATTTTTCATGTATAACTGCTTGATGATTGGAATGCTCTAAAGAAGTAATATTGTGTCATCATAAGTAGTTATCAATTTGAAAAATTCCACTAGTCTTGATTGCACTAGAAACTCAACATGGTATCAGAGCTTTGGTGAAGAAAATAGCACTGAGATCACCCTTTTTGAGGAAGCCCTAATTAGGCGTAAGTCTGAAAAGTGCTTGTACAATCTCTATGAAGTTCGAAATTATCCTGTAGAAGTTTGAACAAGTTTGAAGTTTTTTATTAGGATCGCAAGGCTGTATTTAAATGAAATGAATGGCATATCTACTATACTATGATATCTTTCTATGACATTTGAGGATACAAGTCCAAGTTGCTCCTTTAATTAATTCGAATTTGTTGAAGACAGTCCGAGCCTTTGGAAATCTCAGTGGCAAATCTAAATAAGGAAATCTAGTTTGAGATTGTTATTATAGTTTGAGCTTTGTGGTTGCCATCCAATATCTGAGAAAAGGTCGAGTCACCTATTTTTCCACGAGAAGTCTGAAGCTATATATCACTATGGAAAGGTGCAAATTATCTTTGTGGAATTAGGACTGAAAGCTCCTCTATGATGAAGTCGAAATCCTTCTGAGCCATATTGTGGTGGTCCAAAGCTAACTTTGTGGTGAAGCCTGATGTTTAGACAAAAAAATATTTTTGTGGTAAAGTCGGTATTTGTGAAAGATCGTAAGAAGTTAGAGCTTCATTCCGTGGCATGATTGAAGCCAAGAATTCAAAGCATGACTGTTTAAGTCAAATGCAATATATCTCTATGACAAGTGCAAAAGGATTTGAGCTCCTTATTGATCTAAATAAGTGAACGAATCAGAGTTTGTATATCTCTGTGGAAGGAGTCAAGATCGAGCAACCTTATCTCTTTGGAAGATGACAAGTACATGGCCTTTGACCTCAAGGATAGAGAAGCTGAATTTTCATCAAATCTGATGTTAACTTAAAAGATTCTTGTTCTATACATAGTGAAAGAAACGTAGACAAGAGTCAACCTGGGATTCCTTGAAGAAGAAAGCTCGAAGAAATTTGAAGAAAGACATCTGTACTAAAAGTCTGTCATGTGAGGTGTGTACTCCAAAGCTAAGTTACCAGAAAACGGATACGGGAACGGATACAGGTACGGGGTTTGAAACGGATACGGCAAATTTTCAAAAAATCTGGATACGATACGGCAGGAAACGACACATAATATATATATATATATATATATATATATATATATATATACCTATGGGTCTACAGTGTGTCGTCTCATTAAAACCTTGCAACCTTGCATCTCTCAGTTTTTTTCAGCACTCATATTTTGATCATCAATTAAGCTGCCCCATATATATATATATATATATATATATATAAACCAGCTAAATTACATAATTTTTTGTAATAAATTTTATATTTATTTTATTTATATATATAAAATATTATATAAATTTATATTGATATATGAAATTGAAAGTAATAATAATAAATATTAGGTTTATATAATGCTAATTAACATAGCCGAGTATTTAGTTGATTATGGTTAAAGTAATGTGTTGGCAATATCGACAAGTTACACGAACTCAGTTACCTTCTGTTGTGGGGGCAACCTGTAGTTCGTAAGATAGAACAATGAAGGATTGTGTGAATGCATAACGACGTCACTGTCATTTTCGCATAGGGGGTCGAACAACAAAGGTCGTTATACTTGAACACTATATGGGCGTACAACAGTCAATGGAGGCGTCGGACTAGCCCATTTTGGCATGGATGCACAGAGTCTGTTTTCAGAGGATCCGTAGAATGTTTACAAGCTGATCCAGAGGCTTCAGAATAATGCTGACCCGTCCTCTATTCCCTCGTAACCCTTGTGCCTCCTGCGTTGAAAATGAACCCTAGCTAAGTGTTCGATTTGCAGATTTATGCCGGAATTCAAAGTCATCGTTAAATGTGCCTTGGAATTTACCGAATTAAAACGAATTTGTTTGGCCTGGTCTGAAGTTTGACAAATTTCGAATTCCAACATTGGAAATTCCACTAGCCTATAGATGATTCCACTCACCGGATTCGACGAACTTTTCACCAAAAATGTTTCACGATTTTTGAAAAACCTTTTAAATTTTCTAAATAATTTTCAAAAAAAACCTGAAAACGTTTTCATTTTTTTTTAAACTGCAAGTTTTTTCGACAAAAACGCCTCAAAAATGGCTGCGAAAAAAAATTCCCGTTTCCAGAAAAAAAAAACGGCACAAAAACGTTTTTCCAGCGTTTCGTACGCGGATCCGGATCCGAAATGGGAAAACGCCGTTTTGGGGTTGGAGGTAGCCGTTTCCGGCAACTTAGCTCCAAAGTCTCTGTGATATTTTTCTTGGCTCTACATATTGTGTTTCCTATTTATTGAAAATTGAAGGAACTCATTAAGATCGGTGAGAATTCCCTTAAGGACAAACATACTTAGATAAATTAATATAGTTGTGACATTATATGATGTTGTATTATAGTGAGGAAAAGGCGTATAGGTCGGACAAGGAGGAATCGTAAAACGTATTGAAATTTTCTAGCATTTGTTTCCACTTCGGATAAAGGCATTAAGCTAAAGTATGACTAATATGATACATGCAACACTGAATGGTCAAGGCTACAAAGATTAAGAATCAGTGACATTTGTTGTCATAATCTTTACTATACATCAAAGAGGTCATGGAAATATAAACCTACAAGAACTCCAAGGAAGCCAATATTTAAAAGGCATGTATCATTGACTTTTTAAAGCATTTTTGGATTTCAAATATTCTTTTGTTAAGGAATTCTGTCAAAGAAGACCAAGTAT
Organism: Pinus tabuliformis; assembly: GCA_031772625.1. Lineage (NCBI taxonomy): Eukaryota > Viridiplantae > Streptophyta > Pinopsida > Pinales > Pinaceae > Pinus > Pinus tabuliformis. Next base: position 908,941,193 of record CM062814.1, on the reverse strand, counting down.
AGTTATGTAGAATCTATTGAGTTTTATATACCTTGAAAAACGAAATTCCTCTATGAATAAGTCCTCAAGAAATGTTGTACATCTATTACAATTCATTTGAAAAATGATATCAATGATTTTGGTTACAAGAGGCTGTGTTCCTCCTTGAGGAAGAAGATAAAATATCTCGAAGTTGATTAAAAATATTGATGCCATTTGAATTCTGAAATCTTCCTTGATGAAATCCATTCCTACAATGATTTGAAGAAGCCGAGCTACCTAGTTTGTGGTGACAAAGGATATTGGATGAACCTTCTTAGCTAATGTTCTACTATGAAAGAATCAAATATGTTGAAACAATAAAATATGATATAGACTTCTTGATGATGTGGATGTGGACAAGGTCAACTCCTTGATGGTGTGAACGAGGTTAACTCCTTGATGATGTGGACGAAGTTGATTGGATCTAAGAAGGCTAAGATCAAGAGGGCGCTGACACTTTCTTAAGTGTACTTTCTTGTTTGTTGTTTCATTATGAATCTCTTGTCTTTGTATATCTTGCTTGGTTGTATTTGTTCTTCCATGGCCTCCTAGTGAGGATTGCAAGAACATAAAGAAGATTGTCAAGGTGTGGCAATTGTTGGAAATGGATGGAAGAACAATGTGACATGAAGACTCGTGATTGGATGAGCTTTGTACTTAGAGAGAGCAAACAAGATCAACCTGATTGAAGCATGTTTTAATGTATGACGAAAAGAAATTTGTTCCATGATGAAGATGGCTAGAAGTTTTGAAGAATGATGTTGATTTGCATATATATATTGAAGATGAGCCCATGATTTTTCTATGTATTGATGATATGTTTCTAAAAAGGGTTGAGGACTTCTGTGTCCTGTGTAAGAGGGAGTTGTTTTCGTAAAGGCTTGAGCATGATCAAATTCTTACTGCAATTTGGCACAATGAATTATGAGTCCTTGGAGATATATATATTGAAGATGAGCCCATGATTTTTCTATGTATTGATGATATGTTTTTGAAAAGGGCTGAGGACTTCTGTGTCACGTGTAAGAGGGAGCTATTTGCGTAAAGGCATAGTGAATTGCAAGTCCTTGGAGATCTCCATGATGAAAAATTGAAGAAGCTGCAAGACTATGTTGCTAACTTGGTTGATTTTTCAAATTGGCTCGTTCAGCCACTTGATCTAGACTGGATGTATTCTGGGTGTTGTGTTGGTCTGAATGACATGGATGTTCCTACTGCATGTAGCACTATTGAAGTTGGAAATGTAGCTGATTTATGAAGCAGGTTGGCTTTGGATGCTGTTTGCAGACCCATTTGATTTTGTGCTGGATTTGACCATGGTTTCTGATGTTTGCTTCAATAAGAAGCCACTTATTGTCAATTGGATTCGACCATGGTTGTTGATGTTGCTTCTGTAAGAAGCCACTTATTTTCTGCTGGATTCAAGCATGGTTGTTGATGTTTGCTTCTGTGAGAAGCTCCAACTGAAGCTAAATAAATAGTTGCCAATATAACATCATGAATCTTCCTTAGGCTGCGACTGTGAGACAAATGGATTGGTAGAGAAGATTGTCACTCCCTTAGGTTGGTTGACCGGGAGGCTAGTGAGTCTAGTTGTGCAACTTGGTTTTGAGGCCTGAAGTGATCCCTTTGGTTTTTACTGGGAGACCGGTTTGGTCGGGGACATTGATTTTGTGATCTCTCCCTTAGATGTTGGTCAGGAGAACTATGTTTTGTCGGGGAGACTGATCTTGAGTTCCCTTCCTTAGGCTGTGGCCGAGAGACCTATGGTTTTCTCCGGAAGGATGAGTTCTCTCCCTTAGGTTGTGGGCCGAGAGACCTATCGATTGGTCGGGGAGATTGATCTTGATAGAGAGAGAAATTTGTATTTGTGATCTCTCCCTTAAGCTGTGGGCCGAGAGACCTATGGATTGGTTGAGGAGATTGATCTTGAGAGAGAGAATGAAAAGTACCTCCTTGGCTAAGAGGGAGTGTTGGAAATTTTGGTAGCATGGTCAATATTTTTATAAAAAAAGAATATTTAAATTTGAAATAATGACTCAACAAATGCTCAAGTTGGCCTACGCAAGAGTCACGACTATTCGCATGAACAAACAACTATATATTGAGCTTATTCGCTCCCCTTCTAGGTAGATTTCGTCATCTTCTTTGAGGTATGTGAGCAAGTCTAAGGCATTGTTTTCTGTAGCATGCGATCTCTTCTGTGGTAATATACTCTGTGGTATGTGGGCTCTTCCGTGGCAATATACTCTATGGCATGTGAGTTTTTGTGTGGCAAAATACTCTCTGGTATGTGAGCTTATCTATGGCAGTATTCTCCCTGTGGTATGCGAGCTTCCCTATGGCATTATTCTTTGTTGTATATGAGCTTCTCTGTGGAACTTATCTATGTGGTAAAGCAAAATCCTAAGGCTCCTTATATTCGTGACTGAAAAAGAGGACGAAGTTTTGTCCATATGATATTATCAAAGATACGTTGACTGATGTACAATTGATGAATTGAACTCTCTCTCACATAGGGAAAGATTGTTGGGTTTTCCCCTTGAGTGTTTTGCCCTGGCCACTAGCCTAAATCTTGGTGTGTCTCTTTGTTTACTGTGATCTCTATTGCTCTACTGTAGAAGTGAATGGTTGAAATTTTTCATGTATAACTGCTTGATGATTGGAATGCTCTAAAGAAGTAATATTGTATCATCGAAAGTAGTTATTAGTTTGAAAAATTACACTAGTCTTGATTGCACTAGAAACTCAACAAGTGCAAGCAAAATTACACCAGTGTCAATCACAAGCAACATAAACATATTTTGCCCATTCAACAGTTCATCATTAATAACCCAAAACCTACTTGGGCTCTCATTCTAGGATAATGGCCCAATTGAAGAAAATTATAGTTACAACATACCGTGGATTTGGCCCAGTAGATCAGGCCCTAGATTAGTCCTCAATCTCCTTGGTTGAATTGGATCACCTATGCTGCACTTCTACACTTTCCTCAGACTTGACACATTAGAATGGAAGTCCTTCTCCACTCCTCACTAAGTGCCGCTCTCTTTATGTCTTGTGCTGTTGTATGGTTTGTCTTTCTCCTCTCCTTAGCCTTGCTTGTATAACTTTTCGTTGAGCTAAATCCCTAACGCTAATCTCCAAAGTGATTGACGACCTTAGATCTTGCCTCACTTGAGGTCGACGGTTAAGATTAAAACGTAATCACTAAAGTAAATATCTTTACTTTTCCCGAGTTTCTTTAGCTCAGTAGCCAACATAATTTATTTTCTTTTCTTAAGTTAGACTTAGGCTGAGTTACAATAGCAACTTGCTTGTACTTGAGCAAGTGTCCTAAGGAGACTTTGGGTGACTTCTACATGCTTAGACACTTAGGCCTACACAAAATTACATGTCCGGGTTACAAATATCAATATCAATGTTATGGCGCCCTTGATTGGAGAGTGGAACTCTCTCCTTCTCCTTTGGTTTGTAGGGAGAACAAAATAATCTGTCATGGGGTTTGAGTAGTCTTTGGGCCTTTGTAGTTGAAAAGAGAATTAAGGGTGTTGGATCCTTTGTGTCCTCAAATGTGTAAGCTCGGCGATCTTTGACAAGTCGATATTGGTTTAACCTTTGATAGAATGCATCTTGATCCGACAGATAGTGGCTTCCAAAAATCACAAGACACATCCGATGGAACAACATTGGATTCTACTTCATCAATATAATCAGTTGAGATTGTGAACTTTACCTTACATTTGCATTTGATGTGCAAGTCCTTATTCTTGTTTAGCTAGCACAAGGAGTAGGATTTTGGATGCATGACTATAGGTAGCTTGTGCTTCTTCACTATTGCTTCTGAGATGAGATCTCTGGGTTGCTAGTATCAAATAATATTGTTACAAGCTCAATTTTGATTTGAATCTAAATAGAGAATAACTTTTCGATGTGACTAGGATGCTCAACTGCCATTAAAAAGTTCCTACTTTCTCCTTGCTTTAGTGCATTGGACGTCTGGCTATCTTTCGATGTGACTACCAATATTCATCTTTGGGATGTCCTCTATGCTTGCAATAATTACATAAGGGATCATTCTTATTTGGCATGCTTTTTCCTTCTTTTGGTGATTTGGAATAAGTCTTCTTCTTTGTAGTTCCACTGGATGGTTTCTTATGTATACCATCTTTTGCAATGGTCTTCTTTCCTTGACTAGAATTGGTGCTAATAACATTTTTTTTTTGGAAAACTACATCTTATATTTACGAAAAAATATTTACAAAAGATGGAAGGGTATATATAATGGACATCATGGCCTCTTTCTCAAAGCAACTAGTGCAGACAGAATCATAATACTGGACTTAATCTAAATATCAGACATCTTTTATCAAAAGAGCCCTATAGCCAGGAGTTGATGGCGAATCTCATCTCGACATAGAAAACAAAAGGAAGATAGAGGACTCACCTCGTGAGCAGAAGGTAATTTTCCAAAGAACAAATAAGGCAAAAATGTGAGGCAAAGCCAAATCCTTGCAAATGCAACACTGAACATTGATCCTCAAGCAACCTCCAACACTGCTTGACAATCTGACAATCCCAAAAGATGTGCTTAACTGTCTCCGATCGTTGCAAACAGGACAAAGCGCCATCAAAAAGCCCACTCTTGGCCAGCTTGGTCTTTATTGAAATATCACCAAAGATGCAAAAACTCTTAGCTTGTCAGAAAGTCGAATCCACCACAAACTGTGAAGGCAATGAATCTATCTATCCTCAAAAAAATTCCCTTGAAAGGTAATGATCATTAAGAACTAAGGATAGCAAATGTCTCTAAAGAGCATAGAGTACTGATGATAGTAATCATATTGCAGAAGTGGAGAACCAAAGAACCACTCCCATTCCCTCTAGAATGGTCTCGACTTCCCAGTGTTCATTTTAAAAAACTCATTGTTTGGGATAAACCCTTGCAAATCCATAATTGAGATACAATCAAGGGCAAGGAGATCATACACTTGAGCAAGAGCATGCCATACTATTGATTACATTCTAAGGGTGGTGTATAGATAATACAACTAGAGAGGAATACAAAGCATTATGTATCTAGCTATTCATATCTTATCATTATATTAGTGTACGAGGAGATTGAGAGAGAAAGGAGATGATGGGTTGTTAAAAAGGTTGGCTTCCATCCATAACTGTTCAGTGAGTTGCCCTTCCACATCAGTGTCCATGTGCCAAAATGAGTTTTGTGCATGCGAAACTGTAAGCATGCCTGTAAGAATCTAGGGCAATTTTTTGGCCATAGAGTTTCTTAAAAATTAGGGCTTTCAACAACACTTCTTATTGTTCAGAAAATGACAAACAGTTTGTTCAATGCAATAGGTTATACTCCAGTAAACAGTGCAGATTTCTCAACAACAATAAATTATACAGTACATTGCTACAATTTAGCCAACAAATCTAACAAATCAATATAGTCCAAGTTCAATAATTCGATTCCGAATAGTTCAGAGCAATCCCGTATTCAACAGAGTAATAGTTCCCTAACCAAACCCGAACTGTTCTAGTCTAATCTACAGACTTGGAAAAAACCCCTTGCGAGCTTTTGTTCAGAGAGCACACCATGGGTGAACTCAGGACAGGTGATTGACCTCTATTTCGACCTTCGTCTTCTTTAGGGACTCTTTCAAAATTTGTTTTGTACCCCTGGATAGTTTAGGGAAATTCTGGGTCTGTCACAGTTCAAAACAATTCTTTCGCTCTTGCCTCAACAACCCTTCCGAATTCTATTACAGTGCACGAGTTTCCTTAACTGTTTGGACATGTTGCAGAGTACAAACAACCCTTCCCGTGGCCTCAGGGGGATCTGACTTAGGTTGGGATTGATCTCATTGGAAGCTCTGAAAACCGGACTATGATTGCGCATATGTACCAGCCTCAGGGTTTTGTTCCTCTTCAGCGAGTGGATGATATCTGGCTTCAGACAGATCCACCTAAGCTTAGAGTAATTCGCTTGCCTACTTCAGACCATTCTGCTGCTGTCTCAGGGTAAACTCACGTGATTTTTGCTTCAGGAAGTTGCGATTTAATTCAGGAGATTGCCTCTGTTTACCTCAGAATAACTCAGCCAACATCAAGGGTGATTTGTATGTCCTGTCTCAGCTTTCCACCAACACTTGCTATACTTTAGATAAAAAAAGGTCCCTGCTTGCTAGAACAGAACAAAAAAGATAAAAATAGATTTCTAACTAGAGTGGAATCTTTCACCACCGAAATTAGAAGAGAGAAAAGGGGTCGTAAAACCCTCAGAGCCACAACTCAACAAAACAGATGATTTGATCCAAAATTGATTGTGATTCATTTGATCTCAACTCTTCTCTATTTATAGATTTTTCCATGGGCTCCAAAATGTGAGGAGTTGTGGGAGCAACCCCCAATTTTGGGGTTTTTTCCGCAATCGACCCAATTTTTGCCTAATGTTGCCCCAACATAGGGAAAAATGGGTTTTTACCCCTTTATCAAGACTATAGCCTATGGGGTCGGATAGACTATTTCGTCCTCCATTAGTGCATCAATTTGGAGAGGACATTACAGGGCACCTATATCAAAATATTTGAATTGCACAACAAGAGATAAGTGCATCACATAACACTTAAATTGTACTTTCGATGTGTGTAGGCAACCACTACAATGCACACTCATACTTAGGCATCTTCTAGGCTAAATTCTGTAGTGCAACTAAATTGTGAACTTGGTGTTTGACTCTAACTCTTCTATGGATATCATATGTGCTATAGTGTTCTTCCAATGTCTTGCTAAAAATCAATACATTGTCAAAGTAAACAATAGCAAATTTACTTGAGAATGGACGCAAAAGTTTGTCCATAAGGTGTGTTAACATCGCAGGTGTTTTGGTTATGCTGAATGAAATTAGTAAATTACCAAGGACTTGTACAACCTAATCATCTGTTTGAGCATGGTCTTCCAGACATCATCAGGGTTGATTGAGATTTGAAGGTAGCTAGATTTTGAGGTTATTCTAGTAAAGAATTTAGTTCCTTTTAGTGAGTCCAAGAGGTTGTTGATCTAGGGAATCAAATATTGGTTCTTCATTGTGATTTCATTAAGGGCAAAATAATCAATACACGTGCCACAATCAATCTTTTTTTCAGCATGAGCATGATGAAATTGCCTCATGGTGAGGTGCTTAGTGGGATGTGCCCCTTCTGAAGGATATCTTGTATCTATCAATGGATTTTGTCATCTTCATGTAAGGATTGGAACCCAATGGACCATTGGGTAACAATGCTTTAGGAACAAGGTCAATGTTATGCTTAACCTGACAATAGAGTGGTACTCTTTTTAAGGCCTTTGAAGACATCATATTCTTCTAGAAGTGCTTGTAACTGCTTTTGTTGTGCAGGGTGTGCCACAAAGGATACATGGGCGGGAATTTTTTTTTTATGTGTGATATCTGATGTACCAATCAAATAAATAAATTATAGCTTACCTTTAATTAATTTGCAACACCATTTGGCTGAAATCAAAGAGATAATTAATTTAGCTTTTACCTCTATAATGCAAAATGGTTTATCCTTGATCTAAAGAATGGTGCTTTGAGGTCTCATCTCATAATTTCTGTGTCGCTCCCACATGAATGGATGACCCAACAACATGTCACATATCTCCAAAGGTGTGACATCACACATTACCTCATATTTCCAAGGATAAATGGTGCATTGGAATGTGCATCGCTTGGTAATACAAATCTCCTTCTGGACTGTAACCATTGGATGTTATAAGGCTATGGTTGGGGTTTTGCAGGGTTGCTAGCTTTAGACATTGTACAATGGCCATCAAAATCAAATTCTTTTCTCCCATTGTTGACAATAATTGGAGAGGTTTTGATGTACCCACATTTGGTTGTAGAATACGCACTCGCATTCTTCCTCCAGTGTAACTTGCTTGATAAGGGAGATGAATTTGTGTGCATCATGCACTATGAGGACAACAATGTGTTGATTTGGGGTAGCATCGGATGTGCTCTAGCCATGAAAATTGGTGGAGAGGCTAAAGCACATGAGATCTCTAAGATTTAGAAATGGTTTGGGCAGATTCTAACCGGTTTGGGAGATATTAAAATAATTAATATTTTTAATGGAGTTCCTAAGTCTAAACTTAGGAAAAATAAAATATTAATGGGTATTAATATAAAATTGGGTTAGAAGGTTCCAAAAGTCATGGATCAAACCAAATCTAATCTTATCCGTTGATTAGAGATTTAATCTCGGCCGTTGAAGGACCAACAAAAAAAAGTATAAGAGGAGGCTTGAGGGTCAATTGGAAGATACACTAGAGTGATCAGTCATTCATTTTGTTAGAGCGGGGTTGCTAAGCAAAGTTGAATCAATGATCAGCAGCGAGGGGCAGTGCGTACTGGACAGAGAGGCAGAGGCAGTGCCAAGAGACCAACGCAGAAGCAGAGAGCGAGAGCAATAGCTAGAGCAGGCCATGTAGAGCCCAACAGAGACAACACAGAGGCCCGAGGGACTGTGACATCTCGGCATAGAGCAGCAGGAGTGACGTAGAGGGTCCCAGAGACTGCGCAGTGCCTCAAAGGGCTGACACAGAGAGGTTTGAGGTTGACGCATAGTAGCAGGAGGCTGATGTAGAGGCTAGAAGGGCCAGCGCAAAGCTTCAGAGTCGCTGGAGAGGGTTTCGTGGGACAGGTTTTTTGAATACCTATTTCCGAATAGAGAGGTATTGTTGTCGTGTATTTTTTCTCTGTCGGGTGAGCTGGTTAGGCACCCAATTGTACTCAAGGAAATACTGCATAATAATATATCCTTAGAATAGTTGCACCGGTTTTCTCGCATTGGGTTTTTCCGGGGACATTTGTCCAAAAATAACAGTGTCACTTGTGTGTTTGCTTTCTTTCAGCTGTTGATCTGTAGATGTTGTGATTATATTGTGTTTATTTCGGTATTTAATGTTTTAAATAACTTGTTCGAATTTAAGCAAGTAGAAGAAATAAACTAGCATAATACAGATTAATTTTCTAATGGATAGACTTAGAAAATTCAACACAGTGACGTAGGATTTGAACATAGAGGAGTTAATTAGCTCACCCTTGTGGCTATTTTGTACAAGAGAAGTTGCGACTTGTGCCCAATGATCCTTACATAGATGACAATCCTTATAATCATGATTAGGTGTCATATGAATATCACACCACATGTATATTCTTCTTTTGCCACTGCTTATTTATTTGGCTTTATTTTGTTAGTGCAAAGGGTTCATCAAATTGGGTAGTGTTGGTTGGATTGCAATGAGCCTACTTTTTGGGCCTTTTTCATGCTTGGTGGTGTTGCATTACTACTTGTGTTGCTTGGAATTATGCTTCCAATCAATCCTTTGTGCGAATTTGTATGCATCTGCAAGTGTTTGGATGATTAAGAATTCCAATTCTTGGTTCATGTATTGGTGTGGTTTTCTTTGATACTTGAGTGCTGGTTTTGTCTTTTCTTCAATGAATATATGAGTCATGATGGCCTTGAACCCATTAATTATTTGTCCATCGACATGTCACAATGTTAACATTGTTATTGCCACTTTATGTGCTGGTCCTCTAGACATCTTCGTAGACATCATTTATTGTGCATTGCCTTCTTGTAGTCATCCCATGTAGTGTTGTGCTCACCATGCTCCTCATGTTGTTGTTTGTGAGTCTCCCATCAAGCTTTGGCTGTAAGTGACATTTTTCATGGTTGTGAGATTGATTTTCTCTATGACATCAAGATCTTTTGCATTATAATATATCTGCAAGGCATTGCACCATTTATCAAGTGCTTTGACATCAATTTTCCCTTCAAACAATGAGCTATTGTGTAATGTTCCAAACTTGGATAAATAGTGATATGTAAAGCAAAAACAAATGCAACACCAAAATTTTTAAACATTCAACAAATACTCATAAAAACTCCAGAAGCAAGAACCAACTGAGCCATTTTATTAATCCGACGGAGCAAGTACAATAGTATGAAGAAGTGCACTTGGGCTTGCCTCAATGGCAAGTGCAACAAAGCCCTGGTGATAAAATAATAATCTCAAATGCTGATAATAAGTTAATAATTGCTCCAAGGATGCTCTACGCTGCCTAGAAAATTGCACTGTTGGTTGGAAAGGAAATGTTAGAAACCCCACCTCTGGTGCTTAGAAATTGTTGCAAAATTAACCTCAAGCTCCTTGACCAAAACTCAAAACCCAAAAATGGTTTGGTTTGGTTCCGATTTCCCAAAATCAACCCCGAAGAGGCCCTACGCCCTCCAAGACTGCTGAAGCACACGACTTGCAAATATGCCAACAAAATCCTCCTCCAATGCTCCGGAAAAGCAACAATCACCTCCACTAGTGTTTCCCTTGTCTCTCTCGACAAGGATCAACCTCAATAGCTGAGTCTCCACCTCCCACGTGTGCACAATATTCTCCGTCTGTGTTGGCCCAGGAAGTGCGAAAACCCCACTGAATAGAAGCTCTCTATCTCAGCTCAAAACTGACCCAAAAGGGAGTGAAACACCCAAGTCTCCCTTCCGGAATTTCTCCCAGCCAAAGCTCCTTTTAAAGATGTCAAAATCACATCTCGACCTCTCCTCACTACGTCCTCTAGGAATACACATCACCTGGAGACATTGGATACAACTTCTGGAAATCACAATGAAAAACTCCTTTGAAAGAATGTAGATGAACCTCTCTAGGGTGACTCGAAGTCCCCCAAAGAATGGGTGAGCTCTCTGCTTGAAGAACTCTTGCTAAACAACAAGTGACTCGACCAAGCAGCTCGAGCAACCAAAGAGAAATTTGATATGCCAAAGATGAGCAAATGAGGAGTGCTGCCTTCCTTTTATAGATTTCGTGGAGCACTTTTCCTTCCATTTTCTCTCCATCGTGGGTTCCTCACTTAGCCATCGACTTCCCCTCTCATGCAATTCGAACTAGGGAGTGCGTATTTTCCTAGTGTGGGTGGCCCTCACGTGTAACTTAACCAAACCAAAATAACTTGCTACTAAAGTCTAAGCCTCCTAATAAAATCAAATGGGCCCCATCTCCTCCAAAATTGGCCCCAAACTGTAGAGATTAATCCCGTTCCAAATTAGTTTAGGAAGGGATATTACAGTCCTCCCCTCCCAAATGTTGCTTGTCCCTAAGCAACTTCAAGGCTGGATGCTTAAGTATGTGTTCACCCTCCCAAGTAGCATCCTCATCCGGTAAGCTCTTCCAATGCAGCAACTATTCTCTAATTATCTTGCTTATGAGCTTCCTTTCCCTGGTCTCCAAGATGGCCTTCAGTTCTAGAACCAGGTGCCCCTCATCATCAAGTGGAGGCAACGCCACAACTGCTGTAACCTGTTTCCCCAACACGCTCTTGAGGCATGAAGCATGGAAAATATTGTGGATCCTGCTCCTCGGTGGTAACTCCAACTTGTAAGCTACCTCTCCAACCCTCCTGATCACCCTGTAGGGTCTCATGGTTGTAGCTTTTTGACCCCTTCTGTTTCAGAGTGGACTGCTGGTATGGCTGCAATTGAAGGTACACCAAGTCCCCTTCCTCAAAATGCCTCTCCACTCGATGCTTGTCAACATACATCTTCTGTTGATTCCACGCTGTTTGCAAATTATCCTTAGAGCCATGAGGATATCTTGGCTCTCTAGGATCCAATCTTTGGCCTTTGGGGCCCGACTATCTCTGAAAACAAGGTCAACAAAAGATAAAGCATCATAACCATATAGAGCGCGGAAAGGAGTCATACTAATGGACATATGATGTGTTGTGTTGTAACAATAATCTCCCAAATGCCGCCATCGAATCCAAGTCTTCTGCTGCCCTGTCACATAGTTCCTGAGATAACCCGCTAGCCATTTGTTCACCCTATCTGTCTGGTTGTTGGTCTGTGGATGGTAACTGGTGCTCAGGGTGAGCTCGGTGCCAACTAACTTGAAAAGCTCCTGCCAAAATCCCCCCATGAATCGGCTATCTCGGTCACTGACTATAGTCTTAGGGAGTTTGTGCAGGCGAAAGACCTCCCTAAAGAACAACTCTGCCACCTATGAAGCTAAATACCATGTTGGAATGGCAAAGAAATGTGCAAACTTGGTCAGCCGGTCGACCACCACAAAAATGCAATCCTTCCCTTGCACCGAGGGAAGCCCGGTGATGAAGTCCATAGAGATACTCTCCCATTTCCCCTCAGGGATGGGAAGAGGCTGCAATAGTCTTGCTAGATGGGTCAACTCCCCCTTGTTCCTCTGACAAGCCTCACACTCTTGCACATATCTCAACACGTCCCCCTTGAGGCCCTTCCAGGTGAAGCGCTCTCTCACCACCATATAGGTCTTCTTGAACCCCTGGTGTCCAGACAAAGGAGAATCATGAGTTGCACGAAGGATGCGCTCCCTCAACTGGGACCCCGAAACCAAGAATATGTGCCCTTTGTAGTATATAACCTCATCCATCACCCTATAGCGCTCATCTGCATAGTTTCCCTCCAAGATCTCGCATGCCCGACGATCCTTGGAGTACTCTACTAATAGTTGTGCCTTCCAATCATGGCAGATGCTCATGAGTGAAAGTTCTGCGGGTCTCCTGGATAGTGCATTTGCCACCACATTGTGCTTTCCTTGCACATACTCAATATCAAAATTGTAGGCCTTCACCTTGCCGAACCATCTCTGCTGTCTATCATTGAGGCCCTGTTACCCCACGAAGTGGCGAAGACTGTTGTGATCTGTCTTCACCTGAAGCCGGTTGCCCACCAAGTACTGTCTAAACTTGGCCAATGCATGCATTCTAGCCAATGTCTCCTTTTTGTATATGGAATACGACCTCTCATGTGGTAGGAGCTCCCGACTGTCAAAAGTAATGGGGTGCCCTCCTTGGGACAAGATTGCTCGAGTCCCCTCACTTGATGCATCACACTCCAATGTGAAAGGCTGTGTGAAATCCGGGAGTGCTAATACCGAGCAACAACTCATCACCTCCTTGAGGCGATCAAATGTTGCCTGAGCTCCATCTGTCCATGTAAAAGCCCCCTTCTTAGTCAGATCAGTAAGGGGTGCTGCCAACTGTGAGAAGCCCTTAACGAACTTCCAATAATAAGTACAGATGCCCAAGAATCCTCTCAGCACTGTCACATCTCTAGGCTCTGGCCAATCCCGAATGGCCTTGATCTTCTCCTTGTGCACCTTGACCCCATCTGCGCCTATGATGTGCCCCAAGTAGAGCATCTCTATCAACCCAAACTCGCACTTGGACATCTTGGCGTAGAACTGTTGCTCCTCCAAGATATGCAACATTGTCTCTAGATGCTGCAGGTGCTCCTCCCACATCCTGCTGTAGATCAAGATGTCATCAAAGAACACTAGTACAAATCTCCTCAGTTGGCCTCTGAACACATGGTTCATGCATGACTGAAAGGTCGCAGGTGTGTTGGTCAACCCAAAAAGCATGATCAAGAACTCGAAATGCTGAAGGTTGTCTTCGAAATACCCTGCTCCCTCACCTGAATTTGATGATAACCAAACCACAAATCTATCTTAGAGAAGTACTTGGCGCCTCTAAGTCCGTTCATCAACTCATCAATACACGGAATGAGATACCGGTTCTTCAGTGTCTTCTTGTTGAGGGCCCTGTAGTCAATGCACATGCGGAGAGTCCCATCCTTCTTCTTCACCAGCACGACTGAAGAAGCGAATGGACTAGAACTCAGTCTGATGTGGCCCAATGTTAATAGCTCCTTGATGGCCCTCTCAATCTCATCCTTATAGGCTTTGGGATGCCTATAGGGTGTAGTAATGACTGCCTACACACCAGGCTCTAGCTCTATAGTGTGCTCGAACCCCCTGTCAGGTGGTTGTCTTGGTGGTATGTCTCCAAAAACTACTGGATATCTATCCAGTATCACCTGTATGTCTAGATGTGGTGGCTTGGCCTTTCCCCCAGCCTCTGAAATCCTCAACTCCACTGCCCACGCTATGTCTCCATGCCTCAAATCGACCTCCATCTTGTGGGCCGAAACTGTCTGTGGAGGATACGAATGCATGCCCCAAAGAACCACCACCTTACCATTCGACCTAGTAAACTCCATCACTAGTTGCCTCCAATCGGTGGTAACTTGGCCAAGGGAATACAACCATTGGACACCCATCACCACATTGGTGTCCGATACGTCCACCACGAAGAAGTGGTTTGTCATCGAATAATTCCCCATGGTTACTGTCAGAACGAAAAAATATCGAGTGCAGTGCATAGTTCTGTCTCCTAGCACTAGAACTAAAAACCCCTCAAACTCTGCAGTGGTGATGCCCCCCCTCTGGACCATCTGAGCATCAATAAAATTGTGAGTGGCCCCACTGTCTACTAAAACTGAGACATGCTGCCCTGCACTGTGCCTTTGATCCTCATGGTAAAAAATTTGGGAACCCCGCACAAGGAAGCTAGGACTCCCCTAGATGGTGCAAAAGGTGCTCCCCCATGTGGTGGGGGTGGTGGTGGTACCCTCTTTGCTGGATCCTCGCTATCTCCCCCGCCAAGCTCTAACTTCGCCTCATCCTTCTGGTCGCTGTCCGAGAAGACCTCGATGTAATGGGCCTTACCTGCTGTGCACTTATGGCTTGGTGCCCATGGTTCCCGACATGTAAAACACAACCTCCTCCTCCTGAGGTCTCTCCTGGTCTCATCATCCAACCGTCCTCGCCCTTGGGTTGCTCTCTGTGTTGGGGGCACTCTAGTGTCACTTCCCTTCTAAGGGTAGGGAGTGCGTGGTGGAAAGGGTGCCCAGGTCTTGGGGATGGCCCCTTGTAAGTCTCTCGTATAAGTTCTGCGTGACTTCACCAATCCCGACAGTGGCTCTATCGACCCCTCCACAAATGTGTATACTCTCCTAGCATCTGACAAATCTGGCACCATGATTGAGACCCTCAAGAACTCTGAAATATAATGCTCAGGATGTCCTGTCCACCTCAGCTGAGTCAAGTCCCTGAAGTGAGCCTCCGGATCCCTCTGATTAAAACGCTCCACTACTCTCCGTGTGAAGGCCTCATAGGAGGTCATGTTGGCATGCCCCAGAGTGGACAGGCCATGAAACCACTAGTCGTGTGCATCCCCCTCCAAATGCAATGTGGCCATTTTAATGGCTTCTATCTCCGTCATCCTGTTGAGCTAGGAGTATGTGGCCAGCGTCTCCACCCAAGCACGTGTTGTGCACTTGGTAGTGCCATCGTAGGTGGGAAAGTACATCTTCCCAATGGTGCGTTGCAACTCATAGTTTTGCGTACCATGGCCTCCATAGCCCTTCCCCTCCTCATTCTGTTTGAGCTGGAAAATGTCTCTAAAAGATAGAGGCTCTTTGAAGTCTGCTCCCATGGACTGCCACTCCCTGAAATGCTCTCCCATAAGTGATTGATCCTCAACTCCACCCGTTTCACCTTGCACCAAAGGTAAGAAAGAAGGTAGAGTGGCTCGAGTTGGCCCACTCGAGGATGGGTGCTGCGCAGTAGGTGAAAGATGATCAAATTGTTGAGAGGCCCCCGAAGTCTCTCCAAATAGAAACTCTTGGTGAGTGCTCCGCTCCTAGTTTTGCATTTTGATCTCGTCCAACATCTCCTTCTGCCCCTTTGCCAAATCGCTCAGGGCCTTCAAGAGATTGTCAAAGGAAACTTCTTCCCTGCTCTTGGGCTCCCCCATGTCTTCTGTTACCACTACCTTCCCACGGTCCTCTATGTCTAGAGTGATCTCCAACTCCCTCTCCCTGCTCCGGTACCTTTGCCTCCTGTAAGTAATATTCTGTCGGTCCTCCTCACTCATAGGAAAATTCCCCATAACTGAGCCAAGATCTGAGCTTTGATACCACTGTAATGTTCCAAACTTGGATAAACAGTGATATGTAAAGCAAAAACAAATACAACACCAAAAATTTTAAACATTCAGCAAATACTCATAAAAACTCCAGAAGCAAGAACCAGCTGAGCCATTTTATTAATCCAATGGAGCAAGTACAATAGTATGAAGAAGTGCACTTGGGCTTGCCTCAATGGCAAGTGTGAAAAAACCCAGGTGATAAAATAATAATCTCAAATGCTGATAATAACTGCTCCAATGATGCTCTACATTGCCTAGAAAATTGCACTGCTGGCTGGAAAGGAACTGCTAGAAACCCCACCTCAGATGCTCAGAAAATGCTGCAAAATTAACCTCAAGCTCCTTGACCAAAACCCACCAAAACCCACCAGAACCCAAAAATGGTTTGTTCTTGTTCTGACCATCCCAAAATCGACCTCCAAGAGGCCCTACACCCGCCAAGACTGCTGAAGCATACAACCTACAAATACGCCAACAAAATCCTCCTCCAATGCTTTGGAAAAGTAACAATCACCTCCACTAGTGTTTCCCTTGTCTCTCCCGACAAGGATCAACCTCAATAGCTGAGTCTCCACCTCCTACGTGTGCACAATATTCTCTGTTTGCGCTGGCCCAGGAAGTGCGAAAACCCCATTGAATAGAAGCTCTCTCTCCCAGCTCAAAACTGACCCAAAAGGGAGTGAAAAACCCAAGCCTCCCTTCCGGAATTTCTCTTGGCCAAATCTCCTCTAAAAGATGTCAAAATCACAACTCGGCCTCTCCTCACTGCGTCCTCCAGGAATACGCACCACCTGGAGACACTGGATACAACTGCTGGAAATCACAATGAAAACCTCCTTCGAAAGAATGTAGATGAACCTCTCTAGGGTGGCACTCGAAGTCCCCTGAAGAAAGGGTGAGCTCTCCGCTTGAAGAACTCTTGCTAAACAGCAAGTGACTCGGCTAAGCAGCTCGAGCAACCAAAGAGAAATTCAATATGCCAAAGATGATCAAATGAGGAGTGCTGCCTTCCTTTTATAGATTTCGTGGAGCACTTTTCCCTCCATTTTCCCTCCATTGTGGGTCCCTCACTTAACCATCGACTTCCCCTCTCATGCAATTCGAACTAGGGAGTGCGTATTTTCCTAGTGTGGGTGGCCCCCATGTGTAACTTAACCAAACCAAAATAACTTGCTACTAAAGTCTAAGCCTCCTAATAAAATCGAATGGGCCCCATCTCCTCCAAAATTGGCCCCAAAATGTAGAGATTAATCCTGTTCCAAATTAATTTAGGAAGGGACATTACATATTGTGGTCAATGAAGCACAACCCTTATAAGACCTGTCAAGACTCGTGGGTCTTGACAGTCATATGCTGAAACGAGTCACTCGCATAGAACTCGTGCATATTACTCGTACCCACGTTGACTCATATTAAACTCGTTGACTCACATACGGCTCACATGAAACTCGTATGGACCCATATAAGAGCCGTCCCTGACAACAAATTTTGATTTTATTTTGATTTATATTTCTTTTTTGTTTTGAGATCAGGGGGAGGGAAAAAGAAAATGGAGAGAAGAAATTGCTTTATAAGCACCTCCCTCCCTCCCATTTCTCATTCACTTGTCGTTTGACTCATTTCTACGAGTGTTGAGTCTTGATTGAAGGCGCTGAGTGACTCCATTGCACAATGGAGCTCTTGCAGGAGGCTAAAGGAGGCTTCATCAAACCCAACTTCATCACAACTAGGTAGGCTTCATGAAACTTGATTGTTTGTTTGAATTTTTTTGTTTCCATTTTTTTTTTTTATAGTTTGGACTCTTGAGGCCGCGTGGCTGAGTTTCTTAGCCACACATAGGGCCCGTGTGTGGTTGAAAAACTCAACCACACTCTGGGCCTCAATAATTATAATTAAATTAAAAAATTTAAATTCTCAATAATTATAAATTTAAATTTAAATTCTCAATAATTATAATTTTATATATATATATATATATATATATTTCTTTTCTTTCAGATTCCATGCCACTGAAGGGTAGTAGAAAGTCTTGTGATCTGGCATGGGCACATTCTGTCTGATTCATTCCCATGAGTGACCAACATGTCAAGTGCAATTATTGCAATGCCACAATGTATGTGGGCATAAACAGAATAAAATACCACCTAGCTAGAATTCCTGAGAATGGTGTGGAATGTTGTGAACATTGCCGTCTAGAAGTCACTGTTGAAATGGTAGCTGCTTTGGAAGCCACTAAAAATCAAATTTCTAAGAGGGCAAGAAGGAAGGTTGAGATTTCTAGCATAGGTTGATCTCAGATTGAACCACCAGATCAAAGTGCAGGTAATTCCTATTCAAGTGTTGTGGCAAACAAGAATATAACCTTTCCTTTCTTCGTTCCTCATACAACTATAGGATCTCATCCAACCTTAGAAAGTTCTAATGAAAAGAAGAGGAAGGAGGCAAATATGGCAGTGAGGAGGTTTTAGTACCATAATATTCTTTCATTCAACTATGTAAAGTCTTATTTTTATCAGCCCATGGTGGATGCCATTGCAGGTGTTGGCCCTAGATAGAAAGCCCCATCTTATAATGCACTTAGGTGGAAAGAGTTAGATGAGGAGCTTGAGTGTGTCAAGGCATAATTGGAGAGCATTAAAAGCTCATGGAAGTTTACAGGTTGCACAATTATGTCTGATGGGTGG
Organism: Pinus tabuliformis; assembly: GCA_031772625.1. Taxonomy (NCBI): domain Eukaryota; kingdom Viridiplantae; phylum Streptophyta; class Pinopsida; order Pinales; family Pinaceae; genus Pinus; species Pinus tabuliformis. Next base: position 908,922,596 of record CM062814.1, on the reverse strand, counting down.
ACATATCAGAGGGGTAGAACAATAATAAATTTTATTGTAGCTTGCCCTAAAGGAACCATGTTTCCAGGATCCATTGATGCATCTGCACATGTAAAGGATGCACATTTGATTTTTTACATTGTTGGCTGAGATTGTGGAGGAAGTTGGGGTTGCAAATGGTGTCCGAGTAATCACGGTCAATGCATCAAATTATGTGGCAGCTAGAAGGTTGCTTTGTGCCAAATATCCCACCATTTTTTGGACTTCGCGAACTGCCCATTACATAGACTCGACACTGGAGGACATTGGGAAGTTGGAGTGGGTGCAAGATGTTGTGCAAGAATGCAAACAAATTACCTAGTATATTTATAACCATGCTTGGGTGTTGAACCTTATGAGGGAATTCATAGAGGGTGAGCTTAGTTGCCCTACTATCACACTGTTTGCTACAAACTTTCTTTCCCTCGAAAGCCTTTTGTATGAGTACCAAGCTTTGAGAAGAATGTTTTGTAGCCAACAATGGATACTTTGGAAAGATAGCACAAAACCAAAAGCATTGACTGTGAAAGTATCTGTCCTAGGTGATAGCTTGTGGGAGAAAGTCACTGAGATTTTCAGTTTCATTGAGCCCCTTGTGAAAGTGTTGAGATCGATGGATGGAGAGAAACCTGCAATGGGATATAGTTATGAGGGCATGGACAGGGCCAAAGAGGCCATCAAGAATTTCTACAAGGGAGATGGGCAAATTATTGATTCCAGGTGGGACAAGCAACTACATTCACCACTGAATGCAACGAGAGCATATCTCAATCCAAGCTTGTTCTATAATAAGGGGTCTAACATTCAAAAAGATCCCGAGGTGATGAGAGGTGTAATTATTCACATTGAGAAGATGTTCCAAGATCAAGATATTTAGCACAAAATCAACATGCAACAAGATGTGTACAAGGAAGCATTTGACATGTTTGGATTCAGCTCAAGCAAATGTCTCAAGGACAAGAAAATGCCTTGTAAGTGAAAATTGTTAGAACTTAGCTTGTAATTTTGCCAGTTCTCTTTTATATGTTTGGTGTTGCAAACTTGTAATCTTTGTTGTTATTTTTTTACAGCTCATTGGTGGATAGATTGTGGCTTTGAGGAACCACAATTACAAGAATTTTCCATCAAAGTTTTGAGTCAACCCTGCAATGTTTCTACTTATGAGCGCAATTGGTCGGTATTTGAGCACATCCACAACAAAAAGAGAATCAAGTTGGAGCATGAGAGGTTGGAGAAGTTGCTTTTCATTTACTACAACCTTCAAATGCTTACAAAACCACTGCATCCAAAGGATCTAGATCCAATTTTATTGGATAGTATTGATTTAGAGTCTGATTGGGTTGTGGAGGAGTCCCCTGATTTGAGTTGGCTTGATGAAGAGACTGAGGATCTCTCTAGTTTTCCATCTCAAATGGAAACTCCAAATACACTTGTCTCACAGTTGCTTCAGCCTTCTGATGTTGGCACTACTTCCTTGAGTGCTTATTCCTTACAACTTATAAGGAATGGAAATGTCATTAGTTTCTTTTTTGTGCTTGAAATTTACCATATTTTAAGGTTTTTTTGTATTTTTCCGAGTCTTATATGAGTCGTTCCTGATTCTTATACGTGTCTCCTAGTCAATAGCTAGACGAGTCTTATATGAGTACGAGTCATGCAACATTGATTGTGGTTGATCTTGACATTGAAGGGGTTTCCTTTGCCAAAACGACCCTGATATGTGGTTAAATGAACTAGGTATGGTGTGGGGTACTAATTTTTTGAACAAATCTGCAAATTGACAAAAGATTTCTTCACGTTGCTTTTCGATCATGTTATACTCAACACTAGTGTTGATTGAAGCAGAGCTAGTGGAATTTTCTGTTGCCATCTCTTGGAGTGTCAAGTGTATAAACCAATGTTTGGAGGAGGTATGATCAATCTTGTGACTTTGGTACTGAGCTTGCCCAAATAGGCTTTCACTTCTTTTCATGAATTGTGGTACTTGTTAACATAGTTTTCAAAACCGGCCTTTTCCAAACCGGAACTGGTCAAACCGGCCGTTTGGACTGGGCATAGCATTGAACTAGCCAGCTGGTTTGGTACCTCATTGATACAAATTGGCCCTCTAGTCCATTCGGCTATCTAGTTCAATGCCATCCCCTGTCCAACCAGCTGATTTGACCAGTTCTGGTTTAGAATGGGCCAGTTTTAACCAGTACAAACTGGCCCTAACCAGCTAGTCAGATCTCACATGCATGGGGGATTTCAAGACCTAGAGTGGCAGTTTTGGAGGAAACCAGGGGCTGTTTCCCTCCCAAAACAGCCCCCCCCGGCTATAAAATCAATCCCCCTCCTAAACTTTAAACCTAAATAAACCCTTTAACATTACCATTAGTTGTTTCAGGATGTTTGAGAGTGGTTCCAACCTTATCGGACTTCATATGGAGAAAGTAGAATTTCATATCCCACTCAAAATTCAGCAGACTTAACAGTTTTCAGGATTTTAGGATTGGTAGGATTGCAACATTTTCATTGAATTTTATCATGTATGAGGGTATGGGATTGGCATTAATCAAGAGCACAAAGCCTTTTATGTACTTTGATGTTGGTGGTATTGATTTTTGAGCCCCTCTGCCATGGATTTAACAAAAATGTAACCTTTCAGACCAAAATAATTGGTTAGGCATGCTAAACCTTTTCTATAATATTATAAAGTTGAGGAAATGAACCTTTTACTCAAACCAAAATAATTTATTAGGTATGTTAAGCTTTTTCTGGCATATTATGTGGCTGAGGAATCCAAGGAGTGTGAAGACTTTGAACCAAATGATGTTTATGATATGTAGCTCCCGTTGATGATTCCATTTCTAGTAGTGGTGATGAGTGATCATGTTGATTAGTGGTTTGTAGTAGGCTAGTGGCCCAGTCGCTTGTAGCGTGATTTTTGGACTCTAGAGGCCATTTAGAGCCTCATTGAATATATATATTGTTGCAATACTTACTGCGCTCGGTGCCATTTTGATATATTCACCTTTACATGGTATATAGATGATCAAAATTTTCATATTTTGTCTCTAAATGGTTTGGAATCTTAGAAATAATTTTTTATTTAAAAATTAAAAATTAATATTTTATGTACTTTTTTTAAAAACCAGCTCATTGAATCCAGTTCGAATCCCAGTTTGATAGTTGGCCTGTTCAAAGACCGGTTCTGGATTTTAAAATGTGCTTGTGAAAGAGTTGCATGGAAGGAAATCTTGCAAAAGTCTTCAAAATGTCAATCATCAAAGATTCTGTGAGCATGTATTGTTGGGCGACTCATTGGTGGTGAGGGGTCAAGCTGTTAGAGATTGTATCTAATCCTAACGATGTCAATTGATCGAGTAAAATCATCAGATCTCTCAAAGATTTTGAGCTCTGATGCCATTTGCTAGATTGTGTAGAGCTTCTCTGATACCAATGATATAAACTTGAGGTGAGATCTATAACATTGGGTGTGTAGTCTCTTCAATCTATGGGAAGGTTGGTTAGGCCCACAGTTTATGCTATGTTGAGCACTACAAGTAAGCTAGTTGGAATGAATAGTGGTGGTTAGCGATGAGCTACTATAAACATGAACTTGGCCCAGCGGGAATGATTAGTGTTGCAGGGGCCTTTTAACAAGGAATACTGAAATATGCTAAGCTACTTAAATGAGTTAAGTTTGATACATGCATAACCAATCAAAGCAACGAAATAGAGAGGTCATAGAGGCAAAAGAATAATAGCACAGATCAACACTATATGTTGGCTTAAATATACATCTTTTTCGAGTACAAGGAATGAGCTGCAAAAAAAAGCAGGGATCGAAGCAATTTAAGGAATCAATGTGTCTCTATAATGCAAAGATGATTATGACAAAGCTAGATCCTGCTAATTTGATCACCACAAAACAGTATGATAATGCATGTACTTACTTGGTTATCCCCTATTCCTCTCTCCCCTTCCTCTTCTTTACAATGGGATGTTTATATATTTATACAAGTAAATAGTTTGGAATCCACCATCAATGATATGGTTACAAAATTGGCCCAAAGAATACGAAACTTTGGAGGATTATGGACACCCATTGGTTGGTAGTGGCATCAGAGTGAACCTGGTCAATTTTGATCACTGGAGATAATGGGTGCACTGACTGAGCCAACTGTGAAATCCCCTTGAATGCCAAGTAGTCTGGAGCTGAGCTGGTGCAGAGATGTGCATTCGAATCTGTTAAAGATGCCAGGTGGAGGATATGCTGAGGAACAATCTGTTGTGCTCTGAAGATCAGGTGTCAGCTGCAGTTATGAATCACGATGAATGTAATGGGACCAAGAGTCTATTGCAAAGGGATACATGGCAGACCATCACAAAACATGTTGAGAGTACTCTCTCACACTGGAAGCTGAAAAGGGCCTATCGCAATTGAGAATCATTCCGAGGCATATTCTTAATGATGTAAAAGGACTGAAATATAGACTTAAGATTTCTGAATATACAAAAAATTAAGGTTCAAGGATGAGTAACCTCACTGAGAAACCATATCAAGATATGACAGATGGACCCAATGTTGCATGAAGCGGGGACGTTTTTTGGAAGTGGGGACGCAGAAGCGTCATTTTCCAAAAATCTAGGAAGCGAAGCGTCTGTGGAAGGGTCTGCTATATATATATATATATTTATATTTTTTTGCATTTATACTCAAAACAAACATCCCAAATACCAAATTAGTTGTAGAAGACATGAAAACATGCATATTTTTGCATAAATCAAGATAGATATAACATCCATTGTACATTAATGATTAATTATTCGAGCATCAACCATTTAGATGCATCAACCATCTAGAATCTAGATTCTTCTCCTCTTGTCTAGCCTTTGCCTCTTCCTCGATTGTCTAGGGATATTAGTCAACATTGCCCAATTTTGATCAAACTACCTAATTCAAGACTTAAAATATGGTAGAAAAAGCTTAACATGCTTGATTGATGATTTTGACTTGATTGAAAGGTAATTTTTTGCTAAGGGCGTGCCGCGTGACAAAGGAGTTCAACAATTAACACCACCAACACTAGGGTACATATTGGGCTTGGTGCTCTTGATTAAATGCTAATCGCATACCTTCATACTTTATATAATCTAATGAAATGCCACAATCCCATTGATCCTGAATTCCTGAAAACTGTTAAGTCTGCTGAATTTTGAATAGGATATGGAATTCTATTTTCTCCATATGAAGTCCAATGAGGCTGGAACCACTCTTAAACATCCCGAGTCATTTCATGGTAATGTTAAAAATTTAAGTAAAAGGATGAAAATGAAAAATAAAGGAGAATGTCACTTTTACTTTAAGAATTTAACATTACCATGAGGGAGCATCTGCTATATTTATATTTTTTTTGCCTTCATTCGTCACCCTAACCCAAGGTGGACCCACCCCCAACAAGCAAACTCACCTAAAAAAAAAAAAAAAAAAAAAAAAAAAACGATTTTCTAAACGCTTTTCCGGAAGCGTACGCTTCCTCCTCCGAAGCGCCACGCTTCCGACGCCTGAAGCGCCATACGAAGCGCGCTTCCGAAATGTCCAGGAAGCGGCAAAAAAATCGGAAGCCGGAAGCTTCCGACAAAGCTTCCTAGGAACTTCCGCACAGGACGCGCTTCCGCACGGGACGCGCTTCCGGGCTTGGAACCGGGGGGGGGGGGGGGCGCTTCGTGCAACATTGGATGGACCTACATGTGTATACTGTGCAGAACTTGCATATTAATAGGATAACAAGTAGTACATCTACGATGAATTGCTAATTGAATAAGACGATTTAGTGAATTAAACCAACATGATTGATATTCATTAAAAATGCATACATGACATGTTGTGTATCCTAAGCATTATGAGCATGAGGCACAACATGTTGATTTTGGGTAGCATCAGATGTGCTCTAGCTCTGAAATTTTGTGGAGGGGCTAGAACACATGAGATCTCCAAGACCCAAAAATCGTTTGGAGAAATTCCACCCGGATGAGGAGTTATTAAAATAATTAATATTTTTAATGGGTTCGTAAGTCTAAACTTAGGAAAACAAAAATATTAATGGGTATTAATAAGAATATGGGTGAGAAACTTCTAAGTGACGAGGATCAAGTCTGTTTTAATCTTAGCTATTGATTAGGGACTTAATCTCGGCCGTTGATTCATCATCAGGAAAAGTATAAGAGGAGGTTTGAGGGTCAGTTTGAGATACACTTGAGAGGTCAGTCAATTCGATTTTTCTAGGGCGAGGTTTGCTGAGAAAATCGAACAAGTGATCTGTTGCAACAGAGGGGCAGGGATAGTTGAGGTTGGAGGATCTTCTCCAGGACCTCGAATACACAACAGAGAGAGGCAGAGAGACGCCAGAGGAGGCAGCGCAGACCCAGGGAGACTGATGCTGGGGAAGGAAGGGCCTACGCATTTCAAGCGCTGGGGTAGAGCCACCCTCTAGCAGAAATCCGAATTCAGGTGAGAGCAGCCGGATTAGCCGAGAAGGCTGACGTCAGAGCTTTAGGAGGCAGAGGAGGCAATGCAGTGCTAACGTAGTGCCCCAGTGTGCTCCACGCAACCACTGCGAAGGGGCAGTGCAGTTGTAGTCGAGGCACAACCAGTCCAGTTGCTGGAACGAAGAGATTTTTCCAGGTGAAGTGAGGTAATCTCACTTAGGTTTCTGCCACTATATTTTTATCTCTATAACTAGATTGTTGAGAGGGCATCCAGAGTTGTATTCAAAACTACTGCTTAATAATAGAAAACCCTCAGAGCTGCGGCACCAGTTTTCCTACATTAGGTTTTCCTGGGGGACGTTTGTCCAAAAATGACGGTGTCCCTTGTGTATTTGTCTCGTTCTATTTTTAGTTCATGATCTGTATGTATGTGTAGTCTACAATAGTGTTTTCATCACTGTTTGAATAATTAAATAACTTGTTAAATGTAAAAACAAGTAGGAGATGATAAACCAGTGATTGCAGTAGGATTTCTGATGTGTAGATTCATAAATTTTCACATGGTATCAGAGCATTGCAGATCATAGGAGACTAAATACATTAGTCAGGAGATCCAGAGAATTTGCTGTAGAGAAACAGTTGTCCCGAGTAACAACGTCGTTTCAGAGGTAGAGGAGCAGCTGAAGGAGTGACGCAGAGCCAGAGAAGTGACACAGAGGCTCACGCAGTGCCCATGTCAGCATTTCAAGCCTGCAAAGGGTGATGCAAAACCCGAGAGGAGCTCACACAGTGACTGTGTCAGCTCTCTGGGCTAGCGCAGAGCCTGAGAGGCTCGAAACAATCAGTTGCCAAGGCTGGAGGAGTAGAGCAGATTCGATTAGTGGAGCTGGTGGGACGCTGTTGCTGTTGGTGCAGAACAATGTCTGTGGAGATAGAGCCGAGGTAGAGGGAGTCACTGCCTTGACAAATTTCTAGCCAAAGAAATCTAGATCCGGGTTGCAGCAGCAAAGGAGGATTGGAGAGGAGTGATTCGATATTTGGCAAGAGGATTTCCATGAAGGAAATCAAGACTCAGAGGGAGTCTAGAGGAGCTTGTTCCTTAGAGGGTTTCTTGCACCAAAGAAATCCAGATCCAAGTCTTGCTGGATTAGTAGTAGTAGAGGGAAAAGAGAACCAGTCCTATTTTTTGAGCAGAGATGGCGGTCAATGGACTGAGGGATTAGGACAGATTAGATGGAGCATCCAATTTTGTCATTTGAAAGGCTAGGATCTTGGCAATCCTAGACAAAAATCTCATCAAGGACTATGCCTTGAAAGTAGTTGCTATTTCGGTCGACGCTAATCTGCTGCAGAAGTACGAGGAGGCCTAGGCGAAGGTTAAATGCATGATTCTAGACGGGGTCAAAGATCACGTGGTTCCACACATTGCTGAGAAGGACACAACAAGGGAGATGTGGGAAACGCTGACCACCTTGTACCAGGGCACTTTCATCCAGTGGAAGATGCTATTAGAAAAGCAGTTGAGACAGTGCTAGATGTAGAAGGGAGAAGAGATCGATCCCTTCCTCCTTAGATTGCAAGGGATTAGAGATCAGTTGACTTCTGTGGGGTCTACATCAGATACTGAGTTCATGGTCAAGACTGCCCTGAATGCAGTCACCGAGGATTGCGAGACATTTGTCCAAAGTATCTTGGGTAGAGCGACTCTCCCCAGTTGGGAGGAGATGTGGGCAGCTCTTTGACAAGAAGAGATCAGGAGGTTGACCAGGGGGGCTAGCGGAAAAGGAGCCCGGGTCTAGAAGGAGGAGGAGGATGCAACTCTCGCATCATCGGGTCAGTAAGGGCAGCGAAAGCGGAAGAAGAAGGATATTTCCAAGGTCATATGCTTCAAGTGTGGGGAACTTGGACATTATGCCACTCAGTGCCCCCGAAAGAAGGGCAAGGAGGAAGCTTCTGAATTGAAAGCTGCTTGAGCGAACGCTGACAGGGAAGGCGAGGATGATGATTGTGCCATGAGTGCTCACGCGCCTTTGGAGAAGAGGTGGGGCGACATGGAGTTGTAGTCGAGAGGACTACATGAATGTGGGGCAGGATCCTTGAGGTGCCCAAACTCTTGGATCACATACGGCTAAGGGAGCCCTTAATGACAGTAGCAAAATGAAGGGTGTCAGTTGGAGCGAGGTGTGATGGAGCAACAATGGAAGAGCTAGAGTGCCGAAGTCTGAGGCAACACAATGGATGTTGTAGCAGTGCGAGAGGCACATAACAGTTTGCAGCAACAGAGGGTCAACACAGATGAGCAGCAGAGGTAGCTTCAGCATCACAAGGCATCCATACTGACCAGCATGTCAGTTTTTGGGTGAAAGTTTCAGTTGCTTACTTCTCAGCAACTGAGTTGCAGTGCAGCAGTTAGCAGTGGCAGTGCTATGGGCAACATAAGGCAACATTTTGAGAAGGAGCTATAGTACAGATGTAGCAGTGGCAGTGGCAGAGGCAGAGTCATAGGCAGCAGTACAGGAAGCAACAATGCAGTGGATGAAGGGCATCAGGCCAAGCATCAACAACACAAAGGACCGATGCAGTGGATCAGTGTAGTACTTCTGTTGAGAAGTGTTAATAGAGCACATTCCTCATTAAGAGGGAGTGTTGATTTTGGGTAGCATCGGATGTACTCTAGCTTCGAAATTTTGTGGAGGGGCTAGAACACATGAGATCTCCAAGACCCAAAAATTGTTTGGAGAAATTCCACCCAGATGAGGAGTTATTAAAATAATTAATATTTTTAATGGGTTCTTAAGTCTAAACTCAGGAAAATAAAAATATTAATGGGTATTAATAAGAATATGGGTGAGAAACTTCTAAGTGACGAGGATCAAGTCTGTTTTAATCAACAGGAAAAGTATAAGAGGAGGCTTGAGGGTTAGTTGGAGATACACTTGAGAAATCAGTCAATTCGACTTTTCTAGGGCGAGGTTTGCTGAGAAAATCGAACAAGTGATCTGTTGCAGTAGAGGGGCAGGGATAGTTGAGGTTGGAAGATCTTCTCTAGGACCTCAAATACATTGCAGATAGAGGCAGAGAGATGCCAGAGGAGGTAGCGCAGACCCAGGGAGACTGACGTTGGGCCAGGAAAGGCCCACGCATTTCTAGCACTGGGGTAGAGCCACCCTCCAACAGAAATCCAAATTCAGTCGGGGAGCAGCAGGATTAGCCAAGAAGGTTGACGTCAGAGCTGTAGGAGGTAGTGCAGTGCTGACCTAGTGTCCTAGTCTGCTCCACGCAAGCCCAGGTAGCTACTGCAAAGGGCCAACGCAGTTGTAGCCGGGGACAGCTAGTCCAGTTGCCGAAACAGAGTGATTTTACTGGGTGAAGTGTGGTAATCTCACTTACGTTTCTGTCAGCATATTTTTATCTCTGTAACTGGATTGCTGAGAGGGCATCCAGAGTTGTATTTAGAACGTATTTAGAACTACTGCTTAATAATAGAAAACCCTCAGAGTTGCTGCACCGATTTTCCTGCATTGGGTTTTTCCAGGGATGTTTGTCCAAAAATAATGGTGTCCCTTGTGTATTTGTCTCGTTGTATTTTCAGTTCATGATCTATATGTATGTGTAGTCTGCAATGGTGTTTTCATCGCTGTTTGAATAATTAAATAACTTGTTAAATGTAAAAACAAGTAGGAGATGATAAACCAGTGATTGCAGTAGGATTTCTGATGTGTAGATTCAGAAATTTTCACACAAGATTTGTCTAGGTTTGCAAGCATAGGAAGGATGGCCATCACTAAACAATTATCTAAGGAGTGACAACTCATGATATTACTTTGTATTCTTACCTTACATACATGACATTTTTGGTGAAAGGAACATCACGACTCACAATTTCTTGATGAATAGTGGATATAAGCAACTTAATTATGGTATGAGACAGTCTATCTACATCAAACTTTCGAGAGAAGAGGAGGGTTTAAGACTCTACTGAGATTGCTTACTAACAAGCTGCCTAAGAAACATACCTCAAGAATCATAATGCTTTTATGGAACATCAACACAGTCAGTCATAACGCTTACGTGGAGTCCAACATCAACACAGTCAGCCTGTAGCAATTGAGCGTATCACTCTTAAATGGACTGTTGTGATAGCCCTGATGACCTTGAGAGACAATCTGACATCATAATACTTACATGGAGTTTACCATCACCTCAGTCATTTTGTAGCAATCAAGCATATAACTCCTAAAAGGGGAGCTGTTGTCATAGCCATGATGACTGTGAGAGACAAGCTGGCATTGAACTGACAATATACCTGGAACTATGCTATGACAGCCTGTTCCTAATGCACTTGGCACTCAACTTAGCTCAAAATCATGATGCCTTGTCAACATACCATTACACACAACATTGCACAATTTTTTTCATAACCTATGCCAACAAAAATGCCAAATGATAATATAGCTGTCCATACAATGTTGTCACATTAAGATAAATGAGGGGAAGGGGAAAATAAAGTTTTGGGGATGATATTTGGCAACACACCATTCATTCACGAAATTGTCCAACTGTCAGCACATACGGTCCACAATTGCTTTGCTGGCAACACAATCATTAATTTATCCAGCGGGCATCCATCTCAGCACCAATGCGTCAAATCTCAGCACACAACTTTGGAACTTGCTTCCCTGGGAGCAAAATTTTGAATTCAACCCACTGGCATTCATCTCAGCACCAATGTGTCAAATTCAAAATGATGAGAACGGTTAATTTGTTTAATGAAAATGACAAATGCTTGAAGGGAGGATGTCATAAGTATTTGACATACCTTACTGTCAACATTGTTGTTGCTAGTCACCTCCTAAGGCAGCAACTAGAAATGCCCCTCAGCATAATGAATAATCATGATTTCAAATTGGTATTGAGATTGTCCTGCAGGTTGTCCTTGCCCCACCATTCACAAATTGACATCATTTAGCAGACATTCCTCTGCCCACTATGCTTATCTCAAAATCACCTATCATCATTTTGATGCATGACACCTGGATTGTTTGGTGGAGGAGGATATAAGTCTCAGAAATTGTGAGGCAGAGAACTTTAGTTTGTGCTGGATGGAAAAATGAAGTTCACAGAGGGAGGTGTTAGTCTGATGTGCTAGGTATCCGTTCATCAGACAAGGAGCTGTATTTTGTTTTGGAAGGAGACAATGCTGTTCGCTTGCTGACAAAAGGCTGCACACATTCTTTCTGTTAAGGGCAATATTAGAGTTAAGAAGTGACATGCCTGACTATCTGGAGAAGCATTGTTTCAACTGAAGATTTGCGTCTGTTTGAACAGGACATTACTATATAACACCTATGAAAGGTCTCCATTATATCTCTTACACAGTAAATTACATAAAAGAGCCTTACAACACACCCTTGTCTGTGCGAGGCCTGTCAAAGGTAGAGGATAAAGGGAGATGGAGAAGTTGACTGCTTACAACGGGGGAGTGCCAGAGCAACTCCTAGAAAATGCCAGTATTAATACAACGGGGGAGTGCCAGAGCAACTCCTAGAAAATGCCAAAGATAATACAAAGAAAGAAACTTATACAAAACACTAAGTGAGTTTGTCCAAGACTGGAAAGGTGGACAACCCAACCCAAGAACCTCTCAAGAGAGAGGGGATCAAATGATGAGGCCGATGATGTCAAGGTCCCTTGCATCTAATCGTTGAGGGCAATAGGGGCGAATTGGGCATTGGCTAACTGTTGGAGTCTTCTGGAACCATCGAGGAGCCTGACTACATGATTTGGGGGGGATGTATGCTAAGTCACAGGGTTCGCCGAAGTTGAACCTTTAGGTTCGAAATTCGGCGAACCCCAAGTTAAAAATTGAATTCGTTGAGGTTTGGGCCATGAAATTCATGAACCACATTAGTCGATTGCGGTGCTTTTAGCCATTCTCTGCTGCAGTTACTGCGCATGTGCGGTCCATTAACATGTCAGCTGTATGTGTATTTTTTTCTGCCTGATAGACAGTGTGTATTCTTTTTGCCCGGTAGCGGCAAGCTATGGTGACCATAATTTCCAGCAACGGTAGGGTATGGTTACCTTGAAGCCACAAACAATGTGGCAGCCATATTTGTTTACCAGCTAGCGGGAGTCGTGTGGCAGCTCCGCATATTTCCTTACCAGAAAGTGGAAATTGTGTGACAGCTCTTTTACTCTCGATGGCAAATGTCACATCACAGTCACGTGGATTTGAGCGGAGCAGGGTTTTCATAATCCAGAGTTGCTACTGTCTCGTTTGTAGTTCCTCTCAATGCTCATGGCTGCACTGGGGCTCATCAATAATCTCAAGATAGAATGACAATGGATTCACGTTTCACCTACAATGGCTAGAGTGATGTAGAGTGGTTTCTATATATTTATTATTGTGAGATTGTATATAATTTATAGATTGCATTATTTTATAAGTAAAAAGTATGCATTGTGTATACATCACATTATTTTAAAAAGTATGCATTATGTATGTTTTAATTTTTAATTTTTTAAGTTAGATGTCTCCTCCCAGAGCACGTGCTTAGCAGCTCAGTGAGGTTTGAACACAGGCTGCCTTACTAACGAAACCCTTTCTCAACCGGTTGTGCTACTAGGACTCAATGTATGCATTATGTATGTTATTAAGAATGTTTTATATTATAATATTTAATAAATTATTAAATATGCTTTAATTATTATAAGATATTTTATATTTAATTATTTTAAGTTTATATATATATATGATTATTTTAATATATTATAATTTATAATATATATTGTGAAAAATATGTATAAGGACGAACTTAATGGCAAAGCTCATTTAAACTTTATTAGGAAATTCGAATTCGAATCGAATTTTATTGTTGTCGAACTCTAATTCGAACCCGAACCATGTGACATTGGATGTATGAGCTAAGGATATTCCTAACATTTGAGGTTAAAAGAAGGAAACTTCAAATGGATCTTCGGTTGCTCCTATGGATCTAGGAAGTAGTTTGATGGTTGGGGGTGCTCAATTTTGGATGCGTTTGGAGCTGATCCCTCTAGTGCTTTGAGAACATGCGACTTGATGTATGAACTAGCACTTCTGAACCAGTGTCAAAAATATCAGGCGGTTATGCCGAGGGCAAGGTTGAGGAGAAACTTGGGGTCTCACCATCCTACTGCCCGGTGCACTCTAGAACTTTGCTTGCCATTTGTTGCTCCGATCTGATTGATCAATAGGGAAGGATGAGGTTATCAGTCTGGTCCAGTGTTGCAGGAACCGGCGCCCCCTTCCCCCCCTCTCCACGTACTGTGTGGAATTGTCCCCCCAGGCACTAGAGCATGGAACCATGCACTTTGCGGAATTGTGATTGAAGTGCCCTTAAAACCGCGCTTCGGGATGGATTTGCATGGTTCTTGGAATTTTGGAACTACTACGTGATGAACTGTGCTTCTTGGACGCTCCCTAGGATGCTCCCTAGGTGCTCCCTTGATGCATCCTAGATGTTTCCTAATGATAATGTTAAATTCTTAAAGCGACATTCTCCTTTATCTTTTATTTTATTTAAAATTTTCACATTACCATTGAATTAAGATGTTTGAGAGTGGTTCCAACCTCACTGGACTTCATATGGAGAAAATATAATTTCATATCCCAGTCAAAATTCAACATAATTAATGTTTTTAAGGATTTCAGGATCAATGGGATTGCGACATTTCATTAGATTCTATCATGTATGAGGGTATGTGATTGGCATTTAATTAAGAGCACCATGTTAGTTTTTGTAGCATCGAAGGTGTTCTAGTCTCGAAACTTTGTGGAGAGGCTAAAACACAGGTCTTCTCTATAACCCAAAATTCACTAATGGAGATTCCACCTAGAAGTGTCTCAATTAGATTATTATCCTATTTTTAAATATTTCCCAAGTCTAAACTTAGGAAAAGGGGTTAATTAATTAGTATTAATTGAGAAAGGTGTGAATCATCTAGAAGCTCACATAGATCGACTAGGAAATAATATTTTAGCCCTTGATTAAGTTTCAATCTTGGTCATTGGAGTCCCAACAGAGGATTATAAGAAGAAGTCGATGGGTAGATGGAGAACACACACTTGAGATCGATTTCCTTAGGCAGTTTGATTTTCTAGAGAGCAACCATAGTTGTTGGAAGAGTTTGAACCAAAGAAAGGAAGCAAAGACAGAGGGGCAGAGACAATGAGTCCGGAGGAAGAGATTCCAGTTCTGGAGAGTAGCTCGGAGAGAGGCAGAAATAGCCACAAAGAGGTTGATGTAGGGATTGCATAGAAGTCTCTAGAGGCAATTCGATTTTGTTGGAGAGAAGCTAAATTTCAGTTCCTGAGGCTGGAAAGATTTTCCAGAGTGCCGGAGAGACAGTTTCTCAATTAGCAGCAGATTGGACAGCTTGAGGAGCAACTGTTTTAGGTAGAGCACAGAAGGGACTAAGCTAGGGTGACAAGGGCCTGCGCAGAATTTGTTTGGACGACTCAATTGGAGCTGGTAGTTAGAGCACATATTGCTTGTTGGGTGAGGAAAATTCCTTACTATTTTTTTGCTAGTATTTTTCTTTGTCGGATTGCCAGATTTTGGCATCCAGTTGTGCTAAGAATTTCTCACTGCTGCTTAATAATAAAAACCCTCAGCTGTTGCACCGGTTTTCCCAAGTTGGGGTTTTTCTGGGGACTTTTGTCCAAAAATAAGTGGCAATTTTTATGTGTGTGTGCTAGCATTTCTCAGTTTCCAACGCTTCTATTTTTCGCAATATTTTTGTGAAGATCCCAGTGTGATTATTTCGTTATTGCTGTAGCAATAAACTGTAAAATTAATTTACAGTTAGAAAAAACAATTCCAGTTGTTGCAATAGGATTTCAGTAGTGAAATTTTCACATGGTATCAAAGCGAGATTGAACAGACGGGGAAGCTTAGAAGCAGAGGAAAAAATTCGCTGTTCAGAGGGAGTAGCAAGACAAATTTCTAGAGGCTATGCAGAGCCCAAGTCAGGTAGTGCGAGTTTCTTGAGCAGGTTCGATTTTTTAGTGCAGGTTGGCAGAAAAGTTCGGCTTGCCAGAAAGAGTGATTCCAGTAGGCAGAGGGAGAAACAATCTAGTAGTTTTGCTTGGCAGATTCCTTGTTTGGGCGCGGGAGGGTTTTGCAGCAAAATCAACGTCGGGTGGAAGAGAAAGTGCACACAGAGATAAAGTTCTCTCAGAGGGTTTCTAGCCTAGAAATCTAATTGTCCCAGTTGTAGTTGACAGTTGCTGTCAACAGTTTTTCTCAGTACAGAAGAGATTGCGATTAGCAGGTTCAACAACCAAGCAAGAGGAAAGAGGGAGTTTCCGGTTCAAATTCAGAGATGGCCATAGTTGGGCTTAGAGATCAAGATAGGTTGGGGGGAGCCTCCAACTTTGTCATCTGGAAGGCTAGGATGTCCTTCCTTCTGGATGAATATGGCCTGAAAGCCTAAGCAGAAAACGTTGTGGCAGAACTTCAAGATCTAGATTTGCTGAAGGAATTCAGGAAAGACATGGCGAAGGCAAAGCAAATGATCCTGGTTGGAGTCCGGGACCATATAGTCTCCCATATATCTGAAAAGAATATTTCCAAGGAGATGTGGGATGCTCTCGACCAACTATATTAGAATACTTTTCGAGTAGCGGAAGATGTTCTGCAAGAAAATCCGAGGAGCATAAGGATGCAAAAGGGTGAAGGCATAGATCCCTTCCTCACCAGCATTTAGGAGGTTCGTAATTAACTTGCAGCTGTTGGGGAGGCACCTCAACCGACAGAGCTTGTACGGTTGGCACTGAACAGTGTCTCAGAGGAGTGGCAAGTCTTTGTCCAAAGTATCTTGGGCCGAGACAAATTGCCTAGATGGGACAGGATGTGGTCAAACCTATAACAGGAGGAGTTGAGGCCAATGTTTTAAAACTCCGACTCCGACTGCGACTCGGCCGAGGATCGACTCCGACTCCGACTCCGAAACGGTGCTGACTCGGCCGGCTCGATTTCAATGACTCGGTCGTTGTAAAAAATACATTAAATATTTATTTTTTTTATTAAAAAACATAATTTTAAATATTTTAAACATAATTTTAAAGATTTTCATTCATGTTTCCAAACACACAGCATTATAATATAGATGGAAGACAACATATGATCAAAGTAGGCTCATGAACCAATCCACTATATCAAAATGGTACCCAATGGCAATACATAGTCAACTGTCATACATGATCAAAGACTCAAAACAAAATACAAATAACCAAGGAGGCTAGAAATGGCCTCTACAACAAAAGTAAACTGTGATGGTGACCAGACTGCAATACTAGTACTACTGGGCCACTGGCTAGTAGCTACTGCCAGAGGAGCCAAGATCATCTCGACCAATCTCTGGATCATCATCATCAGAGTCAGACAAGGGGCCCCATGGCTCCTCCTCCTCATCATCGTCTCCAACTACAACTGTAGAAGTGGTGCCAGTACCACTAGCAGGTTGTGCAGCAGATGCAAGCTGAGATAGAGTAGATATGCGGCTGCGCTTCTGTCGTGGCTGAGCAGAGGAAGCACCTACAACTGGAGTCCTTGCTGGCTGTGAGACTGAGGCTGGTGGATTGGGATCTGCATTCAACTGAACAGGCTGAAGTTGAACAACATGTTCAAGTTCAACTGATGTCTCCATATCTATATCTACATCAAGATCCTCATCAGGATCAAACTCTGGTGGACGACTCTCCACTACCCAATCTGATGTTGGATCAATGTCTTCCAACACAATGGGATCTGAATCAGGTCTTTTGTTCAGCAATTGGTTTCGTCTGAGCCGAAGGTTGTATTGGACAAAAACTAGATCATTCAACCGTTTTTGATCCAAACGGTTTCTCTTCTTTGTGTGAATCCTCTCAAAGACAGACCAATTGCGCTCACACCTAGATGCACTGCAAGTTTGACTGAAAATACGAATTTCAAACCTTTGCAATTCAGGGCACTGGCCACCAAAGGCCTCCCACCATTGTGCTGCAAAAAACATAGGAGTGTAATGAATTATGAGTTAGATGAAGGCTGAAGCTCAACAAAATTACAAATTATATCTAACTTTCAAATTATAAATGATTTAACAAACTTTAATAAAAAAAGTAAAACCATTAAGAAATTGAAAATTGAAATTTTTGTTTACCTGGCTCATCTGCTTCTCTTGCAATCTTTGCTAGGTTCTTCCCAAAGGTACCTGTTGCATTGCTGAAGGATGTGACCTGTCAATGTATCTCCAGTTGATCAGACTCCGATGGGATCATGCGTTCAATGCAATCAACCAGTCCATCTCTGACCTCCCCCCTCAAAGCTCCTGACTCCTTAGCTTTATAATGATATCGTGGGTTCAAAAAATACCCAGCTGCATGTATAGGGCGATGGAGTTGATTGTTCCATCTTTCATCAATGATTGCCCAAATGGGCCCATACTTTGCCACTCTATCCTTGTATGCTGTCTTTATTTGCTGCTTTGCTTGATCCATAGCCTTATAAATGAAGCCCATAGCCAACCTTTCCCCATCCACCAACCGCAACACCTTAACTAGTGGCTCAGCAAGCTTCACAATCTCTGCTGCCTTTCTCCAAAAAGTTTCTTCATGGACTTTCCTTTTCAATTCTTTGCCTTCTGGTTTGTTAGACCAATTGCTTTGATTCCATTCATCACTGGAAAACATCTTTTGCAAGTTTCTATGTTGGGAAAGCATAGATTGCAATGTCAAAAAATGTGTAGCAAATCTAGTGATGGCAGGCCTAATAATATCCTTGCCTCCAGTGTGTTTCCTCATGAGACTCAAAACCAGTGTATGATTGTAGATAAATTTTGTTATGCTTTTGGCATGATCTACAGTGTTTTTGACCCAATCTAATTTTCCAATATCCTCAAGCATGAGGTCTATGCATTGTGCAGCGCATGGGGTCCAAAAGATGGTCTTGTGTTTTTCCTCTAACAGTTTACCAGCAAGAACATAGTTAGAGGCATTATCTGTGATGATTTGAACAACATTAGCCACCCCCACCTCCTGAACAACCTGATCCAATAGCTGAAACAACAAGTGGCCATCTTTTACCTTATCAGATGCATCAACTGATTTTAAAAACATGGTTCCCTGTGGGCAGAAGACAAGAAAGTTTATGATGGTACGGTTTCTTTGATCAGTCCATCCATCTGACATGATGGTACACCCTGTTCTTGCCCATGAGTCCCTGAACTCTTGCAAATACTCATTAATGGATTGAATTTCTTTCTGCAAACGAAACCCCCTTAGCTCATGCATAGTAGGGCCTTTGAAGCCTTTTCCAGCAGCATGTATGGCATCAAACATAGGCTCATAATATGGTGAACGAGCAACATTAAAGGGGATATCAGCATCATACCACCATCTAGCTATGTAGTCACAAGCAGTCTCCCTCAATTCTTTCTTCCTATGGTCATCTAAAGTGGGCTGAATTTGACCTTTACTAACTTCAAGACCATGTGCATCTGATGGAGAGGAGGGAGTGAAATAACTTTTGATAGTCACATCACCCTTTTTCAAATTCATTCTACCCTTTCCCTTATCTTGAACAGAACCAAAAGAGGGAGGAACATAATGGAAAGGGTTGGATGCCTCAGTTTGAGGGATAGAGGAAGAACCCTCAAAATCATAGTGGGGGTTGGTAGCCATCATTTTTTGTATCTCCCTCTTCCTCCCAATTTCAGCCTGTATCTCTTTTTGCCTAGCCTTATCTTCTTTAAATTTCTCAAAGCTGGCCAACAAATTCTTTCTAATCTCCCCAATTTCTGGTAAGGTACATGGGGTAATTTGGCCTCTAATCCCTGCCAAGTGTTGTTTCAGCCTATTAATGCCCCCAGGACCTTCCTTAATTTTCCTATGGCAAAATTTGCAATGCATTTGACTATCAACCATTTCAACATATGCCCAAGCAGGATCTTTTGCTCTAGGTGCCATTTTTTGACTAGGAAAACAATCTGAAAATGAAAATAAAAATAAAAAAATTGATTCAATGTTCATTTATTTGACAAAAAACACTCTCTAAGCTTTCTTGATATGCACCTAAAATTTACTAAGTAAAAACAGATTTATAGAGGTGGAAAAAAATACCTCCAGGCACAAACTGCCTCCTCAAGCTTGCTCCAAGAATCAGCTCCTCAATGCTGCTCCAAATGGCTGCCCAAGAAGCTCCTCACTCCAGCTACAATGCTCCTCCAAGACTCCTCACTGCTGCTCCAAAACAAGCTCAAGAATTGCTCACTAATTCTCAAAGAAGACTCACTCAAATGCATAAGACTGCTGTGAGTGAATGAGAACACTTGGGTGTCTTAAATAGGGTTTGGGAGGGGGAAATGGACCCCAAAAACATTTAGCAAATTACTATAACACTTTGGAATCCATAAACTGCATTAAACATTTGAAAAAATACCAAAAAAATGAATTTTTTTAATGTTTTTACGTTGCCCAGCCGTCCCCTTGTGACTCGGCCGAGTCATATCGGACCCGGCCGGGTTGACCGAGTCACACATGACTCGGCCGAGTCATTGGATGACTCGGCCGAGTCATGTGTGACTCGGTCAACCGGACCGGTTACTTGGCCGGGTCAGTCCTCAGGCTATTGAAACGGTTCGACTCGGCCGAGTCGGTTTCGAAACGGCCGGTTTGTAAAACAGTGGTTGAGGCGAGCTCTATTAAAGAGCACCATCAACGAAAGCAACAACAAGGGCATGAAAGGTGAGAAGGAAGAGGAGAATGTGGCCCTAGCATCGAAGGGTTAGGGGGAGAAGAAGAAAAACGACCTATCTAAGGTCAAGTGCTTCGGTGTGGCGAGTTTGGCCACTACAATACTCAATGTCTTTTCAGGAAGAAGGACAAGCAAGAGAAGCAGGACCAGGCAGCAATGTCCGCAGAGATAGACAAACTGTCCTCAAGGCTAGAGGAAGACTTCGCCATGTTTGTAGCTATACCTCTAGGAGTGAGGTGGGGGGATATGGAGCTATAGTCCTAGGGCAACACAGAGGTTGGGTAGGGTCCGTTGAGGTGTCTTCCTCGGATCATTATCTTGCTATGGGGGGCCACAATATTTAGTAGCAGGATGGATCAATGTCAGTTGATGTAGTCAGATTCCGGAGTGGCAGTCGCATACTAGTTGCAGTAAGGTGCCGAGGAGCACAGATGTAGTGTTAACAATAGAGAGGATGGCTCAGTGCAGAGTAAGAAACAACGCAAATTCTTCAGTGGACAGTACAGAGGCTAGTAGTAGTCAAATGCTTAGGAGACAGATGCAACACAAAGACAATTGATTTAGTATTTTGGATACTTCTCAGTTGTAGTAGTTGCAATAGCAGCAACAACAGATGAGATGGAGTTGCAGTGCAGATGTAGAGTTGGCAATAGTATAGCAATGTCAACAACAACATAGATGCAACATTAAAGTTGCACAGTGGTTGGTGGGCAGTGGCAGTGAGTCACATACTCACAGTAGCCAGACATTAGCAGCATGACAGCGGGTGATGCAAAGACAGGGGTGTTGTAGCAGTAATGCAGCACTAGAGTACCTTCCTCGCTAAGAGGGAGTGTTAGTTTTTGTAGCATCGAAGGTGTTCTAGTCTCGATACTTTGTGGAGAGGCTAAAACACAAGAGTTCTCCATAACCCATAAATCGTTTTTGGAAACTCCACCTAGAAGTGTCTCAATTAGATTATTAGCCTATTTTTAAAGATTTCCAGTCTAAACCTATGAAAAGTGGTTAATTAATCAGTACTAATTGACAAGGGTGTGAATCATCTAGAAACTCACACGGATCGACTAGGAAAAAATCTTAGCCCTTGATTAAGTTTTAATCTTGGCCGTTGGAGTCCCAACAAAAGATTATAAGTAGAAGTCGATGGGTAGATGGAGAACACACACTTGAGATCTATTTCCTTGGGCAATTCGATTTTCCAGATAACAACAATAGTTGCTGAAAGAGTTTGAGCCAGAGAAAGGAAGCAAAGACAGAGGGGCAGAGACAGTGAGTCTGAAGGAAGAGATTCCAGTTCTAGAGAGTAGCTTGTAGAGAGGAAAAAATAGCCATAGAGACGCTGATGCAGGGACTGCGCAAAAGTCTCTAGAGGCAATTTGATTTTGCTGGAGAGAAGTTGAGTTTCAGTTCCAGAGGTCGGAAATATTTTCTAGAGTGCAAAAGAAACAATTTCTCAGTCAGCGGCAGACTGGACGGCTTGAGGAGCAACTATTTCAGTTGTTAAAGAATGTAACTAGTATCGGTCTTCATAGTTGTACTTATCAAAATAAATTTTATTATTAATGTAATTGACTTATTAAAGCATGGGTTTCATGATTGGGTCAAAGTTTTCTAGGTCAAAGGCTCCATTGAAGGCTTCTAGGTTTTGTCTTGAGTCATTAGAGTCATTGTCATTTTTATTAGACCCTTCTTGGGCTTTTATATCATGTAAAAAGAATTATTTTCAAGTCAAAAAGGTAATTTGACACCTCCACACCAAGTCGGCCCTGTCCCCAAGAAGTCGGCCTACATGAGGGCAATTCGATCCAGCAAACAAGGTATATAAGGAGAGGCAATTTGACCTATTTGTCACATTCACTCAACAAGTTCGATCTTCAAGCAAGAGAGGCAAAAAAAGAGTGCGAAGTAGCTGGAAGAGGACGAAGTTTGTTGGGAAAACCTAAGACAAGTTTTGGGCTATATTTCTCTCACACGTGCGAAGTTTTCTGGGCAGTCGCTGGGGCCAAAAATCTGTGTCTACTGCAAGCCCGAAATTTTGAAGTTGGGGTCAAAGTTTTATTGCAGGGGGGGGCGAAATTTTGGACTGAAGCTGCTGTTGGGAAGTTGTCACTTGGAGTATTTTGTCAAGATCATCTGTTGTAGGGAATGGCTGACTTGGTGGTTGGAGGAAGTCTTTGTCTAGGTCTAAGAAGTCTGGAAGTGTCTCATCTTGATTTGAATCTACTGAAGGAAGACTTCTTGACTAGGTTCCCCTTATAGTGGTTTTGCCTTGGCCGAGTGCCTACATCTTGTGTCTCTTGTTCTTGTGATCTTCATATACATATAATTTGGTAATTGCTTGATGAAAGATAAACTAATTAAGTAGTAAAGGAAGCCAACATAATTCACGAGTAATTATCAAGAGAGGAATCAAACCCTAAATCCTACTAGCATATATTTCTCAACATGGTATCAGAGCTAAGGTCGAATAAGGTTAGAGATCACTTTGTTGGCTTTACTCCCTCCATGGCAAGTTACATTAAGATGGGATTCAATATCATAAGAATTGCAGGAAGCTGGATTAAAAGGATCATCTACAACCTATCTAAGAAAGTCAAAAGCGAAGGATTCTTTGCTGCACTTACAGGTACTCTTGATGATGACAATGCATGGGTCATTGATAGTGGAGCATCAAGACATATGACGAGAGAAAGTGAACAACTTCATACTCTATCAAAGGAACCATCATCTCATGCATTGGAGCTAGGAGACAACAACAATTATGCAGTCAAAGACCTCGGATCTACATCATTGAAGCTAGAAAATGGAGCAAAGCTACACCTCAACAATATACTCTATGTTTTAGGTTTGAAAAAGAATTTACTTTCAATTTCTTGTTTAGAAGATAAAGGAGATAGGGTTGCCTTTGTAGATGGTAAATTTTTGGTTTGGGGAAAGGATTCAAGCATTGATAAGGCAAAAGTTATTGGAATTTGTGAAGGAAGGTTATATAGAGTTATGACACCATCTCCTCAAGCCCTAGTTCACATGGAGGTCAATCCTATCGAATTATGGCATAGAAGATATGGGCATATTCATTACAAGATAATACCCTCTCTCAGTCAAATGGTAAATGGCATCCCCAACATCAAGGAAGATCGTGAAGGAGTATGTAAGGGATGTGCTTTGGGAAAGAATACAAGGAAACCTTTTACAAGTAGTGATACAAGGTCTAAGGAAATATTAGACCTCATTCATTCCGATGTGTGTGGGCCAATGTCTAACAAATCTCTTGGAGGCCATCTTTATTATGTGACCTTCATTGATGATCATTCTAGAAAAACATGGCTCTACCTTCTCAAGACAAAGGACAAAGTATTTGAAAAGTTTAAGGAGTTTAGATATGAAGTGGAGACCTTAACCGAAAGAAAGATAAAGACTTTGAGATCCGACAATGGTGGGGAATACACTTCAAAAGAACTAATTGCATATTGTAAAGAAGCAGGTATTAAGAGGGAGCTCATTGTTCCCTACAATCCCGAACAGAATGGAGTTGCAGAAAGGAAAAATAGAACAATTGAAGAATGTATACGAACTATGATATTTGATCAAGATCTACCAAAGTTTCTATGGGGAGAAGCAACAATGACAACAATATATATACAAAATAGAAGTCCTCATAGAATCCTTGAGAATATGACACCTGAAGAAGCATTCACAGGGAAGAAGCCATGTGTGGACCATCTCTGAATCTTTGGGTGTCCCACATACATCCATGTTCCAAAGGACAAGCGAAAGAAATTAGATTCTACAAGCATTAAAGGGATCTTCATTGGCTATAGTCTTTCTTCAAAAGCATATAGAATCTACATCAAGGAAGGAAGACAAATTGAAGTGAGCAGGGATGTTATATTCGATGAGAATCATGCCTACAAAAGATCCAAGGATATTCCAATTGATTCCGATGATGAAGATATACCACTATTTGAAGAAGAAGAGCATCATGATAAGACAACTACAAACCAAGAAGAAGAAGAAGAAGGACCAAGTGAGCCTATTCAACCTGTGATCATTCCCAAAACAAGGAAAAGGCCAAATTGGTTAAAAGCTACACTTGAAGATGCCGAAGGACATGGAGCTACTAAAGGAACCTTTAGAGAAGCAACAGGACAAAGAGATATTTAGGATATGCAACATATATGACAAAATTGATAGAAGCTGAACCAACTACATTTGAAGAAGCTGCTCATCAAGAAGAATGGAAGGAGATGCAAGAAGAATATCAATCCATCATGAAAAATGGGGTTTGGGAAATCGTTCCTAGACCAAGTGACAAATCAGTTGTCACTTCAAAATGGATTTTCAAAATCAAACATGCAATTGATGTAAGCATAGACAAATACAAAGCGAGATTCGTTGCAAGGGGTTTCTCACAAAAGGAAGGCATAGAATATGAAGAAACCTTTGCTCCTACTGCCAGGTATACTACTATAAGATCTTTGGTTTCACTAGCTGCTACTATGGGATGGAATATCCATCAAATGGATGTCAAAACAACATTTCTAAATGGAACCATTGATGAAGAAGTGTACATTGAACAACCAGAAGGTTTCGAAATAAATAGCAGGGATACACATGTTTGCAGACTTAAGAAAGCCCTATATGGCTTGAAACAAGCTCCTAGGGCATGGTATGCAAGGATGGATGCATATCTCTTAAGAATTGGGTTCGTCAAAAGTTTTGCAGATCCAAACCTCAACATCAAGGTAGTGAACAATGGACTAGTCATTATACTACTATATGTGGATGCTTTGTTTATTACAGGTGTGGAGCGCAGAATGCAAGAAAATGCTAGCAACTGAATTCAAAATGAAAGGGGAAGTACATTGTTGGACTTTTGTTATTAGTGCATTCTAACATTTAAATTAAACAAATGAATTTTTGTAGTAGTAACAAAACCATAGGATTCATTTCTTGAAGAATCACACCCCAAGTAACATAATCAATTTCTATGCGATTTTCTACAACTAGGGCTTGCCAAAGAATGTTATAAATCATAGAAATTGCAAATAACTTAAATTGGATGAAAGATCTCTTTTAATGGTGACATAAACCATAGTTACTGCACTAACGAGTATTTCCGTGGATGAAGAGGAAGTCCACTAGTCAAGTACTCAATTGGATATTCTACAAGCTTATGTTGATTGAGTATTGGGTAATTAATACTCATTGTTTGGTAAGTATTGATGAGTATTTATATTGTGGTTTGCATGTTATTGTGCAGTAAGTGCTTATTGACTTAGTTATGTGGGTATTGATGCATCTTAGCATATAAAGATACCCAAGAAAAGCTAAACTATAATAAACATAGACCATAAGCATTCATATATTTGCATGCTAAGCTTCATAGAAAGATGAACCATTGTGCTAACTCGATGCATGAAAGAAACCCATAAACATAACACAGATATAGAGTGGTTATGGAGAGCTTAAACATATGATACAATCTCTTACTCAATTGCTTTTAACCTTGCAATAACAATCTATTTATACACATTTGATGACATAATGGGCACTATTACTACAAAATCTAGAATCCTAGTGCAAAACATCACTAGGAACTCTAGGTTAAGGGAAACAATGAGATCTACCACCACTGTCACCTTAGTGGTTGTTCCTCTGCTATTCCATGGATGGATGTTATCACCACAAGGGAGGCTTCACCAATAGGTTTCAAAAATTAAGTAACTCGAGGATTCCTAGGTTAAATACCGTGTAAGGAACTTGTAAATTAGACATGTTGCACTCATTTTATCACAAGTCCAAGGAAGTAGTGATAATTTGTTTTTCAAAGTTTAGAATCATTAAACAACAAATTGTTGTATCATTGTAAACCCAAATACTGCAAGTTGTAGTGTAAATGATTCTAGTGCAACTGTTTAATTATGTAACAACCTAGGTAAGCCTTTCAATTTGGCAATGAATTTCATCCTAGGAGGTATTTTTAACCTCACTGAATTATGTGTGTTTCTAAACATGGATAATCGACAGAGTTTTTTCCCTCCAGCTTGAACCCCAAAGTTAGGGTGGAGTTCATAGTCAAAGTCTTAGGTGAGTCCTAGTGTTCTATAGAGTCTTTGTAAAAGTGGTCTGAGAATAATTTAGCCAAAAATCACTTGGTCTACTAGATCATATTGAGTCACAAATTAGGTGATTATTTTGAAGGTCTATATGTAACAATGTAATCCCCTTTTGAGGGTCGAATTTGTAATATCTGATGTAAAAAATATTTTAGTGCATGGTCCCTCATACTTAAAAACCATGGCTAAAATATTTGAGGGTTGAAAAAATAATTAATCCCCTCATGTGTCAATTAATTAATTTTTCTAGCTAAAATAAAATAAAATCCTAAGCTAGAAAATTAATTAATTTAGAGTCAAAAAAATAATTTTAGAGAAATTAATTTCTCCAAGATCAAAAAATTCGTGGGTCAAAAAGGAAGTAAATTTTTGGAGGTCCCCCACCAAGGCAAAAATGTTTTTAAAGAAAAATTAAACCCTTGGACCTTGGTGGCTACGTCAAAGTCAAATTTTTGAGGAAATTAATCCAAAATATCAATTTTTGGATTAATTAAAAGTGGTTTTTATGAAAATTTCGAATTTTCCTCAAAATAAAAATATTTGATAGTGGAAATTAAAAGATGATCAAATATTTATTAATAGTCAAGACTATTTTGACAAGGATCAAGCCAACTAGCCATTATTTTCCACTCAGAGGGATTTCTCTATAAATAGAAGTCATTTTGCTACTATGAGTCATCTTCAGATATAATGATTTTGGTTCTGGGTCATGTAAATTTGTAATGTTGGTAGCTTTGCTGGGAACATTTGATATCGAATCTTTGTAAAAATGGTTTGGGAATAATTTAAGCTGTTTGGCTAAATTATTTTATTACAAATCACTTGGTCTACTAGATCATATTGAGTCGCAAAATTAGATGATTATTTTGAGGATCTATATGTAAAAATGTAATCCCCTTTTGAGGGTTGAATTTGTAATATTTATGTAAAAAATATTTTAGTGCATGGTCCTTCATATTTAGACACCATGGCTAAAATATTTGAGGGTGGAAAAAATAAATAATCCCCTTTTGTGTCAATTAATTATTTTTTCTAGCTAAAATAAAATTAAACCCTAAGCCAGAAAATTAATTAATTTGGAGTCAAAAAAATAATTTTAGAGAAATTAATTTCTCCAAGACCAAAAAATTCTTGGGTCAAAAGGAAGTAAATTTTTGGAGGTCCCCCACCAAGGCAAAAATGTTTTTAAAGAAAAATTAAACCCTTGGACCTTGGTGGTTAAGTCAGTGAAATTTTTGAGGAAATTAATCCAAAATATCAATTTTTAGATTAATTAAAAGTGGTTTTTATGAACATTTCAAATTTTCCTCAAAATAAAAATATTCGATTGTGGAAATTAAAAGATGATCAAATATTTATCAATGGTCAAGACTATTTTGACAAGGATCAAGCCAACTAGTCGTTACTTTCCACTCGGAGGGATTTCTCTATAAATAGAAGTCATTTTGCTTCTATGAGTCATCTTCAGATATAATGATTTTGGTTTTGGGTCATGTAAATTTGTAGTGCTGGTATTGAGCCATTGCTCTGCGGGGAACATTTGATATCATAATAAAAGACTTTGGGGTTCTGTTCATGGTGTCTTTGTCTTATTGATCTGTGGTACATGCTAGTTATGTGCTAATCCTATATTGTACTTTACTACTATATAAATTATTATTTCTTTTGTCAATGGTAGGAGCATTTTATTGGTAAATTTTGGGTTTATCTTAGGTGATCCGATTCATTATATGGTCTAGTGATTTTTCTTGAGAAAGATTATAGAGATCTACATGTATGCCAGCCCTTGGGCTCCAAGTTCACAGATTGTGGGCAAGGGCCGACCTGGTTTGAGCTTCGGGAAATTTTATATGGTAGTCTTACTTCGCTAAAGGGTGTGGCCAATATTCTATCTTTCGAAAAATACATTGGTCCATTATTCAAAAATAATAATTTATTTTGTAAAATATTTTTTTAACCCTTGTTTTGTAGAAATTGGGGCTTGGGGTTTATTTTGAATTTTGTATATATAGGGGTTATGGGGAAATCTTATTTTCATTTGTGCAGGTGAATTCTCAAGCCAAATCTGGAATTTTGGAAGGATTTCAAGGGTTTCTAGCCTTGGAAATTTTTCGTTGGGGTTTCTACTTCTTAGAGGTGGATCTAGGCCTAGAAAGGCAAGATTCACCATCTATTTCTCTTCCAAGCTCAATGTCCAAGCAAGGAAGGAAGTTGCTAGCCTATTTGTGGCATTGTTGTGGTGATTTTTGGTGATTTCGAAGATCTGAAGTGAAATTTTAATTTTTTGCAGGGGTCTGATCTTTTTTTTTGGGCCTTCAAGGCCTAGCCGCTTCTTCATTACCCTAGCCGCAACCCTTTTCTTCCTCGTTTGGTGAGACACTGCCCTTGTTTGCCTGGAAACCGTAGCCGTGGCTCTCTTTCCCTTGTCGTCAAGCCTAAAGGGCTGCTAAGCCCTAGCCACAGACCCTTAGGCCTCCTTCGCCCCTGCCGCTGCCTCCTCCAGCCTTGCTGTGGCTCCTCTCCCTCTCGGCAGCCTCATTTCCCTTAGCCGTAGGCCTATTGACCTTGTTTTCCCATGCGACAGCCCTTTGAGGGCTTGATCCTTGGCTGCAGCCCCTTGTGGGGCCTCTCTGCCCTCTTGACCCTCCTCCTAACGCTTGACGGCAGGCCTAGAGGCCTTTTTCCTCTTTGCCGTGGGCTCATTTGGCCTTGCTCCCTAGCTGCAGGCTTACAAGGCCTTGCTTCCCCCTCTCTAGCCCTAGCGCTAGCCTTCTAGGCCTTGTGTTGCTTTCTTCCTAGCCTTCTTTACCCTATTCAGTCATTACATTGGGTTATTGAGCTAACACATTGTGGTTGCAGCAATCTTCAAGTGATTTAGATCTAATATTTGTGGTTGCAGGTGGTCACTTCATTAGAGGAATTTTGGACAAGTTCTCTGTTCATCTCCAAATTCAAGAGGCCTATTGGTTTGCTTCCTGTGTCCCTTGCTACCTCACTGTTTTGTTTACAGCCATCTAAACATTTAGTGACAGTGGTATATAACTCATATAAGTGGCCTAAAATTCACTCATAAGTGGTCTAACATATTGATAAATCACTTGTTTCAATTTGGGCATTCACTATTTGGCATAATTCATAAAATTTTGGTGACTCTCATAAGCATTACAAGGTCTGATATATAACAGTGGCATAAAGCATTCATCTCTTGCATTCTCTTGCATAAGCATTTCGCACTCACATGCATCTCATTTTTGCATCATAAAGTGCTCTAGTTCAAATTAACTTACTGCTGTTCTAAAAGTCTAATGATTGCTCATTGAATGTCATTTGGACTTAAGTTACATAAAAACACTTGATATAGGTTAATACTCTATTGTTTGAAAAGTTATTTGCATTCATAATATTGGATTGATTGGCTAAGTGGTTATATTGCTCTCTAATAAGAATATTAACTCATTGGTCTCTTGTGAGTTTCATAATCTTAAAGGTCTCAATTGTACACTAAGTAACTCACTCATATAAGCACTTGTCTAATCAATCTCAATAGTGGAATATCTTGTTGAATGGTTGATATTGCTTAAGATGGATTTGGGCATTTGAATTGGAAATCCAATTATTAGACATCTAATTGGCATTGTGGTAACTTATTATGATCATCTAAATTGTTAATCTCTTGAGCAATTTTCATTGGAATCCTTTTCACTATTGTAATTGTCTTAAAAAGGAGCCTTGGTTTATTGTTTCAAGTGATATTGTGGATAAGTGCTCCTACTTCTTTTGTTTGCTATCATTGTCATTATTGTTTCATGGTTAATATCTATTGGTGAATGATAATTCTATTTTGGGCATATTGGTGATTTATTGTTAAGAGCATCTATCTTGTTCCCATTTTGTAATTGAGCAATTATCTCTTGCTTGTATTTGGTAAATCTTTTAAGGATTGGTAGAATTGAGCACTTTATCTTGTGTATAAGATTGCCTTTCAATTACTAAGTACTTTTATGTGACAACTAAATATAAATTGTAAATAAGTACTAAGGATCATAAGCAATCTTAACTTAAGAGTACTCAAATCAATTTGCATTTGCATTCTAGGCTTAGTTGTGCATTTATTAAGTAACTTCCAAGCCTAAGCTTGGTTGATAGAGAGATAGGAACACCTTTAATCTTTTAGCTTGTGAAGGATAGACCCTCTCTAGTGGTTAAAACGGTGACCTTGCAGTTGTCAGAGGCACATTCTCTGCAGCGCCAGAGGCATCGGGTATATTAGATTTCAAGGTGAGGTATCGTTGATCAAGCCATTGCTTGCTTCGCCTCGACTTCTCTCTGCAACCTACTCTAGAAACTAGCCTCAAAACAATTGAGGGTTAAGGGGTTCACCTAGTTAGGCATATAATTAAAAGCAACCAAGACTTTTGCATTTCACCTAGAGTTTAGGACTTGCATATAGGATAGCAAAGCATCTAAGCAGCAGTTCTTCTTCCGGTCACCTGGTAATTTATCGATATAAAGAAAGTAGTTGACTCCATAAGGCATTGTTCTCATAAGTAATTTAATCTAATCCTTTAACTTGCTAAAATCAACCAAGTGGCTAGACCATTCAATCGTGTCTCATGGACTTGTTGGTTGCCAACGAGTCTTGTATTTTCATATTCCATAGGGACTACCCCCCATAGATTGATGTTGGGAGACAACTAGAACAGAGAGGTCGGGGATCAGAGTGACATCCCCCAACTTGAGTCATTGTCGCACCATGCCTGTACAATTTGAGCGACAACAAGACATCCTAGAAATATATTCAATAAGGTAATACTTCAGGTGGAAATGAAGTAGTGAGTTCAAAGAACGTATGGCTTAAGTCTAGAGGGCTGAGATATGTCTTGGAGATGCTCAAATTAATGTTACATTTATTGTTATCAACAATTTATTGTTGGGGGTATGAAATTTAAATTATCGGCAATATCGGGGAAAATATCGGAAATTATTGGGAAACTTAAAAGAATACAAAAAAAGCATTTTTGTTTTCAATTTTTTAGCTTCTAAAGCAACATTAACATCAAACAAAGACATTGATACATAAATATGAAAATAAAATTCATATATAAGATGTCAAGCGGTACATTTCAATATCAATAGTGAAATATGATATTTGTCCCAAGTCATAAGATTTGATGGAATGGTACAAAATCATATCAAAACAAAAATAAATGTATCTCATCAAATGAATCATGGCAATGAAAACAACGGATCTCCCCTTGTTTGCTTCATGGAAAATGCCCACAACATTCTCAATAATGTTATTAGAACTGTATCAAAAGTTTGGTCAACCAAAAAATGCATAAAATATTCAAATTTCGAAAAGAACATATAATTCATGTGCATCCATGTGAATCCAAATTATTATACATAAGTATGCAAAGTTCATCATGTATTTAGCAAAGGGTGCATATAACCAAAATGGCACCTAGTGTGATCCATCTCCAAATTAAAATAGAACAAGAAAGAGGCTCTAGATGACCTTTAGAGTTAAAAAAAAATCATGGTACAACAAATAGCTATATAACATCAAAATCATCCCCTTTATGGGATTCTCCTCATCAAGATCACCCTCTAAGCATTAAAATAACATAGAAGAAGCTTAACATGCCTAATTAATGATTTTGCTTGAGTGAAGTGTACTTATTTACTAGGGTCATAACGAAGAAGTTCAATAGTCAATGCCACCAACATCAAGGTACATAGAGGGCTTGGTGCTCTTGATTAAATGTCAGTTCCATACCTTCATACATCACAAAACCCAGTGAAAATGTTTCAATCCTGCCAATCCTGAAATCTTGAAAACTATTAAGTCCACTAAATTTTGAATGGGATCTAAATTTCTGCTTTCTCCATATGAATTCGAATGAGGTGGAATCACTCTCCAATATCCTGAAACAATTAATGGTAATTTAAGTGAAAGTGACTTTCTCCTTTATCTTTCATTTTCATCTTTTAAGAATTTAATATTACCATTAATTATTAGGTTATGTATCTCATGAGATGAATCATGGGAAATGAAAACAATATATCACCTTGTTTGCTTGATTGAAAATAGTCAGTGTCCTTATAGCTCAATCCCCTAGATCAATTTTAAAAAATGAGGGTTGAAAGAGCAAAAAATTGGTTATACGATGAAATTGACAGACCTAGAATGACAATTTCCTAAATTATCACAATAATTTCGAAATGGCAAATTATCACGATAAATACTGTCAATATTATTGTTGGAAATACTGAGGGGGTAAATCAATATTTCCCTTAATTTTCACAATTGGTTATTTTATTTCAAATGTTCAGAGCAACTAAACAAGCATGAAACATCATCACATCAAATTAGTACATAGGATACTTTGCTCAACAAGCTCTGTTAAGTATGGTTTACCAGTTGAAGTGGAAGGAAGTACAAGACTCAAGGGTTTTACTAGCAAGGTCGGAAAAAAGCAAATGCTCTCTGAATGAGTATGGGCTCCTGTATCAGGAACAATGACCCAACTACAATCCACCACTTCAACTACCACTGCTGCTGCTACCACTGTCCACTGTCACTGCCACTGCTGCTGCTACTGCCATTGCTCCAATTATCCACTGCTACCGCTATTGTTGCTATCCACTGTTGCCACTGCTGCTACTACTGTCACCCACTGCTCCCACTGTTCAGACTGCTACCACACATTGTCACAATTGCGACACACACTGTCACAACTGCCATAAAGGTGTTGTCAGAATGAGAGCACTACACAGATTATCACTATCATACATTCTAGTCATACATCATAGGTATCTCTGCCATATACATGTAGACCTCTGTCACAAATCAAGATCATTGCCATGTACATATGCATTAAGCACCATCTCACAGGTCACTATCATTATCATTCATCAAGGACTCTATCATATATATATATATATATATACACACTACCATATCAATGTTGCTGCCATATACAGGTCATACATCAAGGTAATTTGCCATTTCAAGGGTCACTGTTATACCAAATTCATTGTCATATCGAAAATCACTTCCATACATAGTTACAACCATATCAAAAATCATTGTTATGTATAGAACACGATCATTCCTCCAAGTTACTGTTGTACTGTTTGTACATCAAGGTCACACATAAATAAATCACAGTGATGCAAGCTCACTGCCATATAAAAGATCACTGTCATAGAACAAGGTTATTGTCATGTCAAAGGGTCACTCTGTCATACACGGTTACATTCATCACAAGTATCATTTCCAGCATATATTATTTTTCGTCCTTAATAAACATAGGTAATAACTACCCTTAAATCTGGTCCCTCATCATTGTCATGATCACGACCATACAACATTGTCAAGATAGCAGATGATTGCAGATGATCTTGCCTAGAACCATGCCCATCCAACACCATAAGTGTTACTTCATTATGTCACTGTTTGAACATCACACAGAGATAAAGTCAAACTACAGAGAAGCCATAGATATGCTAATGTGAGCCACTAAATTTGTGAGTCATAAAATGTGAGTTATAGAGATGTGATCCACAAGGAGTGCGAGCCTTAGAATATCAAGTGTGAGTTACAGAACTACAATGTGCCACAAGATGCAATAATGCTACAGAGTCACAAAGCTATAGCTACACGTATGCAAGCCACATGATGCAAATTACATAGCTATATCATAATCAATTCTACCAAAGGTTATGGGCCATAGAGTCACAGGTTGCACAATGATACACATGCTACAAAGGAGAGGGAACACAGAGAGTTAGCCTCTCGAGCCCACAGAGATAACCAGGTCACAAGGTATGTGTTCTAGGAGGCCGAAAGCTCTACACAAGGATCATGGCATGAATGCTCAGTGTTACCTCATTAAAAGCCATGAATTTTGCAACTAATAGGTCACATTTAGGCTATAGAAATTGTCACCATAAGTCAACAAGAGAATAAGGCCGCAAGGAGTTCAAGGAGACGGGCCGCATGCACTACAACTGCTCCAAAGACCTCCATTCACAACAAGATTGCAGGCTAATCTTTATGCCCTCAACAATGCGTATTCCTTTGACAAATAATGTTGAAGCTTCAAGGAAAAATTCATGATGTTGATCTACAGAGATACCTGCACAAAAACTTAATCCTCAATGAATCCCATCAATGACCCTACATTAGTGCGAAACCTTTTCAACCCAGAAAATATAAACCAAAATTCTATCCTCAGAAAGGAGCGAATTCCACTTCTTGGTCGCAGAGATGTCAAAGCTTGAATATGCGGTTGATACATTTTATGGAGAGGGAGATAGATTACTTATGTAGGAGTGGAGTCTGCCTTTTGGAAGGAGGGTCCAACTAGTCTTCAGGAGGGAATTTAAATTTAAAATTTAAAAATTATTGGAGCCAAAATGCTCCCTACAATTTGGACCATAAATATATTCAAATTCAAATTGAGCCAACCTTTAATCTAAGCCAATATTTAATCGACTTTGACATAAAAACCCCTTCATAAGATATTTTATTTAGCCATTGAATGAAGGTCCTTTTCGCTCTAGTCGTGACCCATAATGAAGCTAATTTTGCACTGCCACATCATCAACTTTGCGGCTTTGGACCATTGGCTGGGTGCATGATCTTTGACTCAACATATCTCTCAAATCATGAGGGCTCTTGTGGTGCTCCACCTGTCAATAGAATTGGTATGATGATGAGAATCCAATGGTGAGGGTCTCCAAGGCACATTCAATGATTTGTTTCTTTAAAACCTCCAACAAGTGTGGGGTGTGCTCATCATCCAGGGAAACCAAACCCTAGAGCTAGGGTTTCACCAATGCATCATCTCATCCATATATGCCAGCATGACAAGAACATCAATAATGACATCCTACAACAGCTATGACATTTTGCACCTGCTTTGACATCAATGACAACATACCCAACAATTATCGCCGAGGTTGGTTTTGGTGATATTATTGCGATAAGTGCAACACTAGCTCAAATAGATTCCAAACACATGCTATCTTTATTAAGGGTTTGCTGTCATAAATTAGGGTTTGAAATAAAAGCAATTTACAACGTCCAAAATTGATGACATCAATAAACAGAATAGCTCAAAAGTGATGATAAACAATAATATATCAAAGGACATTTATGCTGATAAACAAGGAAATAGGTTAAAGCAACTCTGTCAACAGTTGAAAATGCACAATCAACACCGTAGTTGCCTTAGGAATCTTCCCCTTCCTGCCTACGCCAAAAATGAGCTAGGATGAAAGAAGAATGTGACGCGTGAAATGAAAGATTTGAAATTGGTCAAGAAGGATGAAGATTATTCAGATTCAGAAAGAAAGGAGTGATTGCCGACTTGACACCTTGAGGGTCCTACACCACGATCGCCACACTTTGCATGTGGCAATTGAAACAAAGGTTGGTTACATAATAGCCCTATAATTATGCCTGAAAAATGCATAAAATAATGTACTTTCCCTTTTCAATTTAATAGCAAACCCTAAACCTAAGTTTGAAATTTAAGGTATTTTATGCTATTTAATGTAGATTTTTCCATTACTTAAGCCTAGTTTACCATGAGAAGAAGAAAAATATTAAAATTTAGAATGATTAGACACACAAACTAGTACCTTTGTTTAATTGGGTATATTGTGTTAGAAGGGCGAGGTCAAAGGTGGAAGATGGGGCGAGCAAGGGAGATGAAGACCTTTCAATCTAATCCTAATGACTTTCAGAAAATAGGAAATTTTAGGTCAAGGAATGCAATTATAAGTTTCGTTGATAGATATTTGGTGACAAATCTGGGAAAATGATATTTTAGAGTCTTAAAATATTCAACGTATCGTGAAAACTTCATAAAACCCCTAATTCTACGCCATTTGCAAAATGGAAGAAAAACACTCACAATAAGATAGTACCATTCACCATAGCATCACTTCATCAATCCAAAGAAAGTCCATCTATGCGATTTTATCTTCCCCAAGACAATTTGCTAGCCTAGTGATCCATTGCATCCAAGAGAAAAAGAGGAGCTAGTGTGCGCTTTCTCACAAGAGAAATAAATGAGTGTGTGAAACAATGATCCAACCAAGTCAACTTCCTTCTATTGATATGAGTGCAATCAAGTCGAGTTAGGGAAATAACAGACTAAAATCCCTAAAAATAATATTTTAACCGGTTACAAGTTAAGTAGGTCACAATCCAACCTACAAGATAGCCTTTTCAATGATAAAACATAACAATTAGCCTCTGTTTAACCCACACATGTGAGTAAAAGGCCTCCAAGGGTGACATCATCCTCTAAAAGCAGAGATCTCCATCAAATGGTGCAAAGGATGGGTCACATGAGTGCTCCTCACTCAAAGCCATCGCCTCATTAACTAAGTGTCCAATCATCAAGCAAAACCCTTCTTATCAAGATATCACCATTAACTAAGACCATATCATTACTCTAGGCCTCGTGAGGGTGATGTCACAAGGGTAGGTAGTGATGTCATCATCAAGAAAGGTGTACCATGCCTTTTAGAGGGATCTCTAGTCATCATCATCATCATCATCTAATTGGTCTAGTAACATGCAATATCCATCAAGAAGGTGAAAGGACAGACCGAGGGCATCTTGTGGTTTCTATGGTACATCATTTGTCTTGGCAATGTCCTTGCTTCATTGAGAAAAATTTCAGGCTTTGGAAGGAGAGGAGAGGATCATCATCAATGTTGGATCTTCCTAATGTCAACACTCATCTCCAAATGGTCAAAACCTTGGCTCTAGTGCCCTGAATGGTCATCAAGTGATATCGTCTTTGATGTGTTGGATAGTCTCAATCAATCTCTCAAGGGATAATAATTGTACCTGGGAGTAGACTATTGAAATTTCAAGTGCAATATAGAGTAGCACTAATTTTTGAACACTGTTAATTACTTCTGATGATATATATATTCTTTTAGCATTTGCAACATACTCATCAAGAAATTACACTTTAGAAATTCAACCGTAAAAGTAGAAGAAATAGTAGAGATCACAATGCACAAAGTCAACACAAAGTTTAACCTGGGAAACCCACTTGGGGTAAACACCCAACAAATCTTTCCTTGGAGAATAAATTCAACATGAGAGGCATCAAATTCAAGACCATAGACAAACTGACCAACAAATTGTCGCCAAGAATCTAAGTCGAAGCCCTCCTCAATCTGCTCCTTGTCAACTCGGTCAAGGGTTTGCAACAGAGATTTGAAATTTGGCCTCTCTTTTCCACAGAAGTTCGGACTAGCCACAAAAAGGTGCCATAGAAAATTTTGGGACCCGAATTCCTACTGCAGCGACTGATTAAATTTCTCCTACTTATTAATTTCTGAATCAAGTAATTTTTACTATTACACAGTAAACATCAAAATAAAATCTATTGCAGCCTTCACAAAATACTGCTGAAACAAAATACTGCACAGGAGAGAAATAAACACACACACAATTACACCATTGTTTTTGGACAAATGTCCTCGGAAAAACCCAACTTGTGAAAACCGGCGCAACAACTGAGGGTTTTATTATTACGCAATAGTAATCTGAGTACAAATCATTAGATGCCCAAACTGGCAATCTAATATAGAAAAATAAACTGGCAAAGAGGTAATGAGAAATATTCACACTGTCACTGGCGATCTGAATTTGATCCAGGCTCTAAATGGCTAGCCCCACGCTGCCTCTGTGTAGTCTTTGCGTTAGCCTATGCAGATCTACGTCACAACTTCTAGGAACTGCGTCACCCTTCCAGTTGATCGTCTGCTGACTAGAACTTCGACCCTCTGGTCCTCTGGTCTTACACCCCGACTTTAGGCTCTAGATCTCAACTTCTCCCAGCAAAAATACAGACTCCCTTTGAAGCTCTGTGCTGCCTCTTTGAACCTCTCGTTGCCTTCTCTACCTTGCGCTCTCCGGAACTGGAAAATTCTCCTTCAATCTACTATCCCTGCCCCTCACTGGAAGAAGATCTCTGGATCTCTCTCCGACAACTCAGTGCTGTTACTCTTGAGAGATTCGATCTCTAGATCTCACTATCTCGATGTGTTCTCCAAGTGCCCATCAAGCTCCTTATAATCTCTCGTTGGAGCACCAACAACCAAGATTAGCACCAACAACCAAGATTAAAACATTATCAAAGGCGAAGATTAATTGGAAGTTAATTCTCGTCTTCTTCTAGAAGATTCACACCAGATTTAATTAATACCCTTTAATTTATCACATTTCCTAAGTTTAGACTTAGGAATACATTTAAAATGAATAATTATTTTAATTAAACCATCTCTAGGTGGAATTTTCCCAAACAATTTCTGGGTCTTGGAGAATGCATGTGTCTTAGCCTCTCCACAAAATCTCGAGGCTAGAACACATTCGATGCTACAGAAATCAACACTCCCTCTTAGCGAGGAATGTGCTTTAGTGCTGCAACCCACTGAAGCATCACTCTGTCTCTGCACCATCTCCTGTTGCGTTGTTGATGTCTGGCTCTACTGCCCATCAACTACTGCGCAACTCTGATTGTTGAATCCATGCTGCTGCTGCCCCTGCTGAACTGTTGCGAACACTGCAACCTTCTCCAACTACAACTGCTGCAACTGCAACGAAAAATCATCCAAAATATTGAACCAACTGTGATCAGTATGACGCATTTATCACTTGACTTCTGACTAATGCTAGACTCTTCGTTGTCATTGAAACCTCTATGTTGTTGCTAACTCTGCTTTGTGCCAATTGCACTGCTACCAACTCTACTCTGCACTGCTCAGTCTCTAGCCGCTACTAGCTACTGCATGTCACTCTGGCACCTGATTACACCAACTACCACTGATCCATCCTGCTATTGTGGGCTCCCGTAGCAAGGTATTGATTCATGAGGTGGACCTCCTTAAGAATCCTGCCCATCCTGTAGCTCTCAGGGGCTAGAACTCTAGATCACCCCACCTCACCCCTGGAGGCATCTCGGTGATCGTGGCAAACTCTTCCTCCAATCTGGAGGATAGCCTATCGATCTTAGCGGATGCAGCCTGCTGATCCTAATTCTCCTCGTTGTCCTCTCTGAGAGGACATTGAGTGCTGTAGTGGCCAAGCTCACCACACCCAAAGCACTTGATCTCTGAAATGTCCTTTCTTTTGTGCTGCTCTTGCTGCCCCTTAGATGCGAGGGCCAAATCTTCCTCCTCATTTACTTGCTTCGTCCCACTACTACTGCTAGCACCACTGATGGTGCTTTTCACCATATCTCGCCTCATCTCCTCTTGCTGCAAATCAACCCACACATGTTCCCAATCTAACAGTTTTTCTTTGCCCAGGATACTCTGGACGAAAACTTGCCATTCTTCAGAAACGGTGTTTAGAGCTAATCGTACAAACTCTATAGGCTGGGGCGTTGTCCCTGCTAAGGCCAGCTGATCCCAGACATCCTGAAGCCTAGTAACGAAGGGGTCTATACGCTCCCCCTTTTGCATCTTGGTGCATCTCAACTTCTCCTCAAGATACATCTTCCGCTGCTCGGAAGATCCTTCGTACAACGTAGCAAGGGCTTCCCACATCTGTCGGGGAGTATCTTTGCCAGCTATGTGAGAAACCATGTGATCTCAAACTCCATCAAGAATCAACCGCTTTGCTTTTGCCATCTCCTTCTCGTATTTCTTAAGCGGATCTGCATCTCCAGATACAACTACCACACTATCAATGTAAGTTTTGAGATCATGCTCATCTAGAAGGTAGGAAATTCTAGCCTTCCAGATCACATAGTTGGAGGCTTTGTCCAACTGATCTTGATCTCTCAACCTGGCGGATGCCATCTCTCTGAAAAATTCGAATTCCTCCTCTTCTCCTCTTTTCAACTGCTGCTCAGCTATCTGCACTCCTTTCTGGAGTGAGAAATCCCGCACACAACTACTGCTGCTCTGCTAGGAAAATTCGAATTTCTTGGCTAGAAGTCTCCTAAGGAAAAAATTCCCTCAATGTGTGCTATTCCTTCCTCCTAATGCTATTTGCACTAGCAAACTGCTACAAAATTTGTGTCCTAGTTGAAGATCTTCTATGCAAGGAAACCACTGCTAGTCCCTTTGCCTCTAGTACTCTTCGATCTGGAAAATTTTATTCTCTGTCGACTCACTCAGAGAAGTAAATTCCCACGGAAAATTAACCCTTATGGCCAAGCAAATACGCTGTCCCAGAGGGTTTCGATTTGCTACCTACGTAGCCTACGCAGAAATTCAAACTGCTTCCTTCCTTCTCGCTGAGCTCTCTGGCTTACGATTTGTGCTCTGATACCACGTGAAAATTCGGTGACCCGAATTCCTATAGCAACAACTAATTAAATTTCTCCTACTTGTTAATTTTTGAATCAGGTTATTTACAGTGTTACATAGTAAACATCGGAATAAAATCTACTGTAGCCTTCACAAAATATTGCACAGGAGAGAAATAAATGCACACACACAATTTACATTGTTATTATTGCACCAATGTCCTCGGAAAAACCCAACTTGCGCGAAAACCGGTGCAACAACTGAGAGTTTTATTATTATGCAGTAGTAATCTAAGTACAAATCATTAGATGCCCAAACTGGCAACTTGATACAGAGAATAAATTGGGAAAGAGGTAGTGAGAAATATTCTTGTACTGTCATTGGCGATCCGAATCTGATCCGGGATCTAAATGGCTAGCCCCACGCTGCCTCTGCATAGTCTCGACGTCAACCTACGCAAATTTGCATAACAGCTTCTAGGAACTGCATCACCCTTCTAGCTGATCTTCTGCTGACTGGAACTTTGACCCTCTGGCCCTTTGGTCTCACACTTCAACTTCCGGCTCTAGATTTGACTGCTCCTAGTAAAGATACGAACTCCCTCTGAAGCTCTGCGTTGCCTCTGCGTGGCACTATGTTGCCTCTCTAAACCTCTCGTTGCCTTCTTTGCCTTGCACTTTTCAGAATTAGAAAATGCTCCTCCGGTCTACTATCCATGCCCCTCACTGCAAGAAGATCACTCGATCTCTCTTCGGCAACTTAGCGTTGCTACTCTTGAGAAATTCGATCTCTAGATCTCACTATCTCGATGTGTTCTCCAAGTGCCCATCAATCTCCTTCTTATAATCTCTTGTTGGATCACCAACGACCAAGATTAAAACATAATCAAAGGCTAAGATTAAGTGGAAGTTGATCCTCGTCTTCTTCTAGAAAATTCATATTAGATTTAATTAATACCCTTTAATTAATCACATTTCCTAAGTTTAGGCTCAGGAATACATTAAAAATGATTAATTATTTTAATTAAACTATCTCTAGGTGGAATTTACCCAAATGATTTCTGGGTCTCGGAGAATGCATGTGTCTTAGCCTCTTTGCAAAATCTCGAGGCTAGAGCACATCCAATGCTACATAAATCAACAACGTGCAATCAACAAAAGGTCAAAATATCACACGTGCGAGGTCCTCTCTCTCCTTTGACTTCATACTTCTCTCCTTTTTTTTGACCTTCTTCTTTTCTTAGAGGTGCAGAACTATGTTTGATATAATTGATTTGAATACCTCTTTGGAGGGAGAACGAATGCATATTTATAGTCTCTTGGAGGGGTTCGAATAGGTGCCACTTAGTGGCCAGGTCGACTTGATCACTGGAGCGCTGACTTGGACTTCTTATGGAGCAAAAAAAAATTCAAAATTCAAAATTTCTTTTTGAGAAGGTCACGAAGAAGATGCCTTATATTTTTCTTTTGACAAATACATAAAGAACATAATTTTCCTCTGAGCACGAAGAACATGCTTTAATGTTACAAGTACAATAATGATGAAAATATTAAGTATGAAGATCGACCATAGCTACAAAATTCAACATAGGCATCTGAAATATATCCTCAAAATCAAGTGAGATCATCCTCATAGGTAAAGAAACCATAAAAGTATCATCGTGGACCATTTTAATGCAAAAGGCACAAGATTTCTTCACACATGCATCATCTTCAAATGTCTTTCTAGCTTAGGGTTTGTAAACAAGTTACCATGATTAGGCATGGGAGGATTATTCTGATGCCTTATTAGGTGCTTTTAACCTAAAGGGAGGAATAGTTCCTAGGCCGACCCATCAATCAATAGGTGCAAGTGAATAGTGGTAGGGTGGAGGTTTGCCACCATCTATATACCAGTTATGAAATACCATCATTCTTGAGTGTTATATTGTGAAGAGGAAGCAATCGGGGGACTTGAGTTACACCCCTTTCCTCTAACTAATTTTACCACCCCTTGTGTGGGCCTTTTTCTTCAATTTTTCTTTTTCTTTTTCTTACATAGCTTGGGCTACAAGCTTTATATATGCATTCATTACCCTTTAATGATGAGGTAGCTTATCGTTAATCAAGGTTGGGATATCAAAGTTCCTTTTATTCTTGATTTGCTCATGCATTAACCAAGAATTGGGTGAGGGCTAATGAGGGGGGTAGAGCTCAGGCTAGGCTTTTGTCCACTCACTTTATTTTATCCCAGTCAATATTTTTCATTTTATCATTACACCTCATGCTTTTTCTTTTCTTTCTGCC
Organism: Pinus tabuliformis; assembly: GCA_031772625.1. Taxonomy (NCBI): domain Eukaryota; kingdom Viridiplantae; phylum Streptophyta; class Pinopsida; order Pinales; family Pinaceae; genus Pinus; species Pinus tabuliformis. Next base: position 908,879,621 of record CM062814.1, on the reverse strand, counting down.
ACATCAACCTCAAAGGGCAAAGTTTTTGGGCCCTAGTAAAAAATGAGGAAATTAGGGTACCAATACTGGTGATAGATAAAAATAGACCTGAAGATTGGGACATGAAACTGGGGAAATATGGAAAGTGATAAGTATGGATTACCATGGGCATGCAACATCAATCAGTGCCTCCTATTTGTGCCCCACGTGCACAATGGAGAAGAAAACCTCAAAGAAGGTCACACTAGACTAGGGGCAAAGGACAACCACCACGGTGAAGCATGGGAACAGGGATACAACCGAAAGTGGTCAATCATCCAATCCACTTGTGATTCATACCAATATGCTCTTAAACATTAAATGAAAGCACTTGATTACAAACATGGTTAATGTACCTTATAATGGATGACCATCCTCCATTTGATAAGTAAGCTAGATGTCACAAAGCATTGGCCGAAACATAGATGAAGGGCCTTCCAGGCTAGTTATCTGTAGATCACATAGGGCTGTTGGCTAGCAAGCTAAACAAAAAGAGAGAAAGTTCTCTCCTTGGGGTCACCCAATTGGGTGGGTAGAAGGCACTATTTTGATCCATAGGTTGATCCCCAAATAATCACACCTTACATTTAGTGAAACAAGCGAGGACATAGAATGCACATGCACATCTCAAAACAAACTTAAATTGCAATAAACAATACATTATCATAGGGCACGAGGGATTTCAGCCTGAGGGCTAATCCTAGCTGAATGCTATCCAATCCTAGAAGTATGATTCATCTTGAAGCATGTGTGGGTCAACACTCTTGGGCTGTAAATGAAGGAAAGTTGAAGCAATGTTGAAGAGAGACACATTAGATCTGAAGAGGTTTACATATGAATGCAAGTCAACTTTACCTATGAAAGTTTTAGTTTACTTAGGTATTTTAAATAGCCATTATTATGACTCTCTTTTTCTTGTGACTGTGTATATGTGCTAGAGTAAGGATAGTAAGGTAGAGTGTTTTCAATGGTCAACAACCTTTTCTTTGACTTGAATTAAGTGTGAGCAAGATTCTCTCTTAATATTTGATATTTTAAAATTTACTCTGATTGTTCTTACTCTGCCCTCCATTTGAGGCACGTGGAAAAGAAATGTATGCAATCTCATTAAGTATGCTAGATGTTTATGTGTTGTAACTTGTAACTTCACTCTAAAATTATTATTTAAGAGTCAACTAGAAAACATTACTATTCAGAATAAAAATGTTGTTATAAGAACTCTAGACTTCTGGATGGGAGATTTCTCTAGAGAATATCATTAGTTATCGTTCTAGAATTTGGCATTGCTTGCATACCTTTTTAGATGCTAGTAATCTAACCATGGCCTTAATATAACTATCACAATATTTTACTCCATTGTACACAATATTTTTTATTGTTTAAAAACCTACCATGATAGCAAACAACTGTTCCTTTTGAGGTGTCATTCACAACATTCCACTATCAATCCCACATGGTAGGCTCATGTCAGAAGCAGTACAAAGCAAACATCCATAAATAGGCATAGTTCTCTATTAATCTACCATCTATAGTGAGATGCAAGGTTTTGTAAAATGGGAGAATAAAGATCCTATTCTGCTTTTACCTTGTGAAAATTTAATCTATCACAACAATTGGAGATTATTTTTCTAATTGTTAATTTATTTAGCAATTTATCTGTTGTCTGCTACGACAAATATCAAATCATTCACACTGTGACTTTCACAAATAAACTACGGAAGAAAATGGCGCTGGAGACTGAGAAAATCTAGCGCACACATAAAAATATGACACAAATATTTTTGGACAATTGTCTTCGGAAAACCCAACTTGGGAAAACCGGTGTAGCAGTTGAGGGTTTTATTATTATGCAACAGTGAAATTCTGAGTATAATCTATGGATGCCTAACTGGCAATCCAAACAAGAAGAAAATCTGGCCAAAATAATCCAAGGGAATTACCCTTCTTCCATAAGCAACCTCGACACAACGTTCCTTTAGAAACTCGTCCTCCTAGAACCCTTACGCTGGCCTTTGTGCAATGCTTGCGCAGGGCCTATGACGTTTAGCTTGGAACAGCCTTTCATGAAGCCGTTTTGCCTGTCTCTACTGAGGAAATTGCTTCTCCGACATTCTGGAACCTCTGCCCGACCTCTGGAACTGAAAACAATTTTTCCTCTAGCTAAATAGAGTTTCTCTTCTGAAGCAACTGTGCAGTCCTATGCGCTGCCCCACTGGGAATAACTCGGGCTCTTGTTGCAGCCTCTCCAGATCTGGAGAACTTCCTCCAGATCAATGTCTTTGCCACCCACTCTCTATGCTTTGATCTTTGGCTCTTTGGCAACTGCTGCTGTTCTCTGGAAATCGATCTGCCAAGGAAATCGAACAACTGAAGTGTATTCCCCAAGTGCCCATAGACTTCTTCTTATAATCCTCTGTTGGGACTCCAATGGCCAAGATTAAATTTTAATCAAGGGCTAGGATCATCTTGAAATCGATCTGTGTGAGTTTCAAGACTATTCTCACCTTGACTTTATTGATTCTGATTAATTAACCAGTGTTCCTAAGTTCAGACTTAGGAAACATTAAAAAATAGGTTAATAATCTAATTAAGTCATCTCTAGGTGGAATTTCTAGAAACGATTTCTGGGTTTTGGAGATCTCATGTATTCTAACCTTTCCACCAAGTTTCGTGACTAGAACACATCTGATTCTACAAAGCCTAACATACCTCTTATGAGAAAAATCCAAACTCTAGCATCTACGAGTTAATTGTGTCTGTGACTTGTTGCAATTACAATTGGCTATAACTACTGACGAACATATTAACTATTTTCTGAGTTAAATTACTCTGAAAAATGACAGGACTACTTAGCAGAGTACCAAATGACCTCCAGTCACCTATACATGAACTGTGCAATAACTGGGTCTTTTCCCATGAAACTGTATTAGAGAAAATGCTAGTACGAGAAGCAGATGCTAGTGGAAGTCGATTGCATTCTCTATTAACTTATTCCTCAGTGCTTTATATTGCTGGTTATCCCAAATACAGTAGAAGGAAAAATAAATTGATGTTCATGAATGACCAAAGTAGGTTGAGGGACTAGAAAGTACATTAAGTGATAGCAGCAATGAGGGAGTGCCTAGATCATCTCCAAAAATAAGAAGGATGTCAATCAAAATCCTAATATGGGTATGGACTCGAAATGGAAAATCCTAGACAATGTAGTAGAGACAGAAATCTATAAGAAACACCTTTTAGCAGGGGAAGCCAACAGAGTCATGAGTGGAAAAAGCCCTGGCCAATGTCCAAAGTAGAGAATCTTGAGTGGCTACCATATTCCTTAAGATCTTTGTTATTAATTACCAACCATTTAATGATAGGCTATCCTAAAGTTGGTCCTTGCCTTTATGAAAAATCGACTCATGACATACACCTTCAGCTGGACTTAGTACCAAGATTATTCCTGTGTACTATAGCTGTACCATGGGCACAGATCTCGAACCCTGCATCGTCACCCCTCTCCAGGTCCGTCAGGGGGATCAACTCCTTCCATGTTTTCCTTTCTGTTGGTGGCAGGAAACGGATTGTTGAGGCCTAGATCACTTCAGTTGCTAGATTGGTAACACCTCAGACTTCTTGACCCCCTCCCAGATAGGTTGACTAGCCTCCACAAGATTTCTGAGGAGACCCAGTTCCAGATCCCAGCGCAGACCTCACCAGGACATCAGACAAACTCACACTAGGAAACTTCAGAGCTGAATTCACTCTGTGCAGAGTATTGTTCTGTAGGTTTGCTTAAGCTGCCAGTGTTCCATTAATAGATTCTTCCACTTGGCCTTGGATGTTAGGCCTCAGGAGTGATGGACCTCTTTGGTCCAGGGCCTGCCCCAGGATTACATAGCCATGTCCCTTTTGGCCCTGGATATTCTCCAGACAACATCTTCAGGCAGTTCATCAGTCCCTTAGTGGTGACTATTGGCTCTGATGGGGAGCCACCTTCTACCCTTCCCTCTCCTCATTCCGGTTCTAGTTCCAGCATGACTTGACCACTGCATTATATGCTCTACCTGGATTTGTGTTTGCACTGCTTCTTTTTGGGTTTTTTTTTTTTTTTTATATATTTCTATTGACTAGTTAATTAGCTCTTCCTCTGCTTTTAGTAGAGTAGTGAGAGGAGATGCTTTCCCACTCCGACTGTGTATTCATAGTGGCTGTACTTTTGAATCCCATTAACCAACTTTGTGGCTTGTTTGTTGGACATAAACAAAATTATGCCATCTTATGTTCTTCCATGTTTTGGGATATAACACTTGGCTTCTCTTATCAACAACCTAGTTAACACTAGAAGTTGAATGTAGATAAATGTTACAGTTGCAATTCTGATTTTGAACCAGAAGATTATGCCTATATGGGTGGCAGAAAGTAATGGGTAAGTTGCATGTACATAAGTACAGATGATGATATACTTCTTAGTAGTTGAATTGATAGGGTTGTATCTTTTGGCAGTGAAATAGTTCTATGAAATGCATGTATGTGAGCTTTGCCTTGATTGCATTTTATGTACAACTCTACTTCTGATGAGATACCGTGAACTCACTTACTCATGAGAAGTGGGCCCACCCTTGAGTGTATTATATGTGCTCTTCTACTTAGATCTAGATGAGATTGCTTTACATAAAAATGCAGAAATTATCTGTCATGTTATGTTACAATGATGATTAAACTCTTGCTTTTCTTTCCAGGAGATGGCATCTAATTAATATCATGAGAAGAAGCTTTCTTCAAGATATTTAGCTTACGCTAGAGAGTTGGTTCTTTATCTTCTCTGCCGTCAGTTTTGATTTAGGAGTTGCTTTTGTACTCCCACATTGTACCCACACCTGATGTAATCTTTTAGTCCCATTAACCTGCTTTTGTGAATGAAATTATCAAATCTTATCTGCATCTTTTCCAGTCGTTTTTTTGAATTTCTTATATTGCTCCAGAATTAATAGCTTATATATGAATATGGAAATTCTGTCATAATGTCTTACAGCAATGAGTGCAATGCCGTTCTTTTCTTTTTGAAAATTGCTGCTTATATTTTTATCTTGTGTAGAGGAATTTCTTTTCTTACTATCAGGGCATTACTTGTGAGAAGAAATGCTGTAAACCTTTCAGATTGTTTGTTGGAGTTGCTTTAGAATCAATGATTTAAGTGGCTGGGTACACTATGTATGTTTTTGGCTTTGAGTCAAGCATCTAATGTTATTCTTGCAAATTTGGAAGATGAGAACGGAAATTCTCTGTCATAATATCTTATAGCAATGAATGAAATACCACTCTTTTCTTTTGGAAAAATGCCACTTATATTGTTGTCTTCCGTAATGGATTTTCTTTTGGTTACCATTAGAAAGGTTATTTCTTATGAGAAGAAATGCCGTCAACCTTTTCAGGTTGTTTGTATGAATTGCTTTAGAATCGATAACTTAAGTGGCTGGTATGCTATGTATGTTGTTGGCTTTGAGTCAAGTGTCTAATGTTATTCTCAATTGCAGGTTCGGAAGATGAACAGCCTTGAAGTCTGTAATTAGTATAAGCAGTGAGGCAAGTGAATGTGGATATGAGACTTGATATTCTCCTTAGAAAATTAACCATTTTATGGAGCATGCTTTTACACCGAGATATCTTGGTTCTGATGAAATGTCAATGCAAGAGGATGAAAATTTAAGCAGACAGTTGAATAGTGCTGGAAGGCTCGATAAATTTCATGTAACAAGCAAACAAGAACACTGCATTAATGCATCTGAAAATGACAGCTGCTATTCATCAGACTCAAAAGCTTTGATTAGTAGGTCGACAAAGGGATTTCCAGAAGCAATTTCATCTTCGGGGACACACACAAATAATGTCAATTCTGCAGCCAGTTCGCAGGATTCTCCTGATAAGTTTACACAGACCACAAAGAATAATATCAAGGTGAAGGAACTCTGCTATACAGATTTGGGTTTTCCCCATCTGTCAGAGGGGGAATGCAATGGTGGAGTTACACCTTTGGCAAGTTCAAGTTCTGGTGGTTTGCCAGAAATATGCAAACCAGAGACATCTGCAAGACATTTTGTTAGTTATTCGAGCAGGCAAACTGAAGAATTAAATGCTAGGAAAAATAAGCAGTCAAAGATCTCCCTGGACAATTCCTCTCAGGACCAGGTTAATCAGGGTCATGCTAGATTTCCACAGAACAGTACAGGATCCTGGCATCATCTATATCATCTGGCAGCCTCTGTAGGAAGCTTAAGAAAGTTTAATGAAAACTCTATGGAAGAAACAGGTCGTAATTTCAAAATGCCATCTTTTCAAGGTTGCAATTTTGATCACCAAGAGCAGCTAGGAAATAGGCAGAATGGGCAAGATTATCGCTCCAAGATGATGCATGAATATAGTGAAGCTCCAAACCAACTGAAATTGAAAATAGGGCTTCCACAAAATTCATCTGACAGTAAACAACCATTACAGGGCTCTAAGGAAGGTGTTAATGTTTCTGTCTGTAATAATGGCTACCATGGCTCGTTTTGGACAAACAAATCAGGGACAAAAATATCTGAAGGAATTCGTACCAAAATTCTATCATCTTCTGGCTTATCTCAATTTTATGTCAAAGAGTCCCTGAATGATAATAGAAGTGTAACTGCAAGACAGCTTAAATATCATCCCAATGATCTGATGTCTGAGATGAGAAACCAAAAGCTTGAAAGAGAACCGTGTCAGTTGCATGTTGAAGGGAATTGTGAACCATCTGGTACTTCCAATGCGTATGGATCCAAATTAAATTTACATGGCAGCATGGACTTGAATGATGCAAAAGTGCAGAATGGCATCATCTTACGGCAATGGCTTGGATATACTCCACGAGTAGTAGACAAAATTGAGAATCTGCACATTTTTAAACAAATATTGGAAATAATGGAACATGCACACTCACAAGGAATGCTTTTAGGAAATATTCGCCCTTCTTGTTTTGTACTCTCAGCATTAAACAGGGTTGAATTTCTCGAGTCTCCGGCAAGTCAAGTGAATTTTGAATGCTCCAAAAATACAGTTTTTCCATCTTCTAACCCCATAGATCACACATCAAAGTTCCATCAAAATAGAAAGCTTTCCAGACAGTATTTCTCAACAGAAGTTGTCCAAGGCCATGGTCATGGTGATAGACATGAGTTACCGAATCAGTCAGTAAAGCCTTCTGGCACAGACAACCCACACTCTGAACATCGCCATATCGGAGTGGATGCCACTTTTCGTAGGAAAGGTTCAGAATCGTTTAGAACTTGCTCTGTAGATCAAAATATTGGCCAAACTTCTGAACGATACTTTATAGATTCTGAAATGGAAGGTACTGATGATGGGAAGTTACTTTCAAAGAATGCACGCAATCCAGGATATGACCTCGCCGAGGGTCGACAGGTTATGGACCAAAGTGACCAGCAATGCGGAAGTAGGATGATGGTATCGATTGGCGACAATCATCATTCAACAGAAGATTGTTTGTTGTTGGAGGAAAGTTGGTATACCAGTCCCGAACAGCTGAACGAAGGGTCAAGCTCATTCTCATCTGACATATATAGTTTAGGGGTCCTATTATTTGAGGTATGATTGTCTACTTCAGTGTAACGAATTGTGTTTTCTTGCAACTGGTAAAGTGTTTAAACCTTAAAGTTTTAAGAGTATTAACTCCATCTGTTATTGGGAAACCTAGCTGAATAGGGCTAAAATTGGCTGACCATTTAAACTTTAAAGATCTTGATTGTTGAGGATTGTACTGTTGGTTGGAATTGGTGAGTCTCTGAGTTTGTTTATACCAAATATGCTAGTATGTGTCTTGAGAGTCCTCAAATTTCATATTAGACACCATAGTTTATATTCTTGCAGAAATTTTCCAATAATTTCCAATATTTTCCCTGATATTTCTGATCAGTTTGTTTTGGAACCCCGAACTATATATTTGCTGAAACGATATTTGCAACATTGCTGTGATATTGTATTAGACTATAGTGTATTCATATGTATCATTGAATTATTCTCTTAGATGAATAAATGGTTCAGTTGATAAGCCTGAACTGTATAGATTCTGAAGCTAAATTTCAGTATATACTGATTGTAGTTCATGTGAAACATAATAATGGGATTTAATTGTTGTTGAAGATAGAGCCTGAACAACTATTAACAGAAGACACTGTTTTTTTAATGTTGGCTAAAATATACAAGACATTGGTTGCGTTTGTGATGGGTGTCTTGGTGGGTTTATTTAAGCAGAGGCATCTTCTAAATTCTAATACCTCCTAGTAAGAGGATATTTGTTCCATAGATATCATGAAAAGAGAACAATGATTGATGGGATAGAGAATGTGCAATAAATGGTAAAGGAAGTCAAAGAGATTAGTTATTTTCCACCAAGGAAATCCAGGTAGTGGGTCTCTCTCTTTCTTCTGGCCACTGTATGCTTTAGAAGTCGATCCAAGGGAAGTCGTTTTGTTTTCCTGTAGAAAATTTCATCCAGTTTCAATTGTAGCTCATTCTACTGTGAGGCTTGCAACTGTTTTCTGAAGCTCATTTTAAGGTTCTTGAGGTTGATTGATCTGTCAGTTTTTCTTTCAAACCTAGCACCAAGCACTTAATTCCTAATAGATTACAGATCTACTGATTACTTGCACAGCTAGGTTCCTAACACAATAAATTCAACGGTCGCAAAATATAACAATCTCAATCATGAAATAAATAACACAACTGATTCTACCGATTCACAGTTTTTTATTAACTTTCATAAGTTTCTTGGGCTCCTGTCTTGGGAAAATGGCCCAATTGAGGAAATACATACAACTGGATCTGATCCAGTTAATCAAGCCTTCCTCGGCTGATTTGATTCTCCTTGCTGCCCCCTTCTTAGATCCAACACACTCACTAAGATTCTTCTCTCAATCTTGTGTTGCTGTATGGTGGTCTTCTCCTTCTCCTTAGCCTTGCTTTTATAACTTTACATTGAGCTAAATCCATAACCCTAATCTCCAAAGTGACTGACAACCGATATTAGATCTCAGCCCTTCACTTGAGATGAAGGGCTGAGATTAAAACATAATCACTAAGTAATTAATTTACTTTTTCTAAGTTTATATTAGCTCAATAAGTCAACATTATAATTATGTGCTTTCCTAAGTTATACTTAGGCTAAGCTACATTAGCTACTTAGCAAGTGTTCTAAGGAGTTGTTTAACTTTTGCATGTCTAGACAGTTAGGCCTGTGTAGAAGTACTTTGCCTTATCTACAAACATCAACACTCCCTGTTAGCGAGGGAGGTACTTTTGCCACCTGAAACTAACTTTGATCTTGGAACTGCATCTGCTGCTATGGCTGCTTCGTCTGAACTAGAAGTCTTCCTTGCCCTCTGGTCTGGAAACATCCTGGAAGTCCTACTTTCTTTAGCATGGTCCCTAGAAGGCTCTTGCTCCTAAACATACTAAAAGTTCATCTCATACCAAAAGACCATCTTGACAAATTTGTGTAGAAGTACTTTGCCTTAGCTACAAACATCAACACTCCCTGTTAGCGAGGGAGGTACTTTTGCCACCTGGAACTAACTTTGATCTTGGAATTGCATCTGCTGCTATGGCTGCTTCGTCTGAACTAGAAGTCTTCCTTGCCCTCTGGTCTGGAAACATCCTCGAAGTCCTACTTTCTTTAGCATGGTCCCTAGAAGCCTCTTGCTCCTAAACATACTAAAAGTTCATCTCATACCAAAAGACCATCTTGACAAATTTGGAGGAATCTATCCACTGCTCCTCCCCTCTTAAACCTAAAGGCTAATTCCCTCTGAGCTGCTTAACCTTCGAAGCTACTTGCTCCTTTTTCTCTGTCACTGCTTTGCTTTGTGCTAGTTCCGCTTGAATAGGCTGGCACTTTAGTCTGTACATGTTGCTTTCTCTAACTTCTATAACATGCCCATCATTAAAGCTAGAATCCATGGGTCTAATTTGTACCTTCCCATCCTGAAACGCTACATAGAACCCCTTCTTCTCCATCATAGAGATTGAGATCAAACTCCACCTAAGTTCTGACACCTAGAACACATCCTTCACTTCCATCATGCCTCTTGACTTGAGTTGAGATATCACCGTCCAACCCTTTTTTCTGCATGTTTGGCATCATCACCAAACTCCACATGCAGCTTTGAGCCCCACTTGGTCAGATTGTCAAATTGTTCTTGTGTTCCTATCATATGCCTTGTGGCTCCATTGTCTAGCAACGACGCACCCATTGGTAATGTGCCTGAGTTAAGGTAGGAAACAATTACGAATACGGTTTTGAACTTCTTGGCAAACTCCTTCCGAGCTTCTATTGATGTAGCTATAGCTGGCTGCATGCCCTTCTTTCTTCCTCCTCGGATACTGTGAAGCATAGTGTCCCGTCTTATGATAGGCAAAACACTTGACCTTAGTCAAGTCCTCCTCCTCTTGGATTTTGAGGTTGACTCCTCACACTTTGTAGTATCCCATTGGCGAATTTAACCCTAGGGTTAAAAGAGCATATGATAAATTTGTAGTAGTATCACAATATCCCTTTTCAATTCAACAAAGATGACATTGAATGCACAAAAATGTAAACAAGTAGATGATTTTACAACAATACCAACGGTACATAGCAAGTTACAATTTCACATTCTCACTCCTAAGGCTGTTGCACTAGCAGATTTTGTGGTACAATATTCAACAATTTAGAAATAGTAGCACTTTTTTACAAAGATTACAATATCAATTACCCTATCAACAATACAACTAACCAACTTACAAGATCCACAATTTTCCTTCACAACCTTGTTTCCTTCGAATTTGTTGCGTTGTTGTCATTTGAGAGCCCTAACGAACCTCGTTGCTATCCTAATAGGCCTTGCTGCTACCTAGAGATGCCCCAAGGCCTTCACTGTTGATTGGGACGCCACTGCTTCAACTTACCTTTCTTAGCTCCTTGTTGCCCATACTCCACTTTGCTGCACCTGATGTTGCCTTAGATAGGGGCTAGTCTGTAGATGTGGCCGTAGCCATAGGGTGGCTCTCTCAAACCCTCGCTGCCCTAAACCGAGCCTTAGAAGATCACTCTGCCACAAAATTAAGCCATCACTGCCACAAGAAATACCCTAATGATGGGTCGTAGCCTCAAATCAAGATTCAAGGGTGTTCACTTGCTTAGGGTTGTTGAAAAGGGTAACTAGGTTTAGTCTTCATAATTATCATTGTACTTGTATCATTATGTATTTTATGTAAAAAGCAAAAAGAAGAAAAATATTTGTTTTTTTATTATTATTTTATTAGTTCAGCATGTTCTTCATGCTTCTAGGATTTGTTGAGTCAAATTGCTATTTAGAATTTTTGTAAAGAAAAAGAGAATAATTTTCTAGATGTATTTTGGTCAAATTCACCTCAAGAAGCCAAGTCGGCCCTCCAAGATGACAAGCCGACTCACTGAAAGGATATTTTTTTTCGCACATAAGAACAACTATATATTGGCATATGTCCACCTCCAAAATGGCAAGCAATCCGGGCTTTTCTGTGATGCGCTCTGTGATAGAAAGATAAAAAATTCAGAGACTAAGTCTTGCAAATTCCTGAGGTCATATGGTCTGGAAAAAGGTGAACTTTTCTGTGGTAAATGATGCAAATTTTCTATAACAAATGGTCTGGAATAGATGCGAACTATCTATGGGTTACCTTCTGAAATTGATGTGAGTTTCTTGAGGCTATATTTCTGAAGTAAATGCGGGGGACTGAGACTATGTTTCTGTGAAGTAACACAAACTAAGATGAAAATCTGTTGACTGAAATTTGGAAGGCTTGACTTGGCTTCCTGGAGGTTGTATATGGGTCTTGGATTTCTCACTTTGATCTGATTCTATAAGAAAAGGAGATTTTCTGGGTTTTCCCCTTGTGGGGTTTTTGCCCTGGCTTGGAGCCTACATCCTTGCGTTCTTTTGTCTTCTGTGATCTTCATGTTATATACTTTTGGTAATTGCTTGATAAAAGAAGAAAACATAAATTTAATAAACTAGCCAACAATCTCACAAGTAATTATCATGGACAGAGAAATTTATCCTAATCTACCAGCATCTTAATTTCTCAACATGGTATCAGAGCTAAGGTTTGGAGGAGGAGGCCTGAAGATCACATTTTGTTGGCATTTAACAAAGATTCGAAGTCTGATGCATCATTGAAGGTCTTCAAATCTCTCTCTCGTGGCTTTTATTGGACAAATTTCTGTGGCTTTTGTTGAAAATTTGCTGTAGCTCGCATACATCCCTGTGGTTCAGATTATATCTGAGGTTCTCAGTGACATCAAGGCTCGATGTATATTATGGCAAGTTTACATTACCGTGGCTCATATATAACTCACATTTGATTCATGCTCTTATGGCTTTATTACAATGGCTCGTTATATTACATATCCGTGGAGGCTTGTATCTGACCAACTGTGGGCTGCATACCTTTCTTAATAGCTCACATACACTCTGTGGCTCGCTCTACATTATGGATATTGCTCTACACTGTGTGGCAACATATTGTTCTGTGCATTGGCATCACCTGTGGTGGCATCTCGATACACTAGTACTCTGCACATCATATTACAATGGTATCATTACAATATTTTGCACTATCGCTTACATTGTCATGACTCACAGACTCACATTCCTTTGAGACTCTCATTAATGATTCCTTTGAGACTCTCATTAATGTTTCTGTGGCTCACTTGTGGTTTATGGATCGGTTCATGTCTCTATGGCTACCTTCTGTTTGATGGATCATTTAATGGCTTGCTTCATAATGGTTCATTCACACTACTGTGGTTTGTATACTCGGAACAGTGGCTCGTATATCCTATCAAAGGCTCATAATATTTTTTGTGGCACGTTCTTTGTGGCTCACACTGCTATAACTCGCACTATGTTACAATGATTTGCACTGCATTATCTAAGGCTTGAAACTATCAAAGTGGTTTCACAATACTCTAAACATCATCATAATACAGTGGTATCTTCACTATATGGTCCGTATGACATCACCTCATCTGAGGTTCAGTGACATCGTTTTGCATACTCTGTGGTATCTAAGTGGCATTGCATCCGAGGCTCGATATTATACAATTGATATCACTATAAGGCTTGGCATTACTCAGCGACTCACACATCCATAGCTTGATGTATGAACAATGATCTTGACGTGGGATAATAATCTATAAACAATGATTACAACATATAACAGTGATTACAGTGATTGCAACAAATATTGTTCTAACCAGATATATGGAAGATGTCCTCATGATATAAAGCAGTATATTTATGACTCATGACAAGTCTAGTGAGACAATGACCTTGTTGGCAGTAAAACAATGACCTTTGTTGATAGTGAGACAGTAATCTATATGACAGAGAGACAATGATCTGTGGAAGAATTATATCTAAAGTTTGGTAGTAACCCTAGTAAGGCGGTGATCTTTGACCCTGTTGCATAATAGTGACTTCAATGGATGGCAGTAATAGTAATCTTGTCAGATAGATGTATGAAAAAATACATATGATGCACAACTACGGTGTTGGATTGTGTGTTCTCAAGCAGTCATGAGATTTCGTTTCTATAATGATGGATTTCACCATCAAGCCAACCTATATAGAAGGAACCAAAACTCTGAGAAAGAAACCAAGATTATCACTAAATCTGAAGTACTTCTCTAAGGCACAAATAGACCAAGACTTTGAGTTTGATAAAGCTCATCTCTGTGTTACGAATATGAGAACCAATTAATACATGTCAACTGATGGAACCTAGACAAAGTTAGCAACTTAATGAAGGCTCTGAAGTTGAGGAAGTTGAGGCACCTGTGTTGAAGATAAACATCTGTTGAAGAATGTTGGCACTTGAAGAAGAGCCAAATCTTTGCAAGAAAGAGATAAGGTATAGTTGCAAAGGTTTGTATAATTTTTGTGTGCATTTCATGTGTCAAGTTCACTAGCTCATGATGGTCATTTGTAAGATAAAGGGTCTGCATAAATATAGATTGGGGACAATTACATAGAAGAGATTGATGCTGTATTACATATGTTGACCACATCTTGTAATCATATGAAATGGATAAAAGGCATGTCAAATAGTATCATTAGGGTTTTGCAACATGCTAGTAGCATTTTGCAATGCTTGGATAACAAGTCTTGATGACTATAAAGGATCTTGATGACTATAAAGGATCTAGGGTTTGTATAGAACCTTGCCATTTTTGAGTGGTATGTCTTAAATACTTTGACATCTACGGTTTTTGAACCCTAGCTTAGTTTAGACTAAAAGAAACCCTAGAAACAAAATCCTATCTAATCTTTTTTGCTGTTAGAAGTCCATCTAACCCTTGATTTTTAATGTGAGAACAAGGCTGGTGAACAGGATCAAAATTAAGCGGGAGCTAATCCTTCTCAAAAGATAATTACTCCATATCTCCTTGTTTGTTATCTTTATGCCTTATATTTCTGTTCTTTCATGGTCTTTTAATAAAGGTTGCAAGCCAAGACAAGAGTTACCTAAAGCTTGACTAGCAGAAGGAAGAAATGGAAGAATGTGGAAAAGCATGAAGATGAAGAAGTAGAGAATAGTTTGAAGCTTGCATCAAGGAAGTTGATTAGAGGACAAGAAGTCCACTTACCTCAGATAAAAAGAGGGGTCTATAAAGACCCGAATGGATGCGATATTGAAGCTTACTGATTGGTTCGTTCCAGGGACACATTGATTAACGATTGAAGAACAACTTTGTTGTAATATGAAGATAGACCATGCAAAGGAATGTTGACCTCAGAGGGAGCAAGCAACAAGATTTTGAAGAATCCCACATTTTGCAACTCTGATAATCTTGGGATATGGTTTGGCTTCCTGAAAGGACTTATTGCAGAAGTATGTGAAGAGGATGGAAATATAGCTTGTTTGATGGTATTATATCAGTTGCTTGTTTGATTTAATTTGGGGGCACATGGATTAAGTGGATGACATTGATAATGGCTTGGAAGAGAATGAAGACCGAATATTGTTATGTAAGGATGGAAGGCATGTGCTAGTAAGATGTGAGGAAGTTTGGCTCCTTAAAGATGTTAGATAAACCATTTGATAACAAAGTTACATGAGGATTGTCAAGATCCAGGAAGGTTAAGTTTGATATGATGTGAAGCTATTAGGTGCCGAGAAGCCTTGCAAAGATCTGGAAGCCCGACAAGCTACTACTAAAGATATCCACGGAAGAACAACCATTTGTTGAATGAGATTAGCTGAAGCTTGTGGTTAAGTCTCCCTGGTTGAGAGGGAGTGATGGAGGACACTAGGCCAGTACTAACAACCATACGTCTAGTGAAGGCACTGGTTGGAGAATGGTGGATTGGATAAGCATATGGGATCGATACTCCTTTAGGATTGGGAATCCATGATAGGAGTAGTCCAGTGGACCGATACTCTTTGAGGATAGGGCAAGGTATCCAACATAAGAGTAGTCAAAGAGGACCGATAGTCTTTGAGGATTGGGAATCCAAGATAAGAATAGTCCTATAAGGATATACCTGGTGAACATCTGGATGGGGTATGTGCTTTGAGAGGCTGTGGTGATGGTGTCCAAATGTATGCCTCCTACCATTGTGCTCTTAATCTAGTGGAGAGTTAGAGCTTGTTAGTTAAGGCCTTGTTATTTGTAATGTCCCCTCCAATTAATTTCACCCAGCAGCTACACTAGTTTTGCAATTTTGTCTAAGTTATGTCAATTTTGATATTTTGGGTGCTTAACTTAGGAGAAGTGGGTTAGGAGGACCCCACTTGATTAATTTGGCTAAGGAAGGTCCCAACATAGGAGAAGAAGGGAAAATCGAAGTGATAGTGGATGGTGGGGGCCACCCCAAAAGGGGAATACGCACCCCTTGAGAAAACTTGCACTTTTGGAGGGAGAAAGTCAAGGTGAGGTTGATGCATGGGGCCCACATGGGAAAAGTGGAGCTCAAGGATAAATAGGAGAAAGATGCATCATTTTGGGGCTTTTGAACCTTTGCACATCGAACCTAACTAGCACGCTTGAGCTGTTGAGCCAAGTCTGCAAGTGTTGTTCAGCACACGAGATTCTCACCCTACCTTCGGTGGAATTAGAGTGCCAGCCCAAGGAGGAGGATCTACACTATTTGGGAGCTGTTCCGGATGTGGCATCAAGTGCATTTTGTGGGAATTATTTAGCCATTTGTGCGAAGGACAGAAACATGCACTACCTGGGAGAGTTAGTTGTGGGGTAACAAATTTGCTGGGCTTTCTGGGAGAGTCTTGGACCATTTTTCGCTGGAGATTTGGATTTCTAGGCTGACACATTTCTGTGGGGTTTTTGATGTAGTAGTGACAACATTTTAGAGACTACGTGGGCTTGAGCAGAGGTAGCTGGGCCACACGTGGGCGCTGGGTGGAGTGACATTTGGGGCTGAGTTGAGCTGGAGTTTGGAGAGGCATCTGGAGGGGAGTTTTGCTAGCATTTACCATCATTTTGGAGGAGTTGAGTAGGGTCATTTCCAGGTGGGTCGAATTACCCAGCAGTTGGAGGAGCACGTGGAAAGTGGGGATAATTTCGGGGGTCAGAACTAGGCCAAACCCTTTTTGGGTTTTGGTGCGTTATTTGAGGAGAGACCAGGGTTAATTTCTTAGAATTTTCTAAGCACCGAAGGAGGGTCAAAGAGCATATTCTTCTAGTGAATTGTGTAGTTTTTCCAGGGCCAGTGCAGATCATTGAGGGCAATATCTTTCCAGCTTTCGAGCAGCTGTTTTCATCACCTGGGGCTCGTTAGCTTGCCTCTAGAGAGCCCAAGTGCATTCACTCCATACTTATATTGTACCCCCATCTGATTTATAATGAAAATGGCTCAGTTTGGCGTAGTAGTTTTTCGAGAGTTTTTGGGTGTTTAATTTTGTGTGAATTTTGTGTTGCATGTACCTTGAATGCTTTGTTTATCACAATGTTGCATGATTCGTACTCGTATAAGACTCGTCCTGCTATTGACTTGATGACCCGTATAAGATTTAGGAACGACCCATATAAGACTCGTATAAGACTCAACAAAATTTTCCCTCCATTTTCGCTTTTCCTCCACATGATCTCCAAAATAAATAAATAAATAAATAAAAACGAATTTTGAGGGTCTTATGTGGGTCCTATGCGGTTCTGCATGGGTTCAATGCAGATAGCGAGTTTTGTGCGGGTTTGGCTAGTACAGGTAGAAACCGCGGGTTCTATGTGAGTGACCCGTCTCGCTATAAAACTCGTCACGACCCGCGGGTACTCGTAGGTCTTATAAGAGTCATGCTACACTGGATTATCACTATTAATTTTCCCTTAGGAATATTACAGTGGTATCAAAGCTCATAGTCTTGGCTTAGCCTGTGGTAGAAACCTTCAGTTTATGACACCAGAGGACAGACAAAATATCACATACAAGAGGCAGAGGTACAAAAGCAAGGAAAGACAACTGCAGATTACCCCTAATCCAGAAACCCTTTAGCAGAAGATTGAGGAGCTAGATATGGGGCATAATCAGAATGACAAAGAGAGAAAAGAGGAGGAATTTGCCCAAAGCCTTTTGAAGGCTATCCATGACTTGTCTAGGGGCATTGATGAGTTGAGACAACAGAACAACAATAATAACAAGGGTAAGGGCAGCCAGGGGGACATCCATTTGGGAGAAGGTTTAGGTACCTCACACCATCAGGCCACCAACCCACATAACACACCACCCAGGTCGACTATCCCCACGTTTCTAGTGTCCGGTGCCAGAGGGCAGCAAGGGCAGGAGGATATGCCCATGGGGGACTACTTTGTGGAGTACCAGTCATATGGGCCTGATTTTAGAGAAGCCATTACCTTCAAAGATTTCTGCCAGCTCAAGGGTAACAACAAGAACAAGGGGCCGAGTGGAGGAGCTTACACGCATGGCACTGATTTGCAATGTATGGTGGGAAGGCTCTTCCTTCCAACTTTTGATGGCTCTCCTAAGAGCTCAACCAGGGTGTGGGTTGAGAAGCTAGATGTCTATTTCCAGCTTAACCAGATGACAAAGATGGAGGCAATCAAGATTGCCACTTTGCACTTGGAGGGAGAGGCTCATAATTGGTGGTTCCATGGGTTGGCCACTTTGGTGTATGTAGGTATCACTGCCTATGAGGAGTTCACACGAAGGGTGTTGGAGCATTTTGAGAGGAGAGACCTCGAGGAGCACTTCGGAGAGATGACACAACTCAAGTAGCCCGAAAGTTCTAAGACATATATCTCTGAGTTTCTGAGGTTATCAGTGATGGTGCCACATTTGTTGGAGGCCAAGAGAGTTTTTTTGTTTGTGGATGGATTAGTAGAGCCACTAAGGGGCTTGGTGAGGTCCAATAGGCCCACCAATTTGCAGGATGCAGTAGGTAGAGCTCGAGATTTATAGGATGCGCTTCCCAGGACTAGAGCGCAGGTACCCACTAGACCCGTGTTTCAACAAAGGGGGCGAGACACTAGGCATCAACCATAGCGAGATATTCGGGGGTGAGGGCAGTTGGATGATGAGGTCCGAAGGGACTTGCGTAGGAGGAAGTTTTGCGTCACTTGCCAGGAGCCATGGGCACCAGGGCACAGGTGTACGAAGGGCAAGGCACACTTCATAGAGGTGTTTTTTAACAGTGAGCTGGAGGATGATGCAAAGCAGGAGATAGGCATTGGTGATGATGAGCCATAGGTGACAAGAGGAGGTGGAGGCCCACCACCCCCACCAGGAGGATCTCCTTTCTTGCTTGCAGCAAGCGTTATCACGTCACTTTGGGGAGTGCCGAAGTACCTTACTTTGAGGATTAGGGGCACAGTGTAGGGGCAACGTGTTTCGATGCTAGTAGAGAGTGCGACCACCCACAATTTTGTAGATGCCTAGACGGTGGAGAGGAGGGGCATACGCACAAAGTCCTTTGAGGGATTCTCGGTCTTGGTGCCAGGAGACCGTACCATGCAGTGTACTAGATATGTTCCTAGGATGACAATGGTGATGGGGAACTATTTTATGATGGACCATTTCTTTGTGGTTGATGTCCCATACATCGACGTGGTGCTTGCCATGTAGTTGGAGATGGAGTTCGCAGGGCTTGATGGGAAGATAGTTTTGTTGAGAGGCATGCACTCATACCCCCCACAGACAATATCATCGCATAGGATGGAGGCAAACTTGACACATGGGGATATAGAGTGGGTTGTGGAGCTCAGGATATCTAATGCAGGGGGCAAGCCCAAGCCACCACACCTAGACATCTAGGCCATTCTAGAGAGGTACCTAGCAGTATTTGGAGACATCCCACCAAGACACCCCCTTGATAGGGGGTTTCAGCACAATATCGAGTTGGAGCCAGGGGTGCAGGCAGTTACCATGACCCCATACAGACATCCCAAGGCTTATCAAGACGAGATTGAGCGGGCTATTCATGAGTTATTGGCATTGGGGCACATTAGGCCCAACTCTAGTCCCTTCGATTCATCAGTTGTTTTGGTGAAGAAGAAGGATGGTACGTTGCGGATGTGCATCGACTACAAATCCCTCAACAAGAAGACGTTGAAGAGCTGGTACCCCATTCCCTTAGAGGAGCCAAGTGCTTCTCTAAGATAGACTTGCGTTCGGGGTACCATCAGATTTGGGTGAGGGATCAAGATATCCCTAAGACAACTTTCAGGTGTCACTATGACCACTTCGAGTTTTTGGTTATGCCCTTTGGGCTGACCAACGCACCTGCTACCTTCCAGTCTTTCATGAACCATGTGCTCCGCAATTAGTTGCGTCGATTTATGTTGGTGTTCTTTCACGACAAACTAATTTACAACAGGACATGGGAGGAGCACTTGCAACATGTAGAGGAGTTTCGTATTTTGGAGGGGCAACAGTTCTATGCGAAGCTATCCAAGTGTGAGTTTGGGCTGACTGAGATGCTCTACTTGGGGCATATTATTGGAGAGGATGGAGTGCGGGTGCATGAGGAGAAGATTAGAGCCATCCGGGACTGGCTAGTTCCCCAAAATGTGACTGAGCTGAGGGGATTTGTGGGCATCTGCACGTATTACAGGAAGTTCGTAAAGGGCTTCTCACAGCTAGCGACACCCCTCACAGATCTGACCAAGAAGGGGGCATTCACATGGACGGACAGGGCACAAGCAATGTTCGAGCACCTCAAGGAGGTGATGAGCAGTTGTCTGGTGTTGGCTTTACCTGATTTTACCCAGCCATTCACCTTGGAGTGCGATGCATCAAGTGAGGGCATTGGCGCTGTATTGTCACAGGGAGGCCACCCCATAACTTTTGGGAGTCTGAAACTCCTTTGTCATGAGAGGCTGTACTCGATCTATGACAATGAGATGTTTGCCATCATGCATGTGTTGGCCAAATTTTGACAGTATTTGGTGGGCAACAGGTTCAGAGTGAAGATTGATCATAATAGTCTTCGCCACTTTCTGGGGTAGAAGGACCGTAATGATAGACAACAGAAGGGGTCAACAGGATTCAGGGCTACAATTTTGACAAAGCGTATGTCAAGGGCAAGCACAACGTGTTGGCAAATGCTTTATACCGGAGGCCCGCGACACTTTCACTCATGAGCATTTGCCATGATTGGAAAGCAAAACTTTTGGTGGAGTACTCCAAGGATCGACAAGCGTGTGAGATCTTGGAGGGTACTCATGGGGATGAGCACTATTGTGTGATGACTGATGTCATTTACTACAAAGGGTGCATATATTTGGTACCTGATTCATAGTTGAGGGAGA
Organism: Pinus tabuliformis; assembly: GCA_031772625.1. Taxonomy (NCBI): domain Eukaryota; kingdom Viridiplantae; phylum Streptophyta; class Pinopsida; order Pinales; family Pinaceae; genus Pinus; species Pinus tabuliformis. The sequence goes on along the minus strand of CM062814.1, from coordinate 908,858,779 downwards.
TGATTCTCCATGTAGCACATGATTCACTGCTGTTAGGACACTAGGGGTTCCTAAAGACTTATAGGGCAGTTAGGGAGCGCTTCACTTGGAAGGGCCTAAGGGGGACATGTTGAGGCATGTGCAGGAGTGTGAGGCCTTCCAGAGGAACAAGTGGGAGTTGACCCATCTTGTTGGGTTACTACAACATCTCCCCATTTCAAAGGAGAAATGGGAGAGCATCTCGATACTTTATCACAGGACTTCCAATGGTGCAGGGCTGTGAGTGCATATACTTTGTGGTGGACAGGTTGAAGAAGTACACCCATTTCTTTACTATCCCCACTAGGTACTTTGCTTCGCAAGTTGCGGAGCTGTTCTTTAGAGAGATCTTCTGGTTGCATGATCTTCCCAAGACCATAGTCAATGACAGGGACAATCGCTTCATGGGGGTGTTTCGCTAGGAGCTCTTTAGGTTGGTGGGCATTAAGCTCACTCCCAGTACAAACTACCACCCTCAGACAGATGGACAAATCAAGATAGTCAACAAGTGGTTGGAGGGATACTTGCGGAACTACGTGACAGGGCAGTGACGAGCATGGATGAGGTGGTTGCACCTAGGGGAGTATTGCTACAATACTACCTACCATATGTCTATTGGTATGTCCCCTTTCCATGCTTTGTATGGGTATGATGCTTTATCTTTTGCTGACATTGTTTTTGGAGACAGCAGGGCCCCAAGGGCCAAAGATTGGATTCAGGAGAGCCAAGACATCCTCAAGGCTCTCAAAGACAACCTATAGACCGCCCAAAATCAATAGAAAATGTCTACAGATATGCACAAGGTCGAGAGGCATTTTGAGGTCGGAAAACTGGTCTTTTTACGCCTCCAACCATATAGACAGTCCACGCTGAAGCAGAATGGGGTCGAGAAGTTACAACCACGTTTCTATGGGCCCTACAGGGTGATCAGGTGGATTGGAGAGGTGGCATATGAGTTGGAGCTTCCGCCTGGAAGCAAGGTACACAATGTATTTCATGTTTCATTCCTCAAGAAGGTATTGGGACAACATGTGACAACAGCCACAAAGCTACCCCCATTGGATGATGAGGGGCACTTGGTTCTTGAGCCTGAGGCTATTTTGGAGACTAGGGAGAGGAGATTGTGGAGCAAGATTATTAGAGAGTATTTGGTGTGGTGGAGGAATTTCCAGATGAGGATGCCACATGGGAGGGGGAACATATTCGGCAACACCCCGCATTACCGTTGCTTGGGGACAAGCAACATTTGGGAGGGGAGGATTATGATGTCCCCTCTAATTAATTTCACCCAGCAGCTACACCAATTTTGCAATTTTGTCTAAGGAGATACTGAGCTTAGTGATCCATACGTTCGTTAGCGAGGTGAAGATTATGTTGTTCGTGATAAAGATAGAAACAAAGATCCAGACCCATAGCCTACAGGTGCAGAGGTGAGAGCAGCAAGAGAAGCAAGGGTGGTTGGAGCAGAACCAAAGCAAGTAGTAGTAGACCCAGTTTCATGAACAACAGTCAAGCTAGCAACACTATTAGCGAAGACAGTAGATTAAGCAATTGGTCCAGTGCCAACAACAGTAGAGGAAGACCCCTACCCATAAGCACGAGGAGCAGCACCAACACCAGTAGCAGTAAGATCAACAACTAGTGGAAGAGGGAACTTATGCATGCTATAAGTAAGTGCACAAGTAGGATCGACCAGACCAAAATAGAATTATAGAATAGAATTATGAAAATTGCGTAATCTATATGATTATTGTTTAAGTTATGTCAATTTTGATATTTTGGGTGCTTAACTTAAGAGAAGTGGGTTAGGAGGACTCCACTTGATTAATTTGGCTAAGGAAGGTCCCAACATAGGAGAATAAGGGAAAATCGAAGTGATAATGGATGGTGGGGGCCACCCCAAAAGGGGAATATGCACCCCTTGAGTAAAATCGCATTTTTTGCAGGGAGAAAGTCAAGGTGGGGTCGATGCATGGGGCCAACATGGGAAAAGGGGATCTCAAGGATAAATAGGAGAAAGATGCATCATTTTGGGGCTTTTGAACCTTTGCACATCGAACCTAACTTGCACGCTTGAGTTGTTGAGCAAAGTCTGCAAGTGCTGTTCAACACACGAGATTCTCACCCTACCTTTAGTGGACTTCTAGTGCCTTCCTAGGAGGAGGATCTACGCTATTTGGGAGTTGTTCCAGATGTGGCATCAGTGCATTTCATGGGAATTATTCAACAGTGTGGGCGCAAGAGAGAAACACACACTACCTAGGAGAGTTGGTGGTGGGGCAACAAATTTGCTGGGCTTTCTGGGAGAGCCTTGGATCATTTTTTGCTAGAGATTTGGAGTGCTAGGCAGGCACATTTTTGTGGGTTTTTTGCTGTAGTAGTGACACCATTTCAGAGACTTGGTGGGCCTGAGCAGAGGTAGTTTCTGGGCCACACGTGGGAGCTGGGTGGAGTGACATTTGGGGCTGAGTTGAGTTGGAATTTGGAGAGGCATTCAGAGGGGAGTTTTGCCAGCATTTACCTGAGCAGCTGAGGAGCAACAATGGGCAGATTGAGAGTTGTTCACAAACGGAGTTGTGAACAACTCAACAAGAGTCTCGATGTGTTGTGTCCTTGATGGACTAAGGCACAAATAGCGAGGAGATTGGATAGGCAAGGTTCAGTGGCCAGATGGACTTGGATCATTGATAGAGGTGTGTTGCAGATCAGGGGCTGAAGGATCGACAGGTACAGTGTACGATCGAGGGAGCTGTGAAGTTGACTACATCAGCCAGATGGTCAGAGTGTCTTGTTGAGGGTAGATTGGTTGTCGATGGATTGACACCAAGCCCCAGTTTTGTATTCTTGTACTAGTGGATGTATGAGGGCCATTTTCCTTGGTACGGGAGCCCTAGAGTGTTGTATTATTCAGTTTGATCAATATAACAAACTTGGGTTATTGTACAAAATTGTAAAAAGTTGTCTATATTCTGTGTGTGTGATTTATTGTTGTTTATATTCCACTGTGCAAAGTAGTTTTGTTGGGATTCTTGGTTTGGCAGCATCAGAGATTTAAGATTCTATCCCAGGCACCAAGATCGTGGAAAAACAACATGGTATCAGAACGTATTTGAGCTACTTTGAGGGACAATGAATCAGAGTGTGCACAACAAAGCAATTCAAAGGGAGTTGTGGGTGTTTAGATCATGGCGCAGAGGGTTCGGCTGAAGACATGGAGATGTGGTCTTAATTGGCTTGACAACGATATTGGCTGTGAGTTCTGGTGGATTGGTGATGAGCCTGGTGAACAACAATTTGTTGCAAGGAAAGTTGTTGATTGTGGACTTCCTTTGACTTGCCATGGATGGTTAGGACAACTAGAGGGTTTCTTTGGCTTGGACGAGATCAACATGATTGAGATGGTTTCATGTGATGGATTGCAGATAGGTAGGCTAGAGTCTTCATCGGATCGTGATGTTGCATATATGAGATTGGAGGGATTTGCACAAGTTGTATTTGATCCAGGAGGATGAATGCTTGCAGGACTAAGCCAGTGGAGATTGTGTAGGCTCAGAGGGAGTCTAGCCTCAAAGGGAGCAACCTTATGGAGGTTTGGAATCTTCAGGTTCAGATATGATGAGGTAGAGGCACTACCGAGATTGTCGGGTTTAATCTACAAAGTATGTTGCAGTGATGGATGTCAGAGGGAGTCTAGCGTCAAAGGGAGAAACCTTATGGAGGTTTGGAATCTTCAGGTTCAGATATGATGAGGCAGAGGCACTACTGAGATTGTCGGGTTCAATCTATAGAGTATGCTGCAGCGATGGATGCCAGATGGGCTAACATCACCTGTTCTGTTACGTCCAAGTATTGGAAGTACCTCCCTTACTATGAGGGAGTGTTGATTTTTGTAGCTTGGGAGCTACTCCAAGCCTTGAGGATCGAGGGTTTGGAGGAAGGAGCTCCGCAAGTGGCCTTGTGGGCTTGAAACCCAAGCTTGAGGTTTTGCACCCATCCATGTTTGGGCCAAAACCGTGACAAGATTGCGACATGTGATGGATGAGGATGATAGTAGATGTCAAGACGAATCCAACGCATTGAGAATCGTCTAATTCCGAGTTGTCGTTGTTGAGTTATGAATTTTTGAAACTAATGTGTCGTTGTGAGGCCTACTAGGACAAGTCGACCAACATGTTAGAGTGCCCTTAATGGCTAATGTCACCCACATTGAAGCTATAAAAAGGAGTGACATTGGAGGTCATTCTACACATCTCAAGTGCATCAAACATCAAGTTTAGCTCTAAAATTGAGTGTGGTTATGAGGGAAGAGGAAGGAGATAGTGCCGCCGAGTTTTTGTGAGGGTATTCTCTGCGTTTTTCGGAGTAGATTTTCTGTGGAATAGGCCGTAGCCCAAGGCAGAAAGTAAGTTGACTTAAGGCCGAGTTTGTGGGCAAAATCAAGGTGTCTCCCTTGCTAGATTAGGCGTAGCTAAAGAGGTAAGTACAAGGGCAATTTTTGTGTTTATTTGTGATGGGATCTCTGCTATAGGTGGGTTGCAGACTGCTGTAGCTTGTAGTAGGTGATTGGTGGAGTGTTGAGGGCTGTGAGGCCTTGTGTGGAAGGCTCTCTAGAGGCTGCAACCTCTATAGGAACAACATAGCTTGTACAGGGGTAAAGGAGGCTTCAAACATGTTTTTCTTTGTGCCTGGAGGCAACCCTAGTTTGTTGTAGCAGTTTGAGATGATTCAGAGCCTTATGGAGGTGCCCAAGGTGTCTTGAAGATCAAGGAAGGGACAACAAAGTAGGTGGAAGTTTGGACAAGGAAAGAACAATTTTGGAGTAGTGGTTTAGGGTTATTGTGTGCCCTAACCAGTCTTCTAGAAGCACAAAAATCGAGGTCAAGGAGGCAACAACAGTATGTTGTAGATGTCACCTTGTTGATGGATGGATGCTAGGTGGATGGATGTCCTAGAAGAGGAAAAGTTGAGAAGTATGTTAGCAACCATGTGGAAGGGTCTCCATAGGTGTTGGATGCCCTAACTAGGCGCATATGCCACAATAGGTATTGGACACTCTTGGTCTGTTGGAGGGCAGCGTGAGAGTGGACCAAGTGTGAACGTGGATTGGGCTTTTATGGTCTGGTGGAGGACAATGTGATAGTGCCCAAGTTGGAGCCCGGTGTGCACCATCTTCATAGACTTAGGTGGTTCCTAGAGAGGCACAAGTTGAGCTCAAGGTTTGATCAGCCAGACGAGCAATTTGAGTAGCCCTAGACTTGTGTGTGGAGAAGGACATCTACAAAAAATGATGGGCAGTCCTCTTAGCCCGTATTCATTGTAGGAGATGGACATCTTGCAGTGATAGGTGGCAGCCCTCTGTGCCTTATGTTGGTCTTCATCGGAGTAGCGCAGGAAGACCATAGTGGGTTGAAGTCCTTGAGTAGTTGAGGAGCAACAATGGGCAGATTGAGAGTTGTTCACAAACGAAGTTGTGAACAACTCAACAAGAGTCTCGATGTGTTGTGCTCTTGATGGACTAAGGCACAACTAGTGAGTAGATTGGATAGCCAAGGTTCAGTGGCCAAATAGACTTGGATCGTTGATCGAGGCAGTGTTGTAGATCGGGGGCTGAAGGACTAGGCAGGTACAGGGTATGACCGAGGGAGTTGTGAGGTCGACTACATTAGCCAGATGGTCAGGGTATCTTGTTGAGGGTAGACTGGTTGTCAATTGATTGACACCAAGCCCTAGTTTTGTATTCTTGTACTAGTGGATGTATGAGGGCCATTATCCCTTGTACGAGAGCCCTAGACTGTTGTATTATTTAGTTTGATTAATATAATGAAGTTGGGTTATTGTACAAAATTGTAAAAAGTTGTCTATATTCTATGCATGTGTGATTTACTGTTGTTTATATTCCGCTGTGCAAAGTAGTTTTGTTGTGATTCTTGGTTTGGTAGCGTCAGAGATTTAAGGCTTAAGTGTCTATCCCAGACACCAAGATCGTGGAAAACCAACATGGTCCACACATGGGAGCTGGGTGGAGTGACATTTGGGGCTGAGTTGAACTGGAATTTGGAGAGGCATCTGGAGGGGAGTTTTGCCAGCATTTATCATCATTTTGTAGGAGCTGAGCAGGGTCATATCTAGGTGGGTTGAATTACAACCCAGCAGTGGGAGGAGCACGTGGAAAGTGGGGGTAATTTTGGGGGTCAGAACTAGGCCAAACCCTTTTTGGGTTTTGGTGGGTTATTTGAGGAGAGAATGGGGTTAATTTCCCAGAATTTTCCGAGCAACGGAGGAGGGCCAAAGAGCAGATTCTTCTAGCCAACAGTGCGGTTTTTGTAGGGCTAGTGCGAATCATTGAGGGGAATATCTTTCCAAGCATCTAGATAGTTGTTTCCATCACCTGGGTCTTGTTAGCTTGCCTTTGGCAAGCCTAGGTTCATTCACTCCGTACTTATATTGTACCCCCATCTAATTTATAATAAAAATGGCTCAGTTTGGCGCAGTTTTTGGAGTATTTTTGGGTGTTTAATTTTGTGTGTGAATTTTGTGTTGCATGTACCTTGAATGCTTTGTTTATCACTGTTAATTTCCCCTTAGGAATATTACATTATTTTGCAAATTGACAATGCTAGTTATGATATTGATGCTTGAAGATGGCTTATCAATCCGACTCTTCTTATGAAGTTTGAACATATTTCAATTTGAGAGTGTCCTTGTATCCGATTGTGGAATTATGAATACGTCCCTAGTTAAGAGGGAGTTTTGAAAAGGGTAACTAGGTTCGGTCTTCATAATTATAATTGTACTTGTATCATTATGTTTTTTATGTAAAACGCAAAAAGAAAAAGAATTTTTATTATTATTATGATATTAGTGAAGCATGTTCTTCATGCTTCTAGGATTTGATGAGTCAAAGTCCTATTTGGACTTTTTGTAAAGAAAAAGAGAAACTAATTTTCTAGATGTATTTTGGTCAAATTCACCTCAAGAAGCCAAGTTGGCCCTCTAAGATGACAAGTCTGCTCACTGAAAGGATGTGTCTTTTTGCACATAGGAACAACTATATATTGACATATGTCCACCTCCAAAATTTCTAGCAATTCGTGCTTTTCTATGATGTGTTATACGATAGAAAGTTCATAAATTCATAGGCTAAGTCTTGCAAATTCCTGAGGTCATACAATATGGAAAAAGGTGAGCTTTTCTGTGGCAAATGATGCGAATTTTCTGTAATAGATGGTCTAGAATAGATGCAAATTTTATGTGGGTTACATTTTGAAATTGATCCAAGCTTCTTTAGGCTATATCCTTAAAGTAAATGTGAGGGATTGAGACTATGTTTTTATGAAGTAACACAAACTAAGATGAAGATTTATTGATTGAAATTTAGAGGGCTTGACTTGGCTTCCTGGAGGTTGGATATGGGTCTTGGATTTTTCACTTTGATCTGGTTCTATAGGAAGAGGAGATTTTCTGGTTTTCCCCCTTTTGGGGTTTTTGCCTTGACTTGGAGCCTACATCCTTGTGTTCATTTTGTCTTTTGTGATCTTCATGTTATATACTTTTGGTAATTGCTTAATGAAAGAAGAAAACATAAATTTAATAAACAAGCCAACAATTTCACAAGTAATTATCACAGACAGAGAAATTAATCCTAATCTACCAACATCTTAATCTCTCAATAAGGGTGGCCCACTCAAAGCCTCACTGCCCTGAACCGAGCCTCAAAAGATCACTTTGCTATAGAATTAAACCAAAGCTGCCACATGAAATGCCGTCAAGATGGGTCATAGCCTCAGATCAAGATTCAGGAGTATTTGCATGCTCAGATAATTGCCTTAGAACTAGCATAAGGAACTTCACTACTGTTACTAGTTTTATAGCAGCTGTCTCAAGTAGGCCTCTGAGTTTAAAGTGTTGCCTTAGGTTACTCTGGGGAACATTATAGGGGTAATCCCTTTCCCAGGTCAAGCCTTAGAGTTAACACGTTTCCACAAAACCTCCTCAGGGAATGTCGCAGTGTGAGATGCTATTCCAACACAACCTTGGATTAGCCTACGCTGCCCCAACAGACCTTCGCTCATCAAACAATGACACAGAGCCTCGCTGCCACAAATTTACTTCCTCATAAACCCTTGATTGTCACAAATAGATGAATGATGATATAGAAATTATGCTAAACAAAATAGAGAAAAAGGATTGGCTAGGGTGGAATCTTTCACCGCTGAAACCAATCTTAATTAGGGGTCTTAAAACCCTATAAGAGCCTCAGCTCAAAAATCAGAAAGATCCACAATCCATGATGAGGAAAATGATTCTCCTCTCTCATTTTCATAGATTTCCTTTGGGGTCTTCCTTCCTACTTTTAATTTGAGGGGCTAACAAGTTCCCTCCATTTTGCCTCAAATTTGACCTTTTCCACAAGTTTTCCTCTAATTAACCCCAATTTACCCATTGTTATTCCAATAACATTTAATAATGGGTTTCCCCCTTTACAAATGACTATAGTCTATGGGGTTGGAGGAAAATTCTTCACATCTACAAATATGTGAAGTATGTGAGAATTGAATGTGCCCATCTCACACAACTCTATCTGGTCAATCAACAATGTCCATCGAGAAAACCATGCCTCTCTCCCTATAATGAGTACAAGTGGCCAAACTGTGTTGCACGCCCTGTCTATGTACTCCTAGAGAGGGCTACTGCCTAGAAACACTGTAGCTCTGTTGGCTGTCACTGCACCTATCTGCACCTCATTAGTGGGTAGGCCTAAGATGGATGTACCACCATCTCCAAAAGATCCTCATTTGATCGAAAACTCCACGCTCCTCCAGTCTACCAACCTCTTGCAAAACTATCTTGTCGGGCTCCAACACCTCCTGACAACAAGTGTTTGCAGATATTACCACCCTACTGGCTATCTGCACATTTGTCTGCTCCTCATCAATGGCTGGCCCCAAGGATAGTTGCTCATCCTCGTCCATCATGGGCTCAACATGAGCTACTCGCTGGCTATCCAAAGATGGCCCATCATGCACATTGTGCTGCTTATGTCGAATGGGAAGAATCTGTTGCTCATTAATCTCCTCTCCCAAATATTGCTGCATCTTTGGGGTGCTGTCGACAACTCCCCATGACTACCCAGTGCTCACGCTCCTTAGAGGCATCCTTAGATGAACCCATGGACTAACCCAAAGAAGAATCCTTGTCCAAAAGGTCAAAAGGAACCTCCATATGCTCTACCTCTGCCATCACCTCCATGTCACTCAAGCATGCCTGGTTAGGTACCAAAGGTTCCTTGCAAATGAAGCTAAGATCTTTCCTCCCCAGCTCATTCTTGTTGCATGGTTGGTCATCACCAATCCTCCACAACTCTTGGGTCAATCGTCTCTTGAACAGACCAATATTCTGCTAAACCAACCTTTCAGCTAGTTCATAAGCAGCAGGTGAGACCGATTGTTCTCCCTCCAAATAGCCAACAATTCAGATTGTAACTCCCTACAAATGGTGTCACGACTTCCCATGCATTAAGACAAAATGAACTGCAAATATGTTTTGACTGTGCCGGAATGATGTTTCCTAATGCTGAAGAAGCATTGGAACATTTGGAGAATCAAGTCATCACACTCTAAGTAAAACATGAGGTCATAAGATCTAACCAAGGCCATGACTTCTAGAATCACAAGTTTCTTCCCAAAGGTGGGGCCCTTGCTGTTATCCAAGTCCTAAAAGGTCTCCTTTATCAATTTGAAGGCTCTCCTCATAATGTCATCATTGTAAGGAGTTATAGGTGCGGTCAACCTCATAATGTTATCGAGACAGGATGCAACTGGAAGTGTGGCCCCTTCACAAGGGTACTCCAAGAACTTATTTTGTATTAGGGAAAGCATGGTGGGTTTTAGAGCCCAAATTAGTTTCTTCCCCTCGAATTGGTTTACTTCGGAAAGGAGTTCATCCAATCTTCTAGTTTGAAAAAGGCTTTCATTGTGACCCTCATGTGTTTCAAATCTGTCGCAAGTGTAAAGATTTTTGTCTTATTTCCTGCGCCTTCTGCTCATGTCTCAGTTGTTCTTTTTGAAGAATGGCATAGACCCCCTTTGAGAAGTGTCTGTTGTTTGCTGCTGCTAACTTATTAAGGGAATCTATGGAGCATTGATCCATGTTTTAGTTCAATCATGTCAAGTACAACAAGAAGTTCACAATGATGACCATGCGACTCAATACATACACTTCTCATAACATAAGCATGCTTGTTCTTGTTGAAATTTGTGAGAAAAGTGATTCCTTGATTTGTGCCTTAATTAAAGGATTCAAAGTTGAGTTTGTTTTTGTGCATGGTCGAGTTCCTAAATTTAGGAGTGCATGAGGTAGTTAACTAATGTGTTGAAGTTGAAGGTCAAATTTTGATCTTCTAGTGTGAGTTAAATTGGGCATTGAAAGATTAAGTGGAGTTAGCCTCCTAAATTTTAGGAGGATCCAATTAACTAGTTCTGTTGACTTTTGTTAACTAGAAAACCTCTAGTTCAATTCCTTAACTAGAAACTCACTAATTTTAACCATTTGAATTGCCTTTAAAAGAAGCAATGAAGGCACAAGTTTAATTGTTGTTTTGGCTGGCACGAGTTGGTGAGACCAAACAATAGGAAGCACAAGGTTGTTCTCGGAGCCTGTTAGAGAAGGTGAACAAGACTAGGAAAGGTTTGTTGGAATTGAGGAAGGATGAATTCCTTGGGTAAGGAAGCAGAGATCATATTCTTGCATAGGTTTCAAGCTTGGATTAAGCAGGAAAGACGAGCGTGTCTTTCAAATTGAAACAATCATATTGTAAGAGATCTAATGCTCAATTTTTTTCAATAAATTCTCAATAATCAAGAAGAGGGTTTTCCTAGTTGGGTTCCCTGTAAAAAAATGTGCTATTCAATTGTGTGATTGTGCAAATCGAGTAGAGAAATTCTATGTTTGTAAGAAAAGAAAGTGTTTTTCAGATTGTTCTTATCAGTAGATCAAAATTTCATGGATTTTCTACATGGTATTAGAGCCTGGAGCAGAATAAAATAGCACATCCAAGTGCAACAATTCATAGAAAACATCATCTGAAATAGGCCACAGATCAGAAGGAGCCCTAGCCGAAGATAAGAAGGACTGTGTTGTGTCTTCTTGTGATTGGGTTGGGGCCGAGTTTGATTGGCAGTGCAGGCTGTGAACTCAGAAGGAGCCCTAGTCGAAGATAAGAAGGACTGTGTTGTGTCTTCTTGTGATTGGTTTGGGGCCAAGTTTGATTGGGAGTGCAGGCCGTGAGCTGGAGAAGCAAGTTTGGGCTGGTTTTGTGCATAAGTTTTGATCCTATTCTCTGTGATCAAGGCATCCAAGGTTCTGTGTTTTTACGGGAGGGATCGAGCCCTAGTTTAGGGTTGGTCTGTGCTCAGAAAAGTGTTGCAACAACAATGCATGTAGGCTAGTAATTGCACAGGAAGGGAGGAGTCTTGGAAGGGAGACAACAAGGCATTCTGAGCAGGTTGAAGCCTAGTTGGAGGGCTGTAGCAGTTGCTACAGGCAACCCTAACCAGGGCCGAGAGCCACAAAAAATATTGCACAGGCCGAGAAGGACCAGAGCAACTAGAGGTATGTTGAATGATGTGTTCAAGTTGATTTTGTTGCTAAGTGGATACTGCTCAGGTTGGACAGTTTGTTTGGCATCTTAAGAGCAGTGAGGAGGGCTGCTAGTAGGTGTCAAAAGGAGGCCTAAGTGCAGATCAGAGAAGGATGTTTGGTCTGCTAGGAGAGGCAGTTTTAGAGGCCCTAAGTATAATTCTTGTGAAGGACTACAACATTGTTAGTGGGTAAGTTTTTAGGGAGCTCTCAAGGGAAGCAGTATGGCTTACCAAGGGTTGAGTGTAGATCACTCTCTGGAGGGAGCATCGAACTTCATAGCTTAGAAAGGGAGGATCACGATAGTGCTGGAAGATAATGGGGTGGGAGAGTATATCAAGCAGGCGATAGCACCACCTCAAGACCCCCAACAATTGGCCCAACATAATAAGAATGATATCAAGGCAAAGAGGATCATTCTAGAAGGGGTCAAAGATCATATAGTGCCTCACATCCATGAGAAGAAAACATCGCATGCAATGTATGATACAATCCTGAAGTTGTATCAATGTACTGTTAGTTTTTGTAGCATCAGATGTGTTCTAGCCACGAAATTTGGTGGAGAGGCTAGAGTACATGAAATTTCCAAAACCCATAAATATTTTCTAGAAATTCCACCTAAAGATGGCTTAATTAGATTATTAGCCAATTTTTAAATATTTCCTAAGTCTAAACTTAGGGAATATAGCTAATTAATCAGAATTAATTAAGTCAAGGTGAGAATTCTCTAGAAACTCACACAGATCGATCTAGAAATAATCTGAGCCATGATTAAGATTTATTCTTGGCTGTTGGAGTCCCAACAGGAAGATATAAGAAGGGATCGATGTGGTGATGGAAAATATACAAGAGTCACTTGGAGAATTTGATTTTCCAGAGTAGCAACAGTTAGTTGTTGGAGAGTTCGAGCTTTGTTGAGGCAGCAGAGATAGTGAGGGAAAGGGACAGTGATCCGGAGGAAGTTTTCCAGATCTGGAGCAAGAGGGCCGAGTTATTCCTAGTGAGGTAGCATGGATAACTGCGCAGTTGCTTCAGAAAAGCAGTGCGATTTGTTGGAGAGAAATTCGTTTTCAGTTCCAGAGGCCAGGAAGAAGGTCCTGAGTGCCACAAAGGCGATTTCCTCAGTAGAGATAGGCAAAACGATTTCATCAGAGGCAAGTTGGAGGCTTGATGTCATAGGGTTTGCGTAGAACAACATAGAGGCTAACGCAGAGGGTCTAGGAGGCCAAGTTTTCTGAAGGTAGTTGTGCCAGGATTGCTGGCGGAAGAAGGGTATTTCCCTTAAAATAAATTTTCCCAAATTTTCTTGCTGTTTGGATTGCCAGTTGGGCATCCATATATTGTACTTAGATTTTCATTGCTACATAGTAATAAAAACCCTCACTGCTGCACCGATTTTCCTAGGTTGGGTTTTTCCGGGGACTTTTGTCCAAAAATAACGGTGTTAATTTTTATGTGTGTGTGCTAGTATTTTCTTAGTTTCCAACACTATTATTTCCACAGTATTTTATTTGTGAAGGTTGCTATGTGATTTATTCGATATTTGTCGTAGCAGATAAATTGTTAAAATAATTAACAATTAGATAAATAAATTCTAGTTGCTGCAATAGAATTTCAGTTTTGGAATTTGGACATGGTATCAAAGCGTAAGTGATCCACTGGAGGCTCAAAAGCGAAGGAAAGAATTTCGCTGCTCAGAAGGAGCAGCACGCCGAAATTCTCGAGGCAACGTAGTTCATTGCCGGGCAGATCGAGTTGCTTGGGGAAGTTCTATTTTTTCAGTGCAGGGGGCATAAAAAGTTTGAATCTCCTAGATCAGTGATTCCAGCAGGCAGAGGGAGCTGCAACGACTTAGTTGTTTCACTGAGTAGATTCCTGGTTGCATGCAGAGGGTTTTGCTGTAGGTTGCAGAAGCAGAATCTGCATCGGGCGGAAGAGAAAAGCACACACAGCAGAGGGGAAATTTTCCTTAGGGAACTTCGAGTCTTGGCAGTTCGAATTTCCAATTGTAGATTGGCAGTAGCAGCTAGCAGAGCCACACATTTAAGAAGGGAGTGAGAATAACAACAGCAACCGAGCACAAGGATAGAGGGAGTTTTCGACTTTATCGTGGACGACCACAACCAGGCTAAGAGATTAGGATAGGTTGGAGGGTTCCTCTAACTATGTCATCTGGAAGGCCAGGATGTCCTTCCTGTTAGATGAATATGGCCTGAAGCTCTACATAGACAGTGTTGTGGCAGTTCCCTAGGATGCGGATCAGCTAAAGGAATATAGGAAGGAAATGGCAAAGGCGAGGCAGCTGATCCTAGATGGAGTCCGAGACCATATAGTCTCACACATAGCTGGCAAGGATACTACCAAAGAGATGTGGGATGCTCTCTCCACGCTATACCAGGGTACTTCTGAGTAGCGGGAGATGTTCCTAGAGAAGTTGAGATGCATTAGGATGTAGAAGGGGGAAGGCATAGCTCCCTTCCTCACCAGGATTCAGGAGGTTCGAAATCAACTGTCAGCTGTTGGGGCAATGCCTCAACCTTCAAAGCTTGTACGATTGGCACTCAATAGTGTCTCAGAGGATTGGCAGGTCTTTGTCCAAAGTATATTGGGCAGAGACACGCTACCAGGATGGGACAGAATGTGGGCCGATTTGCAGCAGGAGGAATTGAGACGAGCTCTGTTGAAGAGCTTGATTAGTGGCAACAGTAGCAACGAACAAAAGGTGGTGAAGGAGTAGGAGAATGTGGCCCTCACATCTAAGGGCCCCAGTCAAGGGCAAGGGGAGCAAAGAAATAAGAAGGACCTATCTAAGGTCAAGTGCTTCAGGTGTGGCGAGTTTGGCCACTACAATACCCAGTGTCCTCTCAGAAAGAAGGACAAAGAGGAGTAGGACCAGGCAGCAACACATGCTGAGATAGGTAGGCTATCCTCTAGGTTGGAGGAAGACTTCCCTATGATTGCCCACATACCACTAGGAGTGAGGTGGGGTGACTTGGAGTTGTAGCCCCAGAGGTCTACGGAGATTGGGAAAGGTCCTTGAGGAGTCCACCTCATGGATCATTACTTGGCTACGGGGGCCCACAATATTCAGTATCAGGATGGATCAGTGGCAGTTGATGTAGTTAGAACTAGAGTGACAGTTGTAGACTAGTAGCAGTCAGATACTAAGGAGCGCAATACAAAGTTGGCAGCAGTGCAAAGTCAGCAACAACGCAGATACTTTAGTGACAGTGCAGAGGCTAGATGCAGTCAGGACTTGGTAGATAGATGCATCATACTGAACAAATTGATTCAATATTTTGGATGCTTTTTAGTTGCAGTAGTTGCAGTTGCAACAACAACAGATGAGAGGGAGTTGTAGTGCAGATATAGTGTTGGCAACAATATGGCACTGTCAACAACAACAACAACACAGATGCAACATTAGAGTTGCGCAGTGGTTGGCGGGCAATAGTACCCAGACATCAGCAGCGTGACAGGAGGTGATACAGAGACAGGGTGTTGTGACAGGGTGTGCAGCACTAGAACACATTCCTCGCTAAGAGGCAGTGTTAGTTTTTGTAGCATCGGATGTGTTCTAGCGACGAAATTTGGTGGAGAGGCTAGAATACATGAGATCTCCAAAAACCATAAATCTTTTTTGGGAATTCCACCTAGAGTTGGCATAATTAAATTATTAGCCAAATTTTAATATTTCCTAAGTCTAAACTTAGGGAATATGGCTAATTAATCAGAATTAGTTAAGTAAAGGTGAGAATTCTCTAGAAACACACATGGATCGATCCAAAAATAATCTAAGCCATTGATTAAGATTTAATCTTGGCCGTTGGAGTCCCAACATGAAGATATAAGAAGGGATCGATATGGTGATGGAGAATATACAATAGTCACTTGGAGAATTCAATTTTCTAGAATAGTAGCAGTCAGTTGTCGGAGAGTTCAAGCTTCAGTGAGGCAACAGAGATAGTGAGGGAAAGGGACAATGATCTAGAGGAAGTTTTCCAGATCCGGAGAGGCAGCAGCAAGAGGGTCGAGTTATTCCCAATGAGGCAACGTAGAGAACTATGTAGTTGCTTCAGAAAGGCAATTCGATTTGCTGGAGAGAAATTCGTTCTTAGTTCTAGAGGCCAGGAAGAGGGTCCAGAGTGTTGGAGAGGCAATTTCCTCAATAGAGATAGGCAAAATGATTTCATTAGAGGCAGATTGGAGGCTTGACGTTAGAGGGTCTGCGCAGAACAACGCAGAGGCTGATGCAGAGGGTCTAGGAGGTCGAGTTTTCTGAAGGTAGTTGTGTCGAGATTGCTAGTGGAAGAATGGTATTTCCCTTAAAATAATTTTGCCCAAATTTTTTGTTGTTTGGATTGCCAGTTGGGCATCCATAGATTGTACTTAGATTTTCACTACCGCATAATAATAAAATTCCTCACTGCCACACCGGTTTTCCCGTTGGGTTTTTCCGGGGATTTTTGTCCAAAAATAACGGTGTTAATTTTTATGTGTGTGCTAAGTATTTTCTCAGTTTCCAGTGCTATTATTTCCATAGTATTTTATTTGTGAAGGTTGTAGTGTAATTTATCTAATATTTGTGGTAGCAGATAAATTGTTAAAATAATTAACATTTAGAATAATAAATTCCAGTTGCTTCAATAGGATTTCAATTTTGGAATTTTCAATAGCA
Source organism: Pinus tabuliformis (assembly GCA_031772625.1). Lineage (NCBI taxonomy): Eukaryota > Viridiplantae > Streptophyta > Pinopsida > Pinales > Pinaceae > Pinus > Pinus tabuliformis. The sequence continues at coordinate 908,842,446 of CM062814.1, read as the reverse complement.
AGAAGCTTGCTCTTAAGTAGAAGTTGAGGAGTATCCGGATGAGCAAGGATGAGCCCATCATCCCATATTTGACAAGGTTCACTCAGGTACGAGATGAACTAGGTGGGGTGGGCGTGGTTGTATCTGATCATGATCTTGTGAGTAAACTTACCTAGACTTCATTAGTCATGGAAAGGGTTCCAGGATGCTGTTAGTGGGAGAGAAAACTTTCGAAATCTGGAAAGGTTTTGGATTGACTGCATACGGAAGAGATTTGAAGATGAATCAAAGAAGGGAGATCAATTATGACAAAGGACGAGGAGAACTGTGCCTTGGCACGCAAGTGTAGCAAGGCTAAGGGCAAGAAGGGCCAAGGAGAGGCTGGGTCCAATGAGAAGGGAAAGAAGAAGGATCTAAGTAAGATAAAGTGCTTCCATTTCCATGAGTTTGGACACTATGCTTCTAAGTGTTCTAGTAAGAAGAAGGGGATCGGGAAGGATCATGCTGCTGCAACAGTGGAGGTAGATAACTTTTCTGCCCAGTTCAAGAAGGATTTCTCATTGATAGCTTGCATGACAAGCTCAACAAATAGCAGTATGTGGTATATTGATTCAAGAGCTTCCTTCCACATGACCGAGAATAGGAAGAGTTTCAGCCACTTGAAGAAGAAGGACATGCAGGTTCAAATTGATCTAGGATATGATGGTTAGTATGTAGCTAGTGGAGTTGGTACTGTCAACTTTCATAGGGAGTCAGGTAATTCCCTTCATCTCAGATTCAAATTGAGCTAAGACATGATGGTTAGTATGTAGCTAGAGGAGTTGGTACTGTCAACTTTCAGAGGGAGTCAGGTAATTCCCTTCATCTCAGAGATGTTCTTTATGTTCCAGGATTGAGGCAGAATCTTGTTTCGGTAGCCACCCTTGAGGACAAGGGATATGATATCATCTTTAGCAGAGGTAAGGCCTTACCTCTTTCTGGATGTAAGAAGCAGATAGGTGTGAGGGTGAAGAATCTCTACAAGTTGCAGGTAGAGACAGGTGTAGCCTTGAGCAGCAAGGCAGGTAGTGCACAGAGTAGAGAAGTGATGGTTGAGTGAGAGCAGGATAGAGCTCTCAAGATGGAGCCTCAGCCAATATCTCAGTTTCAGGTTAAGCTAGTTGGCAGTTGGGCTGACCAGCAGGATGATGATGAGGAGTAAAGCTCGTAGAGTATGGTGGGAAAGAACAGGTCTTCAAAGCAGGTTCCGCAGAAGAAAGCAGGGAAGCCTTCTAGTTTAGAGGGAGCAGCTGCAACAACAAAGAACTTGGTAGTGTTGGGGACAAATCCAAGTGGACGAGGTTCTTCTAGGAACACCTTCCTCACTAAGAGGGAGTGTTGAAATTAGCGAGAAAAGTGATTCCTTGATTTGTGCCTTAATTCAAGGAGTCAAAGTCGAGTTCCTTTTTGTGCATGGTCGAGTTCCTAAAATTTAGGGGGTTCCCTAAAAATAAAGAGTGCATGAGGCTGTTAATTGATGTGTTGATGTTTAATGTGAAGTTTTGATCTTATAGTGTGAGTCAAATTGGGAACTGAAAGGTTAAGTGGAGTTAGCCTCCTAAATCTTACGCGGATCCAGTTAACTAGTTTTGTTGACTTTTGTTAACTAGAAAAGCTCCAGTTCAATTCCTTAACTAGAAACTCACTAATTTTAACCATTCAAATTGCCTTTAAAAGAAGGAACGAAGGCACAAGTTTAATCATTGTTTTGGTGAGCACGAGTTGGTGAGACCAAACAATAGGAAGCACAAGGTTGTGCGTGGAGCTTGTGAGAGAAGGTGAACAAGCCTAGGAAAGGCTTGTTGGAATTGGAGAAGGACAAATTCCTTGGGTAAGGAAGCAGAGATCAGAATTCTTGCATAGGTTTCAAGCTTAGATTAAGCAGGAAAGACAAGTGTGTCTTTCAGATTGAAACAGTTTTAGATCTAATGCTCAATTTTCTTCAATAAATTCTCAATAATCAAGCAGAGGGTTTTCCTAGTTGGGTTCCTTGTAAAAATTGTGCTGTTCAATTGTGTGATTGTGCTTTTATTTCTGTTCCTAATTCCGCTGCAAATCGAGTAGAGAAATTCTATGTTTGTAAGAAAAGAAATATTTTTTTCAGATTGTTCTTATCAGCAGATCATAATTTCATGGATTTTATACAGTTCTGTGACAAATGCATGCAACCCCTGGAAACCTACTCAACCATATCAACACTATACTAATCAAGGTACAGCTGAGCTATAGCCAGCAATACAGTACTAACAACCTCAACAATTTAATGACAAGTGTTTTGCTAAAATTTTCTTGATGCATATACTAGTAGCAGTTAATCACATACTTTTCTCCATGCATCAATGACTCAAACAATCAACAACATTCAATATCAACTCAACTTGTTTAGCTATCTAAGACCATAGGGACAATACATATTACAAAACCCTCAATAGATCACTCATGTATTGCTTATGACAACACTTCAAATGACTCTACTGTTATATTCAGTTATACAGGACAGGACTCCGATAGTAGAATAATGCTACAACTTTCATAAATTCAATCAGTTCACACAATATTTCAAACACAATGCAATGTTCTAACAATTGTGTAACATGGAAGTCATTAAAACACACCTGTATTATCATTTCAACGCACTGGCAACTAGCTTATACATACTGTCTCTGTGCACTATCCAGTATAGTCTGTTTGACAATTTAAAATCTATCCGTGCTCGAACCTCCAATTGATCCGTCGCTTTAGCCATTGGTAAATCTAATGCACAACACTGCCATTGACCAATCCTGTAATTCCATGCACTCGGGAATATAATTTTTGGTTTATACGCTCTTGAATTGTGGGGAGCGACCCAATTCTCTCCGTCCCTGTTCTGCCAATGTATCAGAACTGAGCTATGAGTGTGCTGATGCCAACACTGGAATTAATATTTACGTGCGACTTCAATAGATTGACTATAATGAATTGCTGGTTCAGTTGGTCAAAACCAACTCGGATCCCAATCAACTAATGTGCTGTCCTCAATCCGCATGCACCACATCTAAAATCTCACCACGATGTTTCTTCACATTGCATTACTTTCTCCAGTATGCACCAGTTCTCACATTCAGCACGAAGGGGGTTCACAGCCTGTCTATGACTGCACAATAGAGAGAGCTGCCTTTACCCGACAGAGAAACACGACTTCATGTGACAATTTCACGCACAACAGTAAATGGAGAGAAATCGTTCGATCTTTGTTGAGGGAACTCGACCCGAACTTAATAATAGTAATTCGCCTCAAACTGAAGGATAGAATTTATTTCAGCTTTAACATAAAATATTAGTCGATCCTTTCTGAATCTGACCTTCTGGGCACCAACTGAGGTATGAACATGTCCTCAACTGGAATGATCGACATCAAATTTTGAAGGGAATGCGCGACCTCTGCACTAGAGTCAAATCCAACCCCGTTTTGCTTGACGGCTGCTGAGAATTTTACTGCTCCTGAAAATGAATAGTTGGCTTCTCGATGGCTATGGTTTTGCTGTAGCTGCTTCCACAATTAGCTCAAAGAGGGACAATCACCCATGCCACAATTAATGATAGTTCTTTGCCCCAAACAAAGAGAATCAATTCCCTTATCCTCAAGCAAACTCGTGTGTCCAACAATTTTTAAAGAGAAATTCATGCTTAATTCACTCTTCAGAAATTGACCTTTGGATGAGGGCAATAAATTTCAGAACACGGCCCTTCCATTGGCCTCGTTCAATTCTCGCGCACAACTCCAAAGAATTGATACCCAACTCGCCATTGCTAAATAGTCTTGCCAGAAATGCAGTCGATCCCACTGAGATGCAACAAGAATTTTGCAAATAATGAGTAGAATCTTGAATTTTAAATTCAGATCTGATGATTCAATCATAAAATTCGTCCTCCAATTGGAATGCTCAGCCTCTTCCATTTCTCTCAAAGATAGCGGCTCCCTGCCATAATCGGCCCGATTCTCCCTATAATCAATCCCCTTCAACTTGATGACTCGTGAAAATTTCACTGCTCCTGGAAATGAATAGTCGACTCTTTTAAATAAAAGTTGGCCCCTCAGTAAACATTTGAGCTTTATTAATCTTTGCCCCTCTTCAAAAGTACATAATGTGCCACGACATAATAGTTGGCCCTTGTTTTTACAAAATAGATATTTGACCCAAATAATTTAACAATTTGTAAAATTGTTGAGCATTTAATTTCATGGTGAAATATTGATTCAACAATTTGAAATAAAATTGTTGAACAATGAGAGATAATTTCATATGGCCCACAGGAGGAAGCAATGTTCTCCTAACTGCCCCCCCCCCCCCCAAGGATCCGAAGGCAGATCCGTGTCTTGTACGGATCCGCCACCAATCCTTCGGCCTCGTGGATCGGAAAATCGGATCCGCAGTTCCACCTTTTTTTGGTGATCCCTGGAAAATTGGATCCGTGGGGGCTTGATCCATGGTTCCTACTGCCCGATCCGCAAATCTGAAAAGGTTTGGGTGCGGATCTGTGGAGGTTCGGATGTATATCCACCGCGGATTTGAGAGAAGGTGGACGGTTCCGCGGGGCTTTTTTGTTGTTGGAAATTTCGAACTGTTATGTGAGGAACTACACTTTCCGAATACTCCTAAGGTGCCCCTTGATGCTCCCTAATGGTAATGTTTCCTAAAGTAAAAGTGACATTCTCCTTTATCTTTCATTTCCATCCTTTTACTTAAATTTTTAACATTACCATGAAATGACTTAGGATGTTTGAGAGTGGTTCCAACCTCATCAGACTTCATATGGAGAAAATAGAATTTCATATCCCATTCAAAATTCAGTAGACTTAACAGTTTTCAGGATCAATGGGATTGTGGCGTTTCATTGGATTATATCATGTATGAGGGCATGTGATTGGCATTTAATCAAGAGCACCAAGCCCTATATGTACCCCAATGTTGGTGTTATTGATTGTTGAACTCCTTTGTCATGGACTTAGCAATTATATACCCTTCACTCAAGTCAAAATAATTGATTAGGCATGTTAAGCTTTCTCTACCATATTATAAGGCTTGGATTAAGCTGTTTGATCAAAATAAGGCAATGTTGACTAAAATCCCTATAGAATTTGAAGTAGAGGCAAAGGCTAGACAAGAGAGGAGGAATCTAGATTGTAGATGGTTGATGTTGGAATAATTAATCATTGATGTACAATGGGTGCCATATCTATCTTGATTTATGTAAAAATATGTATGTTTTCTTGTCTTCTACAACTAATTTGGTATTTTGGATGTTTTTTTAATATAAAGGCAAATATATATATATAGTAGACGCTTCCGAGATATTTTGCTTCCTAGATTTTTGGGAAATGACGCTTCCGCGTCCCTGCTTCCAAAAAACGTTCCCACTTCGTCCCCACATTGTGCAACGTTGGGAGGAAGTCTTCAACAATTTTGATCTATCTTCGGCATTGGAAATTTTCCGAAAGCTAGTTCTCTTGAAACCCGTGATTTTTTTTTAGGAAGAGTTTCAACGTAAATCACATGTAGAAAACCTTTGAACTTAAATAATTAAATTAATTAAATAAATTAATTACCAATAAAATTTATAAATGAAATAGCATAAGATTCAAATATATAGTATGTTATAATATATAAATTATTGAATTTTTAAAAATAAAAATGAAATAGTACAAGATTCTATTATTTAATATATTATATAAATTATTGAATTATTTATTACGAATATAATGAGTTACTTTGACTTTATATTATATTACTATTGACCCTCAATTAACATTAGAATATTATTATATAATTTAGCCGTTTTTATAGCCGTTAATGGTCACACCTAGCCGTTTGGAAGAGCTGCTCTCCCTATTTAACTCGCAACTATGATCTGACTCCTCAACTTGTCCTGACGATGAACCACACTAGTTGGTTCGAAACACGTCGACAAAGGTTTTCTACATGTGATTTATGCTGAAACTCTTCTTAAAAATATTATGGATCACAAAAGCCTCAATTCAGTAATTGATACCCTTGATTTTCTCCGAAGTCATTCTGCAATAAACCCTCGGTTTGGAAGGAAAAACTAGCTTTGAAACCACTATAATATCCCAAATATAATATTTTTCAGACAATTGCTTAAAAATTTAAACCCTAAATTCCTCGAACCATTTGCACAAGTTAATCCACAAAATCGATCACAAAAACATGAAATAAAATCTGCAACTGATGATTTGAGAAGATAATCATGTAGAAAACTCAACCTTATTTTATTAAATAGAAGAGTACATGTAATGTCGAAAATGGCTGAGAGAATACCTCGCACAAATATCTGCTACAACGCTGAAGCTACGCCTCCAAATCTGAACTGAAAACAATAACTGCAACTTGTGAATTCTAAATGATTTACCAAGGAGAAAGACGGGTGCTCACCTGTCCTGGGGCTACTGAAGTTGAGAACCTTGTTCCCAAAACCTTTCCACAGAAAATACTCAAATACAAGATGTCTTCAAATGATCTCGTCCTCTTTTATAGATTTGATGGATAGATCTCCAAGCCTCTAGAATCATCTTATTTTATTATTATTTTAGAAGCTCCTCCATTGATTTTATCAAGTGATTTTTAATTTAATTTAATTTTACTTAAGTCGCTTTTGGCTTTTTTTTTTCCAATTAATTATTTTTCCCTTAATTAAATGACTAATTAAAGTCATTTTTAATTAGAGAAAATTGTAATCACCCAACATTCTCTCTCCGACCACTAGAGATCACTTCTTAGCATCCTATCTTGGAGATCTTTTCGTTCCAGTTCCAACGAGCATAATTAATTAGGTCAGGCCAAGTAATAACCCCATTTTTTGAAAGTTGTCGGAATGCAACAGAATGAAAGGCAAGATGTGTGGATGACGGAATATGCCAAGTGGCTGCCATCAGATCTGAGAAAAACTCCTCAAAACTCCTTAGGAACCCCTGATGATGTAATCCTACTCCTGCGTCCTGACCATCACATACCTGAAACCCATTTTGGCTGTACTATAGAGGAAAATAAAAATGGGGACATGACAACCAACTAGTGTGGTTCATCATCAGGACAATGATAAGAAATCTGATTCGGTCCAAGGGAGGCTAGATCAAATTTCTTTTTGGATACATATAAACATGTACGTTCAAAATGATGAACTTTGTCTGATGTTCCCTTCCATATAGGGTTATTATTTTTGAGGTTAGGCTTTTGTGATTCAACGTGATTTGATCTAATTCTTCTAGATCGAGCAATTTTCGGTTGATGTTTCGACCCAACTAGTGTGGTTCATCAATAGGACAATGATGAGAAATCTGACCCAGTCCAAGGGAGGCTAGATCAGATTTCTTTTTGAATATTTGTAAATGTGTACCTTCAAAATGATGAACTTTGTCTATTGTTTCCCTTCTGTATAAGGCTATTGTTTCTGAGTTAAGGCTTTTGTGATTCAACATGCTTTGATGTAATTCTTTTGGCTCCATCACATTGAGCAATTTTGAGTTGATGTTTCAAAACAACTAGTGTGGTTCATCATCAAGACAATGATGAAAAATTTGATCCAGTCCAGGGGAGGCTAGATCAAATTTCTTTTTGGATACATGTAAACATGTATGTTCAAAATGGTGAACTTTGTCTATTGTTTCCCTTTTGTATAAGGCTATTATTTCTGAGTTTAGGCTTTTGTGATTCAACATGCTTTGATGTAATTCTTTTCGATCCATCACAATGAGCAATTTTGGGTCGATGTTTCTAACCAACGAGTGTGCTTCATCATTAGGACAATGATGAGAAATCCAATTCATTCCAAGCTATTAGCTTTTTGTATTATCGGAGGTGTTCTAGTCTCGAAACTTTGTGGAGAGGCTAAAACACAATAGTTCTCCATAACCCATAAATCGTTTATGGAAATACCACCTAGAAGTGTCTCAATTAGATTATTAGCCTATTTTTTAATATTTCCTAAGTCTAAACTTAGGGAAGGGGTGAATTAATTAGTATTAATTGAGAATGGTGTGAATCAATTAGAAACTCACACGGATGAACTAGGGAATAATTTTAGCCCTTGATTAAATTTTAATCTCGGCTGTTGGAGTCCCAACAAAAGATTATAAGAAGAAGTCAATGGGTAGATGGTAAAAGTTAAAACACACACTTGAGATTGATTTCCTTGGGCAGTTTGATTTTCCAGAGAGCAGCAACAATGGCCGGATGAGTACGAGTTAGAGAAGGGAAGCAGAGAGGGGGAGAGACAGTGAGTCCAGAGGAAGTTTTCCATTTCTGGAGAGTCATAAAGAAGAGGTCGAGATTTTCTCCAGCAGGCTCTGCAGAGCCTCAAGAGGGCAATTCGATCTAGCTGAAGAGGAAGATGTTTTCAGTTCCAAAGGTGGGGAAAGTTTTCCAGAGAGCCAGAGAAGCATTTTCCCAGTTAGTAGCAGGCAAGACAACTAAATTGGCAGCTGATTTAGGTAGATCGCTTGAGGGACTGTGCTAGGGTGACGCAGGGCTTGCACAAAGTTGGTTGGACGACTAGCTTTTCAGTGGCAGTCAAGTGTCGGGATTGCTCAAAGTGAGGGTAAATTCCCTCGAATAATTTTTGCCAGTATTCCTCTTGGATAGATTTGTTAGTTTGGCAATATTTATTGTACTCAAAATTTCTCGCTGCTGCATAATAATAAAAACCCTCAGCTGCTGCATTGGTTTTCCCAAGTTGGGTTTTTCGGGGACTTTTGTCCAAAAATAGTTGTCTCATATTTTTTGTGTGTGCCATTTTTTTTTTCAGTTTCCAGTTTATCTTTCGCAATATTTTATTTGTGAAGATTGTAATGTGATTTATTCGACATTTATCATAGAAAATAAATTGTTAATCAATTTACATTTAGAAGAATTTATTCTAGTTGTTGCAATAAGAATTTCAGTACTTGAAATTTTCACATGGTATCAGAGCGAGGTTGACTGGATCAGTAGCTCAGAGAGGAATAGGGAGAAATTCACTATTAAAAGGGAGCATCGACACAATTTCCCCAAGGTCTATGCAGGGCCTAGCCAGGCAGTATGTGTGGCAGAACAAAAGTTCGATTTCCAATTGCAGAGTGGCAGGAAAAGTTTGAATTGCTCAGAACCAAAAGGTATTCCCGGAGAGCAGTGCAACAAAATCGTTGAGAAGATTTGAGCAGAAGAGGAAGAGAGAAGGCATACACAGAGAGAAATTTCTATTAGAGGGTTTCTAGCCTAGAAATCCGTTTTCCTAGTTGCAGTCGGCAGTAGCTGCAAGCAGAGTTCTTCACTCTAGAAGGGAGTGCAAGTAGCAGATTCAACAATCGAGTAGAGGAAGAGGGACATTTTCGATCAGATTTAGAAATGGTCACAACTAGGCTTAGAGATCAAGATATGTTGGATGGAGCCTCCAACTTTATCGTTCGGAAGGCTAGGATGTCCTTCCTGTTGGATGAATATGGCCTGAAAGCCTATGTAGATAATGTAGTGGCAGAAACTCAAGATTTAGATCAGCTGAAGGAATTCAAGAAAGGGATGTTGAAGGTGAAGCAGATGACCTTGGATGGTGTTCGAGACCATATAGTCTCACATATATTTGGCAATAATACTACCAAGGAGATGTGGTACACTCTTGACTAGCTATATCAGAATACTTCCGAGCAGTGGAAGATGTTCTCGTAAGAAAAGTTGAGGAGCATAAGGATGTAGAAGGGTGAAGGCATGGATCCCTTCCTTGCCAAGATTCAGGAGGTCTGTGATCAGCTTGCAGCCGTTGGGGAGGTACCTCAACTGACAAAGCTCATACATTTGGCACTAAACAATGTCTCACACATTTGGCACTAAACAATGTCTCACAAGAATGACAAGTCTTTGTCCAAAGTATCTTGGGCTGAGATGTTGATTTGGGGTAGCATCGGATGTGCTCTAGCCATGAAAATTGGTGGAGAGGCTAAAGCACATGAGATCTCCAAGACCCAGAAATGGTTTGGGCAGATTCTAACCAGTTTGGGAGATATTAAAATAATTAATATTTTTAATGGAGTTCCTAAGTCTAAACTTAGGAAAAATAAAATATTAATAGGTATTAATATAAAACTGGATTAGAAGGTTCCAAAAGTCATGGATCAAGCCAAATCTAATCTTAGTCATTGATTAGAGACTTAATCTCAGCCGTCGAAGGACCAACGAGAAAAGTATAAGAGGAGGCTTGAGGGTTAGTTGGAAGACACGCCAGAGTGATCAGTGATTCGATTTGCTAGAGCGGGGTTGCTAAGCAAAGTCGAATCAGTGATTAGCAGCGATGGGCAGTGAGTATTGGACAGAGAGGCAGAGATAGTGTCGAGAGACTAACGCAGAGGCAGAGAGTGAAAAGCAACAGCCAGAGTAGGCCACACATAGCTCAACAAAGACACGCAGAGGCCAAAGGGCTTGTGTCATCCATGCAGAGGGCAACAGGAGTGACGCAGAGGGTCCTAGAGGCTGTGCAGTGCCTCAGAGGGCTGACGCTGAGCAGCAGGAGGCTGACGCAGTGCTTCAAAGCTGCTGGAGAGCGTTTTGTGGGACAGGTTTTTTGAATACCTGTTTCCGAATAGAGAGGTATTATTGCTGGTTGTTTTTCTCTGTTGGGTGAGCCAGTTTGGCACCCAGTTGTACTCAAGGAAATACTGCATAATAATAAACCCTCAGAATAGCTGCATCGGTTTTCCCGCATTGGGTTTTTCCGGGATGTTTGTCCAAAAATAACGGTGTCACTTGTGTGTTTGTTTTCTTTCAGCTATTGATATGTAGATGTTGAGACTATATTGTGTTTATTTAGTTATTTATATGTTTTAACTTTTAAATAACTTGTTTGAAACTAACAAGTAAAAGAAATAAACCAGAAGAATACAGATTAAATTTCTAAATGATAGACTTAGAAATTTCAACATGGTATCAAAGCGTGGTTGCAAATCATAGGAGAGTTGAAGGCATCAACTAAGCAGAGCATTTGCAGCAGAATCAGCTGTCCCGAGTGACAGAAGTTGATCCTTGCATAAGTGACAGAAGAAGGGTTGATGCAGAGGGACTATGTCAGCAGTCCGGGCCAAAGAGAAGCCAGCGCAGAGGCTGGGGAGGGCAGAAAGAGGCTCACACAAAGCCACGCATAGACCAGGAGGGTTGATGCAGTTGGCTGAGGGAGCTATTTTGCTAGTATCGGGATTGCACAGAGCCTAGAGGCTCAGTGCTTCAGTTGCTGGGGCATAGGAAGCTGTGGGCAGTTTGCGGGAGCGAAGCTGGTGGGGTATTGTGGGCAGAACAGTACCTAACAGGGCAAAACCAAGGTAGAGGGAGTTGCTACTGAGGCGGATTTCTAGCCAAGGAATCTGGATCAGTGTTGCAGGTGCATAGAAGATTGGAGAGGTGCAACTTGACGATTGGCAGGAGGATTTCCAGAAGGGAAATCGTGACTCAGAGGGAGTCTAACAGAGAACTTCCAGGCGGGAAGTAGAGAGACTCAACAGGAGTTGAAGAGAGAACTTTCGGAGGGAAGTAGAGAGACTCGAAGGAGTCGACAAAAGAGCAGAGAGATGGCCATGAATGGGCTAAGGGATCAGGATAGGCTGGATGGGGCATCCAACTTTGTGGTCTGGAAGGCCAGGATCCTGTCCATTCTAGATAGACATCGCATCAAGGCTTTCGCCTTCAAAACAATGGCGATCCCAGTTCACCCAGCTGAAAAAGAAAAGTTCGAGGAGGCAATGGCCAGGGCGAAGTGCATCATCCTTGATGGGGTCAAGGATCATGTGGTCCAACATATTAACGAGGAGACGACAAAGGAAATGTGGGATGCCCCGAAGAAATTGTACTAGCATACTTCCGTGCAGAGGAAGATGTTACTTGAGAATCAGCTGTGGTCATACCAAATGTAGAAGGGGGAGCAGATAGATCACTTCCTCGGTTGGTTGAAGGACATCCGGGACCAATTGACTTCCATAGGGGCCACGCCGGATGAAGAGATGTTGGTAAGGACCGTACTTAACGCCGTCTCCGAGGAGTGGGAGACATTTGTCCAGAGCATATTGGGCAGGGTGGATGTTTTAGATTGGGAAGAATTGTGGGCGGTTCTTCGCCAAGAGGAGATCAGGCAGTTGAGCAAGACGGGAAGTAGCAGCAAAGGAGTTCGGATCAAGAAGGAAGAGGATGCAGCTTTGGCATTTGCGGGAGAGCAGGAGAAGAGGAAGAAGAAGGACCTCTCCAAGGTCAAGTGCTTCCACTGTGGGGAACTGGGTCATTATGCGAAGCAGTGTCTAAGGAAGAAGAACAAGGGAGAGGCATCTGACTCTAAGGCAGCGCCAGCAAAGGCGGAGAAGGAGGTTGAGGAGGATGACGATTGTGCCATGAGTGCTCATGTACCTCTAGAGAAGAGGTGGGGAGACATCGAGCTGTAGTCAGGAGGACTACAGGCGATGAGGGGCAGGATCCTTGAGGTACTCAACCTCTTGGATTATACCTTGCTACGGGAGCCCCGAAGAGAGAGTAGCAGGACTGGCGGATGTCGGTAGAGACGGATGCGATGAAGCGACAGAGTGCTACAATGCAGGAGTCCCTTGGTAGCGTGAGGCTAGCAGGCTGCAACAGTGTGAGAGGCACGAAGAGTATTGCAATGGTGCAAGATGGCATAAAGAGGTTTGCAACAGTGCAAGATGCAGGAAATTGTTGCAGCAGCGCAGAGGTCAAGAGAGGGAGCACTTGTTAACGACATAGGGAGCTTCAACATCGGGAGTGTTTCTAGCTTGACAGGAATGTCAGAAGTTGGGTGGATCAATTACTTAGTTCTCAGTAATTGAGCTGTAGTGCAGTAGTAGTTGCTGTGCAGTATCGGTGTGATGCTTAGTGTGGAGTATTACTAGAGCACAATCCTCGCTAAGAGGGAGTGTTGATTTGGGGTATCATCGGATGTGCTCTAGCTGTGAAAATTGGTGGAGAGGCTAAAGCACATGAGATCTCCAAGACCCAGAAATGGTTTGGGCAAATTCTAACGAGTTTGGGAGACATTAAAATAAATATTTTTAATGGAGTTGCTAAGTCTAAACTTAGGGAAAATAAAATATTCAGGGTATTAATATAAAACTGGATTAGAAGGTTCCAAAAGTCATGGATCAAGCCAAATCTAATCTTAGTCAGTGATTATAGATTTAATCTCAGCCATTGAAGGACCAACAAGAAAAGTATAAGAGGAGGCTTGAGGGTCAGTTGGAAGACACACCAGAGTGATCAGTTATTCGATTTGCTGGAGCGGGGTTGCTAAGCAAAGTCGAATCAGTGATTAGTAGCGAAGGGCAGTGAGTACTAGACAAAGAGGTAGAGATAGTGTTGAGAGACCAGCGCAGAGGTAAAGAGCGAGAAGCAGCAGCCAGAGTAGGCCACGCAGAGCTCAGCATAGACAACGCAAAGACTAGAGGGCCTGTGTCGTCCACGTAGAGGGCACGAGAGTGACACAGAGGGTCCTAGAGGTTATGCAGTGCCTCAGAGGGTTGACGTAGAGGGTTCCGAGGCTGACGCTGAGCAGCAGGAGACTGACGCAGTGCTTCAGAGCGCTGCTGGAGAGCGTTTCGTGGGACAGGTTTTTTGAATACTTGTTTCTGAATAGAGAGGTATTACTGTTGGTTGTTTTTCTCTATCAGGTGAGCCAGTTTGGCACCCAGTTGTACTCAAGGAAACACTGCATAATAATAATCCCTCAGAATAGCTGCACTGGTTTTTCCGTATTGGGTTTTTCCGGGGACGTTTGTCCAAAAATAATGGTGTCACTTGTGTGTTTGTTTTCTTTCAGCTATTGATCTGTAGATGTTCAAATTGTATTGTGTTTATTTCATTATTTATATGTTTTAAATAACTTGTTCGAAACTAACAAGTAGAAGAAATAAACCAGAAGAATACAGATTAAATTTCTAAAGGATAGACTTAGAAATTTCAACATGAGACACATTGCCTAGATGGGATGGGATGTGGTCAGACCTGCAACAGGAGGAGTTGAGGTGAGCTTTATTAAAGAGCACCATCCATCAACAGAAGCAACAACAAGGGCATGAACGGTGAGAAGGAAGAGGAGAATGTGGCCCTTGCATCGAAAGGTCCCAGTCAGGGACAAGGAGAGAAGAAGAAGAAGAAGAAAAAGGACCTATCTAAGGTCAAGTGCTTAAGGTATGGCGAGTTTGGCCACTATGTACCCAATGTCCTCTCGGAAAGGACAAGTAGGAGAAGTAGGACCAAGAACCAGCGTCCACAGAGATAGACAAGTTGTCCTCCAGGGTGGAGGAATATTTTTTCCTGTTGGCAGCTATACTTCCAGGAGTGAGTTGGGGCAATATGGAGTTATAGTCCTAGAGTTGTAGAGGATTAGGGAGGGTCCATTGAGGTGTCATCCTCATGGATCATTACCTTGTTACAGGGGCACACATTATTCAGCAGTAGGATAGATCAATGTTAGTGATGCAATCAAATTCTGGAGTGACAGTTGCAGACTAGTTGTAGTCAGGGGCTAAGGAGCACAGTGCAGTATTGACAGCAGAGTAGGAGGCTCAGTAGCAGAGTCAGCAACAACGCAGATTCCCTAGTGGACAATGCAGAGGCTAGTAGCAGTCAGATGCTTAGGAAACAAATGCAACACAGAGACAATTGACTCAATATTTTGGATTCTTCTCAGTTGCAAGTAGCAACAATAACAGATGAGAGGGAGTTGCAGTGCAGATGCAGATTTGATAGTAGTACAACAATGTCAGCGACAACACCAATGTAGCATCAGAATTGCACAGTGGTTCGTGGGCAGTGGCAGTAAGTCATTGTGGTCAGACATCAATAACATACATAGGGTGAGATACAGAGATAAGGTGTTGTAGCAGTAGTGCAGCACTAGAACACCTTCCTTGCTAAGAGGGAGTGTTAGTTTTTGTAGCACCAGAGGTGTTCTAGTCTCGAAACTTTGTGGAGGCTAAAACACAATAGTTCTCCATAACCCAGAAATCGTTTTTAGAATTTCCACCTAGAAGTGTCTGAATTAGATTATTAGCCCATTTTTTAATATTTCCCAAGTCTAAACTTAGGAAAACGGGTTAATTAATTAGTATTAATTGAGAAATGTGTGAATCATCTAGAAACTCACACAGATCGACTAGGAAATAATCTTAACCCTTGATTAAGTTTTATTCTTTTAGTGTTTGGAGTCCCTACAAAAGATTATAAGAAGTTGATGCGTAAAAAAACACACACTTGAGATTGATTTCCTTGGGCAGTTTGATTTTCTAGAGCAACAACAATTGTCAGAAGAGTTCGAGTTACAGAAGGAAAGCAGAGAGTCACAGAGGCAGTGAGTCCGGAGGAAGTTTTCCAGTTTTGGGGAGTCAGAAAGAGGTGGCCAAGATTTTCTCTAGGAGGCAGCGTAGAGCCTGAAGAGGGCAATTCGATCCAGCTGAAGAGGAAGACGTTTTCAGTCCCAAAGGTTGGGAATGTTTTCCAGAGAGTCGGAGAAGTATTTTCCCATTTAGCAGCAGGCAAGACTGTTAAATTGGCAGCTGATTTAGGCAGAGCGTTTGAGGGACTGTGCTAGGGTGGCAGAGGGCCTGTGCAGAGCTGGTTGGATGGCTAGCTTTTCAGTGGTAGTCAAGTGTCGGGATTGTTCGAAGTGAGGGTAAATTTCCTCAGATAATTTTTTCCATTATTCCTCTTGGATAGATTCGCCAGTTTGACAATATTTATTGTACTAAGAATTTCTCACTACCGCATAATAATAAAAAGCCTTAGTTGCTGCACCGATTTTCCCAAGTTGGGGTTTTCCAGGGCTTTTTGTCCAAAAATAATTGTCACATTTTGTGTGTGCCAATATTTTCTTAGTTTCCAATTTATCTTCCGCAATATTTTATTTGTGAAGATTGCAGTGTGATTTATTCAATATTTTCCGTAGCAAATAAAATGTTAATTAATTTACAGTTAGAAGAGTTTATTCCAGTTGCTGCAATAAAAAATTTAGTAGTTGAAATTTTCACACAAGCAACACTAGATCAAATTCAGCGAGTGTGGTTCATCATCAGGACAATGATGAGAAATCTGATCAAATCTAAGCGACACTAGATCAAATTTCTTTTTGGATACCTATAAACATTTACGTTCAAAGCACGTTGAAATGTCGACCCAAAATTGCTCAATGTGATGGATCTAGAAGAATTACATCAAAGCATGTTGAATCACAAAAGCCTAAACTTAGAAATAACAACCCTATACAAAAGGGAAACAACAAAGAAAGTTCATCATTTTGAACATACACGTTTACAAGTATCTAGAAGGAAATCTGATCTAGCCTCCCTTGGACTGGATTAGATTTCTCATCATTGTGCTGATGATGGATCGCACCAGCTGGTTCGAAACCTCAACCCAAAATTGTTCAATGTGATGAATCTGGAAGAATTACATCAAAGTATGTTGAATCACAAAAGCCTAAACTTAGAAATAATAGCCCTATACGGAAGGGAAACATCAGACAAAGCTCATCATTTTGAACATATACATTTATAGGTATCCAAAAAGAAATTTGATCCAGCGTCCCTTGGACTAGATCAGATTTCTCTTCATTGTCTAGATGATGGACGACACTAGCTGGTTCGAAACGTCAACCCAAATTGCTCAATGTGATGTATCTAGAAGAATTACATCAAAGCATATTGAATTGCAGAAGCCTAAACTTGGAAATAATAGCCCTATACGGAAGGGAAATAGCATACCAAGTTCAACATTTTGAATGCACATGTTTATAGGTACCCAAAAAGAAATCTGATCTAGCCTCTCTTGGACTGGATCAGATTTCTCATCATTGTCCTGATGATGAACCACACTAGCTGGATCGAAACATTGACCCAAAATTGCTCAAATCAATTAATTTTATATAAAAATAAAAAACATAGATAAATTTTTAAATATATAACTTATATATAATACTTGTAAAACAATTTATTAAATTAATAATATTTTTTTGTGTATCCCAGAAGAACCCAACAGCCCGCCCGACATGTAGCTACTAGTAAACCTATGGGGGTCTACGACTTCTCCTCCTCTTCGTAAACTGGGTCACAACCGGGGGATTTGAATCTTGGATCTCTCAATTTTCACAGATTTCACATTACTTTGATCACCAAGTGAGCTGCCCCCATGGGACTATTAAATTATAATATTGGGACTACTAAATTAATAATATTAGAATTAATGTATCATTTATAAATATTTAAACATTAATTATTAATTATTATATTAAGCAACTCTAAATTTTATAATTATAATTAATAATTAAACTAGCCTAGATCCATATTAGCTTTGGATCTATGAAGCATCGAAAGAGATCAATTCTTTTGAGATACAAATATCTTTAAAAGTGAAAAGAGAAAACGATTATAAATTTTATAATTATAATTAATTATCATTAATAATTAAACCAACTTAGATCCATCTTAACTCTGGATCTACCAAGCGCCGAGAATGATCAAATCTTTTGAGAATCGAGATGCAAACATTTTTTAAAGTGAAAAGAGATTTGATCCTTGCTAGATCTAGAGTTAAGATGGATCTAGGCTGTGTTGAAATTTGGTACCGGAGGACAGGTGGTTCCCTAAGGCTTTGATCTTTGGCCTAGGGAAAAGTGTCCAAAAGAATTTAAGTTTTCTCCTAAAGGGACTATAATTTTTATAAAGTCAAATCTAATTTAAAAGTGACTTTAAGTGATAAAGTTACTAAAGTTTAATTTTAAAGTGACTTTAATAAAGTCAATGTAAAATTAGAAAGGAAAAGTGACTTTGGAAATAAATGACTAAGTGGGTCTTTATTAAAGTGGGGTGAATTAAAAAATATAAAGTGAGATTTAAATGAGCATTTAATCTTAGCCCTAGATCTCAATCTATTTCAGCCATTGGATTTAGGGATTCCCCAAAAGTCACTTAGGGTTAGATTAAAGGAGGAAAAGGAGGAAAATGTCATTCATTCTTTCATGAGTAGATTGAGAGAAGGAGAGCAAGAGAGCAAGGGAGATTTCTGGACAGTGAGGAGAAGGAGGCAGCAGCTTGGCACACATTCCAAGGCAGCGTTTTAGCAAGTCCGTACAGCTGAGTTAGCACACAGTGAAAGGCAGGTTTTGGGCACGATTTTCTAGAAAGGCTGTACAACAGTTTTGGTTCAGATTCCAAGTTAGCACAGAAATCGAGGAGCAGAAAATATGAAGTTTGCTGGCACATTTTTCAAGGGAAGTCGTACAGCAAGTGGCTGTGCCTTAGCACGCTTTTCTAGGCAGAAATCCGTACAGTCGTACTGCTGTTTTTTGCACAAAAATAGAGGAAAACTGTACAACAGCATTTATGGCAGCATGCACGCTTTTCTAGGCAGTTCGTATAATAGCATTTAAGGCTGAAATTTGGGCACAAAAATCGAGGAGGCCGTACAACATTTATTGTTGCTCTATTTTGCTGTTTGCAAGTTTTTTCAGTTCGCTGTGAGGCACAGAAAACGAGATAAGTTGTAAAAGTTTGCTTGCTGATTTTTTTGCTGAATATTTCTCTTACTGTAAAAGCATTTTCCAGAAATAAGAAGGAGCTTTCGAACTGGTTTTCCCCAAGAGTTGTAGGGGTTTTTTCCAGGGTCACCTTGACAAAAAATCACTGTGTTTAAATGTGTTAAATGGTTGTTTGTATGTGCTGATATTTATTTCTGCATTTTTCAGCATTTTGTTATATTTCTAGAAATTCTGTTTTCAACAAAATTTATTTTCCAGTTGTTGAATGTATGGATATGGGAAAGGGCATTTAACTATTTTGGAGAAATAAGGTGAAACTGAAAACCGGGGTGGGAAATGAGAAATTTCTACATGGTATCAGAGCTTGAGTGCTGAAGTGCAGTTTGGGACAGCAAGGAGGAAAATTACGGCCTGCTGATTTTTCACTTAGAAAATTCCAGCAAGCTGATTTTTCACAAACAACAGTTTTATCCTTACCACAGCAGTGCTATTTTTCAGTTTTAGGACAGTAGGATGTCATTGGGATTGAGGGTGGAGGATAGGTTGGATGGGCATACCAATTACAGCGTTTGGAAGGAAAGAATGCAGAGTATCTTTGAGGAGGCAGTAGTTTGGGACATTATGGTGCATACCATACAGAACCCTGTTGTTGTGCCTACTGATGCTACTCAGTTGGCTGCTTATAATAGAAAGAACAACAAGGGTAAGACTGATTCTAGACGGAGTCAAAGACCATTGCATTCCTCATGTGAGAGGAAAGAGAAATGCCCATGAGATGTGGACACCATTGTCCAATCTCTACCAGAGTACCAATGAGAACCGGAAAATGGTCCTGAAGGAGAAGCTAAAGACCATTAAGATGGATAATGATAGTGCAACTGGATATCTCACAAAGATTACTAATGTGAGAGATGAGTTGGCAGCAGTTGGAGAGGTCATTCCGCCCACTGAGTTGGTATGGATTGCAGTGAATGGCCTCCCCCGTTCATGGATGAACTTTGCTGATGGGGTTTGTGCACGTGAGACCCTTCCCACATGGGAGAGGTTTTGGGATGATTGCATTCAGACAGAGATCAAGAAAGGTCAGCTTGGGGCAGCCAAGCCAGTTGAGCAGGATGAGGATGTAGCACTGTTGGTAGGAGGCAAGAAAGGCAAAGGGAAGAAGCAGGCTTCCACAAGCAATGGTGGGAGCAAAGGCAAAGGTAAAGGTAAACATGGTAACACACATAAGGACTATTCCAAGGTGAAGTGTTGGAATTGTCAAAAGATGGGACACTATGCAGTTGTGTGTCCGGAGAAGAAGAAGAAGAAGGGGAAGAACCAGAGCTTGGCAGCTTCAGCAGAGGTTGAGGACTTTGCATATCGTTTTGACCGGGAGTTTGGGTTCACTGCCTGTGAGTCCTCTAGTGCAGGATCACCTGCTACACAGGTTCAAAGGGAGCATGTTTTTCCCTCGATTAACGGAGCATCTTCGGGTATCTGGTATGTGGACAGTGGGGCTTCACGTCACATGACAGGAGTCCGTGAGTACTTCTCAGAGCTTTCAGAGAGTGGCACTGATATAGAGGTAGTACTCGGTGATGACAAAGTTGTTAGAGAAGTCGGTGTGGGGACACTGACATTTCAGAGGGAGTCCAAACCTCCCTTGAAGGTGTCAGATGTTCTTTATGTGCCAGGGATGAGGAAGAACCTCATATCCATCTTAGCTTTGGAGGACAGAGGATATGAGGTACTGTTCAGGGGAGGACAGGTGTTGATGTATCCCAGGGGCACTCCAGCTGATTCAGCTAGAGTGATAGGTGTACGCCATGCAAAGGTGTACAAGTTTGCATTCCAGCCCTTTTTGGCATTGAGCAGCAATACTGACAGTAGAGCTAGCAGTTCTGAGCTGTGTGAGATTTGGCACCGCAAGATGGGGCATATGTATCATGGAGCCTTGAGGACCTTGCGGGAGATCACTACAGGTGTGCCAGATTTTAGTACTGATCACTTTGATACTTGCAGAGGATGTGCGATGGGCAAGTTTGCCAAATCCCCTTTTCCCACCAGTGACAGCAGAGTGACTGGGATACTTGATTTGATTCATTCCGATGTGAGCGGTCGGATGTCTCATGTTTCCTTGAGTGGATATGAGTACTATGTTTTATTCATTGATGATCATTCCAGGAGGACCTGGATTTATTTCTTGAAGACCAAGAGTGAGGTCTTCAAGCGGTTTCAAGAGTTTAGAGCTCTTGTGGAGACACAGACAGGTCGGAAGATCAAGTCCCTGAGGTCGGACAATGGGGGAGAGTACACCCTTGGAGAGTTTGTTGACTATTGTGCGGAGGCAGACATTAGGAGGGAGTTCACTGTTCCTTACAACCCCCAACAGAACGGGGTTGCGGAGAGGAAGAACAGATCCATCGGAGGGGCTGCCAAAGCCATGTTACATGATCAGGGGTTGCCATTGTTCTTGTGGGTAGAGGCTTGCAACACAGCTGTTTATTTGCAGAATAAGAGTCCGCATCGTGCCTTGGAGCACATGACTCCGAAGGAGGCTTTTTCTGGGAAGAAGCCTGATATTGGTCATCTTCGTATCTTTGGGTGCATTACATACTCCTACATACCCAAGGAGAAGAGGACCAAACTAGAGCCCACCGCAGAGAAGGGTATCTTTGTGGGCTACAGTGAGACCTCAAAGGCCTTTCGGATTTACATTCCTACACAGAGGAAAGTTGCTGTCAGGCGGGATGTGAAGTTCGAGGAGGACAGGACCTTTAGGAAGTCATGGGAGTTAGAGTATCTGGATCAGCCAGACCCTCAGCAGCAGTTGAGTTAGTCGCAGGGATCCAGTGGGCAGGGATCAGGAGGATTCGGAGGTACATCTATGAGGATGTCAGGTCCGTCAGTGAGCAGTGGCTCACCGAGCCAGAGGGTGGTGCTCCGGGCAGCATGCAGAGCAGTCCACAAAGTAGTTCACTAGGGAGTCCACTGATGGACAGTTCACATGGTACCTCAGCTTCTACAGGTTCAGGTGCAGGCAGGAGGACAGCAGACAGACAGTCAGGAGTTCAGGCTCCTAATGATGATGAGGAGGAGTTTCATTCTCCAATGGGAGAAGTACGCTCAGGGAAGAGGAAGCCCAAGTGGCTTCAGGACACCTTGAGAGATGCCACATCTGTTGCTGAGCCTAAGAGGCCGGTCAGAGAGAGTAGACCACCTGAGAGGTTTTGTAGCTATATGGCAATGGCTACCAACATCCTTGACTCTGAGCCTTTTAGCTATGAGGAGGCAGCTGGCCAGCAGGTCTGGAGAGAGGCCATGTAGGAGGAGTATTCTTCTATCATGAAAAATGATGTTTGGGAGGTGGTGCCGAGGCCTGAGGGCGAATCTGTGGTTACTTCCAGATGGCTTTACAAGGTAAAGCATGCTGTAGATGGCAGCATTGAGAAATTCAAACCGAGGTTTGTGGCTAGAGGGTTCTCCTAGGTAGAGGGAGTTGATTATGAGGAGACCTTCGCTCCCATGGCTCGATATACTTCGATCTGCTCCATTATATCGATAGCAGCAGAGATGGGTTGGAAGATCCACCAGATGGATGTGAAGACTACATTTCTCAATGGCTTCATACATGAGGAGGTGTACATTGAGCAGCCGCAGGGCTTTGAGGTGCATGGGAAGGAGTCCCATGTGTGCAGACTGAAGAAGGCCCTTTATGGCCTGAAGCAACCTCCCAGAGCTTGGTACTCCAGGATAGATACATACTTGCAGGGAATGGGTTTTACAAAGAGTGAGGCAGATCCGAACCTTTATTATATTGTGATAGGTGAGGAGCCTCTCATTCTGGTGCTGTATGTGGATGACTTGGTCATTACAGGTGCAGAGAGACTCATAGAGCACTGCAAGAGAGATCTTGCGGCGGAGTTTGAGATGAAGGATATCGGCTTGATGCATTACCTTTTGGGTTTGGAGGTGTGGCAGGAGGAGGGGCATTTCTTTCTGGGGTAGGGGAAGTATATTGTGGACATCCTTGGCAGATTCCACATGGAGGATAGTAAACCCATGTCGACACCGATGATCACCAACTGGAAGAAGCTTCATGCTTCGGATTTCGAGTTGGTGGATCCCACATTGTACAGGCAACTGATTGGTTCCTTGATGTATTTGGTCAACACTAGACCAGATATTTGTTTTGCAGTCAACACGATGAGTCAGTTTATGTGTGAGCCTAGGAAGGTTCACTGGGTGGCTGCAAAACACATTTTGCGGTACTTGCAGGGGACAATGGATTATGGTCTGGACTACAGGTAGGGGGATGGAGTGAGATTGGCAGGTTATACTGATTCTGATTGGGCAGGTTGTGCTTCTGATAGGAAGAGCACTTCAGGGTGCTGTTTTGGGTTGGGTTCGACAGTAGTGTCATGGTTCAGCCGGAAGCAACAGTCAGTAGCATTGAGGTCAGCAGAAGCAGAGTATTTGGTCAGCCGTTGAGACCTTCAGTGATTTACTGCGATAATCAGAGTTGCATTAAACTCACGGAGAATCCAGTATTTCATGACAGGTCGAAGCATAGCGGGATCAAATATCATTTCATCAGAGACTATGTTCAGAAGGGAGTTGTGAAGCTCGAGTATATTTCCACTGATGAGCAGGTTGCAGATATTCTTACCAAAGCCTTACCACGGGGCAAGCATGTCTACTTTAGAGAAAAGATGGGTGTGGTGAGGAACACCTT